>CM052898.1:139813600-139867697 GCA_028534135.1 Potos flavus | reverse complement strand
TTAAGATTTTATTTGAGAGAGACCACGAGCAGGAGGGGCAGGAGAATAGGATAGGAACAATCTTTTTTTTTTTTTTTAAAGATTTTATTTATTTATTTGACAGCGAGAGAGGGTACACAAGTAGGGGGAGTGGGAGAGGGAGAAGCAGGCTTCCTGCTGAGCAGAGAGCCCAATGTGGGGCTCGATCCCAGGACCCTGAGATCATGACCTGAGCTGAAGGCAACCACTTAACGACTGGGGCACCCAGGCGCCCCAAATAGGAACAATCTTGTATCAGATATTTTTAGGATACAATTTTAATTCCATTTAATACAAGAGAGAGAGAGAGAATCCCAAGCAGACTCCATGCTGAGTGCGGAACCCAATGTGGAGCTCGATCCCAGGACCTTGAGATCATGACCTGAGCCAAAACCAAGAGTCGCATGCTTAACCGACTGCAGCACCCAGGTGCCCCTTCCTTTAATTCTTTAGCATGGTTCTCTTCAGTTGTTTGAATATATTTATTATAACTGCTTTGATGTTTTTTTTCTGCTAAATCTAGTATCTGGGGACCCTGAAAGACTCTGTTGCCTGCTTTTCTTTCTTTATTATGAGTCACATTTTTCTGTTTCTTTGCATGTTTCATAATTTTTGTTAAAAATTGTAAAATTTAGATGATGTATTGTACCAACCATGGATTCTGATCATATCCTCTCTACCCCTAAAGCTTATCATTGATGATTTTTGATTGTTTAGTAACCTGCCTGGAGTAAATCTGTGAAATCTATTTGTCTGGTCCCTACTCAGCTTGTTGTTGTTGTTATTGTTATTTTTAAGGCTGACTTCCCAGTGGTCACCCCTTACGTCAGCCAGTGACTGGTCAGAAATTGTGCTCAAATGCACAGAGCCAGTAGTATTTTTCCCTTCTGCTGAGAGATCTGTGTATAGGTTGGGGAATGCATTCAATGTTCAGGATATTTTTAAGTTTGTCTCAATTTTTATGTTTTCCCTCAGGAAAACTTATGTTTCTATCCAGGAATGTGTGGATAGTTTGGAATTCTCTAGTCTCTGCTACACATGCATGCTGCTTCTGTTTAGCCAGGAATACATAGGAAGTTTATCAAGCCCATTTATGGCTGTCTCTCTTCTAAGATCTCTGTGAAGTCCTCTGCTAATCTGCCAGCGTGCTTATTTCTTGCCCCAGTTGAGACTGCAGCCTCACTCTCTTGTGGATAGCTTCAGAATTTTCCCTTTTACTTTGGGGCATAGCTTTTCTGCTCTCCACTCTGAATCAACTCAGCCACTTCTGTCAGCACAGCTGCTAGTTTTCATGGCCTGTAGAACTGTCACATTGACTTAATGGATGGGGGAGGAAGAGTAATGGGAACTGGCCAAGGGAACAGTGCCACAGACTTCTGCTGCTCCTAAGTTCAGTAGATTTTCATGAACAAATACTTCTCAGTTTATTGTATGCCTTTGGTCAGTTTCCAGTAATTTGCGATGATGTTTTGACTTTTTTTTTTCCAGCTGTATCTTTGCTTTTGCAGAGAGAATTTGTCAAACTCCTTACTCTAACATGCTTCCTTTGCTTCCTTCTGGTGATTTTGAAATGCTTATGTATGTGGTTTTCATATAAAAACATACAAAATATTGCATAAAAAGCATGTTATTTTACAGCCCATTTAAAATTTATTTTCGAAGACACTACATTTCAGTTAATCTAATGAAGATTATAATTAAATGGAAATTTAATCTTTTTATTGTTGCAGATTTCAAGTTCCACCTATAAAGACAGGAATGAGGAATACAAAAGACAGTTCACACATTTACCTGATACAGAGAAGCTGATAGCAGGTAAAAAAAGACAGAAAGTTGTAAAAAAACATTTTACTCCCTCATTATCAAAATAGAACTGACAAGTGACAATATTTGTAGAAAATTTAAGCCTTTGTGCTAGACAGAAAATATTTTTTAAGATAAGCTTCATATTAGGCAATGTAAAACTAAGTTGTAATTTGGGGAGGAGTGATTTCTAACATAAAAATATTTCTAACATAAAAATATTAACTACTCCCATGTGTCCTATCCCCATGCTTTAATAAAACCACCATTTTGCACCAAAAAAAAAAAAAAGTACTAGCTAGGAAAATTATTGTCACAATTTCTTCTGGTGCTTGTTTCATATGGTTTTGTAGGAAAAATTTTATGATTTTTTATGTATATTTCCAGAAATTTTCTATAGGTATTTCAAGAGGCATATACATATATTCCTAACGGAATTTAAATGAGAACATACTGTGCTTACTCTTTGAACTTTGTTTTGAGTTCTTTTTATTAGCATTACTTAAGTATCTACTTCATTCTTTTAATGCCTGCCTGGTATTCCATTAAATGAACTTTGTACCATAATTTATTTAACAAATCCTTTATTGATGGACATTTTGCTTGCTTCTCGTCTTTTACTATTTCTGCTAATACTACATTGAAACTTTTACATTTGTTTTGGCACATATGTACACACATATTATAGGATAAATTTTACGAAGTTAAGTTGTGGCAAAAAGGTAATTAGCATTTAAAAAGTTTACTGTTGCCAGGGGTGCCTGGGTGGCTCAGTCATTGGGCATCTGCTTTTAACTCAGGTCATGGTCCTGAGGTCCTGGGACTGGGAGTGAGCCCCACATCCGGCTCCCTGCTCAGCGGAGAGTCTGCTTCACCCTCTCCCACTCACCCTGCTTGTGTTCCCTCTCTCGCTGTCTCTCTCTCTCCGTCAAATGAATAAATAGTTTCCTGTTGCCAGGTTACTCTCCAAAAAGGCTGCATCAATTTGCATTTTCATTAACAGTGTATATAAGTACCTGTTTTGCCACACCTCAGGAACTTTGCTTTAGTGAAATTTTGTAGGTGGAAATGATACTTAATCATTGTTTAAATATGCATTTCTTTAATTATAAAGGAGGTTGAACATCTATTCATATGTCTATGAACATTTGTATTTCTTTTCCTATGAACATTTCTCATCATAAACTTGCCCATTTTTCGGGTGGTTGTTTGTCTTTTTCTTAATTTGTAGTAGCTTGTTAGATGTTTAAAAAATTAGATCTTTTTCATGTGTGTTGCAAATGTTTCTTGGCAGTTTGTCACTTGAAATCAAATACTTTTCATAGAAACCTTTACAAAATTTATCATACTTGTCATTGCCATCTTGAAAGAGTCTGATGATACAGTGACATATACTCATTATAAAACACTAAAGCTATGGAGAAAAATATAAAGAAAAAAACTGAAAATTATTGGTAACCCTAACACCTACATATAATTTTGGTTAAAATTGTTTGGATAACTTTTCTAGGTATTTTTCACTATATAAATTTGCTTTCAAAAATTTACATTTTGTAGTTTTCTCTCACTGATACAATAAACCTGTTCATTGTATAAAATTTGGAAAATACAGACTTTTGTAAAATAGAATTATATAATTCTACCACATATAAATGTACCAAGCTACAGACCAAGAGAAAATAGTTGATAATCCCATATTTGATTTAAAAAAAACCCTTGTCCTTAGCATAAAACTATTCTTAAAAGTAAATAATAAGAACACAAATAATCTACTTTAAAAAAACGGGTAAATAAACACTTTACCAAAGATATATATGGATGGCAAGTAAGCATATAAAAAATGCTCAACATCAATTATTATAGGGAAATGCACATTAAAGTACGAGTAAACTACATGCTAATGAGAATTGCTAAAATTAAAAACAACAACAAAACAACCGACAACACCAAATGATGATGAGGATGCAGAGCTACAGGACTCTCGTCTGTTAGTGGTGGGAATGCAAACTGGTGCAGCTGGCAAGTTGGCAGTTTCTTGTAGTTACACGTACACTTAACCATATGACCTACCGATCCTAATTATTTTCTCAAGTAAACTCTAAACTTATGTTCACAAAAGTCCTGTGCATGATTGTTTATAGCATCTTTAGTAATAATTGGGAATAACCAAGATGTCATTCAACTGGTAAATGAGAGCTTGAAAAAATGGTCCATTTTGGGACTGGGACAGTGCAAATACAAGATAAGTGACTGTGGAGTATCTTTATGTGTCTTATAGTGCCAGAAAATAAGGAAGTGCTTAAAAAAAAAGGAGCCAACTGGAAAAAACTCCCAATGGTCAAAGAAGAATAATTTGAGCAATAAGGTCAATAATGACAATATTGGATTATAACCTGAAGAATAAAATAAATATCCATGAATCTATATTGATATAAATGCTTGAATAATTAAATGCGTGGGGGAGAAGACACAGATCTTCCTCCAGTAGTATTCCCAGGTAATTTATATGCACATTAAAGTTTGAGAAGCACTGATGTAGGATAACACTTAAGTACCATACCTAAGGGTGAAGGCTTACTAGGTTCTTATTCTCTGTACTTACAATAATGATGATGAAGACGATCTCTAAAAGATTTTAACCAATCCATGTATATTTATACAACTGATTTCACCAGTGTGACCCCATGTGTAGCATCCAATATACCGATAAACAAGCCACCAATTTTGTTAATGAAAACCCTTTTCTAATGTGTCTATGCTGATTAGCAAAACATTTGTTGTTAAACAGTTAATAAAGGTAACAGAAGGGCTTATAGTAGCCCCTGAAGGAGTATAGTCCTAATTAAAGTCCTAATTGTTAGCTGACCTCTCCCAAGGTTGAATCCCTGATTAGGACAACTAACTATCCCTAGAATATTTCTAAAAACATCTGGTTTAGCTGGAGTCCACATTTTCACTCCTAATATTCATTTGCACCTCTTTTTTTCTTGCTTAATCCTGGCCAAAGAAAACGTTATGTTGGGGAAATATAATGAAAAAGAAAATATCCTACTCATCCAGAAAACTCCACAAAAGTAGAAAAGGAAGAAAGCAGTTTTATTATTGAATAAGCATTCAACTGAAATGGGACGTGCATCACAGATAATCTGTAAAAGAGATTGTGAAGAAAGACAGAAAGGAATCTCACCTTTTTAAATAACCAAACAGTTGCAGTCCTTTACAAATGTTCTAAAGATAAATGATAACTAATCCTCAAGAGAACTTGATAGTACTATTTATCACACACAGTTCATCATAAATTCACCTGGTAATTGGGGCTACTCTCTGTGTTAACTAACTGGCTTTATGAAAAGGAAAAATAAACATATCTTTATGACAAGAGTTAGTTTTACAACTTGGAGCAAGATGCCCACTGAAGTTAAGCTTCTACCCTATTACAGAAACGGGGAGATAAGGGTGCTAGCTCTCTAGATGTTCACATTTCAAAGAGGTGACATTCCTGGGTTGTAAAACTGGAGAGGGGCTTATTTTGCTTTTAAAAAGATTCACATATATCTGAAAGGAGCAAGAAAGAATTTACAAATTTTCTACAGAAAATAATCAAAGAGAAATGAAGAGGGAGTCTTTTTTCCCATTTTGCACCAGGGAAAATTAATTTTTTTCTTTTTCAGTTTGTATTTATCTTTACAGTTGTCTCAAGTAAAAAGTAAACAATACAAAAAATGTAAAGTATAAGAAAGAAGAATGGTTGGGGCAGCTGGGTGGCTCAGTTGGTTGGTTGTCTAACTCTTGATTTCGGCTCAAGTCATGGTCTCGGGGCTGTGGGATCAAGCCCCTCCTTGTGCTCCACACTGGGTGTGGAGCCTGCTTGGGATTCTCTCTCTTCTCCCTCTACTTCTCCCTGCTCGCTCTCTCTCTAAAAAATAAAAAATAAATAAAGAGAATGGTTTCTTTTATAATTTAAATATTAAATCTGAAAGCAATCCTAAAAACGTTGTTCCAGAGAGTCTTTTTTAAAGCAATGTTAGCATTATTGGGCTCCCATAGATGATTGCTGCTAGAAAAGAATACTTTGGGATGTGTGTTTCCTGACATGATTGTTTAAAAACACATTCTTTTAATTCACTGTTATCTCCCTTGTGGATAGATGATGCCTAAATTCTTTGATAAAACTATAAATAGGACATCTTGTTTATTTATTGTGCAATCTTACTCTAGAAGTATATGGTGCTGATTCACTCCATCTGTATTTCCATAACACTTGGTACATATTTCCACTTTAACCTTTGTTGTGTTATAGTTAATAAAATAAATCTTTAAGAATTGGAGCCATTCAGTTGTTCCAAAATTGATTATGTAATAGCTAACATATTGATGTTAATGTTGACACACACATCAAAGTGATCTAGGTTGCTTGGTTAATTTACTTAATTTTATTCTAACTTTCTAGTCACTAATTATAAAGTTATAAAATCTATAGACCAATTTTTAATAATCATTTTCTTATTCCATTCTAGATGAATCAGATTGTTATTTGACTCAAATCAGGTAGAATATTGCCTTCTGAAATGATAATTACATGTTTGCTTATCAGTAGGGAAATTGGGAGTAAAAAAAATAAACGTAAAATCTCCTGGCCTAAAAAACCTTTTTTTCATTTTCTACATGGGCCATATTGCTAGAAAGCCATTTTATAAAAAATTTTTATTGAGGTATAAGTTTATTCCAATAAAATATATCTGTTTTGGGACTCCCCCCCTTTTTTTTTAAGATTTATTTATCTATCTTAGAGATGGTGGGGAGGAGCAGAGGGAAAGGGAGAGAGACAATCTTCAGCAGACTCCTCGCTGAATGTGGAGCAGGATGGTACGTGGGGCTCTATCCCACCACGCTGAGACCATAACATGAGCTGAAATCAAGAGTCAGATGCTTAACTGACTGAGCCAACCAGGCACCCAAGGGAAACCCTTTTTTTAACTACTAAAAAAAGTCTGTCAATCTATGTCAAATAGTCTTCAGTTAAAATAATCTTGTTGGATGCTCTAGCTTTGAACATAGTTAATGTAAAATGTGCAGTGGTTCTCACAGTGTGGTCCACAGGCTGGCGCTGTTGGGTGTTACCTGGGATCATGTTAGACTTGAAACTCTCTACCCTGCTCCAGACATACTTAATCAGAAAACTCTGGGGAGGGACCTAGCAATCTGTGATTTAATAAGTCTGCCAAGTATTTCTGATCTGAAATGTGAGAAGTACTAAATTAATAAAATGTTTCAGTGGCTTAGATAAAAATTTCAGGACACCTCAAGGTGACCTTGAGCCCAGTTCCTGTTTTAGAGATGCGTACTAGTAATGAGTAACTTAATCTACTTAATTATTTACTAGGATTTTTGTTTGGGGGCATCTCAGTTTTGTTCTGCTGAAGAAAACATTTTAAAAGACTGAGTTACTTTGCTCAATTTTTAGTATTTGCTTAGAAATTTAACATGATTAAATTTAAATATTTTTAGGTTTACACCTCGACGACGTTTTCCTAAAATTGCTAATCACTTTGTATAGTCTTTAAATTTATCAGTAAAACTAAATCTCCTCACAGTGATGAGGGAGCAGAAGGCAAGCTGAAGACAAAGCAAAAGCTGACACCCTGCAACCTGCCCCCACTCCCCACTCCTGGGGGGGGGGACTTGTGTGACATTCTTCTAGAAATCTCCCAGCTGTCTTAATGTTAATACCTTGCTAGAGGGAAAAACAACCTTAACTTGACAGTATCATGGCCTCTGGTATCTTATAGGTATCTTGTAGGTTGGTCCTCTTTACCATATGAAAGTTCTTTTGAAACCTCCCATTTCCTTACTTCTCCCAACTCCTGAGTATATAATCAGCCACCCCTTACTACCGCAGTATAGCAGGTCTTTCTGCCCACGGGTCCTGTCCCTGTGCTTTAATAAACCACCATTTTGCGCCAGAGATGTCTCAAGAATTCTTTCTTGTTGGTCGGCTCCAGACCTCACCCCACCAAACCTTACCTATATTCCCAAACCCCATCATCAGCAGCCCTTTATATCTTGAATTATTGATAATTTAGCCATACTATTTACATTAGCCAAATAACCAAATCTAAATCATGGTATTAACTTACTGGTGGATAGTGGCATTTGCCCAAACACTCCTGATTTTGCTGTATTTTAGTGCTGAGGCAGGGAGGATCAACTTTGAAACCAGCTTAAAATGTATACAACTTTTGGAGTAATTATTGTCCCCTTCCTCACCGTTTCCAATGTCTAATCACTGATTTCCCATTAGTACTACCTCTTAAATATCTCAGAATCTAACTACTTCTTTATCTTAATACTGTCATTTCTTGGTCTGAGCCACCATCACTTTTCCCCTGGACTTCCAACTCATTTATATGAATCTATTCTCACAGTGTGAAAAAAGTAGTCTTTAATAATATACATCTGAACATGCTCCTTCCACTTGAAACTCATCAATGGCAAACAAAACAAAACAAAAAAACTCATCAATCACTTCTTGTAAAGTTCACAGTCTACCATAGCCTGTGAACCTTACATGATCTAGTTTCTCCACCTTCTCTAGCCAAGAGTTCTTTGAATAGTTGCTTAAATGTGCTTTTTCTTTCTACCACGGGGTCTTTGCACATGCTCTTTCCTCATGGTCCAGCTGACCATTTATTGACCTTAGTTCTTAGTTTAAAGACTACTTTTTCTGGAGAACTTTTTCTGGTATACTCTCTTCCTGCCCCGTCCCCTCATATCTGTGTCCTCTTTGTTATAGTCTCTCATAGCTTTCTCTACACTTTGATCATTATACTTATTTTTGTATTTGTTTGTTTATTGTATACCTTCCGTTCTAGACTGTTCTGTGAGGGCAAGGTCCATGTTTCGTAACGCTAGTTCCAGCAAAATACCTGGTGTGTGGTGCCCAAGGTATCTGAATGAGTAAGTGATTGAACAAACAAACTAAAGAACAAAGAGTGATAACTTTTCATCTGTTAAAGTAGGATGAGATTATAAAGCTGCCAGATTCTTGTGAATAAGCTGTTCCTTTTTCTTGTGTATCTAGATTATGCTTGTGCTCTTCAGAGGGACATTTTGCTTCAGGGACGTCTGTATCTTTCAGAAAACTGGCTGTGTTTCTATAGCAACATCTTCAGATGGGAAACTACAGTAAGATGTATTTGGATTTGATTTGTTGATACAAATAATTGCATAGGTAGAAATATATGCAGTCTTCCTAAAAACAGTATCCTTTAGATTCCAAAGTAAATTTATATATATTTGTATATTGTACTTGTATATACATGTAATAGATATATATACAATATATATTTTGTTGAAGTATGTAATCTATTTTCTTAGTACATCGAGCTCCATTTGTACATATTTAATACAGTTTGAGAAAGAGATTTCAGGTTGAAAAAAGCTTGAACATATATCCATTTGACTGCCAAAATCATGTCTTATGTGACAGACTGTCTGAATTTTGTTTATGTGTGTATGTGTTAATATGGAACACGAACACCCACATGTCTTTTCACACTCTATCCTAAACTTAGAGAGAAGAGCTGTGGAGGAAATTATTGACCGGGGAGAATGTCTGACTGCTTACCCTGTTTTTCTCAGAGAAGAAAGAGTGTGCTTATTATTATTAACTCCTTCAGGTTTTTCAGTGGAACAGTCTGGATTAGATTGATGTAATACTTGGTATTTTGTGCTATACATGTTTCTGAAAAATCCATTTAATAATTTTTCATTCTTTTGTGTGTTTAGATTTGTATTGCATTAAAGAACATAACCTTCATGACTAAGGAGAAAACTGCTCGACTCATCCCAAATGCTATCCAGATTGTTACAGAGGGTGAAAAGGTGAAACACTTTTCTACCTTTGCTTTATTATATAATGTGGAGAAAATCAGCATCATAGTCATACATCAGTGTTGGTAATTCTTCTTGGAGTTAAGAATTTGTAGTAGAGATATACTGCATTTAATACTAGATTTCTGTATAGTTAAATACTTATTGCTAATTAAATTACTGGTAACATTTTTTTCAATATGTAATCAACATTTTTTTATTAACTCTGCTAACATTTTTTGTACTTTATAGTTCACAGAGAACTTTTTCCCATATTTTTCACTTCTTCATTATAAGAGATAGGCAGGGGACGCCTGGGTGGCTCAGTTGGTTGGGCAGCTGCCTTCGGCGCAGGTCATGATCCCAGGGTCCTGGGATCGAGTCCCGCATTGGGCTTCTTGCTCGGCAGGGAGCCTGCTTCTCCCTCTGCCTGCCACTCTGCCTGTTTGTGCTCTCTCTCTCTGACAAATAAATAAGTAAATAAAATCTTTTAAAAAAAAAAAGAGGTAGGATAAGCATTAGCAAAACATCATTATTTATGACTACCCTAGTAATTTCATGATATTGTTTAGTCAATAATACCTGCACAGTAGCAACTAATAAAAACAAATGGTTCTGCTGAACAGAGAGATTTTGGGTAGCATATAAGTAAACACATAATCACTATAGTATTTTTTTAGGATGGCAGTTATCTTTAACTGCCATTGTTTTTATTATCTACCTATAATATCTGCTATTTTTTAGTGGGGATATATGAAGAATCTTTCTGAACCCACCTGGAAGATTGATTAGGGCTCTGTGTGTGACATTAGAAGTATAATGCTGAGAAAGGAAAAGGAAGAAGGAAGGAAAAGAAGGCAAGCATGGAAAAGAATGAAAGGGAAGGAGAAGGAAGGAAGGAAGGGAAGCAATGAAAGAAAAAAAGAAAGGAAAGAGAAGCAGAGGAGAGAAACATTATTATAACATTGAATCATTATAATGATACTTTTAAATCTTGTAGTTTCTTTCAAATGTAGTTTACATTTTGTTTTTATTTTTAAATAATCTTATGCTTACAGAATACTTCCCAGTACAGTACAAAAAACTTTCCCCTCTGAAATATTTGAGAGTAAGTTGTCACTCTGAAGCCTCATCACTCCAGATATCACCCTAGATAGTCTAGCGTGTATTTCCAGCAAAGACATTCTCCTGCATAAGCACAACCTAACCCATCAATATCAAGAAGTTAACATTGATCATTACCATAGTTCAGTCCTCAGACCTTCTTCAGTTCCCCCAGTAATTCTAATAATATCCCTTATAGCAAGTAGACATAGTTTAGAAATACATAATTACATTTAGTTGTCATGCTCTTTAATTTCCATATTCTGGAATAGTCCCTCAGTCTTTTTTTTTTTTTTTTTTTAACCTTTGTCCCTAAACGTGCCCTTGACACTTTTAAAGATTACAGGTAAGTTATTTTGTAGGATATCCCTCAATTCTGATATTTCCTTAATTAAACTTGGGTTTTGCAATTTTGGCAGAAATGACATGAAAGTGATGCTCTGTTCTTTCCACTGAACATGCTCCGAAAGTGATGCTGTGTTTCATTTCCATCCTATCAAATGACCCATGATTTCAATTTCTACCATTATTGGTGATACTCACTTGGATCACCTGATTAAGATGGTGTGTGGAAGACTTTACTGTAAAGCTAATCCATTTTCCTTTGTAATAATATTTTGTGGCAAGCTACTTTGAAACTATGTAAATATATGTTTCCTTGTCAGACTTTAAATTTATGCATTCACTTACATATATCAGTATGCCCTCATAGTTTCTTGTTTTATTCAGTGAGTTCTAATCCATTACTGTCACTTATTTTGATGCTCAAATTGTCCCAAATTTGGCCAGTGTGAGGCCATCAGTGTCCTTCTGACTATTCTTAGCATTATTTGAACATTTCCTTGCTTTTTGACTGAGGCTTTCCCTGCCTCAGCCCTGGAATCAGTCATTTCTCCAAAGAGTTCTGATTTCTCTTCAGGGGAGACTGATATTAGAAGCCAGTGTGTTCATTGCTATTGGAATGTCACTATTTCCAAGCCCTTTAAATGGTCAGAATAAGGGTATATGTAATTATATATATAATTACATAATATAAATATATATATATATATAATATATATAATTACATAATATACAAACATATATACCCACTTGTACGTCAATGTCTGTCTACTAATCTGTCATAAACCATTAATTTACCCTAATATCTCTAATTCCTATCAAACACCAGAGTTCATTTTCGTTTTCTCCCTTTCCTGTTTGTAACTCCCTCCCCTGACTGTGAGAAACCAGGCTCCCATTATCCTCAGTATATTTACCTACTTGATCAGTTGGCCTCTATGCAACCAATCTTCCTGTCCTTTGCCACTCCTTCCCCACATGGATGCCTCCTTTTTTAAAAAAAAAGATTTATTTATTTATTTATTTGAGAAAGAGAGAGAGAGAGTCTTAAGTAGACTCTGTGCTGAGCACAGAGCCTAACACAGGGCTCGATCTCATGACCTTGACATCACAACCTGAGCTGAAACCAAGAGTCAGATGCTCAGTCAGCTGTGCCACCCAGGCTCTCCCCCCCACGTGGATGCCCCTTTACCTGACTTGGTTTCTGACACTTCAAGTCAGGCTGCTGCCCATCCCATCATGGCACAGATGCTCTCACCATGTGAAAGCTTTCCTCACTCTGCTTAGGCTGACACCCCATACTAATAAGCACCTTCCCTGCATTTACTTTACCCTGTGCCAGGTCACCCCTCTAAAGGGATGCCCTCCATTGCTTGTGCTCAATATTCTGTGACAGTTTGTCACTGTGTGTAGTCTGTGTGTAGTCTTCACCCCTTCAGGCTCTGACCCCCCAGCACTAAACCACCCTCTTGGACTCCATCACACTATGTCACCCTCACCCGCTCTAGCTCTGACATGCTTTAGTAGGCTGCCCCATTCATGTCACATTCTTCACTATGCTTGGGCTCTGACCCTCATGCCAGGGTACCCCTTTACACTGTCACCCTCTGTAGGCTCTGACTCGTGTCCCTCACCCTTTTCTTCTTCTAATACCATGCTCCAGATCACCCTCATACATGGAGGCCCTTCTTACTTACTTGGGCTCTGAATATATCAAGGAGATTTTCCAAATAGAATTAAACCCTTCTACATGGACAAGCTCCTCAACTTTTCTGGTTTTGACATTGTTTTGGGCTACTGCAGCTCCTCCCTACCCTCACCTCTATTGTGGATGCCTGCTTTCTCTGTTCCACCAACAGCTTTAGGGCTGAACTGTTCAGAAAAGGAAGAAGAGCTAAAAAAAATTCTTAATTTTACAATCAATACATGAATACATGGCATTCCCTAACAAAGTCATCAAACAATTCTTAAACTAACATCTTCCTTCCATGCCTATAATCCCTAATCCCATTGCTTGTCTAGAGGCAAACACTGTTATCAGTTTGGTATGTATCTTTTCAGACTTTTTCCCTTTGTGTGTATATATATCTATATCTATAGATACATATATAGACACACACACATATATCTTTGTGTGTCTATATACATGTATAGACATACATATATATGTGTATGTGTGTGTCTACACATATATGTGTGTGCATATATATACATATATATACACATATAGTTTTGCTTTGTTTTTGAAATAAATGCTATTTTATACATGTTGTTTTTCAGTTCTTTCTTAAAAAGAACTTAATATCTCTTGGAGTCACAGTCCATCTAGATGGAGCTATTTCTGTTTATTCATGTGTTGTGTAATATTTCATAGAATGAATTTACCATGGTTCCCTTGACCATTAATTCATTTCTAATATTTTGTTATTATTAACAATGGTACCGTGAACAGCCTGACCATGCTTTCTTAAGCCCAATGTGTGGCTGTTTCTCACATATATAGTAACATTTCAGGGTCAAGCATTTTAATTTTAATAATGATAACAACAATTAGCATTTGCTGAACATACTTGTTCTGTTTTAAGTTCTTTATAGATATTTTCTCATTTAATTCTCACAAAAATTTGGTACTATAATTATTCTCATTTTTCTCAGATGAGGAAATTAAGGAAAAGAAAAGTAACCCAAAGTCATAGAACTAAATGGTAGATTGTATACAAGAGTGGATAGAATTGGGGCGCCTGGGTGGCTCAGTGGGTTAAAGCCTCTGCTTTCGGCTCAGGTCATGATCCCAGGGTCCTGGGATCGAGTCCCGCATTGGGCTCTCTTCTCAGCGGGGAGCCTGCTTTCTCCTTCCTCGCTGCCTGCCTCTCTGCCTACTTGTGATCTCTCTCTCTCTGTCAAATAAATAAAATCTTAAAAAAAAAAAAAAAAAAGAGTGGATAGAATTGATAAATTATTTAGTTTAAGAAGTGAGAACTATGTTTTTATCTTTTCTTGTTTAGATATCAATCTTTTAAATTCTTGCATTTTAGTAAGAAAGCTACCTTTTTATGGATGTTAGCAGTTTATTGACCTAATATTTGTAAACGGTCTGTTTGGGCAGGTAAAATTATGAAATGCAGTGTTTCAATCGGGAATTTTTTTTTCTTTTTATTTCCTTTTTTTTTTTAAACTGTATAATGTCCTTAAGTTATGGCAGTGTACCTTGTGCCACTGAATTTCCAAAGTGTACCAATTTTTTTTTACTGTGCTTCAAATAAATAGAAAAAATAGTTATAAAAATAAAGAAGTGGGAACTAAATGGACTAGGAGATTTTTCTTATCTATATATCTGAACAAAATGATGTAAGATTATGGTAATACAAGAAAGCAAAACAGTTTGGTCTAAGAAAAGGAAATAAAGGATAGTAAGTAGTCATCATTAGGCCACATATTATGTATATAATTCTATTTGGAAAATCTCCTCGGTATATTCTTGTTATGAAAAGTTTTGCTTTATGGAGAGTATTACATAGCAACATTTCAATTTATTAATTGGAAAATAGCACTTTAAAATCTTTCTATGAAAAGTGTAAATGCCCAAAATATTATTTGTTTGATATTTTTTTAGCAAATCAAACATATAACTGAGATTTCTCATCCCTAAAAATAACTACCCAATCATGAAAAGTCACTAACTATGGGGTCGGAAGAGATGATACATTAAGAAACTGTATTTAGTGCTGTCACTTGTCAGATTTTCTCATAAAAGCCTATTTTAAAACGTGACTTTGCAAAATCAGTTAAATGCAGAGGAAGAGATAGGGCTAAAAGCAAACATAGAATTATGGATTGAAACATGCTATTTTTTTTCTATAGCATTCAAAGCAAAGTTAAGTTTTAACATGGGTGTTTTATATCTATAATTAGTAGAAATTAAGCATTTCTGGATTTTTTTAGAAGACTATGAAAGATGATATGATTTGAAATTAAGGTCCTTAAAATAAATTGATCTCTGAAATCCACTTACATTTTTTAAAGATTTATTCATTTATTTATTTTGAGAGAGAGAGAGAGAGAGTGCCTGCACAAGTAGGGGGAGGGGCAGAGAGATAATCTTTAAGCAGACACCCTGCTGAGCGTGAAGCCCATGACTCATGAGATCTTGATCTGAGCCAAAACCAAGTCAGTCATTTAACTGACTGAGCCACTTAGGTGCCCCCACTTGTATTTTTTTTTTTTTTTTTTTTATTCTTTATATATGCTTGGCTCAAATGGTCACCAAATCATGTCTCTTTGGAAAGTTCAGAAGAAATAAAATTTTAATCTTTTTCATAAGTTTTTAAGATTATTGTAATAAACTATGTGTACATAAATATTTACCTATTTCAAGCTCCTTTTCTGAGTAAATATTGATAAAATTGTATTTCCTGTAAGATAAAGTTTTTTTTTAATATTTTATTTATTTAATTATTTTTAAGATTTTATTTATTTACTTGACAGAGAGAGAGATCACAAGTAGGCAGAGAGGCAGACAGAGAGAGAGAGGGAAGCAGTCTCCCTGCTGAGCAGAGAACCTGATGCGAGGCTCGATCCCAGGACCCTGAGATCATGACGTGAGCCGAAGGCAGAGGCTTAACCCACTGAGCCACCCAGGCGCCCCATAAGATAAAGCTTTTAAAGATTTTATTTATTTTATGTGAGAGAGAGAGTATGTGAGTGTATGTAGGGGAGGGGGGCAAAGGGAGAAGGAGAGAATCTAAGCAAACTCCACACTGAGCATGGAGCCCAATGTGGGGCTCTATCTCACAACCCTGAGATCAGACTTAACAGGCTGAGCCACCCAGGCACCCCTGTAAGGTAGTTTTTAAAGACACCTTGTTCATGCTCCAATTACCTGTTTTTATTCTATTGTAGCAAAGAGTGAAATAAAAATAATATATGAAGTAGGGAATGGTGTCCTACTAGTTTGCTTTAACCATAGCAAGTGCCCACAGATCTTCATGACAGATACTCTCCCCCACCCCTACTTTTTTTATGACACTGAAATTATCTTGCTATTTTTCTTTGCAGTTTTTCTTTACATCTTTTGGTGCCAGAGATAGAAGTTACCTCAGTATCTTTAGGTTGTGGCAGAATGTACTATTAGACAAGGTAAGTGTTCATACCAGAGGCAGGTGCTTCTTATAATAGCAGCCTCCCAATGTGTACCTCCACAGTATTTGTGAGTTGAATTTTTCTGGAGTTTTGTTTTTCTGGAGTTAATTTGACTAGACTATTCAAATTCCAAGATGAACCATGAAGCAAAACAGATTCCATAGTTATGTTAAGATGTTAATTTTAGAGTAAGTCTCCCCTTTATCTACAGGGAATATGGCCCAAGACACTTAGTGAGTGCCTGAAATTGCAAATAGTACTGAACTCAATATATATGCTATGTTTTTTCCTATACATCCATTCCTATGATAAAATTTAACTTATAAATGAGGCACAGTAATAGTTTGATAAAAAATAACTAATAATAAAATAGAATTATTATAACAACATACCGTAATAAAACTTATGTGAGTGTGGTATCTTTCTCTCTCTCTCTCAAAATATCTTATTGTACTATACTCATCTTTTTGTGATGATATGAGATGGTAAAATGACTGCATGATGAAATGAAGTGAGGTGAATGACAGGCATTGTGACATATTGTTAGGCTACCACTGACATTCTGATGGTATGTCAGAAGGAGGACAATCTGCTTCCTGACTGTGGCTGACTGTGGGAACAGAAATAGGGGGAAGTGAACCTGTGTAAAGGGGGGACTACTGCAGTCCCCAGGGTAACCATCCAGAAAATAACTTTAAAAATATGGTAAAAGAAACATAAGGGAATTAAAATGGTACACTAGAACTATCTATTTAACGTATAAGAAGGCAGTCATGGAAGAATAGAGGGAAAAAAGACATAAGATACATAGAAAACAAATAGCAAAATGGCAGACATTACATTTAAATCATTAAACATAGATTAAGTACTTCAATCAGAAGGTAGAAGTAGGCAGAAAGAATGAAAAAAAACATGATCCTACTATATGTTGTCTATACGAAACACGTTAGATTTAAAGATACAAACAAATAGTACATATTTGTATGTACAAATAGTATCCAAATAGTATCCAAAAGACAGCTGAAGTGACTTCAGTAGTATCAAACAAAAAAGACTTTAAGACAAAGATTAATAGAGACAAGGAATGATATTTTATCATAATAAAAGGGTCAATCCATCTGGAATTTATAACAATTATAAACTTATATACACCTTTAACAGAGCCCTAAATTACATGAAATAAAACTAGCGGAACTGAAGGGGGAAATAGATAATTTTACTAATATCTAATAATAGTTGGAAATTTCAATACTCCACTTTCAATGATGGATAGAACAACCATAAAGAACAACTAGGAGATAGAAGATTTGAACAAAACTACAAACTAACTAGAACTAAAAGACACTCAAAGCAGAATGAGACACTCAAAGCAGAATGAGACACTCAAAGCAGAATATACGTCTTTCTCAAGTACACGTGGAACACTCTCCAGACAGACCATATGCTAGGTCATAAAAGCAACCTTAATAAATTCAAAAGGATTGAAATAATACAATGGACTGTACAGTGAATGAAATTAGAAATCAATAACAGAAATTTGAGAAATTCATAAAAAGTGGATATTAAACAAAACATTCCTAAATAACCAATGAATGAAAGAAGAAATCACAAGAGAAAGAAGAAAATCACAAGAGAAATTAGAACATACTTTGCGTTAAATGAAAACAAAAACATAACATACCAAAACTCATGAGGTACAGTTAAAGCAATGCTTAGAGGAGATTTTATAACTATAAATACCCATATTATAAAAAGGAATGCTCTCAGGGCACCTGGGTGGCTCAGTTGTTAAGCGTCTGCCTTCAGCTCAGGTCATGATCCCAGGGTCCTGGGATCGAGCCCTGCATGTGGCTCCCTGCTCAGTGGGAGGCCTGCTTCTCCCTCTCCCACTGCCCCTGCTTGTGGTCCCTCTCTCGCTGTATCTTTCTCTGTCAAATAAATAAATAAAATCTTTAGAAAAAAAAAAATTAGGTCAAGGAAAACAAACTGAAGGCAAACAGAAGCAAGGAAATGCTAAAGACTAGAACAGAATGAATGAAATAGAGAATAGGAAAACATAATCAACGGAATGAAAAGTTCTTTCTTTGAAAAGATCAGTAAAGTTTAACTAGACTGACCAAGAAATAAAGGTTAAAATTATTACATTCGGAAGTGAAACTGATAACATTACTACTGACCTTACAAAATGAAAAGGTTTCATACTATGGACATTGCCAACAAATTAGTTAACCTAAGTGAAATGGACAGTTGTGACTAGGAAGTCATAAAGCATTGCAGCTGACTCAAGTAGGAATAAAAAATCTGAATAAACCTATAACAAGGAAAGAGATTGAATTAGCAATAAAAAATCTACCCACAAAGAAAAGCTCAGGCCCAGATGGCCTCATTGGTGAATTCTGCCAAATGTTTACAGTAGAATTAACATCAGTCCTTCATAAAGTATTTCTAAAAATAGAGGAGAGAATACTTCAAACTCAGTCTGTGAGGCCAGTATTACTTTCATAACCAAGTCCAGACAAAGAACATCACAAGAAACCTACAGGACAACATTTATGTTCACTGTGTCAGTGTTCATTTTGTCTATGAATATAGACATAAGAATCCTCAACAAAACCAGACCTATTTAGCAAAACAAATCCAGCAACATATAAAAACAATTATAAAACAATTAAATGCCATGACTGGATAGGATTTATACAAGGTTGAACATATGAAAACCAGTCAATGTAATACACTGTATTAGTAGAATAAAGGACAAAATCCACACGATTATCACAGTCAATACAGAGAAAAAACAGGATATCCAACATCTTTCATGATAAAGAAAAAATAAAACTAAAGTAGGACCAGCAGGGAATTTCTTTGACTTGATAAAGCTTACAGCTAACATACTTAATGGCAAGAGACTAATGCTTCCGCACCTTAGATTGGGAACAAGACAAATATGTCCTTTCTTGCCATTTCTATTCAATATTGTATTGAAGATTCTAACTGGAGAAAATAGGCAAGAAAAAGAAGTAAAAGACATCCAGATTAAAAATGAAGAAATGAAACTATCTCCACTGGCAGATGATATGGTTTTGTATATGTAAAATTCTAAGGAAGTCAGTAGAAACCCATTAGAACTAATAAGTTCAGCAAGTTGCAGAATATATCATCAAAATACAAAAATCAATTATATTTTATACACTCAAAATGAACAATCCCAAAATTAAAAAAATAATTCACTTATACATCAAAAAGAATAAAATACTTGGGAATAAATTTAACATAAGAACTTTCAGATGAACACTGAAAGTTACTAAATATTGTTAAAAGAAATTAAAGAAGACAAGTGAAAAAAATCTCATGGTTACGGATCAGAAGACTTGATATTGTTAAGATGGCAATACTCCCCAGATTGATCTGCAGATTTAGTGCAATCCCTATCAAAATCCCAACTGGCAATTTTTTTTTTTTTTTTTTTTAAAGAAATTGAAAAGCAGATCCTAAAATTCGTATGGAAATGCAGGGTACCCAGAAAAGTCAAAACAGTCTTGAAAAAGAACAAAATTGGATTAATTAGTCTGTTAGGGCTGCCATAACAAAATACTACAGACTGGGCAGCTTAAATAACATAAATTTATTTTCTCACTCTTTTGGAGGCTGGAAGTCCCAGATCATGGAATAGGCAGAGTGAATTTCTGGTGAGACCCCTCTCGTTGGCTTGCAGCCTTCTCATTGAGTCCTCACATGGCTTTCCCTCTGTTCATGCACATTCTTGGTAGCTCTTCCTCTTATAGGAATGCCAGTCCTATTAGGGTAGGGCTCCACCCTCACAACTCTGTCTTAGCTCAGGCTGCAATAACAAAATGCTATAGACTGGGTGGCTGAAACTACAGAAATTTATTTCCTCTTAGTTCTAGAGGCTGGAAGTCTGAGATTGGGATGCCAGCTTTGGCTGGGTTGTGGTGAGAACACTTCCTGGCCTTCTCATTGTGTTCTGATACAGCCAGGAAGGAAAGAGAGAGCCAGAGCCAGAACAAGCAAACTCTCTGGTGTCTTCTTATAAGGGCACTAATCCCATCATGAGAGTCCCACCCTCACTTACCTCATTTAACCTAATTATCTCCCAGAGGCCCCACTCCAAATACCATCATTTGGGAGTTAGGGTTTCAACATATGAATTTTGAGGGGACACAATTCAGTCCATAGCAACCTCATTAACTTCAATTTTCTCCTTAAGGTCCCTATCTCCAAATTAGTCACATTGGGATTTAGAGCATTACATTTCAATTTTAGGGGGATGCAATTCAGTCCGTACCATTGGAGGACTTGCACTTTTTGTTTTGATGTTTACTACAAAGCTGCCATAATGAAAGCAGTAGATTTACTGGTGTAAGTCTAGACATATACATTAATGGAATAGAATTGAGAGTCCAGAAATAAAATCTTACACTTATTGGCCCTAATTTGATTTTTGACAAGGGTGCCAAAACAGTTCCACAGGGAAAGAAGTCTTTTCACCAAATGGTACTGGAATAGTTAAATGATACATATAAAAGTATGAATTTTGATTCCTACTTCAGACCATATACAAATATTAAATCAAAATGGATCATAGATCTAAAGGTAAGATCTTAAAGTATAAAACTTTCAGAAGAAACTGTAGCTATAAATCTTCATGACTTTTGGATTAGACAGTGGTTTCTTAGATATGACACCAAATGCTCAAGTGACAAAAAAAATAAATTGGATTTCATCAAAATTAAAAACTTTTATGCTCGAGGATATCCATCAAGAAAGTGAAAGGACAGCACATTGGATTGGGAAAAAATATTTGCACGTTATATATCTGATTAGGCATTTATATCCAGAACATATAAAGAATTCTTACAACTCAACAAGAAAAAGACAAATAACCCATTAAGAAAATGCGCAAAGGATTCGAATAGTCATTTCTCCAAAGAAAATACACAAATGGCCAATAAGTGCATGCAAAGATCTGCAATGTTTTTAGCCATTAGGGAAACATAAAAGCACAACGAGAACAACTTCACACCCCCTGGAATGGCTGAAATAAAAAGACATTAACAAATGTTGAGAATATGGAGTAATGAAATCTCTCATACATTCTGGCGGGATTGTAAAATTATGAAAACTTTGAAGAATGGTTTGGCAGTTTCTCAAAATGTTAAACATAGTTACTGCATGACCCAGCAATTCCTCTCCTAGGTTTTTATGCAGGAGAATTGAAAGTATGTTTACACAGAAACTTGTACTTGAAGGTTCTTAGCATTATTCATAAAGCCAAAAAGTGGAAACATCCTAAATGTTCATCATCTGATGAACGATGAGCAAAACATATATTCACACAATGGACTATTATTTTTCAGTACAAAGGAGTGAAGTACCGATACATGTTACAACATAGATGAACCTTGAAGCATTATTGTATGTGAAAAAAGCCCATCCCCAAAGAACATATATTGTATGATTCTGCTTTTAATGAAATGTCCAGAATAGGCAAATTCACAGAAGTAGAAAGTAAATTTGTTTCCAGGAGGAGGGAGGAGCGAAAAGTTGACTGCTAATGGATTTGGGTAACTTTGGATGGATGAAACATTCTAAAAGTTGTGATAGACGTACAGCTCACGATATGAGAAAGAATTCTGAATTGTACACTTAAAGTGACTTTTGTTGTAGGTGATTTATAGCTCATTAAATCTGTTATTTTTAAAAAATGGCTTGGGGGGCGGAGTAGAGATTTCCAGCTGATAAGAAAGGCTCCTTTGGGGGCGCCTGGGTGGCTCAGTGAGTTAAAGCCTCTGCCTTCGGCTCAGGTCTTGATCTCAGGGTCCTGGGATGGAGCCCCGCATCGGGCTCTCTGCTCAGCAGGGAGCCTGCTTCCCCCGCTCTCTCTCTGCCTGCCTCTCTGCCTACTTGTGATCTCTTTCTCTCTGTTAAATAAATAAAATCTTTAAAAAAAAAAAAAGAAAGAAAGAAAGGCTCCTTTGCTGCTGGAGCTCAAACACCGCAGGCCAGAGCTCTTATCTCCTCTCTTCTGACTCTCCAGCTAAGCCCCTCATTGGAGTGGACACATTGGCCTCCTTGGCTCTTAGGGTTGAATGGTTTTCCAACTTTGGGGTAGCTGCTGTGGTCGGGGACTTCCAAACAGTGCCCCACTGGGATGCTTTCACTTCCCAGAGTGCTGGGGATACGAAGTGGCCTGGAAGTCCCCAGATGGAGGAGAGAGGTTGGGATGGGGGAGTTTCCCAAGCCCAGCCCCTCCTCCCTCCTTAAGGCAAAATAGAAAGGCTGGCAATGAAGCACCATGTCCAAGCTTGTCCCACTCTCGTGAGTCTTTCTTGGCATTTGGGCATCCTGGCTCCTTGGAGCCCCATGCCCATGGTCCTGGCCTGGGCGATGCTTGAGGGCGGCGGGCTTCAGAGTGCGAGTCTGGTGACCCGAGGCAGCCTCCTGCAGGAGTATGGAGCTGCTGCAGGAAGGCTTGCTGCCCTACAGCTCTGCGTTGCCCTTTCCAGGTTGTGCTTCAGGAAACCTCTTTCCGGGCTTAGGCCCACCATGTTCGGATGCGTTGTTACAGTTACAGCGGGCTGCTCTTACTGGCATTGGCTGAAAACTCCAGTGTTGCCCTAGGGACCTGGCTAGTGCTACCCTCCAATGCCAAGGTTTTTGAGTGCTCTGGAAATCCCCCAGGTGCATTCCCCTCATCCTAACAAGGAGCCAAAGACTGCTACTGCATTTGGTTATGCACCTGATCTGAGTGTCCTCCCCAAATCCCATTTGCACTTATCACAGGTGAGAAAGTCAGGATACATCCTTATGAAAACAAATAACTCCAGGGAAGTGATAAAGTTCAGGTTTACAGATGAAGAAACTGAGATCTGAATTTTAACAAAAAAATTTAAAAAGCTCTTTGGTTTTTAAAAAAAAATTTATTTGAGAGAGAGAGGGAGAGAGAGAGCATGAACAGGGGGAGGGGCAGAGGGAGAGGGAGAAGCAGGTTTCCTTGCTGAGCAGGGAGCCCAATGTGGGGCTGGATGTGGGGCTCGATCCCAGGACCCTGGAACCATGATTTGAGCCAAAGGCAGATGCTTAACAGACTAAGCCACCCAGGTGCCCCATCCTTCTAGTTTTTTAAAGTGGTAAAACCACATTGGTTAGATTTCTTGATCTTTTGTAATACTATTAAAAAAAAAAGCACGTAATCCATAAAATACACAGCATAACTACAGAGTTCTATAAAACAACACAAGTCATTTGAATAATGTCTTATATATATTAAAAATATTTTAAGAGACTTTAAGTTCAGAATATTATATTCATGTTTACTTGTAATTGGGAATCTGAGAGTAGAGTAAATATGTCTACTTAGCTTATCTCTTACATGAGAAGGCCTTAAAAACAAAGCACATTAATCTAGAAAAAAGATAAAGGTAAATACAATGATTTTAAAATTGTGTGTGTGTGTGTGTGTTTTGTATGTGTTTTATTGATTTCTCCAATGAAATAAATCCACAAAAAGGGAGAAAAACTGGAGGCAAATATGGTTCCTTGAGAAAGAATGCTTTTAAAAGTACATTTTTTTTCGGGGTGCCTGGGTGGCTGTCGGTTAAGTGTCTGCCTTTGGCTTGGGTCATGGTCCCCCGGTCCTGGGATCAAAACCTAAGTGGGGTTCCCTGCTCAGCAGGGAGTCTGCTTCTCATGCTCCCTCTGCCACCCCCCCTCATGTCCTCTCTCAAATGAATAAATAAAATCTTTTTTAAAAAATAGAAGTATATTTTTTTCATTCGTAAGTTCCTCTGATGCATTGTTTCAGAAAAAACAGTTTATTTCAGATATTTGACTTAGTTTAACATAAATCCTCAATGTTTAGACGTGTGTTTAAACTGTCACTATGCTTATTCATGCAGTAATTTATAGCACTTCAGCTTAGTTCACAACTTTTGAGTTTAGCATCCTTTTTCTAGACGGCACATTGAGGTATCTGGGATTTGTGCAGCCAAAAGACAGTGGCAGCTCCATTCTTTGATACAAACAATTGATGGTTTCTGTCTTTTGTAAATAACTTTACAACCATGGTTTAAGGTAAGACTCTAGGCCCTTCCCCACCCTCAGCTATTTTGTCTAGTTTAAAGCTCTTACCCCTTCCATGCTCTACATCAGAGCCAAACAATCTTGCCGCCTGTTTTTATATGGCCCACAAAGTGGGATATGGCTTTACATTTTCATTTTATTATTATTATTATTTTTGGGGGAGGTGAGGGACAGAGGGAGAGGAAAAGAAAGAATCTTAAGCAGGCTCCATGCCCAGCACGGAGTTCAACGTGGGGCTTGATCTCACGACCCTGAGATAATGATCTGAGCCAAAATCAAGAGTTGGACACTTATGGACTGACCACCCAGGGTCCCTGGCTTTATGTTTTTAAACCGTTTTTAAAAAAGTAAAAAAAGGAATATTTCATGGCAGAATAATATCTCATGACAAATTCAAATTTCACTTTTCATTAATAAAATTTATAGAAACAAAGCCATGCTCATTTGATCATTATATGGCCGCTTTCACACTGCAGCAGTGGAACTGAGTGGTTGCAACGGAGACCGAATGGTCCACAAAGCCTAAACTATTTGCTATATGGCCTTTCACAGAAAGTTTTTGACCTCAGAACAATACTACAGCCAAATTTATCTTTTTAAAAAATGTATACCCACTAATACTAGCTTCCTGCTTAATACCTATTTCTCTTGGAATAAAAATAAACAATTTTTTATAGGGAGCCCATGATCTGACAGCAGCCCACCACTCCAGCTTCATCTCAGTACATCTTCCTTGTTCTTAAATGTTTTTTTTTCCCCCCTGCACTAGATCTTCAAACACGGTCTTTGTGCCTGCCTCTTTTCCACCCCTTAGTTTGAAGTGATACTCATTAATAAAACTAAGTCTAAGTCAGGTCCATTCCTTCACCTGTCTATAACAACTTGTCCTTTTCCTTTGTAACATTCATTATACTTATAATTCTTTGTTCTATTTCTGTCCTCCTCGTTTGATTGTAAACATCTTGAAGATAAGGACCATGTCTGTCTAGTTCATTGTTTTATGTCCGGTGACAAGTACAGTGTTTACTATATAGCTGGTTTGGCATACATCTTGATTTACCTACTATCGTCTGGCACTCTGTCCATAGTGCCCTTTATTCTCAAAAGTGGACAGTAAGTTAGAGGGTTGTATTATAAATAGATGATGCTTAATAAATACTTTTTGACTCAATTTAGTAAAACCTCAATGATTTAGACTCCTGATAATCATTACATTTAATTAAGACACTTCTTCACTTCTCTGCTCAAGGAAACAGCAAATGATGGGGAGAAAACACAGGCATTTAGTTACAGAAACAGCATTCAAGGTATGCCCTAAGTTGAATGTTCATTTAACTCAATTTCTTAAACCTCTATGTGCCATGAGAACAAATGATTATCTTGAAACACTAAAGAATCCTCAATTGCCAAAAGAGTGTTATTTTTTGTATACTGAAATTATTAAGAAAACAAGATGTAGGGACACCAGTGTGGCTCAGTTTGTTAAGCGTCTGCCTTCGGCTCAGGTCATGATCCTGGGGTCCTGGGATCAAGTTCCGAATCAGGCTCCTTGTTCAGCAGGGAACCTGCTTCTCCTTCTGCCTGTCCCTCCCCCTGCTTGTGCTCTCTCTCTCTCTGACAAATAAATAAAATCTTAAAAAAAAAAAAAAAAAAGAAAAAAGGAAACGAGGTGTAATAAGGTTATTACTTTTAACAGGCTTAAAACTTAAAAGGTTTTTGGTTAAAGCTCAAATCTTAATATTAATTCTTTTGTGTTCCTAGTGATATTATCATATTATCGGATTTAGGATTATTGATACAATACAGGCAGGATGTGTATAGAATCAAAATGTTCTTTTTGCACTATTTTTCTCTCAGTGAGATAGTAGTGGTCTCTCTTGCCAGTACATAGGGACTATGAAGCTAGCTCTTCATGCAAATTTAAGGGTACATTTAAGAGTGCTTATTGTTATTTTTTTTTTTTTCTTGAGAGAGAGAGAGCGCGCGCGCTAGTGGGCAGAGGGACAGAGGGAGAGGGAGAGAGAGGATCCCACACAGGCTCCATGTTCAGAATGGAGTCTGAAGTGGGACTCTATCTCACGACCCTGAGATCAAGACCTGAGTCAAAATCAAGAGTTGGACCTTAACTAAGCCACCCCCATGCCTTGAAAGAGTGATTGGAGAGCGATTATTTAAATCCAGGGCCTCTGAGAGCAGAAATCTGCACACCTTTTAAATTCTGAGGCTTGGGGCGCCTGGGTGGCTCAGTGAGTTAAAGCCTCTGCCTTTGGCTCAGGTCATGATCTCAGGGTCCTGGGATCGAGCCCCACATCGGGGTCTCTGCTCAGCAGGGAGCCTGCTTCCCCTCTCTCTCTGCCTGCCTCTCTGCCTACTTGTGATCTCTCTCTGTCAAATAAATAAATAAAATCTTTAAAAAAATTTAAAAAAAAGTAAATTTTGAGGCTTAAAGAGACAGAATGGCTTTCAGACTTACTCCTAAGGGCAGAAGGAGGTGCAGGTGTCAGAATTAGGGGTGAGGTGATAAGAGGCGCTCTTCAGATGTATACAGACCCCTTCCTCTCCAAATTATGGTATCTGTCATTCCAGCTTCTATTTTGGGAATCGCTAATAGGAGAATGACAAAAGGGTGTCCTGTTCCTCAGGGGTGTTGGGGGGAAAATGGGTTTAAAACAGTTGATTGATTGTGTTACTATATATAAAGAAGGAGTATCTCAGTCTGAAGGGGGTTTGGCTGGACTTAGGCCAAGAACTCAGGACTTAGGACAGAAAAATAGAGTCACAGAGGCAGACTGTGATCACTAGACAATGTACAGAGATGAATCATCAGGCCACATCAGCATCACAATTGGTCCTTGAAAACTGTCCACCTTTGCTCTAATTCCATGCTTACCATGCAAATTTCTCATTACTAATACCTGACTGCCAACGTGTTGAGGCACCCTGTGTGGCAGAAGGAAAGACTTCGGATGATTAGAAAGGCCTGTTCCCCTATCGTGCATGAGCATATTTACTACTGAGTGAGTATATGCAGTCTGTGAGTGTGGCTTCTTAAAGTCAGCCACTCTGATGCAGCTTCAGGGTGCTGACAGTGCTGAGGCCATTCTCCAAAAAGTGGTCAGTTTATGAAGTTAGGTCGAATTCTGAGACCTTTTGGAAGAGTGTCATCCAGCCCCCTGTAGACTCCTCAGCCTTATCAAATCCTCTTACTCTTTCCTGGGCTTCTCTCCAATGATCACTTCTTTTGGAATTACTTGGAAATTTATAAGTTTTCTAGTAGTGCTATAAATCTAGTAAGTGCAACATTCAAACCTACCTGGAAAAAAATAAACATAAAATTGTTAACTATTTTGGTCACATTTTCTATAAAATCGCCTGGTAATGGGGAAGTATTTGTATTCTTTTATTGTTCTCTCCTTTTTACCTTTTCGATTAGTAGAACTCCTCCATCTCTTTTCCCTTAGTGAAGTGTATACCTCCTTCTACTGGGTCGCCCAAGCCAGAAACCTGGATGTACCCTTGTTCCTTACCTCTTCTTTTCCAACCACGTGTTTTTCACGAAGGCCCTCATCATTTCTAGCTTGAACCATTACAATAGTCTCCTAATGATCTCTTTTTAACACTGTAATCTCTCCTTTAGATTGTTACCAAAGTGATAATAATTTTAGAGTGTATCTCTCTGGGTGCCTGGGTGGCTCAGTGGGTTAAGCCTCTGCCTTCGGCTCAGGTCATGATCTCAGGGTCCTGGGATCGAGCCCCGCATCGGGCTCTCTGCTCGGCAGGGAGTCTGCTTCCCCCTCTCCCTCTGCCTGCCTGCCTACTTGTGATCTCTCTCTCTGTGTCAAATAAATAAATAGAATCTTAAAAAAAAAAAAAAAGTATATCTCTCAAAAACACAGTTTTGAACTTTTTACTTTTCTATGTGAAACTAGTAGGTGCCTTTATGTATTTAAACAGTGTAAACCCCATATTCTTCAGCATGGCTTACAAGGCTTCTCATGCCCTGGCTGCTTTCCCCTTCCCCACTGACTCTTTCCTTCCCCCTTCCCCTTTTTCCCCACCACCAGTGGTGGTCATAGTCAACTGGTTTGCCAGGCTGTTTCACTCCTTGGCACACCTGTGCTTGCCATGTATGTGTTCCTTGTACTTGCTCTGTCAGCAACATTCCACACCGCTATACACCCCCTCCATTTTGAGCACCTTCCTCCCTTGATTTCCATGACATCATTCCTTCTGGACTTCCCTCTTACCTCCCTGGTATTTCCCTCATTCTTTTTTGTGGCAACTCCTCTTCTACTCAGCCTTTGTGCACCAGGTTTTGTTGGGGCTCAGTCTTAGGTTCTGTTTTCCCCCTTAAGCCTCCTAAATTTACTATAGACTCATGGTTTACTCTAGGGATTTTTATATTTAGCAAAGGTATATAAAATCATTTCCAGTATAGCTAATCTATATTTTTCTTATAGCAATTT
Source organism: Potos flavus (assembly GCA_028534135.1). NCBI lineage: Eukaryota > Metazoa > Chordata > Mammalia > Carnivora > Procyonidae > Potos > Potos flavus. The sequence goes on along the minus strand of CM052898.1, from coordinate 139,838,853 downwards.
GGTTACTATGGTAGAGAAAGGATATCTATCTACAGTTTCAGCCTGTGAGAACTACCATAATATGTCAAAAGCACTAATTTTTAGACCGTGGACTCTAACCCCCATGTGTGCTCTCTACAGTTTGAGGGAGTAGTATTCTCCGGTGTCACTCTGGTCCTTCATCCTGCTATTGCATACAAGAATTAGGTTTTAGCAACCCCCCAAAAGGATATCCTTGCAGTTCATTGAGTAGCATTTGATGTTGTCTATACATCTTACTAAATTAAACGGAATTACTAGGTCAAAATTGGGGCAAGCTGTGATTTTTCATTTAGAAGAAGATTTTTCTTCAGGGAAATAAGTTGGAGTTGGTAGATGAGACTCTCTGTAGTGTTTATTACAGTCCAGGTCCCTGCCAGGAAATTATTCTGAAGAAAGTAAAAAATATTTTTAAAGGAAAGAACTATTAAGTAATGAAGATGTAAACTTTTCAGTGATGAATGATGTGCTGAGTGTTTATTGGAATTGCTCAACCTGAATAGCTCACTCTTCCTGCTATTTCCTCACGTTCCATTTATAATACTCAAGAAATAACAATCTTTGAAAGTTGTAAAGGGTTAGTGCACAGGTCTGATGGGACTGCTACATCCATATTGAAGAAGCGGCATATGAAGAAGTAATAATGACATTGATAATAATGAGTTGAATAAAATGTGTTAGCATGGAGAAAAAATTTAACCCTTAATGTATTTAATCTCTAAAATGAGATTGGAATAATATTGCAATAGGCATCTTACATAATTGAGCACAAGCAGATATTTTCATTGGCATTTTATTGTTTCTAATCTTATGGAACAGAAGAAATTGAGAACTGTCCCTTTAATAAAACCCTGTTTACCTAACCTCTTCTAGTGGGAGTGGCTTAGGAACCTGTAGAGTGAGGTGTAACTACCACTTCTGCATTCTGACCTGCAACCTTGGAAAGGGTGCTGGTACTACAGACCAGGAAGTGACAAATAATGTGCTTTAAACTCAACAGAACGTGTCTTTCATAAGGAGAAGCCTCTCCATAACAAAACGAGAAGAGAAGATCGAAGCAGTGATTTCACGTAGTTGTCATTAAGTATTTGGAACTCTGGTGCGGATAAAGACTGCAGAATACTTAGAATACAAAGCTTTCTGGGCCAGAAATTGATCTTCTGACTTTTGAGTCTTATCTGATTGCTACTTGGTTCATCTTTATTTTGTTAAAGTACTCTCTGCAGGCTGAACCCAGGAGACCCTCCATTGTTTGCAGGTAGGTGGTCAGCCGTTGTTTAAAATTTAGGTTTTTTGAAATAACCTAATTCAGAGAATTATTATTTTTCAGAGAATTATGAATATCGGTCTGGGTATATGTTTTAATGTTTAAATATTCAGCATGACTACAAATAACCACATTTTTTGTGACTTCTGACCACTTTTAGAAAAGTTATTTTTAACAAATTGGCAGATCTGTAAGATGGTGAATTTAAAAAAAGATGGTAAAAAAAGATGGTGAATTAAATGAATTCTATTTTGTTTTCCATTAATTTATATATATACATACTTTCTACCTTTATATAAAATACTGTATACATACTTTTATATTTTTATATTTGCATATAAAAATACACTTTATATATAAAAGTTCATATATATAAACTAAAAGATAAAAAAGTATATTACTCTATTTACTGTTAACTTCCTTATAGTATTTGATAATATATTTTAAACATTTATTTATGTAGTCAAATAAAATTGTGTTTTTATTGTTAATATTTTACATCTAAGTTTCATGTCTTTCACTCTTGGGAAGCTGTCTGAATATTTATCATTGGTTTATCTACTTCCTTTAGTCTGTTTTTGGAATACTTTGATATTTATTATTCCAGAGAAGTTTTTGTAAAAGGTTAATCTTTCACAAGTATATTAAAATGTTTCTTTTTTCTCTTTATAAATTTAACCATCCACTTATGACACTAAAAGTATTTCAAAGATAGTGTCTTCGAAAGATCGAGTTATTAATATGAGCTAATTGCTATTCACAAATGGCTTTTCTGGTGGGGAAGTCAGAAAAGAAATGTGTGGGGGTACCTTTAGGATCAAGGACAGTGGTTCCTTAACTTTCTCTGCCGATACTGATCCTTTTTATTTTTCTTTCATGGACACTAATCTTCAAAAGACTTTGCCTACCGAACAAGTGGTGTATACTAAATAATAGAATGTTAGAACATTATTGTTTGTTAGACACACATTATTTACAATGAAAGTTATTAATCAGCCTTAGGTAACTACTCTAGGCTAATGTAATTCAGACCTAAAGAGCCCTGACAATTACTTAGCTTGAATAACTTTATTGTAGGTAACTGTTTGGATATTTCTGATTTTTTAAAGTACTGATAATATCTGAATTTTCATCAACTACTCCTGTGGAAACTCAGTAGTCTGGGTATGGCAAATTGAAAACTGGTGGTCTAAAGTGCAGAAATTTTGTTCTTATCTCTTTGAGTTCTGTGAAATATAATAAAGGTCATCTAGTATAATGTAACAAAGAGTCCATAGCCACCAGACAGGGAGAAGAAACGAGGAGAAAGAAAAAAAGAAGTGGCATTTGTCAAGTGGAGCATCAGGGAGGAATTTAAGGCATATGTATGTTTTGGCCTCATTAAATCTCCCTATTTTTATTTTCCGACTTAAAATCTGACTTAATTTTTTTGACTTAAATTTTTTACTCCAGTTAGGCCGATAAACTATTAACTGACTTCTGAACAAGTATTATATGGGACATCTGGGTGGCTCAATCAGTCAGGCAGCCAACTCTTGATTTTGGCTCAGGTCGTGATCTCAGGGTCTCAAGATCAAGCCTTGCCTGGGTTCCATGCTCAGTGGGGAGTCTGCTTGAGGATTGTCTCTTTCCCGCTCCCTCTGGCCCTCCCCCCACCCACGCAAGTGTGTCTGCTTGCTCTCTCTAAATAAAAATAAATAAACCTTAAAGAAAAAAGTAAGCATTACGTATGTTCTTTATGTATTTATTCTGTATTTGTATGTTGGTTTCCCTCTCCCAAAATTTCCTCATTTCTCCGTTTTCCCCATTCATGTTCTTCCTTCAGACCCTTCTCCAGTGGGTAGCCTTATCTGATCACCCTAATGCACAGTAATATTTCTTGCGTTTAGACTTTTATAGTATGTTGATTCTATCTGTACTTTAGTACTTAATAAATTATAGCCTGTCATATTTGACTTAAAAGTCTCCCATGTTTCTTCAACTATAAGTGGTTTGAGAGCAAGGAGCTTAACTTATATGTTATTATTTTTTTTATTATCATGTTCAATTAGCCTACATACAGTACATAGTTAGTTTTGATGTAGTGTTCAATGATTCATTAGTTGTGTATAACACCCAATGCTCATCACAACACGTGCCCTCCTTAATACACATCACCTGGTTACCTCATCCCTTCACCCCCTCCCTTCTGTAACCCTCAGTTTGGTTCCTGGAGTCCAGAGTCTCTCATTGTTTGTCTTCCTCTCTGATTTCTTCCCATTCCGTTTTCCCTTCCTTCCCCTGTGGTCGTCAATGCTATTCCTTAGGTTCCACATATGAGTGAAACTATATGATAATTGTCTTTCTCTGCTTGATTTATTTCACTTAGCATAATCCCCTCCAGTTCCATCCATGTCGATGCAAATGGTAGGAATTCATCCTTTCTGATGGCTGAGTAGTATTCCATTGTCTATATGAACCATACCTTCTTTATCCATTCATCTGTTGAAGGACATCTTTGCTCCTTCCACAGTTTGGCAATTGTGGACATTGCTGCTATGAACATTGGGGTGCATGTGCCCCTTCTTTTCACTACATCTCTATCTTTGGGGTAAATACCTAGTAGTGTAATTGCTGGGTCGTAGGGTAGCTCTATTTTTAATGTCTTGAGGAACCTCCATACTGTTTTCCAGAGTGGCTGTACCAGCTGGCATTCCCATCAACAGTGCAAGAGGGTTCCCCTTTCTCCACATCCTCACCAACATTTGTTGTTTCCCGTCTTACTAATTTTTGCCATTCTAACTGGTGTAAGGTCGTATCTCGTGTGTTTTTTTAAAAATTTATTTATTTGAGAGAGAATTGAGGTTGAGAGAACGAGTGAGGGGAGGGGCAGAGGGAGAAGCAGACCCCTGTGGAGCAGGGAGCCTGATGTAGGACTCTGTCCCAGGACCCTGGGATCACACACAAAATGAGCTGAAGGCAGACGCTTAACCAACTGAGCCACCCAGGCGCCCTCATTGTGGTTTTGATTTGTATTTCCCTGATAGCTAGAGATGTTGAACATTTTTTCATGTGTCTGTTAGCCATTTGTATGTCTTTTTTGGAGAAGTGTCTGTTAATGTCTTCTGCCCGTTTCTTGACTGGATTATTTGTGTTTTGGGTGTTGAGTTTGAGAAGTTCTTTATAGATCTTGGATACCAGCCTTTTATCTGTAGTGTCATTTGCAAATATCTTCTCCAATTCTGTGGGTTTCCTCTTAGTTCTGTTGACTGTTTCCTTTGCTGTGGAGAAGCTTTTTATCTTGATGAAGTCCGAAAAGTTCATTTTTGCTTTCTTGTACATTATTTTTGTCCTTCTTAGCCATCTAGTGCAGTGATACATGTTTGGTAGGTTCTAAATAAATATTTGTTGGATGAATGAGAGAGATGAAGAATCGTGCCAACAGTTGCCTTGGGTATTATGCTGCCTCTCTGTACCTTGCTTAATCATGTAATTAAATTAAATTAAACCTAAAATATTTCTAAAAATCAGACCGTTGGTTATCATACTATTATCGTTTTTGTTTTGCTATGTAATGCATGAGTTTTTGGTATTAGATGGTTTTAACTCTGATATGATACCTACAAAGAAAGAACAAGTTTGGTTTTGTTAAAAATAAATCAAAAGAAAATACTCTGAATTCTAGCCAATTGCCTTTTGTATTTTAGGAAAATATAACTTAAAGTTTACTGGTATATCAGGTTTTTTTTTTTTTAAAGATTTTATTTATTTATTTGACAGAGAGAGCACAAACAGGGGGAGCGGCAGGCAGAGAGAGAGGGAGGGGGGAAGGAGAAGCAGGTTTCCTGCTGAGCAGAGAGCCCAACGTGGGGCTGGATCCCAGGACCCTGGGATTATGACCTGAGCTGAAGGCAGATGCTCAACTGAGCCACCCAGGTGCCCCTGATATATAAGGTTTTTAAAGTGGTCGAAATATTCAGATACATTACGGATTAAGAGGATGATTCTGAATTGATGGTTAGAACTCTGAATGTTGATCCAGTGGTCACAGCAGACTGGTTGGATTATAGAATTTAAATTGCACATTTGGTGATTGCCAGATACTGTCAACAAACTATTCTACGAAAAGACCATTTTAAACATCTTACTTCCCATTACAGTAGTTATTATGTTACACACTTTAAAATCAGCATTTTATCTACTCCCACCATCAACCCTGTCAGATAAGTTTTGTTGACCCATTTTTTTACAGATACAGAAAACTGATATCTAGAAAGGTCAAATAAATACCAAAGTTACACATTTAGAATCTGCACAACAGGTCATTTTGACTTCAGAATTCATGTTTTGAATCACTGTGTTATCCTAGCCTATCTTTTCCAATACTCAGTGTAAAATTTTTCTGTCCTTTTAGAGCTTGACCAGACAGGAATTCTGGCAGCTGCTCCAGCAGAACTATGGCAATGAGCTAGGCTTAAATGCTGAAGAGATGGAAAACTTGTCTCTGTCGATCGAGGATAATGCACAGCCAAGGTAGAGCAAAATATTTTGAAATTTCACGATTTATTAATCATGAATTCAAGCAGAATTATTCTAGACTTTACTAATTTAGAATTTCTATGAATTTGTCCTTGGGTGGAATTTGCCTCTTTGTTCTCTGTAGTGGAATGCAGTGAAAGGTGAGGACAGTGAGTAGTTTGCTACATTGGTAAGCAAATACAGGATATATAAGGAAATGTTAATTTTGTAACTGTGTCATCTAGGATTTGGTTAAAGTGTGGTTTTAGTAAAGCTTTTTATTAAGGATCTGGAAAAGTACCTAGTGACATCTCTGATCTTATAGATAACAATAAAATAAATTAGCTGATAGGTATTTTGAGGGATACAAAGATAACATGATGTTTCCTCGAGAAAACCCTAGTGTGGTGCTTGACATGTAGTTGGTACTCAGTAAATATTGAGTGCATTAATGAAAGGAACTGATAGTACTGCAGGGAATGCAAATAATTATAATACGAGGTTGAAAATGATAAAGGCCAAAAGCAGCAATAGATAATGTGATAATGAAATTCAGAGATGAGAGAGATCATTTTTGACTGATGGGGATTCATTGGGAAGAGTGGACATTTTTATTAACCTGTGCAAATAAAAGTGCATTTTGTCCAACGGTAATTGAGGTCATAGCAATAAAAACAACTAGGGATAATACATTAAAATTCTATAGTAGACATTATAAGTGAAAGAAGCAAGTGAAAGGAGCAAGTCACTGAAGACCGCATATCTTATGATTCCATTTATATGAAAATGGAATCCAGAATGAGTAGAGCCATAGAAACAGAAAGTAGATTAGTAGTTGCCAGAGGCTGGGTGGAAGGGAGAATGGGGAGTGATTGCTAATGGGTACAGGATTTCTTTTTGGAGATGAACATGTTCTAAAACTAGATAGTGGTGATCATGATTGTGCAACTCCATAACCACTGTATTGTACACTTTAAATGGGTGAATTTTATGGTATGTGAATTATATCTTAATAAAACTCTTACTTAAAAATTCTATAGCAAATAAATCTTAAAATAGAAATCTTTCAGAAGTCTCACTGTGTTCACAATTTTTCCTTTATTTAGGTAGCCTTCTAGTTATGCCGATCCTCTTTATACCACTTCAGCTCAGCATCAATATTTTAGTCTTTTTTATGTGGTTGTACATGCATATTTTATTAGTTTTCTGTAAAGTTAAAAATTTCCATTGTACTATTCTCCTTGTAAAGTTTACTAGTCTCTCTTAGGTATTGGAGCTGTGTAGAAAAACAATTGACATAATGCGGAGAGCCTTGGATTATGATGGAGAAGATCTGGATTCTAGTCTGGACTTGGCCACCAAGTAGCTGCACAACCTCAAACCAATCTCTTAGCCTTTCTGATCCTCACTTTACTCATCTCTGAAATGAGGCAGTTCAACTAGATGAGCTCCAAGGTCCCTGCCAACGTGAGGAATTTCTAGTCTTTGAAGAAGAAGAGAATGAATATCTTTGACCAGATTCTTTATATACTCTAAGGTCCAGCTTTTTGAAGTCACCAGAGAAGCTGCTGTTTTCTTCTGGTGATGGAGCACTTGCTCAGAGAATATGTGGCCAGATCCTCATCCCCTCTTCTCCTTTTCCCTTTCTTCCCACTTCCTGAAAGAAGTGTATCAGTCTCAAACCTTTATTTCCTCAGCTATTCCATCTCCTTTGTCTTCATTTTCATGCTCTCCATCACTCTCCCTCCTTTTTCCTTTCTTCATTTCTCCACAGCTCCCCCCCATCCTTAAAGTCCTCACATGCAGACACTCAGTTGCTGGGCTAGTCTCCAAGGGGCCGTTTTTCTTGTTGGGTCCCCTCAGCCCTGCCATTCTGCCTGGCCAAGAGTGACTTGGTGGCAGACCTAAGTATTATTTGGGTGGGATAGAATAGGGGTGTTCCTTCCTTAGGATGACATGGCTAAAGATGATAGGCTGCTACTTTATTTTAGAAAAGCTTTAAGTCTCTATGTAGCAAAGATTACATTGGAATAATTGCTTAGTAAGTTTGAGACCTGGACATTAGATCAGTTGTACTCCTTTTATGTTTCATAGATTTTCCTTCCTTTATGTTCTTCCCTGAGAGAGGAAAAGTAGATCTCAGGACATTTGTTATAGTCACGCTCCTAGGACCATATGAAACCTGTTCCGTAAACTTTTTTCTTAGGAATGAGAAGAGCAAGAAGGTGGTCATGGACTGATTGATGGGGTCTGTGTTCAGATATCCCCCTTCTGGGAGGGACTCACTACCTCAGCTGGAACTGAATCAGAAGGAAGGAGATCTGAAACTGCCTTGCGGTGTTGGCTGGCATCCAACTCAGACATCTACCCTGCACCTTTCAAAGCTTTGTGGTGGTCCATAACTGAAATTTAAACAAGTTATAATATTCATTGTATTAGTTGTTATAGCCTCTTGTACTTGGTTAATTTTTTAATGGTTTCTGAAATTTATAAAATCCCATGTGAGCATATTTTGTTTTCAGAAATAAAGTCAATTTGCATGTGATTTAAGATGGCCTTATTTTAAGTAGGGCTTATTTGTTACATTACAAAAACCCATTTGCTGTCAAAATGCTTTAAAATAGCAAAGGACCTCAGTGGGGAGACTGAATCACTTATTTGTGTGGAATTGACCTTGATTATATTCTATAATGATGTGTTTCTTACAGAAGTCCAGGAAGAAGTAGCTTGGATGACTGTGGGGAGAAAGATGAAAAAATTTCCAAGTCCATCAGTTTTACCCGAGAATCAGTTAATCGGGTTTCAGAAGCAGAGTCAATTGATGGAAATCCACCAAAAGGGGTTAGTGCATGATATCCCCTTTAAAATATATCTGATGCTGCCATGTGTTAATCATAATGCAAGATCAAATAAAAATACACTGTACAAAATGTTTAAAAATTTAAGATGTCAGGCTACTCCTTTGTCTTAGGAGAAAGGCTTTAAGTCTGTAAGTAGCAGAGGTTATATGGGAATAATATGTGGTTTTGTTCAGGGCTGGATATGATGCAGAACTACTAGACAGTTTCCTGAGCATTAGTCTCTAAGGAGCATAGACATTAAAAATATAATAAGGTAGACGAATTTGTAGTTAGCAGAATTTTTCTCAGATTAAGTGGTAGAAAGAATCTGTTTTGAAAGGGAAGACGAGAACGCTGCGCTGCATGCTTGAGTAACAGTAGGTGCTTCTTAAATTGACTATGAAAGCAGGCACATCAGGTTAATTCATAGTTACTTAGTTTCTTCTTTTGTTTTTTCAAGTATCATAAGCCCATTGCTTTTTTTTTTTTAGATTTCAATGAGTGTCTATCATTTGAGTCATTATTTATTTAATTTTTTAAATACTCAGTTTGTCTCCTCTGCCAGCAGGAGCCCCTTCAGGTTGGCTGCTTTGTTTTTTTTGAAATAATCAATAATCTTTGATGGCTTCCTTTCTTTTTAGCACAACAATGTGACCCAGGCACACTTTGTACACTTACTGCCCCAGACTTAGTATCAGCCATTTTCCTAATGGGCCGTAGTTCTTAGTGAAGAATGGTATTTGGAGACCACATTCTGAGTGCTGAGAGTGCTCCTACTGTAGGGCTTCGTTCTGCTGACTGAGGATGCAAGTCTGGGCCACACCCGAGTTTCTTGGTTTAAAGCAGAGCTGTTGCTTTCAAATCCTACCTCTGTCACTTGCTACCTGAATGCCCTTAAAGAAGTTAACTTAATTACTTCACATTTCTATGCTTTTGTTTTCTCAGCTATAACACGAAGATAATACCCCATAGCGTTTTTTAATAAGGATTAAATGAATTAATATATGTGACAGGGCTTTGAACGATCCCTAATACACATTAAGTATTCAATAACCATAAGCTATTATAATTGAAGGTGAATCTGCATGTAGCCAGCAAGGACCTTTTTCTGTCTTCTCCCTTGGAGCCAGTCAGCGTCTGTGAATAAGTGTTGGGAAAACACTGAAACAGAATATGTAAAGGCCACCAAGTTATCAACTTGTTTCAGGCAACTGTCATGCGTGTATCCCAGTCTGATTTTGTATTGTGGATTTCTTACAAAACTATTCATCTAGAGACCCTTAGGAACTTACTACTGGTACAAGGGAGGTGATTCTGGGTGCTAATCTCTTTATATGTTCTCATGGAGAAAACCAAACCACTCAATTTTAGGGAGGTAACAGGACAGGACATCTCTTGCAATCTCCTGATCCTTTTACAAAAGCCTGACTTTGAGGACTGGATTCCCAAAACTACTAATCTTCAGTCTTTCTTACTCCCTACTGCCTTGACATTGTCTTCTGTACCTGCTCTTAGAATAGTTAATCCATTGGTTCTTGCTTCTAGTTTTGACCCTAAAGGATGTCATATTTGCTTTAAGGAAAGAGAATGGAATATAGAGGAAGACTTTAATGTTTTAAGATTGATCATACATTCATTGATGTTTAGTATAGATGTTCTCAGGTTATGGAATACAAGTAATATGGAAGTTCACTCCTTTTTTTTTCTTTTTTTAAAGATTTTATTTATTTATTTGACAGAGAGAGACACAGCAAGAGAGGAACACAAGCAGGGGGAGTGGGAGAGGGAGAAGCAGGCTTCCTACTGAGTAGGGAGCCCAATGCGGGGCTCTATCCCAGGACCTGAGCCCAAGGCAGATGCTTTCAGGACTGAGCCACCCAGGTGCCCCCAACTCCTTTTTTTTTCATTCAAGAACAGTATAGCGAGATTCTCAGATGTGAACAAATATCATATGTCATTTATTTTGTGTCGTTTTTACTTCCTAGAAAGATGGAAATAACAAAAAGTGAAAAATAATATTTTTAAAACATTTTTAAGATGAATTATAACTTTCTTAATTTATAAAATTAATATTCTTTGGAAAAACTCAGGAAGTATAGAAAAGAATGCAAAGAAATAAAAATTGTGCAGATGCCAACCAATCAAAGATAGTGACTGTTACTTTTCCTGAAAGTATCTGTCCATATTCTTTATAATAGGAACCATATCTTAATTACAAACAACAGGAGAAATATGTGTGGAAACTTACTCTACCTAGCATCTGCTAAAGAGGTTCTGGGTCAGCCCAGTAAGCATGTTGCTTTGTAGTGTGGAACTCCCAAATAAATCAAATCTCAATCTTAGCAGTAATCTCTGCTTAAAGAATCAGTCCTTTGACTAGGGTAATATAGTCCTTTCATAAATTGTGTCTTGGGTCCCAGTTGTTATTCTGCTCTCTGGGTGGCCAATAGAAACCTGTTTCCTCCTTGGAGCTTCTGCCCTTCAGTGTTGCTCAAAGATCTCATGGGGCAGGAAGTGTAAGAACTAGAAATATGTTCTCTTTCATCTGCTTACACACAGATAATGCAAGCCTTAAGGTACTTTGCTATATAGTTTATATTTTTACACTGTTCTATTAAATTATAATAATCAATTAATAATCAGTTATAATACAATCCAACTTGAATACTAACATAGCAATAGCATTCAGACTTTAATGTCTAACATTAAATTTATTATAGAAATGATGTATCTTGATTAATTCACCCCAGAAAGTACAGATAGTATCATATATTGAATATCTTTTAATGCCCAATTCCTTAGTCCCTTAACAGCAAAGCCAACTGTGTTCTTTCAAGTTTGCTATGAAATTAATGTTTCCTATTAATCCAATCTCCTCTACTGTACTCTTATGTGACTCTTATCTCTCTATTTTCTTTCCCTTTCCCCTGTAGTTACTGGTCTTGAGAATGGGGGAGTTCTCTTCCTTGAGGTGATGGGGCAGGTATTGTCTGGGGATACTAATCGGGTTTGATTCCTCTCCCTTGCCTACCCCAAAGAACCTGCTTTTCCATTATTTTTGTCCTCTGCTCCCTTTTCCTTCTGCTTAAGTGATTCATATGATATTAACTGTGAGTTCTTTTTATATGATGTTCTTCATAAATTTATTGTTCATTAATGTGTAAGAAGATGACTTTAGAATATAAGATAATATATTACTATTTATCAGTATTTTATGGACTATATTGGAAATGTGATGTAAACATAACAAACATATTTTTCGAAGAGCTGCATTTCAAAGCATCTTTGTTATTAAAGATCCCTCCTTAAAATCTAAGCCAATAATCTGTTTTTTTAATTGGATTATTTGCCTTTCAGGGGCTAGGGAAAGAGGAACCCCAAAATGAGAAACAGATAAAAAAGAGTCCTTTACTAACTTCAGAAAAGAGATTAAGTAGAGTGCCGTCAAAATCACTGGACTTGAATAAAAATGAATATCTTTCTCTGGACAAAAGCAGCACCTCAGATTCTGTTGATGAAGGTAAAGAATTTCTTATAAATTTTAATAAAATTTCAGTTGTGTCTTTTAATGTTTATCTTTGTATTGGGTGAGTACAGATTGAGAATTTAGTTGCATTAGACACATTCTCACTCTATGAAGAACCAAAAGAAAGGTGGAAGTTAATAGAAAATAGGGGAAAGAGGTTGCTAGATCTAACCCATCTCCACTTTTCAGAAGCTTGGAATTTGGAGATCTCCATCGCATTTAACTTTTAGAATTCCAAGCCTTGAGTCAATGAAGATGATGCAGTAGCAATGGAAAAGCAAATCTAAGTAAAAATCTGCGTAGTGTTATAGACACCATAATTGTACTTTCTTTTAACTACCAAAAAAAAAAAAAAAAAGAAAGAAAAGAAAGAAAAAGAAAAGAAAAAAGGAAGGAAAAAAGAGAGAGAGATACAAAAGTAGAGAATTATTTAAAGGAAACCATAAGAAATCATCTTCTCTCTACCTTCTCTAAATTAATAGCTGGGGGTTATCATACTTACTAAGTGGGCATTTTAAGGAATCTTTTTTTTTTAACTGTTAGATTGTTGACATCTGAAGTCCGTGAAGTGGGGAGACATGGGGAGAGATACAGAAGAGCGACTACTTTCCAATTTCAGGAAAGAGAACAATGCCAGTGGATTTTGCTCTGTTTTCTGTCCAGCAGTGCTCAGTATATTAACAATGGGGACGTTATAGTGCTTTGGATATGTGGATATGATTGCATTCCCTAGTCCAGTTACTGTTCAGATTAGACCTGGTGTGGGAACCCCTGAAGCCTTTTACTATAGTAAAAACCAAATCCATGAAGACCAAAAGTAAATCCAAGTCAAATCTAAAATCAAATCCAAATCTAAAAGCAAACCAAGACCAAATCTATGAAAACCAAATCTAAACCAACTTTGGTTTGGGAACACTGTAGCGAGTATCTTTAATGAATACTAAATCCATTGCTCTTGAATACATAAATAAAAATTCAGTAGTTCCTAAAAATCACAGAATGCATTAAGAAGACAATTGTTGAGTTCTTTTGAAAAGATAGTTGAGAGTAAATTTTTTTTAAAAGGATTGAGCTCCATGAATGACTAGACTCTCTTAGTGTCCTTACCATTCATGCTTTGGTATGCAGCAGTATGAATTAGTAATCTCCTGCCTGGCTGAACCTCTGACTTTAGGAAGATCTACTCTGGCACCCAGTGGCCAGATAGGTAAGTGACGCCAAAACAGGGATTTCTTTCCTTCTCTCTTACCTGCTCTTTCATTAAGAATGGTCGTTAAAAAGAAATTTCCTTATTGATCCTATCAAATTAACATTAACTATAAGCTTCATAAAGGATAATATTAAATTTCACATAAGTATACTGCATTCATATCTAGAAATGAAGATCAACAGTAGTGTAGTTGCTGTATTGCATGTGAGCCCTGATCCCATTTCCTTCCTTACTGGTATCCCTTTAAAGACTGGTTTTACAGCAGTAAGACCTTAAATGTAACATCCGGGCTTCTTTTGTGGAGGTTTTCTTTAAGGTGCACGGGATGACTTCTTTCTTATTAGATTATCATTACATAACAAATCCAGTACTTCTATTGTTTTCACTAAGCGGATTTTAAAATCTCAGGCTTATCAGACATATTAAGTGCATATTATAATGAATCTATTTTTTATTTTTTGGAAGTTGTGAGGTTATGAAGACACTTGAAATCAGTGATCTGGGGAAAATAAGAAAGGTCAAAAGAAGTAAACCATCCCAGGAAATTTGTCTGTGGATTTAGAGGGAGTTAGGTAGATGGCAGATTATTTTAAACCCAACATCATTTTATTTAAAATGATAGTATTTTGATCCACCACTGTGAGCATTCTGTGTGAGAAAATGAGAGGATTTCCTTTTTTCCTCTTTTCTGCCACCTATAGATTCTAATCTTTGGGAAGGGGGCACTGGACCATTTTGAAGTAGAGACTCCCTCTAGACTCATGTATCTCTGAGAGGAATCTGCAGAGCAAAGCATCATGGAATATCTCACGGAGGGACCGGAAACAGCTAGTGCATTCCCGTTGATGTGGAGTTTAATTGAAGCCCATATAGGCAAAGTTAGCCTCGAGTCTGGTTTGACTGGCTTCTTTTTTTAATGTTCTTACTCTGGCAGGCAGTTTAGAACCCACCAAGATTGAAGGGTGCCTTTTGGGGGCTATTTCTGTACTTCTGGAAATGGGTTCTGGGCTGCCAGCTCCTGAACAAAATGCTAAGCATTGTGTTTTAATCTGTTAAACCATAGATGAGCTTAAAAATTTGATGTGTAATAAAAAAAAAATTTGATATGTAATACTTCACAGAATAAGCTACAGAACCGTCTTTATCTGAAATGTTGTTGCTGATAAGCTTTCTTCAGCTTATTAACTACATTCCCAGTTTTGGGTAGGAGTTCAGAGCCTATGAGAAGGTGCTAGGGGTTTCCTGGCAGGTGAAGATGGGTTGACACAGTGTATCTGTATCTACAAGTATAAGGAAATTATGGCCATATTTCACGATAAGATTTCTGTGCTGTTAGGATTTACTTCTTCACCTGCCCTGCTCTCTCATGTCATGGATAGTCTGCCCCAGAGGTAGAAACATCTGCCCCAGGAGGTAGAGCCTTGAGTGGAAGCTGACAACCTGACTGATGGCATGAGACACCTGGGCTGTGTCACGACAGAGTTAAGTTTAATTTTATATAGCTAGGATTAGAACGTGTGACAGGATTCCTTAACCAAAGTCACTAATGTTGAGAATGGGAGCTAAGTCAGGCAAAGCTTAGGCTGAGGGAAGGGCACATTAGAATAGCAAAATTGGAATCCATGACCTATAGCTGACAGAACAAGATGAATTGGAAAGTCAAGCAAAGAAAAACAGGAATCAAATATCACGTGATGCTTATTAGTTACTAAAAGTGAGGACAAGTAGACCCTGGAGAAAGCTGAGAAAAAGCCATGGAATAGTCTAGCACATCAGGGAAGCCTCCACGAGACTAAACCAGGTAACCCTGACATAGTTACCTGAGTCAGGTATTTGAACAACACTCTCAAATTGAACTTGGTTTTTCAGATGCAAAGAAAGCCCTCAGTCTGAGTCAAGAAGACAGCAGGTCACCAGTTTTTAGAAGATAGAAGATATAACATTGTGTGTCCTTAGTTACTCAAACTCCAAATCATCTGCTGTTCTTGCATATCTACCTCATACATTTTTCGTGAACCCTTCAAACATTTTCAACATATGTTTTATTCCTTTATGCCCATATCCTTCTCATATTTATTTGTCTGTCTCACTTATCCCATCATTTCCACTGGCCACTTTCAAACTGATAGGTTTGAATATCTTCTTTCTTTCTTTTTTTTTTTTTTTAAAGATTTTATTTATTTATTTATTTGAGAGAGAGCATGAGAGGGGAGAAGGTCAGAGGGAGAAGCAGACTCCCCATGGAGCTGGGAGCCCGATGTGGGACTCGATCCTGGGACTTCGGGACCATGACCCGAGCCGAAGGCAGTCGCTTAACCAACTGAGCCACCCAGGCGCCCCTGGTTTGAATATTTTCAATTCAAGAAATATTTCTTCTTTATTGGAAATAGTAACCTACTACCAGGTTGAATGGTGTTCCTTTCCCTATTTGATATACTACTTGCTAGTTTCATACGTTACAGCAATATTATTGGTGATGTTACTTGGACAGGAGGCTTTAAAGTACTGTGAATGTCATAAATAAATAATCCCAGGTGGAAATAGTTGATTTCATGTCCTTACTTCTTTGAATTAATTTACATACAAATGTGTTTCAATTTCCAGTAGTAGTACCACGATTTCTTTTTTTTAAAAGATTTTATTTATTTATTTATTTGACAGAGAGAGAGAGAGATCACAAGTAGGCAGAGAGGCAGGCAGAGAGAGAGGGGGAAGCAGACTCCCCGCTGAGCAGAGAGCCCAATGCGGGACTCGATCCCAGGACCCTGAGATCATGACCTGAGCCAAAGGCAGAGGCTTTAACCCACTGAGCCACCCAGGCGCCCCAGTACCACGATTTCTATTTTGTCAGTCATAATACAGAACAATTTATCTAATAATGGAGTTTAAGTGAAACATGAAAATATGTTAAAATGGTTATATGAGTGTAATTTTCTTTCCTCATAAATGGAACAAGAAACTTACTTTTGAAAAATTGCAGTTTGAGAACTCCCTAGAGAAATGACTGGTTCTAGGGCTGAGGTGGGGGATACACAAAATGAGGCTAGAGTTTTCTGTAGGGCCAGAAATAAAGAAATGCTTAAAAAAAAAAAAAAGGAGTACCAAAAGGGCATAGGAGTCAACCTGAAAGAGCTCCTAATGGCCAAAGTAAAAAAATTTGAGCAACAAAATAAATAACGATAGCACTGGATTATAACCTAAAGTATAAAATAACTATTCATGAGTCCATAATGCTATAAATGATCAAATAAATATGTAAATGGGGAGAAAGCACAGGTCTTCCTTACAGAGTTTCAAATAATATACGTAGATACTCCCCCTTCCAGGAGGTGGAGCTTAGTTCTCCTTCCCTTGAGTGTGTGCTGAACTTAGTGACTCATTTCTAACAAACAGAACGTGGGAAGGTGAACATGGTAACTTTACAGTGGAAGAACCTGCCAGACACCACCTTAGCCAAGTGATCCTGGTTATCATTATCATAAGTCACGTTGATAGCCCAGATCCCCTGAGTCTGATAAGAAGGGCACTTCACCTCTGCGGGGATTCTTCCCCCAAATCCAGTCTAATCATGGAAAAACAGACAAACCCAAATTGAGGAACATTCTACAAGATACCTGACCAGGGTTCTTCAAGGGTGTAAGGCCATTAACAAATAGGGAAAGCATGAGGGACTATTATAATTGGAGGAGATGATAAAGCAATTAAATGCAAAGTGGCATTTTTGATTGGATCCTTGTATAGAAAAAGGACATTACTGGGAAAGGGTGGGAATAACACCCAGCATCATTAATTGTAAATCAAAAATTATTCCAAAATAAAAAGCTAAAAAATATGGTCGTAAAATGAAAGTCCTATAAATAAAAATTGACCCTAAGATACTTTTTTTAGCATCTTCAGTAGTTACTAAAAATAGTAATTTAACACTTAAATGCCAAGTACATAATGTATACAGTTGTTTAAAATTGACATGGTCCCTACTCACATGGAACTTAAACTCTTATGCGGAAGAGAGGCAATAAACAAGTTAATAAGCCAATAAAGATATAATTACAAATTGGGATAAGATCTGTGAGGGAAATGAGCAGGATCAATCAATTATATACTTGTTGGCTTTCTTTGTGAATACATGAATTATTTTTACAATGAACATATATTCTATTTCAGAAAAAGCTATTTCTCAAGCCTAATTGGGAAGTTATTCTGCAAAACCTTAGCACGTTACCTCGTTTCAGTGATTTATTTCTATACCAAAGGAGCCGTTACTTGAAATTGCCGTGACTAGCTTTTGCCTACACATAGTATTGTTGCAGGGAAAAGGTAAATCAGTATCTGCCTGATATCCCTAAGTTCTTTGCACCTGTAGCAAAATAGACACAAATCATTTAATGAGGGAGAAAAAGCAATAGTTGGGATGAAGGCAGAAGAATTGTTCTGATTCTTAGATTGCTGCCTTTACTTACCAGACTGCTTCCCAAGGGCTTAATATTGACTGATGCTCTACACAGCTAATTCTTAGAGCATGATATCTGTAATATGGGGAGCTTTTGTCACAATTTTTATTCTGTATTGATGGAGAATGATCTTTGAGATAATAGATAATATCAGTCCTGAAATCATTAAAATTTCGTATTGGATTGCTTTACTTTATTTCCTTTACCAGGCTCTTTTCCTAGCTGTCTTTTTTCTTCTATTCTCTCTCTCTCTTTTTTTTTTTTTTTTTTACCCTTTCCTTTCCTCTCCTTCCTTTGCCTTCCCTTCCCTTCCCTTCCCTTCCCTTCCCTTTTGTTTTCCCTTTCCTTTCTAAATTAAACTCCTGGCAGTATAAAATAGAGGTTAAGTTTGTGTGCCCTGGAGCTGCAGTGAATTCAAGTTCCATTTCAGTTACTCACTAGTTATGGAGCTTTGGCAATCTGTTCCTCAGTTTTCCTCATCTATGTGGTGAGATGATGATGATACCGCCCATCTCCCAGGATTGCTGTGGGGTAAGATGAATGGAGACTGTAAGGTGCTTAGTACAGTGCCTGACTTATAGTAAGTACCTTATAAGCATGGGCTATTTTATATAATGTTTCCATTGTATATGGAGAAACATATACATGTATATGTATGAGGAGAAACAGATATTGTTTCTTTATTGCCACCAATAGTTTTCAACATCATTATCATTATCAGGCTCCCAGAAAAATGTAATATTCCATTATTTAGCTTTGAAGAATACTTTTCAGAAGGATTTCTTAGTTCTTTTAATGTGTAGTATTGAGAATAGGTTGTGAATACAATGATATTTATCTTGGGGCAGTCAGCTTTAAATCAGGCTGGAAACATTATTTAGCCTACCAAGTTTGTGAGGACAGCAGATGTTAGAGCCATTCATGACTTACTATACACTGAATGTATGAGCATTTAGAAATAGGAGCTGCTAATTGCTGTGGTAGATACACTCCTATGTGTCCCAGTATTAACCCTGACACTTTTGAAAGACTCTTGAGTGATATATTATGGGAGTTTGATATCATTTAAGTTAGGTATTTTTATATCTTTTGGGTTTTGATGACTGAAATATTTATCATATATAGTTCCATTAGATATATATTATGTATACTTAAAATCGGTACCTATGTATATAATGCCAGTTTAGAGTTTTAATAGTGTTTTGGAATGTGCTGATCATTGTAATCACATTTAAAAACCATTTTTTAACAAAACAAACAAAACAAAATCTTGAAATTACCATTCCTTGGTTTCTTCCCTTTCAGTCCTGTGGTTTTTTTGTTTGTTTGTTTCCCCAGAAAATATTCCTGAGAAAGATCTTCATGGAAGACTTTATATCAACCGTGTTTTTCATATCAGTGCTGAGAGAATGTTTGAATTGCTCTTCACCAGTTCACGCTTTATGCAGAGATTTGCCAATTCTAGAAATATAATCGGTTGGTCTTGTGTTTATCTAATGATAAATATGGGAGAATTTTATTATCCTTTAAGAGTTGAGCCTATGTTAATTGATATTTGTTGTCGGGGGAAAATTAGGCTTTGATTTTATTTTGGTGATATATAAACTGGTATTTAAGCATTTTGGGTTAAATTTACATGTGAGCATTGACTAATTGTTCAATTAGTTAGATCCTACCTACAATTACATTCAAATTCTTTGAAACTAAAACTCCATTTATTTATTAATGTAGCAGTTCAGTTGAGTTGAACCTTGTTTAAAAGGATTCCATTGTGGAGCAGTTGGATTCTAGTAGGGTATAAATTGGTATAGTCACTTTGCAAAATGGTTTGGCAGTAAGCCGAATTATCTCTGACTAAACAATTCTACTAGTAACTATGTGTCCTTCAGAAATGGATACATGCGCACTCTGAATGACATGTACCATAGTGTTCATGGCAGCATATTTATAATGGTCCCAAAACAAAGCAGCCCAAATACCTACCAGTTACTAGAATGGATAAACGAATTGTATATGTTTACACTAAAGAATACTATATAGCAATGAAAAAAAAAAGCAAATTGCTGCTACTTACATCAATATTTGTAAATCTCAGAGATTTAATGTTAAGCAAAAGAAGCCAGACACAAAAGAATACATACTATGGTTTCTTGATATAAAGTTCAAAACAGGCAAAACTAATTTATGGACACAGAATCAGCATAGTGTTTACTGTGTGGAGAGTTGGGTGGGTAAAGAGTGGGAGAGAACTTCTGGGATGTTGGTAAAACCTATCTTGATCTGGGTAATGGTACACGTGTATGTTTTCTTTGTGCAAATTCATGGAGCTATACTCTTCAGGTTGCAGGGTCTATGGTATATCTCAATGAAAATACAAAAGAAAAAAGATTCCAGTTAGGAAATTAGTTGTACTCATAAAAAGGATTTCACTGATTATGTGTTAAAAGTTCTATTTTGGTAAACATCTCAAATAATGTTATAGTTAGTTTGAAACTGATTTTCCTAAATATTCCAGAGTATTTTATAAACTTTGGGAGCACATGGTTTAGCTTGCTATAATTTTATATAGCAAACAGTAGCAGCAGAGATTCATATTAGTTGAGTCATTGGATATAGTTAAAGAGAAAGTTATTCTACAGTCAATTTAAGTAATAGTTCATAATTGAGCCACTTTATTAATCATTAAATATTATTGCTTTATGTGAAACTTCTATGTAAATATAACTACATATTCGTAGATTATATCATTGATATAGATTCTAGGTACAAAAAATAATTTTTTCTTATTATCCAGAGAGTATAACAAAGTGATTTCTCATTGATAACTTTTGAGTCCTGTGATTATATTAAGAATTTCATGTATAAAAAAAATAAGTTTTTTCTGTTCTTTTTAAGAATGCAGAATATTTGGGGGATATAAATTTTCCTCTTCCCTCAGTAGCTTATGTTTAACTATATCTCTTCTGAATCTATTTTGTATTTTCTTGCTATTCATGTCTGTCTAGAGAACTTGATATTTCAGAAGAGTTATGTTATTTTTCTTAATTTTCTAAGATGATGCCTGTTGATATTGCACTGCCATTTTTATGGCTGAAAAGGTCCATGAGGAACTAGCTGGTATGAAATGAAGTTTGTTCTTTTTTTTCTTTCTCTTTCTTTTCTTTCCTTTTTAAAAATAGATTTTATTTATTTATTTGAGAGAGAGCGAGCAGAAAGAGGGGCAAAGGGGGAGGGGGAGAGAATTTCAAGCAAACTCCACACTGAACACAGAGCCCAACTCAGTGCTCAATCCCAGGACCCTGAGATCATGACCTGAGCTGAAATCAAGAGTAGGATGCTTAACTGACTGAGCCACCCAGGCACCCCTGAAGTTTATTCTTTGACTCACAACTGTATTAGTTGTCTGATAGCATATCTAGCTTCAGTGTGGATCACTATATTTGCTATCTGATGTTATAAGTGGCTTTTGGAAGCAAAGGCTTCTGGCTAATTACAAGTATAAACACTAATAGGAATGTTGCTATTTAGACCTAGAATTAGTCAGAAGGTTTGCTACCAAGGAGATAATTTGTTTATGATTGCACACCATTCTGCTGTCTTCTGAACTTGTTACCTGGTAATCAAAGTTCAGTTTCTTGAGAATGGGTTTCAAAGGCTTCTTTTTATTTTTATTATTTAAAAAAGATTATTTATTTATTTGAGAGAGAACAAGCAGGGGGAGCAGCAGAGGGAGAGGGCGAAGCAGGCTCCCTGTGGAGCAGGGAGCCCAATACGGGGCTCAATCCCAGGACCCTGGGATCGACCTGAGCCAAAGGCAGACACTTAACTGACTGAGCCTCACAAAGGCTTCTTTTTAATAATATTAAGAAATAGTTCTTTTTTAACAGAAAGATTTGTGTATAGTCAATTGTTTGTGGATTTAATCTAATTTCAGCACTAAGGTGGTACTATTGGATTTTTTTTTTTTAAATTAAGGAGCTTATAGGTATTCAAGTTAAATCTTTGTTTACAGCTGTGTGACACTACTTTTATAATTCAAAACTCAGTGTTAAGTCTTTCTATTCAGCTTTTTAATTTTGGATTATAAATCTTCAGAAAAGTTGCAAGAATAGTATAATAAAACCCATATAGCCATTCCCAAGATTCACCAATTTTTTTGTGGCAAAATGTACATAACATAAAATATACCATTTGAACCATTTTTAAGTGTTCAGTTCAGTGGCATTAAGTACATTCAAATTGTACAAACATCACCGCTACCCATCTCCAGAACTGTTTCATCTTCCCAAACTGTATACAGCTCTACCTATTAAACCAGAAGTCTCCATTCCCCCTTCTCCCAGCTGCTGATGACCACCATTCTACTTTGTGTCCTTATAAATTTGACTACTTTAGGTACCTCATATAAGTGGAATCACACAATATTTGTCTCTTTGTGTCTGGCTTATTTCACTTAGCATGTCTTCAAGGTTTATCTATGTTGTAGCATGTGTCAGAATTTCCTTCCTTTTTAAGGCTGAATACTATTATATTGTGTATATATAGCACATTTTGCTTATCCATTCATACATTGATGGAGTTTTGAGTTATTTCTACTTTTTAGTTATTGTGAATGATGCTGCTGTGAACACTGATGTACAAATATCTGTTTGTACAGATATTTCAATTCCTTTGAATGTATACCTAGAAGTACAATTACTGGATTATAAGTGATTCTATGGTTAGCTTTTTGAGGAATGGCCATACTCTTTTCCAAGTGTCTGCATCATTTTACATTCCCTCAGCAATGCATAAAGGTTCCAATTTCTCCACATCCTTGCCAGCACTTGTTATTTTAGTCTTTGTAATAACAGCCATCCTAATGGGTGTGAAGACTCACCAATTTTTAAAACTTTATTACATCAAAAGATTCATAAAGTATTCTGTAATTCCTGCTTTTTATTACTTTAATTCAGTATATCAAAATGGCACATGTGTCCTTTGTATATTGTTACCATTTTTCTTATAATTTCATCCCCAATTTTTTCTGTCATGATGAGCTTTACTTAGGTACTGGGGGGCTTGATTATTCCAAAATATTGTTAATTATATGATATTCTGGTACATGATATTCAGTAGGATTGTTGGTAACATTGGTGACAATATAAGTGGAAGACATACTTTTATCCTTGTTAATAGTTGCTTTGTTAACAGCAGAATTCAATATCTTAAAATTCTCTTGCTAATTAACAATGGATTATTTATATAATTTCCTGAAATAGGCTGACATATGATCAGAATAATTTTTTGAAAATTATTTTAGAGTAAGTTTTGTATCTTCTTTCATGGACAACTAAATAATTTTTTTACAGCAAATTCTATATGGTAGGGGTGCCTGGCTGCTCAGTCAGAAGAGCATGCAACTCTTGATCTTGCAGTCATGAGTTCAAGCCCCACATTGGGTATAGAGATCATAAATAAATAAATAAATAAATAGTATATATATATTACAGAATTTTGCATGGTAGGTTCTATAGTTTGTGATGCTGCCTTTTTAGTTTAAAGATTTTTTCAGATACTGAAAATGCAGCTTTGGGGTCCCTCAAAAAATCTGGAGACCCAGCTGTATGAAAGAAGTTGAGTAGAATTGCCTATATCATAAAGCTTGCTTCATTTTTTTTTGATGATGGGTAATGAGTTAGTTTAAGGTGTCTGTATTTTAGCATGTTAACAAATAGCAGTCAAACATACTAATTGCCTAAGTCCGTGAGTGCTAACAGCATTAGGTGATTTAGTCAAATCTTTGAAAAGAGTTCATGATTCTGTTACCTATATATTCCTAGTCATTGGCTTGTTAAATGATCTTTGCTGTGTGGTGCAATATTCTAAAATATATTTCTGTTCAAAGTATGTTTTTACTCACTGTGTTATTATTATTATTTTTTATAAAGATTTTATTTTTTTGGGAGAGAGAGCACACAAGCAGTGGTGAGGGGCAGGGGGAGAGAGAAGGAGAAGCAGACTCCCTGCTGAGCATGAGCAGATCCCAGTCCATACCCCCTCCCCTGAGATCATGACCTGAGCCAAAGGCAAATGCCTAATGGGCTGTTATTATTAAGCAAATAAGAATTTTAACCAAGATGTTGCCATAAATACAAAGATTTTCTTATAGCTTTCTTAGTATAGAAATGTTACATAGTTATTTAAATTCCATAGGCCCCTCCTTGATTAAAGATTTTGACAGACAAGCCATTAACATTACATGATTTCTCATTACATGATTTCTTATTAACATGATTTTTCCACAAGTTGGGATCAAGGTCTTATTTTTTTTATTTTTTATTTTTTTGAAGGTCTCGTTTTTGCATAATGGCAAATGTCTTTCAAGGTTTTATCCCTAATAATGGGAACATTAAAATGTTGTTCTGTTTGTGTTTGATAAGGCAGATGCCATTACTTCTCCTTCCAGGTACTGGGAACTTCAAAATGAAGACTACAGATGAAACAACTTTTAATTTGTTGTTAAAGTGTATTAATAGACAACAATTTAGGAGTAAATGAATCAAAGATGGGGAATATGTCACATACAAGAATAGTGCCTTATGTTTAATTTTACTTTCTTTTAGTGTTGAAATGATAACACAGTCATAACGAAGTTAGGACTAGCCAAAAATAAAAATTTAAATAATTAAAAACTACTTCTTTCCATTAATCATCGGGGAAATGCAAATCAAAACCACAAGGAGATATCACCCCACACCTGTCAGAATGGCTAGAATCAAAAACACAGGACATAACAAGCGTTGGCAAGAATGTGGAGAAAAAGGAACCCTTGTGCACTGTTGGTGGGAATGCAAAGTAGTGCAGTCACTGTGGAAAACAGTATGGAGGTTCCTGAAAAATATTAAAAATAGGATTACCCTATGACCCAGTAATTCCATTACTGGATATTTACCCAAAGAAAATGAAAGCACTAATTCAAAAAGATATATGCACCCCCGTGTTTATTACAGCATTATTTACAATAGCAAAGATATGGAAGCGACCCGGGTGTCCATCAATTGATGAATGGATAAAAAATGTTACATATGTGTGTGTGTAGATATAAATAGTGGAATATTACCCATCTATAAAAAAAGAATGAGATTTTGCCATTTCCAATAACATGGATGGATGTGGAGGGTATAATGCAAAGTGAAATAAGACATAGAAAAACAAATACAGTATGATTTCACTCATATGCGGAATTTAAGAAAACAAAAGAAAAAACAAAGAACAAAAGAGACAAAAAGCCAGACCTAAATACAGAGAACAAGCTGGTAGTTGCCAGAAGGAAGGCGGGTGGGGGATGGGTGAAATACGTGAAGGGGATTAAGAGTACGTTTATCATAGATAAAGTATAGAATTGTTGAAGCATTATATTGCACACCTGAAACTAATATAACACTGTATATTAATTATACTT
>CM052898.1:139790090-139813100 GCA_028534135.1 Potos flavus | reverse complement strand
GATTTGTTTCAAATTACTCAAGACGTTAGAAATCAACAAAGGGTGCTGGGAATTTATATCAAGTTGTCTTTACAAATCATGTGAAAATATTCTTCTCTAGTTCTTTTCAAATGAAATTAAATTTTAACCAGTGTTAATCACAATCCTGTTCTAATGTATTTTTTTTGTGTGTGATCTGCAGGAAAGAAAAAGGAAATGGAAAGCTATAACATTGCCCTTATTGTGGTGATGAGTATTTTGTAAGTATTTGTTTTGAGTGCTTATTTTGCTTGTGTCTTCACTTATCTTTTTTTTTTTCTAAATATTTTATTTATTTATTTGACAGAGAGAGACAGCAAGAGAGGGAACATAAGCAGGGGGAGTGGGAGAGGGAGAAGCAGGCTTCCCGCTGAGCGGGGAGCCCAAATGCTGGGCTCGAACCCAGGACCCTGGGATCATGACCTGAGCCGAAGGCAGACGCTTAACGACTGAGCCACCCGAGTGCCCCTTCACTTACCTTTTAATAGTTTCCAAAAGGATTTGGATGCATTTGTATGTTACTGTGTAGAAATTGCCACTATTTGACTAATTTTGGTCTATAAAAACATTAATTTTATATGCTTCAGTCTGATAGTTTTTGGATTTCAGGGGAATTATTAAATTTGAAGGAATACCAAGTACACAGTCAAAAAATGTTCTTAATTAATTAATTAATTAACTAACTAATTAAGTAGGCTTCACACATGGAGCCCAATACAGGGCTTGAACTCACGACCCTGAGATCAAGACCTGAGCCAAGATCAAGGATCACTTAACTGACTGAGACACCTGGGCACTCCTAATGGTTTATTTTTTAAATTAATCTGACTTTTTTCTACCATCATAGGTTTTTATTGGAAGTTCCGTTAACTTATAGAGAATATTTATATATGTAGCTGGTGAAATCCCAGTAGTGTTATTTTGCTCTATTTGATTAGACCAGTGATTCTTTCCCTTTAAGATCACTTTCTAAAATGCAGACTTCTAGGCCCCAGTCCCAGAGATTGAGTGAGTAGGTCTTGAGCAAGAATCTACTCAGGCAGAAATACTTAGACGACTATTATTTACATGACTGTATTTGAGTATTGAGGTAGTCAATTAGATTTAATTGAATTGGTTCTGACTGGGTGATACACTCTTGGTGAATATTTTTTGGAATGAAGTTCTCATATCAGCTGCTTTTTCTAAGTATAGATTTCAGAATTAGAAATGTTTGATATACTTTTGAGTTTTACAAAAGGTTTTCATATTCTGCTTAAGTTGGTTTGGTATGACAATTTTGAATATTAAGTATTATCAGTGATCTTTTATGTTACTATACAGAAAATTTATAGAGATGTTGAAATGTTGATTTACATACCATTTCAGTTCTTGCTCCTACCTTAGTTTTCATTTTTAACAAAATCCTCTTCTGGGCAGGTAAAGATGAATACTATCTATTTTTAAGGGCAAGCCAATATTTTAACAGAAAAAATAAGAGAGATATGATGCCACCTATATATTTGCATATATGTGTGGTAAGAAATATATCCATCAATTGAAAGGCTGCTATGAGAACCAATAGAGTAAGTTCATTTAGCATGTCACATTTTATGTATGACAACATTCATGTATATTTGAGATTTGATACTTCCTTTCTCTAAGTTGAACTAGAAGAAATTTTTGCTGAATAGTAATTTAAAAAATTTGTTTTGGCTTTCCATGGGAGTAAGGTGCCTGTTATCTATGTAAGATCAAGTCTATATTGATCTTCATTTCTTTTCAGCATTATGGGTGTATAATTGCTTAAGCTAGAGGCACCCAAAAATAGATCTCAAAAGCTTATCTGGTAGCTTTCTAAGCTGGAGGTCGCACATCAGTGCTGGCTGGGATTCCTCCCAGAGAGGAATCAGGGACAATCCCAACCTGCTTTCTTTGAGGACTTTACTGTCACTCTAGTTACCTTTCGACCTTTCCCTAACTGTCTATTTAATCCCTATATGTAATTATTTCATATAATAAAATAGGAATAACCGATTAAATAATAACAATTGAAAACTAGTCTAGACAACATACATTTTTGGAGTTTTTGTGTGTATATTCTACATGAGCCGTGCTCTAGGCCCGGATAAGAGTGGATTAACCAGGTATGATTTGCTCTGCCTAGTCTGCTGTTGCTAGTTCTGTTGAATGTGACGCTGTTTCTGAAGCTGTCAAAGATAGAATATGCTGCTCAGTCCTTTTACCGTCTCCACCTCCAAGAAGAGAAATCTTTACAGTAAGTCTTTCCCCCCAAGCTGTTATTATTTCAATAATTCTTTAGTTGTAGAAAACTTAATTCTAGTTTAGAGATTGGGACCTGCTGACTATCCTGTAGTCATAAACTTTTTTTGTTGAGTTTTTTGTTTTGTTTGCAAATTTATAGGACATGAATGGTTTTTAGAAATGAAAGATTAGAACCTATTCCCGATTTTTAAGTTTTGTTTTTTTTTTCCAGTTTAGCCTCTGATATGGTGTCAAGAGTGGAAGATATTCAAAAGAAAAAAGACCAGGCCCATCGTTTAAAAGGAGTGCTCCGAGACTCCATCGTGATGCTCGAACAGGTACCATAGTACTTAGTACTTTCACTGAGGGATGAACCAGCTCCTCCTCCGGTTGTGGGAGGATATTCATGATACCAGTATTTGAAGAAGCTCCCCTCCTGGAGGCAACTACCCTTGCCAGTTTCTGTATGATGCATTTTACGTGTATAGTCACTTGCATTTTTTTTTTCAAAATCAAAGCATACTGTACACACTGTTGCATACTCTCATTTTATAATTAGTAATATATTTTGAAGATGTTTCCTTATCAGCATGTACATTTGACTCTTGAATAATAGTGGGGTTAGGGGTGCTGACCCCTGCGCAGTCGAAAATTGTGTATAACTTTTGACTCCCCAGGACCCTAACCACAGATAGCCTACTGTTGAGCAGAAGCCTTACTGATAACACAGTCAATTGTTATTTTCTATGTTATATGTATTATATGCTATATTTTTGCCATAAAGTTAAGCTAGAGAAAAGAAAATGTTATTAAGAAAATCATAAAGAAAAGAGAACACATTTACAGTGCTGTCCTGTAAAAAACTCTGTGTACGAGTCGTCCCATGCCATTCAAACCCATGTTGTTCAAAGGGCAACTGTATACATCTAACTCACTCTTTTTATTGAAACTTCTATATAAAAATTTATGCTTAATATTAACTCTTTTTAACTCTTCTTTATATTAACTCTTTTTATAGAAATGGTAGATCCTGTATACACTGTTATTTTATCTATTACCCATATATTTTGGAGATACTTCCATATTAGCGTATAAAGGACTTCTTCTTTTAACGACTGCATAGAATTCAACTGTATAAATGTGGTACAATTAATTATTCTACCAGTTCTGCATTGAAGAATGACCATTTAGGTTATTTTGATGTTTTGCTATAAACAGTTATCTCTTGAACACAGTATCAGCAATATGTGCTGCTCAGTTCCATGAACCAAAACTTAGGATTCCCTTTGAAAAAAAAAAGATTACAATTTCCGTTATGATATAGTATATGCATACTTTTCAAGATTGAAAATGAGAGTGGTGGAAGAGAAGAAAACCTGTAGTTCTAGCATTCAGGCAGTCACTGTTAATATTTTGTTTCCTTCCATTTTTCTATGCATTGGTTTGTTTTTTAGAAGATCCAATTATTGAACATTTCTCAGGATATCACGTGGGGCCTTAAAGGTGACACCTTCACCTAAGCATTCTTCTTTTTTTTTTTTTTAAAGATTTTATTTATTTATTTGACAGAGAGCGAGCGATCACAAGTAAGCAGAGAGGCAGGCAGAGAGAGAGGGGGAAGCAGGCTCCCCGCTGAGCAGAGAGCCTGATGCGGGGCTCGATCCCAGCACCCCGGGATCATGACCTGAGCCGAAGGCAGAGGCTTTAACCCACTGAGCCACCCAGGCGCCCTACCTAGGCATTCTTCTGATGCACAGTATCTACAGCTGCTGGTGACATTCTCCACTCACCCCCCCTCAGCAAGAGTGGGTCATATTTGTATTTTTCCTCCTCAGCCTCCTATATTCCCAACTCTCAACTGATAACCTTGCCTCAGGAGGAAAGAGAGTTTTCCTCTCCTTCTATAACCAAATCTACAGACCTCCAATCGCTGCACCCCATCGTCTTGTCCATGCCTATCAGCGTGATGCTCTGCCTGTAGGGAGAGTCCCAGCAGGTGTTAGTGGGAGACTCCATCCGACCCCTCCAGCATCCTGTTTTCAGTCTCACTTGGTCAGCTGGCTCTTTCCCATCCGCACGTGGTCCTGCTCTACTCTCTCCTACATTAAAGCACCCACACCATCCACATCCTTCTCCGTCTGCCCATCTCTCTCACTGTCTTTCACAGTCTGGCTTTTTCAGAGTTGTTTGCTGTGGCTGTCACTACTTTATCCTTCATAACCCATTCACTTTTTTAAGGTTTTATTTTCACCAAAGTTACTCCTTCACATGGTTAACTTTTCTACAAGGTTTGTTCAGAAAAACAGCAGTCCCACTATATACTTTGCCAAACACAACAGTCTTTAACTCTTTTAGTTTCTTTTTGTGCTTACCTCCATATTTATAAGCAACAAGCGTGTACTGATACTTCTTGATTTTTCAGTTTTAGACATGACCTTTCGACCTCCTATTATGGAAGACAAGGGTTTTCTTTTCTTTCATCTCTTCTTGTCCTCTTTTCTGATTCCCCTATCCTCCCAAGGAAGTTATAATTTTGGTTAGATCAGTATCCAGTGTTTGCTTTATTTTGATTAAGTTTGCTATTCTGAGCTGAGTCACAGAATAAATCATGACTACTTTTTCTTTTGTGCTTTTTCTTATCCCTGCTATTTTATGACAATTGATTAGTTTATTGTATTATTTGTAAGTATCTCATCTCCTAAAACTCTGTCTGTTGTAGACGTCTCCTCTCGTAACCTTCCTTCACCTCAGGTATTCTATGAGTGGAGCCTTCTGACTGGCTCTAGTCAGGCCCAGGGGCCCTCTCTGCAGGCATACAGCTCTTGTCCCGGGGATTCCTGTTGAGTACTTCCTCTTGTTTCCTATATCCAGAATGTTTTCTGCTTTCTTGGTTTGCTCCTTTCTTTTAATGGAGCACATCCTCTAGTAGCTTCCTGAGAAAGAGAACGTGGAGGTAAATATTTTAAGACTTCCCTAGTAGGAAAAGTTTTTATTCTGTCCTTCCCCTTGATTAATAGTTTGGCTGGGGATAGAATTTTAGCTTGGAAACAATGTTCCTTCAGAGCATTGCTCCATTGTTTTTCACCTTCCAGTGTTGCTATTGAGAATTCTGAGGCTGTTACCATTTCTCATTCTTCAATCTGGAAACTCATGCCCTTTAGTTCTGGGAAATACGGAGTTACACGGTTGATGATCTCCTCCCCTCCTCTCTCTCTCTTCTGACTTTCTAGGCCTCCTGTAATTCAGATGTCTGCCTTCTTTTGGACAGGCTGTCTAATTTTGTCTTATTTTTTCTTTCCAGCTTCTATCTCTTTGCCTTTTTGTTCTGCTTCGTCAGAGTTCCTCAACTTAATCTTCACATTCTTCTATCTTTCAATTTTTGCTAACAAGTCTTTAATTTCAAAGACCTATTACTTTTCTGAATTTTCTTTTTTTTATGCCATTGTGATTTTTTTAAAAAAGATTTTATTTATTTATTTGACAGAGAGAGAGAGAGATCACAAGTAGGCAGAGAGGCAGGCAGAGAGAGAGGGGGAAGCAGGCTCCCCGCCGAGCAGAGAGCCCGATTCAGGGCCTGATCCCAGGACCCTGAGATCATGACCTGAGCCGAAGGCAGAGGCTTTAACCCACTGAGCCACCCAGGTGCCCCACCATTGTGATCTTTTAAAATGACTATAGTATCTTCATCTCTCTGATCATATTACTGACGGTTAAAAATTTCTCCCCTTCTTCTTGCCTACTCACTTTCCATCAAGATCCTTTCCCCTGGTTTTGATTTCTATCCTTAGAGTAAGAGGATTTCCTTAGATGTCTGTAGTCCTTGGCTGTCTACTTATGTAGATCAGAAGCTCTTAAGCTCTTAATGTGGGTTGGGTTGGTGTACCCTGAACTTCTCTGTAGATCTGGCGGGGCTGTTGGTTGAGAAATCCTGGTATCACCATCTTTAGGTCTTTGCTCTTAGATTGGTTAGTTTCCACAGAGAATAGCCTTCCAGTTTCCATCTGAAGGATTAAGGGCTGGCTGCTAGCATTTTTGGAGCAGAGTTAAAGTAAGAGGGATTCAGGGGGGAAGGGCATAGGGGGATGATCTCAACACTTTTTTTTTTTTTTTTGTATAATCCTCATTTTTAGTCCTTTTCCCTTTATTCCGACTTCCAGAGATTCCTGTCAATTCCCGAGGCTTTTGAGGATTCTTCAGAGTAAATTTGGTTGGTTCTCAGCTTTCTCCACAGTTCGTTTAGGATTCCACTTTTTCTGGTCTGCTAAGTTATCCATCTGCTTTCTAGTTTCTGATGTTGTGTTGTTGCTTTTGCCGTTTCTGTTCTCCCTGTCCTCATGGATTTATGCTTTAAAAAATCCCTTTATTGTGCTTTAGTGGGGTTTCAGGAGGGAGCAAAATTAGATACTTATATTTAAGCCACTCATTTGCTCTTCAGCTTACTCCTACCTTGTTTTCTTCCCCCATATCTTCCAATGATATTGCTCAGGCTAAGGTCCCCAGTGACCTCTGGCTTTTAAAATTAATATACGTTTTTTTAGTTTACATCTTACAGTGTGAGCATTTGACAAGAGCTGACCACTCCTTTCTTGAAGAGTATCTAATCTTTCCTTCTTTAAAACCATGAAAAACCCAGCTTTAGTGTGATATAAATGACACTATAAAATTCACCTTTTAAAGAATTTCTAGCATATTCACAAAGTTGTACAACCATTACCACTGCCTAAATTCCAGAGCATTTTTATCACCCCCAAATGAAACTGTACCCATTAGCAGTCTCTCAGCTCCTACAATCACTAATCTACTTTTTATTTCTATGGGTTTGCCCATTCTGGACATTTCATATAAATGGAATTATATACTATATGGTCTTTGTGACTGTCTTCTTGTACTTAGCATAAAGTAAAACTGCTTTTTTGCTGGTTAAAACCATCTCCTCTCCCTGGCCTAGTAAGCCAGGCTTTCTGTGTTAGATTCTCTTCCCTTCTCCTTTACTTCCCGTTAGGTGGTCTCATCCACTCCCCTTGCTTGTGCTACACATGCCATTGATTCCCAAACCCATCTCTCTTACCCGGACCTCTTCCCTGAGCTCCAGGCTCACACAGTCATCTGCTGACTTGGCATCTACACCTGGATGCTAACAGGTCACCACTAACTATGTGATCAAACCATGTTTTGGATCATGTCCAAAACAGAATTCAATTTTCATCCTGAGCCAGACTGACTCTTCTCTACCTCATGTATTTCAGAAAATGACACTGCCATCCTCCAGTCAAAAAATTAATGCCTTTAAGGAAAAACATGGAGGACATTAGGAGAAGGAAAGGAAAAGTGAATTGGGGGAAATTGGAGGGGGAGATGAAGCATGAGAGACTGTGGACTCTGAGAAACAAACTGAGGGTTTTGGAGGGGAGGGGTTGGGGGGGATGGGTGAGCCTGGTGGTGAGTATTGAGGAGGGCACGTATTGCATGGAGCACTGGGTATGGCACATGAACAATGAATCTTGGAACACCGAAAAAAATAAAATTAAGATGTTAAAAAAATAATAAATACATAAATACATAAATAAAATGGGGTAAATAACAAAACTTAATGCCTTATGGAATTATATATTTATATATGTGATGATTTGTTTTAGTTCTGTATTCCTCACTAGTCTGTAAGCTCCATGAAGGCAGGGATAGTGCCTATTTGGTCTACCACTGTATACCCAGTGCTTGCCTTAGTACATACCCAGCATGTAATAGGTAAGCAATTAACATTTGCCGAATGAATGGACAAATGAATGAATATAAAGAAGCATAAAACATAATCTTTGCTCTCAAGTTGCCTGTAATTTTATTAGAGAAATCAGATGTCCATGTGTATTGTTAAAAAACTATTAAAAAAGTACAAAGTGTCAAGTAAGTAGTAATACTTTGGGAGTTTAAAGGCAGGATGATTAGGGAAGGCAACACGGAGAGGGTAGGGATGGATAAGTTTTAAATGGGTGAAGACAAGCGTGAGCATAATAGCAAGCAGAGGCCTGGAGGGAGAACTTGAGTTGTTTAGGGGATAGTGGAGAGATCAGCGCAACTTGAGAAACCATTTAAAAAACCCACTTGCTGGGAGGCGGAATGCACAGCAGGACGAGAGAAGTGCTGGACCACAGCGGACAGGAAGAGCTCCTTAGCAGTCATACTGATGTGTTTCACAAATTCAGTCTTTTATTTGGGCATCAGTATAAACAAAACTATATTGAGTAGAAATATAAACTTTTGGCATAAAAATAAGAAAAATGTTAAACTGATTTTGAAAATTAATTTTGTTTGCAGTTAAAGAGCTCACTCATTATGCTTCAGAGAACTTTTGATCTACTAAATAAGAACAAGACTGGCATGACTGTCGAAAGCTAGTGATCTCAAGGCCTGAAATTGTAGAGATACTTGGAACTAAAAGAAAACATCTTAAAGAAAACCAGAGGATGAAGGATTTTAATTGTCATCGGAACATTTCCACATCTGCTCATTACTGGTACTTCTAATATGAACATTCTTTTTAATAACTAATTTGATAAGTAGTTTCTGATGGTCTTAACAATCCATTCTTTCACCTCTTATACATAACTCTAAGCAGGGAACTTCTCCAGTGAAGCATGAAATATGTTGTGGATTTGAATTTCTGATACAAAAAGAAAATGCGACACTCTGAACTGATTTTTACAGTGAGGTTTGAAGTTTGATGCTTTATCTGTTAGCATAGAATCAGTAGGTGTCCGGTAGGCTGCTTTCCCAATTGAGATACATTCAAGAGGCTAAAGAAGACAATAGAAGAATAAACCTTTTTATCATTACTACTTTTGAAGGACCAGTCTTCAGGCATATATTATAACATTTCTAAGTTTGTGTACTGTAAATATTACAATGTCTTCACTTATTTAGCATGCAAATTCAATAATCAAACCTTTCGTGTCTGCAAGTTGGTAATTATTATCTGAAATGTTCCTGAGCTATGTTGTATTTTTCTGAAGAAATAGTTGTTTCTTCTTCAGGTAGCTATCAGAGGTGAGATTATCTTGCTCCTTCATGTATCAGATGGTGGAAGAGTCAATTCTGGAAAAGGAAACGTAGAGGATACCAACACTCAAAATGAAGAACCGTGCTCTGATTTTAAAAACCAGAGGATTACGTTAAAATCTGGGCATTTAGTGACAGATTAGATGAATACTTGAACTAAGCTTGGCTTCAGCTTCGCAGTCTTTCAGGGCGTAAGTGAACCACCTGATTGAAATTAATTTGTGCATTACTTCTCAGTAGCCACGTATGTCTTCATTTATTCATTCATGTGTGCGACTTGTTTCAGCTGCTAAGTTATAACCAGACATGAACTTTAGCTCTTCGGTAAAAACTTTTGGGGGCACTGTGTCCCAATACTAGGGCACTGACTGAAGTTCGAAGTCAGACAAAAGCTTTGGCTCTTTCATGAAGTTTTTAGGCACATATGTCTCAATACAAGTGATGTCTTTGGGACAAGAGAAAGACAGTGCTGAATAATTTGTATATATTCTCACTGTTTGGACAATGCTTGCATTTAGTTAAATGTTTCTTTCTTTCCCCAGAGCCACAGGAGATAGCTAAAGTCATTTTTGAGATGCCTGTAGAGAATGAAATATTGACTTAATTACAGGGAAAATGGATTTCTCTGGGTGATTTCCAACAAAACTATCTTGGGGGGGGGGGATACCAGTGTACTTACCTGGGGATTTTTTGATTTATGAAGTGTGGCTGTGAGTCACTGGATTATAAACTTGAAGACTTTGTTCTCTGTTAAATTCACAAAAATGATCAGTGGCAAGCTGAATATTTTTGTCATGTTTCTTTAAAACTTGTACTTCATAAATATACCTCAAAGAAAATTACCAAAATTGCCTTATAGATTGACTAAACATGTATGTATGCAGAACTTAATTGCATTTGAGCCTGTTATGTAAATTGAATAGCAATAAAACCCAAAATGTCTTGAGTTGTAGTTTTTCTTTTTCTGTTAAAAAAAAAACCCAAAGAACACAAATAACTAGAAACTCGCTATAGTGAAAACGTGTATATGGGCCTACATTCTTTAAAAAATTTTGTGCAAAAATAAAACCCAAAGAGGACTCGTTTCATTTTAATTATGCAGACTGTTTCATTTCAAATATGCAGACTGTTGGGACAAAAGTACTAGTAGGCCTGCCGGTCGAATGTAGAATCTGCTCGCCAGAAATGATGAAAATGAACAAGCTTTATAAATGAACAGATCAGGGACAGCGATGGGCCTTTAAGGGAAGGCTGGAGAATTTGGGGGCGGTACCTCGGTAACAATTTGCGGTGGAGATCTCCACCTAAGCCTGTTGCTCGCGTCCGAATTAAGACTGGACGACCCACGGGTCCCCAGTGCTTAGGGAATCCTCCGGGTTGCCGGGTTTCCCGTCTTTCCGTCTGCACCTCCCCCGCCCGAGGGCTCTGGGGTTGCCCCGCCCACGTACCGCCCGCAGGCACCCGCGGGGCCGCACGGGGGCCGGGCGGGGCGGAGGTGCCGGGCCAGCCCTGGGCCCCGCCGCCGGCCCCCACCCCCAGGTGCCGGTCCTCAGGTCGTCGCTTCCTCCGGGCGCCAGGGCCTCGGGCCGGGGGACGGACCTGGCCGGCGGGCTCCGCGGGGCTGCGGGCGGCGCACGTGCGTGCGGGCGGGCGGGGATCCCCGGCGCCGGGGGCGGGGCACCCGGAAGCGCGCGCGGACTTGCCACGCCGAGCCGGCGGGCAGGAGGGCGGCGGGAGGTGGGCGCGCTGCCCGGGCCGCGGCCGCCTGTGCTCACAGGTGGGCGGCGGCGGCGGCGCGGCGGAGCGGAGCCGGGGTCGCCGGGGCTCCAGCCGTCACA
Organism: Potos flavus; assembly: GCA_028534135.1. NCBI lineage: Eukaryota > Metazoa > Chordata > Mammalia > Carnivora > Procyonidae > Potos > Potos flavus. The sequence goes on along the minus strand of CM052898.1, from coordinate 139,801,947 downwards.
CCGAGAGCCCAGCGGAGCAGAGCTCGGAAGACGCGTCCGCGCCTCGGGAGGAATCGACCCTTCTTCCCTCCACCTGGGCCTCTTTGGCCGCAATCGCACCTCGGCCCCGGAGCACAGGTAACTTCCATTCCAAGGTCATTCTTTGGGCGGGGCGGCGCTCGCGGCCCGCCCACGTCCTCACTGTCGGCGGGGGCGGAAGAGGTGCGCCCTGCGCGGAGCCGGAGCAGCGGGGTTGGACGGCGACCCCGAGCGCTGCACGGGCGTCTGCCGGCCTTTCCGGAGCCGGGTGCGTGTGCCGGCCCCGGAGGCACAAGCTTTTCTCCGCCCGCAGCCCAGAGGGCGAGTCTCCACCTGCGCCCGGGCTTTGGGCGGGGACCGCTCCGCCCTCCTCATCCTGCACCCGCAGGTGAGCGCAGCCGCCTGCGCCCCGGCTGTCCCGGCCGTGTGGTCGGCTGTCACCATGGGAACCGCTGGTACCCAGACGACGCCAGCCCTGGTGGGAAGGGGCGGTGAAGGCGGCTGGGAGCCCCTAGAGCTTCCTGTCTGGCCGAGCCCAGCAAGAAAAGCCTGATGAAAATGAGACTCCCCCTCCCCCGCTTTCTTCTCCTGTTTGATTTCTCAGGCGTTGGCGGATAATCAGAGACGTGGATGTGTTTACAAGATGTTGAGTCGTGTTTTCACCTTTCCCTACTGAGGGCTTCTTACACCTCGTGGTGACAGGTGGAAATCATGACACAGAAGGGCAGTATGAAGCCAGTGAAGAAAAACAAAGCGGAAGAACCTGAATTGGAGCCCCTGTGCTGCTGCGAGTACATCGATCGAAATGGGGAAAAGAACCACGTGGCTGCTTGTTTGTGTGATTGCCAGGATCTGGATGAAGGGTGTGATAGGTAAGGGCAGAGCTGTTCTCGAAGCTGACCCCACTGGCTCTTTTGAGAACCACCATGCTTGCTTGAAGCGTAGCCATCTGGAACACTAGATTTTGCTCTTGATGATTTTTCTAAGGATCTGAAATTGAGAGTTGTCTTCTGTGTCAGGTGTGAGGATTTTATGAAGGTGAGTTACTCATAGTGTAACACTGTCTATTCTGCTCAGTTTAGTAGGACATTATTATTTTTCACTTAAAGGGAGAAGATGATGAGAGAACAGGCAAATAAAGGGATAGTGGCAAGTTAAATGTATAAAAAATAAAGTGCAGAACAGCAGAATCTGTACATTTAGAGAATTTATTTATTTATTTATTTTAAAAAATTTTATTTATTCACCTGAGAGAGAGAGAGCACAAGCAGGGAGAATGGAAGAGGAGAAACAGGCTCCCAGCCAATCAGGGAGCCCGATGTGGGACTCGATCCCAGGACCCTGAGATCATGACCCCCAGCTGAAGGCAGTCGCTCAACCAACTGAGCCACCCAAGTGCCCAGAATCTGTACATTTAAAGTGAACACATTGGTGCCAGGAAGTTCCTACATTCTCAGTGTTCTCAGTGTCTCGAGATCGACTACTTGAGGCTAGACTGCACCTGGCCACAAAGGGTCTTGAGGGTCGAAAGCTCATGTTCCTGCTGTTGGCATTGGTCTCACCCCTTGTCCCTGGGGAGGAAATCCAGCCAGCAGGCACGTGCCTGCACTGGACTGCCTGTTTTCAGCATGGGCAGCGACACTGTCTTGACTGATAACCATTGTATTTGGCTTTGATTTTCACCGTTCTCCCAAGTGTTGGAAATTACTATCCAAAAAGATGATTTTCAACATCAGAGAAAAAAATTTCGTGCCAGTGATAACGAGGTTTTAAACCATTTTCTAAATAATTATATACCTAAAAATTGTTGCCATATGGAAAGCACAATGTGGGAGGAGAATAAGGATGTTGGAAACGTGGCTTTTCCCATTAATAATTACTTCCGGTTAAAAAAAGTGACTGTAGTGGCATGTCGCTGACTTAAAGCTTGGTGCATTCATCTAGACGTGAAAAGCGCCTTGGGACCACCGTAGTTTCCTGCCAGAACCCTGAAGACCCTGTAGATCTTTTGTAATTCTTCCTTGATAGTGTCTTTAGTCTTTTTACAGTCTTTTAAAATGGACTTCGTCTAAAATCTATACAGAGAAAATAGAGCACTCTGCTTTAATGAATGGAAAAATGATGCTGTTTCCATAACCTCCATCGCCTGAGACCACAGCTCTTCCATTAACCTAACTCTTTCTCTCTCCTAGCCCTTGAGACCTGGGCTGTCCCTGAGCTCTCTCGCCATAGGCTCCCAGTCTTCCCTGTCCTGCTGCTCTGTGTGACTCCCATGTACTTACCTCCCCTTATGGCCAAGGTGTAGCCTTTCTTGAATTGTTTGTCTACATTAAGAGTTACCATTCCTTGTCTCGCTAGCCTAAGTGTGCAAACACGTCAACAAATACCGTGGGTCTGGGAAGCTCAGTCATTTCGCTCTGACTAGTTTGCTCTCCACTCTTCCTCACACAGCCCCCTGGCCCTGCTAGACTGGTGACTCCCGGGGTGCGGGACAGGTGTGTGCTGCGCACCTGCGGCTCCACTGGAAGGCCCCTCCCCCTACATGCTGGCCCGGCGTCGAGGTGGGGCGCAGAGCCCACCTGTCTCACAGAGATCCCTCTCGTGACTGCCCAGCGGTGCCCACTCCCCTCTGAACATGCCTTACAGTGTTCGGCCACAGTAGGTCACTGGGCGATTTTGCTGCTTTGTCTCTTCTTCCCGAATTCTTCCCGAATTCCCATGTTGTCTTCACAACTAGATGATGAATATTTTGAGGGGATCTTAAGTCTCTCTACTCTCCCCAATCGAAGCAGTACTCGTACAGAATATGTGTGTACGCCTGTGTTTTTGCTTCGTGGAGAAGTAGCGTTAACTGTTACATTTCTAAACATCATCTTCTCTTTCGTATGAAGTAAATGCATGTGATCCGGAGAGCTCGTGCTCCGCGGTCCGGAAGTAGAGTACGTGGCCTTCGGCCTCTCTGACCGTTTCTCCTGCTGTTCGGCCTGCGGTGTCCGGTGGTTTTGAATTTAGCGAACCCATGTGAGGTGCCTTCTCTTTGTGCTCTTCTGCGTAGGTGGATCACGTGTAAACCCGTGCCGCCAGAGACCTGTGAGAGAATCATGGATACGATTTCTGATCGCCTCCGAATTCCTGGGCTCAGGGGAGCCCAAAAAGTTAACATTAGCATCCTGCCCCCACTCGTCCTGCTGCCCGTCTTCCTGCGCGTGGCTTCCTGGCATTTCCTGCTGGGGGCGGTGGTCCTGACCTCGCTTCCCGTGCTGGCCCTGTGGTACTACTACCTCACTCACAGAAGGAAAGAGCAGACTCTGTTTTTCCTGAGCCTCGGACTCTTCTCTCTGGGCTACATGTACTACGTGTTCCTGCAGGAGGTCGTCCCCAGAGGGCGCGTGGGGCCCGCTCAGCTGGCTCTTCTAACCTGCGGGTTATTCCTGATACTCTTCGCCTTGTACAGAGCCAAGAAGAATCCAGGCTACCTCAGAAATCCAGCAAGCAACGACCGATCCCTCAGCGGCGGCCAGGCTGAGAGCCGGAGCAGAGACGGCCAGGAGAAGACCCGAGGGCCCCCCGGCGCGGAACCGGCCGGCGGCCTCAGCAACCGCACGCCCAAGGATGATCTTAAGGGCCCTTGCAGGGTGTTGGCTGGAAGCCCCGCCAAGGTGAAGGAGGACTGGTGTGCCAAGTGCCAGCTGGTGCGGCCGGCCCGCGCGTGGCACTGCCGGATATGCGGCATCTGTGTCCGGAGGATGGATCATCACTGTGTCTGGTAGGTGGGGAAAAAATTGGAGGCTTGCAAAGTGGAAGGTCCCATAAGCCCCGGGCCCTGTTTGATCTTCCTTTGTGCCGTCCTAAAATTTCAGTCCTTCCCCGCTTCACACCTTGCAGATATTTGTGGGCTGGAATGATGTTCCCACTTAGTCATCCGTGTTCCCGGTTTCGCAGATGTAGTCCCTTCAGTCACTTCCTGGAGGGCTTGGTTGTTGCTCTTGCTGTTTTGCTCTTCCCTTCCGAACCACCCCTCAATTACTTTCTCCTTCATGAGAGAAGTATTTGGAGTGGGGTGATGTTTTTTAAAAAAAGAATGGATCGGAATCAATCTAGGCATAGTTCCCAGTGCTGTGCCTTTTGAACACGGAGCTCAGGAAAGCGTTCCCGTATTTGTAGGGGACCCTGCCCCCTCCCCGTACATCCTTCATCGTTCTCATGACTCCTAGCCCGCATCGTCGAGGGAAGGCCCTGCCAGGGAGTTCCCTGTTTTGTGATTTGCTCTTTGCAGAGAAATGGGCTTTTTTGGTGCCTGCCGGCCGGCCAGCACCTAATGAGGACACGCAGGGCCCCTGTGATGTGAAGTGCAACTTTCAGAGATAATGTTGCTGCTTCACTGCGTGGATCTAAAAGGGGCAGAGTTTACTCAGACGTGAATGCTGTAAGTAGCATGTTTGCTACGCTCTAGCTCTTAGCTCTCATGGCACTTGTGGTGAGTGAAGTCTGCTTTCCATGGCTGGGATTCTGGTCATATAGCGTTCCCTCCTCCTCCCATAGAAGGGGACGGAGGGGATGGAGAGGGTGCAGCAAGGCCAGGAGGGCCTTGGAGAGGATCTCAGGTGGGGGCTCGAGCACAGGGAAAGCTCTTGTCTGGGGCTTTCTTTAGGAATACGCAGGTATTTTCACTTGTAGATTCTAACTTCTGAGTCTTCATCATGTATTCTAGTGTGTGTGTGTGTGCATGCGTGTGGGCGTGTGTGCATGCACATGTGTGTTTGCGTGTGTGTGCATGTGGGTGGGTGGGTGCCCATTTACGAGTGCTGGTTTGCAGAGGGCCTGACAGCTCTACGTAAAAGACGACCTCTGCCCTCTGGGACCTCCCAGAGGTGTGCGCTGGGCCGGAGGGATGCCCATACACCCTGCCCCACAAATGGCCACAGGACAGAACTCTCCCCGACAAGTAATCTGCGTATTATTGAGTGGTTCTCCACCCCACACCACGTTTCTAACCTCTTGGGATCTTTGTATTAATATATGTATTTAATATATATTTTCCCGAGTGGGTAATACTTACGGTTTTTTAAGTATTCCTAACTGATACTGTCCTTTCCTTATGGTGGTTACAGTGTTAACCCTCCTCGCGGTTGGGTGATAGACTCATTACGATTAAGAAAGATTTGTTAGCCGGGTTCTGCTTTTTACTCAGTTTTGTCCTAAGGATATGATTTCACTTTGGAAAGATTAGAGAACATAAGACTACACCTCTCAGTGGGCAAGTTGTTAATTCCCTAAAGTTGAAAAATAAGAGAACTTACTTTTTAACTGCTGAAATTGACATTATCTCTGTTTTTGAAACTTTCTTGTTTATTATGTGCATTAGCTGGAGACCTTTTTCTCCTTTTTCATTGAACTGTGGTGGATCGCCAGTGTTCTATTACGTTCAGGTGCACAGCATAGTTACTCAACGTTTATATTCATTATGCAATGATCACCATGATAAATTTAGCTTCCATCTATATCAAGAACTTTAAAAAATGTTTGCTTTTTCTTCCCTTTCTGCTGTTTTGAGGATAAATAGCTGTGTTGGAGAATCAAATCATCAAGCCTTTATACTTGCCCTTTCGATCTTCTTGCTCACCTCGGTGTACGGGATAACACTGACCTTGGACACCATTTGTAGAGATAGAAGTGTCTTCACAGCTCTCTTCTATTGTCCTGGAGTCTATGCAGATTACAGGTGAGATGTGACCACCAGAGCACCGAGGCCCAGAGACGAGGGAATGGGCATTGCTGTTAATGTAAGGGGCCGGGATTTGCTGCTAGGTTAGGAGTTTTCAGCCACAAAAAAGGACAGGTTATTGGATGCTGGGGTATCTTTGAAATGGACAACAAAACTGTGCATTTTTCTAGTGATGTCAGAAGGATCCGTGACCCTTACAGAGTGAGGAACTAGGACCCTGCAGATGGGACCGGGCTCAGTCAGGGACTTCCGGAGTCAGAGGACCACTTGCACGCCCACGGTAGCAATGGTCAGCTGCCAGCCATAAATCAGCAGTCCTGGGGGATGTGTGGGGTCTGTTTTGTCATAAATGATCACGGCAAGTCCTCGCTTGATTGAGCCTTTCTCGTGCTCTCTAGTCCCGTCTTGACTTACTGCTTCTGACCCTTTTGTGGAACGCTCACAATTTCTATAACATTTCTTTACTTTTTAACCTCCATTGGTTTGTCCTGTTCTACTTTTTAAAAAATCACCACTCATGATTACTGTGGTATCTAGGTCAGAATTTCCTCTGTAGGTTGGGGCACATTTGTATATTGTGAGGGTCTCCATGCCTTGTCAACAGGTGGGGCTTTGCTGCCGTGGGCCCAGCCAGCCCCTCCCCAGATGGCTGCAGGCCCCCTGCCTGTGTTCCTTGTGCCCCCCTCTACGTTTCCTCTGATGCGGATGCTGTGTGGTGTCTCTAGTCCACTCCCCCCCCCCCCAGACCGGGTGAGGACAGCGCTGCCCCCCAGGGCCCTTTTCTTTCTTCTCACTCTTCCTTCTTGGAACAGCCCCTGCTTTGCCCACTAGCCCCCCTATGAAGGTATTTCTTAGTCTGTGGAAAGATCTCCTGTTGCCATAATAGATCTAGATATTTGTGGGCATTATCAGAACAGATGGGTCCTCCTCCTCGGGCTAAGTTCCTTTCCTTTCTGTATTGGGAGTGTTAGTAGGTTGTGAAGTTCTGCAGTCACATCGTGCGTGATAGATACCCTACGGCAGAGCGTGTCTGTGTGTCACTAAGCACGAGTTCTGTGGACTTGCTGTGGGCCACTGAAATGGAATGAGGAACACAGTGTGCCATTGGTGCCCACCCTCCAGCCAGGTGCCTCCCATCAGCCTGCCGAGCCCCGGTGTCCCTCATCTTTACGGTGAGGTCATCGTCTCTGAGTCCCTCTCAGCTTAACAAATGAAGATTCGGGACAGGTTCATTGCCAGCTCTTCATCTGCAAGTGTTAGAAAATAATCTTTTGGCAGACATTGATGGCAGCAGCCGCTTCTCCTGTCTGTCCTGGGTGATTGTTTGGCTGGAAGAAGCTGGACCTGAAATGTGACGGGCGCTCCTACGTAGCAGTAAGGGACTCGCAGTGTTGGCGGCTGTCGTCTGCCTTAGGCTCACCAGCCCTGTGCTGAAAAGAGTGGAGACGAATAGCTTCAGCACTGTCCCTGCGTCCCCACACCCGGCAGCCTGGAGGACGTGGATGGCAGCGTCACGGTGCCTGCGCTTCCCCTCAGTTAAGAGTGAGTTAGGAATTGTTTGATAGATTTTGATTGCTGTTACGTCGGGCGCTGTGTCGCTTGTGTGGGGGATACGAGAGGCAGAGAGGTCCTTGCTGTTCCAGTATGACATACTAGGAAGAGAGGCAGCCAGAACGAGAGCATGCGAGGGCACGCGCACGGTCACAGGTTAAGCAGTTTGGTGATTGGGGTGGAAAACATCATCCGATCGGGATAGCTGGGGAAGGCACCAGCGTCCTTGGTGACGGGTCCCGCGTGTGTCAGACGTGAGGACGGTGCCCGGCTTTCTGACGGAAGCGACCGGCCTGCTGACCCGCCCTTTGTCCTCCCAGCTCGGCTCTGTCCTTCACCTGCGTGTGGTACTCCGTGATCATCACGGCGGGCATGGCGTACATCTTCCTCATCCAGCTGATCAACATCAGTTACAACGTCACCGAGCGGGAAGTCCAGCAGGCCCTGCGGCAGAAGACGGGCCGCCGGCTCCTCTGGGGGCTCATCGTGGACACAGGCCAGTACAACCGGGGCTTCCTGCGGAACTGGCACCAGTTCTCCACCCTGGGCAGCCACGCCTGCCACCACCCCGCCGAGGACATTGTCTGAAGTGCCTTGCGTGTGGTCCTGTGAGGGGCGGCTCCCCCCCCACCCTGCCGCTCCCTCCCCCGGTACACGTCGGCGGCCATGCAGGGTGTGCGTTTTTCTCCCGTTTCTTAAAGGCTGTCTCGGGCCATGCTCAGGTTTAGACACAGGACTGGGAGGAAACGAATTGTTCTGACTTCACCTTAAGAGATTTTTATATCAAAGCAGTAAAAGTACAGCCATTCTTTCCCAGTCACCTTGTTGACAAACTCAGTCACCAGGAGTGGAAAGAGGATGCGGTTGCTAACGCACAGATTGGTAGAAGCCATTCCCATCCGTTAGCGGGGGACAGAGTTGGATGAGGATCGTTCCAGTCCCTCTTTCAGTTCCTGATAGCCATGTGACCCTTTCATTGAGTCACTTCCCCGAGTCTCAGGTTCATCCGTAAAGTGGGGTACTGCCGCCTGCCCGGGCTGCCTCACGGTCACGAGGGTCGTGCGAGGGACGAGGCGTGCGGAAAGCACTGGAAAACGACCGAAGCACCCAAGAGGAGTGCAGTATTATTAGGAAAACTCAAAGGCCGAGAAAAATGTGTGTAGGTCAGAATACTGAAGCCAAAACTATCCGAGTAATCCATTGTCAACATTTCAGAATGAAAGATCCTGAAATAACCACATTTTACGGTTACGGTAATTCCTCTTTCTGAAGTATTAGACACTAGCTACTCAAACAGAAGATAATCGGATGGATTCTGTCACCTGATCCTCCAGGGAAAGTCGGTAACCGTTATAATTATCGGTAGTATAATATACAGTGGTTATGAGTTTAGGCGATGAGTCCTTCTATTTATCTTATTTCTTCTATATTTATTGTTTGAATTTACTCTAAATAACTCCAAACTCCAATAGGCATTACTGTTTTTTCCTCTTTCCATGTTTCACCTGGGAAGGTGCTAGCACACTTACAATGAGGCTGGAAGAGGAGAACAGACATCCTGCGGGGGAACAGTTTACCCTCTTTCCTGGGTAGGGTGGCTGGTTAATATCAAGGGCTTGATTTTTTTTTTTTCCATGTAAGTAACGGAAACGCTGTCAGTTACAGCACTCCGTTGCAAAAACCAGTTTTCTGGCATTTACATTCTTCTGGCATGAACTTTCTGAGGAGTTGATGGACATCTTCCTGCTTGCACGTTACCTCTCATTTACCTCGTCCTAGACAAAATATCTCACTTGGAGAGAAAAAACAGGGTATATATGGTTTCTGCTAATTAATGGATTATGCTTCTTCCTTAGCTCTTCCTAAAATCGTAAGTTATTTTTTTTTATCTCTTTCTTGAAGCTGAAAATGTATAAAAGATTAAATATTTATAGAGAATGGGGTGTGTTCTGCCATAGAGTTAGGAAGAGGCAATTTTGGATAGGGAAAATACCCTCTTGAAATATTTGGTTTTATTGATGTATTTATTTTGCAGTCCCAGAGAATATTCATGAGTCCTTAAGTTTGCTTTGGTTTGTACCTTAATATTGGGGGAATATTGCTGGCTTTTCAGTCTTTCTGTGCATGCTGCTGTCGTAAGACGTTTGTAAGTGTTGAGAGGAAATACTGCTACTTCCTGCGACTCTGCCCTCTGCCGCTGGCACCATCCCTGGTCCTGCCGTAAAACAAAGCTGTCCTTAAGACAGTCGCCACACTTTTATACAGGCTTGTCGCTGCCCTCCCCAGAGACGGGTTGTTTAACCGGTGAGAGGCTCCGTAATCCACAGGGATGAGCCACAGAGCAAGTCTGGGGACGTCAGCAGTCTGTGGTTTCTACAGTGATGCCCTTGCTCTGGCCCAGAGTCAAGCATTCGTTTGGAACTAACGTTGGATCTGATAGAACGAATTCCTTTCTGCTAGGTTTGCGATAGGAGAGAGAGGAATAATGTCAAGGACAGCACATGTGGCCAGCACATGTGGCCAGAGCTCTCTAGTCATAGTCTCTCGAATGCCAGATGTACAGCCAACTCTGATTGTCTGAGAGTTGATAATAGAATTCATAGAAACAATAGTGTAGTCAGTAATTTTAGCCTCTTGCCAGATCTTTAACAACCATCCAAATACGACAAGATAAAGATGAGCAGTACCCAAGAGACCACAGTCATGTGGGAGAATTAGGAAGGACTGCCGTTTTTATAACAGCACATCCCTGATGGTTTATCTGCACGGGGCCTCTCAGGTTCCCTCACCTGCATCAGGACTCCTTGTTCATTATCCCGGCTGGTTGGGATGAAGTCGTTTAAGTTCCTTGAGATCATGATTGGCATTTTACAGAAGAAAGCTCAAACTTCTGAAAAGTTCTGCGGTTTTATGGGGGTAAAAGCCTATTGAAGTATTTGCACCAAAAGGAGCAGCAAACGGGGAGCTCTTTGGGAGCCGGGTTTCTATAGGCCCCAGGGCACCCTGAGTCTACGCTCCTGGATTCTTACACCTTTTTATGACCTGGAATTGTTTGAGGCATTTTATCCTTTTAAAGGACAGGGCCCTGTGAATGAATGAGTCCCAGAGAAACCTGTGGCAGCGGCAGTGGTGGCCGTGGGGGGAATTGCTCTGTAAACCTATAAACCGGCAGTTTGTTGGCCACAGAGGCCAGCCCTCTCCCTTCCCCCCTCCCCCCTCCCCCGCCCGGCAGAATGCCCTCCCCACCCCCCCTCCTCAGCCTGTTAATAAACATAATTGATACGGAGCTGTAGCAAACCATCTACTATATTCTGACCACTTAAATTATGCTCATGCCATTGTGGACTATTCCTGGGGAAGAGAAATGGGTTCATTTGCAAGATTTAAGGGAAAAATAGTTAAGGATCAGGATGGCATGAAAGCAGAAGAGTCCTTCAGTATTCAAAATGTTTTTTTAATGATACCCAAAGAATACTTCGTGGTTATAGCTGGGCCCACCTGAAGTGAACTGACCATTAGCAAGCCTTAAGTGAGTTTTAGGGACACTGCTGGTCATCTCACCTCAGCCACCCCTGTGTCTGCTTAGGATACTGGAACTCTTTGCCATTCGAGTAGCGTCGTCCTTTGGTGAATGAAGTAATTGTCTTCCACTGTGCAACCTGTCTAGCAGAGAGACTGCTGCAGACTTCCTCTTATGCAATAGTCCTTCGTACTTCTAAAATTTTATTAAGAGAAAATTTTCTATACTAGAATCTTCCACTGCCAGAAAACACAATGCCAGTAAGGTTCACTAGAATACTGACCATCTGCTTCATAGACTCTCTAGTATATTTCCTTTGGCTAGGACATTAGCTTTTTACTACAAAGCTCAACTAACAAGCAAAAATATGACATCGAGAAGCACAGTTTTAACCAGGACGTTTAACAGTGTTTTGTGAAATTTAAGGGTCTCTTTAAAGGAGGTAAGGAGGTTTAGAGGACTTCATTTTAGCCATATTTAGGTACCCTGCATTTGAAAAAAGAACATTTCCTCCAACAAGCAAGGGAGGATAAGACTTTTCCTTGAGGCCCCTGTTTGGAATCAGGTTTTCTCATCAGCATGGCAAGTATGCCATTTTTTATCAAACACTGCCAAGGCGATGCCGGGGAAGGAGGAGAGCTATGCTTAACTTAGTGTTGAACAGAATCCCCTGTGTTCTTGTGGTTGTTTGCTGTGATTAACAGAAACTTCTGCAAAATCCGCTAAATGTAATCTTGTTGCTGATGGACTGCTACCCCACTTGAGTTGGCACCGAGTGCTTCGCTGGAGTAGCGGCAGCGGCCACAGACTGAATGGCTCATGGAGACAAATCTCTTAGAGGTTGCGCCTATTTCCAGCTATTTCTGAGTTGGCCCTTTGACTTACGGCTACTCTAGCCCTCCTGGCAGCACCTTCTCTTCTGGGAAGTTCATACTTCAAAGGCAAAGCTTTAAAACCAGAGCCAGTCGACTCTAGTTACCGATGCAACAAACATCCCATATTTCTTCCCATGGTACCACGATGCCGTGTTCTAGAACTTGCAG
>CM052898.1:139658733-139789590 GCA_028534135.1 Potos flavus | reverse complement strand
GAGAAATGCTATGAAAAAAATAAAGTGGCGAAATAGGATGGAGGGACTGAGAGGTTATTATTTTCCATCAGGTGATCAGGGAAACCCTCTGTGAGGAGACATTTGGGCAGAGCACCCAGGGGCCCCTGAAAACGCAGGCCACGAGACACCCCCAGATGATCTGATCCTAGCCTGCGTCTTGTGCTTGAGACAGGACCCGCCGAACACAGGCTCCAGCAGCCGGAGCCCTCAAGGCAAAGATGCTGGAGGAGCAAATGCAGCACCACAGGTAGAGGCTCTGAGGCCCAGGTACCTGGGTGTACAGACATACCTTCTTGTAGCGCACTTCGCAGATACTGCCTTGTTTATAAACTAAAGATTTGCGGCAACCCGGAACCGAGCAAGTCTGCCGGCACCACTTTTCCCAATATTATCTGCTTGCTTCGTGTTTCTATGTTGCATTTTGGTAATTCTTGCAATACTGCAAACATTTTCATTATCATGGGTATTTGTTGCGGGATCAATGACCTTTGTTGTGAACATTGTAACTGTTTGGGGCATGAACCATGCCCATATGAGACAGCAGACTTAACTGATAAATGTGCATGTTCTGACTGCTCGACTAGTTCCATCTCTCTTCCTCTGCTCAGGCCTCCCTAGTCCCTGAGACACAAGGATATTGAAATTAGGTGAGTTAATAACCCTGCACTGGCTTCCATGTGTTCAAGTGAGAGGAAGAGTCACACGTCTCTCACTGTAAATCAAAAGCTAGAAATGATTAAGCTTAGTGAGGAAGGCATGTCAAAAGCCAAGGCAGGCCGAAAGCTAGGCATCTTTTACCAAAAAGCCAAACTGTGAACGCAAAGGAAAAGTTCTTGAAGGAATGAAAGGTTCCAGTCCAGTGAACACACAAATACTAAGAAAGCAAAACAGCCTTATTGCTGATGTGGAGAAAGTCTGAATAGTCGGGATAGAAGATCAAACCAGCCATGACATTCTATTCAGCCAAAGCCTAATCCAGAGCAAGGCCCGAACTCTCTTCAATTCTAGGAGGGCTGAGAGAAGAAGCTGCAGAAAAGCTGGAAGCTAGCAGAGGTGGTTCATGAGGTTTAAAGAAACAACCATCTTCGTAACATAAAAGTGAAGGGGCAGCAGCAGGTGCTGATGGAGAGGCCGCAGCAAGTTCTCCAGGAGATCCAGCCAAGATAATTCATGAAGGTGGCTACACTGAACAACAGGTTTCACCGTAGATGAAAGTCTTAATTGTGGAAGATGATGCCATCTAAGGCTTTCTTAGACGTCAGTGCCTGGCTTCAAAGCTTCAAAGGACAGTGTGACTCTCTCGTTAGGGGCTAAGGCAGCTGGTGACTTGAACTGAAGCCAGTGTTCCTTGACCATTCCAAAAACCAGGGCCCTTAAGAATTCTTCTAAATCCACTCTGCCTGTGCTCTATAAATGGGACAACAAAGCCTGGATGACAGCACATTTGTTTACAACATGGTTTACTGACTATCTTAAGCTCACTGTTGAGACTATCGCTCAGAAAAAAAAAGATTCCTTGCAAAATAGGACTGCTCACTGACAATGCACTTGGTCACCCAAGAGCTCTGATGGAGCTGGACAACGAGATTAATGTTTTCATGCCTGCTAGCACAACATCCATTCCGCAGCCCATGGATCAAGGAGTCATTTTGACTTTCAAGTCTTTATCCTTTAAGAAATACATTTCTTAGGGCTATACCTCTCATATATCGTGATTTTTCTGATGCATCTGGGCAAAGTAAATTGGAAACCTTCTGGAAAGGATTCACCATTCTAGCTGTCATTAGGAACATTCATAATTCACAGGAAGAGGCCAAAATATCAACATTCACATGAGTGTAGAAGAAGTCGATGCCAACCCTCATGGGTTGAGGGATTCTAGAATGGAGTGAAGGAAGTAGTGCAGATGTGGGAGAAATAGCAAGAGAGCTAGAATTTGAAGCGGAGCCTGAAGATGGGACTGAACTGCGATCTCATGATACAACTTTAATGGACGAATGGTTGCTTCTTACGGATGAACAAAGAATGTGGTTTCTTGAGAAGGGATCTACTCCTGGTGAAGATTGATGACATGACAACAAAGGATTTAGAATATTACATAAATTGAATTGATAAAGCAGCAACAGGGGATGAGAGGATTGACTCCAATTTTAGAAGAAGTTCTGCTGCGGGTAAAATGCTACCAAACAGTATCATATGCTACAGAGAAATTGTGAAAGAAAGAGTCAGTTGGTGCAGTGAACTTCATTGTCGTCTTTTTAAAGAAATTGCTGCAGCCACCTCAACCTTCAGGAACCACCGTCCTAATCACTCAGCAGTCCTTAACATGGAGGCAGGACCTTCTACCAGCAAAAAGATTAAGACTCCCTGAAAGCTCAGATGATGGTGAGCCTTTTTAGCAATTAAGTATTTTTAAATTAAGGTATGTACATTTGTTTTTAAAAACATAATTCTATTGCACATTTAATAGTATAGTATGAACATAACTTTTATGAGTACTGGGAAATAAAAATTCATTCAACTCGCTAATTACGATATTCACTTTACTGCAGTGGTCTGGAACTGAGCCCACGACATCTCTGAGGTGCGCCTGTGTATACGGTTTATAAAACCACTGGTAGCATCACATCCAACAACGAACACCACCACCCTTGAATTTTAGCTGAGAAAAGATTACCCTAATGTCAGGCTCTGGAATCACGGTTCTGGAGGATCACAAGTTGAAGCGAGGATTATCTGCTGTCAAAGGGGAAACCCAAAGTGGCCTTTTAGGATTAACACGACTACCTGCACACTAGGGATGTGAAGGTGAGCCAGTCTCTGCCCACAGAGGGAGTCACCCTGGTGGACAGACCACTTCAGTGCAGCGAGGAGCCATCGTGGTGGAGAGGAGCACCGCGCACTGCTCCCATCTGGTCGTGAGGGGCGTCACAAGTCTTTGAAAGATTATCTGAACTGAATTTTTGTCAGACAAAAGGCTTTTCTAGAAGAGGGCATGTCTTGAGTACATGCAAAAGAGGCAAGAACAGCACGGTATAAGGAATTATAAGCAAAGTTATGGTGCTGAAACAAAAATGCAGAGTAGCTAAGTTTATACTTTCACAACTTGAGACACAGATGGAATTTATTCTAGCTTCTTGACCTCCTCAGGAAATCCTGGAATGCATCACAGCCCCCATTAACTCTATGGCTAATGGTTGTTTGCGGTTTCTGATAACGTTGATTTTTGTTGCTGGAAGTTAAAAACTAAAGGCTACAAGGAGTGCAGCTGCTTCATTTGCTTTCTTTCTTTGTCCATCCAGGCCTCCACTGAGAGCCGCCCGTCCTCGGCCATCTGCCCACTCCGTCCTCACCCGTCTCCCACTTTTACCTCTGTTCACATTTCTCCTGGCTACTTTCCCACTTTCTGACTTCTATATTTCATCTCCTATTGTTCTCCCCTAATGGAAATGCTCTGCCCCCTCCGGAGGAAATCTTCCTAGACTGTTAAAAAGTTAACAGTAATGTAATTGCCTGCATTTATCTTTCCTTCCTCTGAACTCCTACAGCACGTGGTCTACTGAATTATGAGAGCCAGACACCATGTTACTGGGTACTTTTTATGCTTGGCAATTATGTTTTGATAGATAACCTGTGGATGTATTATGTAATAAATGTGATTTAAGTCACAACATAAGAGTTCTTAACCTGTGGTCCACAAACTCCTTGACATTTTATGTAACACTATATGGGATGAGCACAGGTGCATTTTGGGGGGGCTTGGTCTGTGACTTACTACTATGAAGGGGCCTATGACTCCAGAATGCTTCAGAACTATAGTATTGAGGCACTATTGGAAATATAAGGAGTACTTCTTCGTCGCTTGTTACAGTCTTTGTTTTAAAGTGTATTTTGCCTGACATAAGTATTTCTACCCTGGTTTTCTTTTCACTTCCTTTTGCAGGATAAATGTTTCTCCATCCCTTCACTTTCAATCTTTCGGGGTCCTTAGGTATGAAAGGAGTCTCTTGCAGGCAGCATATAGATGGGTCTTGCTTTGTTATCCATTCTGTCATCTTATGTCTTTTGATTGGAGCATATAGTCCAGTATATTCAAAGTAATTATTGACAGGTATGTGCTTATTGCCATTGTTTTATGGTTGTTTTTGTAGTTCTTTGTTCCTTTCTTCTCTTGTTCTTCTCTCATGGTTTGTTGGCTTTCTTTAGTGATATACTATATTCTTTTTTCTTTTTTTGCATATCTATCACAGGTTTTTGATTTGTGGTTACCATTAGGTTTACATATAACATCTTCTGCATATAGTGGTCTATATTAAGTTGATGGTTGCTTAAGTTTGAATCCATTGTAAAGGCACTAAATTTTTACTCCCTTCTTCCCCCAACCACCATGTTTTAGGTATACGGTATCACACTTTACATTCTTTTGTGACTCTCTTGACTGATTTTTTTTTATCAACATATAATGTCTTATTTGTTTCAGGGGTACAGGTCTGTGATTCATCAGTCTTACACAACTCACAGCACATACCCTCCCCAATGTCCATCACCCAGCCACCCCATCCCTCCTACCCTCCTCGTCTCCAGCAACCCTCAGTTTGTTTCTTGAGACCAAGAGTCTTACGATTTGTCTCCCTCTCTGGTTTCATCTTGTTTCATTTTTCCCTCCCTTTCCCTATGATCCTCTGTCTTGTTTCTCAAATTCCTCATATCAGTGAGATCATATGATAATTGTCTTTCTCTGACTGACTTATTTCACTTAGCATAATACCCTCTAGTTCCATCCACGTTGTTGAAAATGGCAAGATTTCGGTTTTTTGATAACTGCATAGTAGTCCATATATATACACACACACACTCACACACACACACACACACCACATCTTCTTTATCCATTCATCTATTGATGGACATCTAGGCTCTTTCCATAGTTTGGCTATTGTGGACATTGCTGCTGTAAACATTTGGGTGCCCATGCCCCTTCAGATCACTACATTTGTATCTTTAGGGTAAATACCCAGTAGTGCAATTGCTGGGTTGTAGGGTAGCTCTATTTTCAACTTTTTGAGGAACCTCCATACTGTTTTCCAAAGTGGCTGCTCCAGCTTGCATTCCTACCAACAGTGTAGGAGAGTTCCCCTTTCTCCTCATCCTTGCCAATATCTGTCATTTCCTGACTTGTTAATTTTAGCCATTCTGACTGATGTGAGGTGGTATCTCACTGTGGTTTTGAATTGTATTTCCTGATGCTGAATGATGTTGAGCACTTTTTCATGCGTCTGTTGGCCATTTGGATGTTTTTTTTTTGTTTTTTTTTTGGATGGCTTCTTTACAGAAATGTCTGTTCATGTCTTCTGCCCATTTCTTGATTGGATTATTTGTTCTTTGGGTGTTGAGTTTGATAAGTTCTTTATAGACTTTGGATACTAGCTCTTTATTTTCATGATCTATTTTTATAGATATACTTAATTTTACTGCTTTTGTGCTTCCTACTTTTCTTATTTCTGATTATGGTCTTTCCTTTCTACTCAAAGAGTCCCCTTTAACATTTTTGTAAGGCTAGTTTAGTGGTGATGAATTCTTTAATTTTTGTTTGGGAAACTATGTCTCCTATTCTGAAAGATAGCCTTGCTGTGTAGAATATTTGTGGTTGCAATTTTTTTTCCCAGCACTTTGAATATATCTTCCTTTTGGTCTGCAACGTTGCTGGAAAATCAGCTCATAGCCTTATGGGGTGTCCCTTGTATGTAACTGTTTTCTCTTGCTGATCTTAAAACTCTCTATCACTACCTTTTTGCCATTTTAGTTACTATTTGTTTTGGTGTAAAGAGAGACAAAGAAGGACACTAGATAATCATAAAGGGAACAATCTAACAAGAAGATATAACAATTGTAAATAACTATGCACCCAACATGAGAGCACCCAAATACATAAAGCAGCCAATGAACATAAAGGAAGTAATTGACAGTAATACAATAATAGTAGGACACTTTAAAATCCCATTTATATCAATGGATAGATCTTCCAAACAGAAAATCAACATGGAAACAATAGCTTGGAATGACACATTTGATCAGACGGATCGAATAGGTATATTCAGAACATTCCATCCTAAAACAGCAGAATACACATTCTTTTCAAGTGCACATGGAACATTCTCAGATTAGATGTTAGGACACAAACCAAGTCTCAACAAATCCAAAAAGATCAAAGTCACACCATGCATCTTTTCTGACCACAATACCACGAGACCAGAAATCATCCACAAGAAAAAATCTGGAAGTAACACAAATACATGGAGGTTGAAGAACATGCTACTAAACAATGAATGGGCCAACCAAGAAATCAAACAGGAAATCATAAAATACATGGAGGCAAATGAAAATGAAAATATAGTAATCCAAAAATCTTTGGGATGTGGCCAGAGCTGTTCCAGGAGGCAAGTTTATAGCAACACAGGCCTACCTCAAGAAGCAAGAAAAACCTCAAACCTAACCTTACACCTAAAGGAGCTAGAAAAAGAACAAAACCCAAAACCAGTAGAAGCAAGAAGATGATAAAGACTAGAAAGAAAGAAATGAAATTGAAGGTAAAAACAAAAACAAAACAAAACCCAAAAAATGCCACAATAGAACAGATCCAATGAAACCAGTAGCTGGTTCTTTGAAAAGGTCAACAAAATTGATAAACCTTTAGCCGGACTCGACAAAAAAAAGAGGACTCAGAAATGAAAGAGGAGAAATAATAACCAACACCATGGAAATATAAAGGATTGTAAGAGAATATTATGAAAAGGTATATGCCAACAAATTGGACAACCTAGAAGAAATGGGTAAATTCCTAGAAACATATAACCTCCCAAAACTGAATCAGGAAGAAATAGAAAATTTGAACAGACCAGTTACCAACAATGAGATTGGATCAGTAACCACAAAACTCCCAACAAACAAAAGTCCAGGACCAGACGGCTTCACAGGTGAGTTCGACCAAACATTTAAAGAGGAGGTAAGACCAATTCTTCTCAAACTCTTCCAAAAAAAAGGAAAGCTTCCAAATTCACTCTATGAGGCCAGCATTACCCCAATACCAAAACCAGATAAACACACTACAAGAAAGGGGTGCCCAGGTGGCTCAGTTGGTTAAGCATCTGACTCTTGATCTCAGGGTCATGAGTTCAATCCCCACATTGGCCTTCAAGCTGGGCATGGAGGCTACTTTAAAAGAAAAAAAAGACACTACAAAAAAGAGACCTACAGGCCAATGTCTCTAATGAACATAGACACAAAAGTCTTCAACAAAATACCATTAAACCTAATCCAGCAATATATTAAAAAAAAAAAATCATTCACCACAATCAAGTGAGATTTATTCCTGGGATGCAAAGGTGGTTCAATATTCATGAATGAATCAATGTGATACATTGATTAAAGAGACAGGATTAAAATAAGAGACAATTAAAAACCACATGATCATTTCAGTAGATGCAGAAAAAGTATTTGACAATGTACAACATCCATTCATGAGAAAAACTCTCTACAAAGTAGGTTTAGAGGGAACATACCTCAACATAATAAAGGCCAGATATGAAAGAAAGGAAGGAAGGAAAGAGAGAGAAAGAAAGAACAAGAGGCCATACATGAAAAACCCACAGTTAACGTCATACTCAATGGTGGAAGATGGAGAGCTTTCCCCCTTAAATCAGGAACAAAAGGATGCCTACTCTCACCATTTTTATTCAACATAATACTGGAAGTCCTAGCCACAGCAGTCAGACAAGAGAAAGAAAAAAAATCATCCAAATTGGTAAGGAAGAAGATAAAACTTTCACTATTTGCAGATGACATGATACTATCTATAGAAAACCCTAAAGACTCCACCAAAAAATTAGCAGAAGTGATAAATGAATTCATAAGGTCTCAGGATACAAATTCAATATACAGAAGTCCACTGCATTTCTATACACCAGTAATGAAGTAGCAGACAGAGAAATTAAGAAAACAGTTCCATTTACAAGTGCACCAAAAATAATAAAATACCTAGGAATAACTTTAAGGAGATGAAAGACCTGTACTCTGAAAATTATAAAACAGTGATGAAAGAAATGGAAGATTACACAAACAAATGGAAAGATATTCCAAGCTCATAGATTGGGAGAACAGATACTGTTAAAATGTCCCTACAACTCAGTTAATCCACAGATTTAATGCAATCCTTATCAAAATACCAAAAGCATCTTTCACAGAACTAGAACAAATAATCCTAAAATTTGTATGGAGCCACAAAAAACCTCCATATAGTGAAAGCAGTCTTGAGAAAGAACAAAACCGGAGGTATCACAATCCCAGAGTTCAAGATATACTACAGAGCTGAGGTAATCAAAACAGTATGGTTCTGGCACAAAAGTAGACACACTGATCAATGGAACAGAATAGAGAGCTCAGAAATAAACCCATGATTATATGGACAATTAATCTTCAACAAAGGAGGTAAGAACATGCAATGGGAAAAGGACAGTCTGTGCAACAAATGTGTTGGGTAAACTGGACCACTTAATTACACCATACAGAAAAACTTAACATGGATTAAAGACCTAAATGTGAGAAAACCATGAAAATCCTAAAAGAGAGTATAGGCAGTAATTTCTTGGATATCAGCCGCAGCAACATTTTTCTAGATAGGTCTCCTAAGGCAAGGGAAACAAAGGCAAAAATCAACTACTGGGACTACATCAAAATAAAAAGCTTCTGGAAAGGAAACAATCGACAAATCAAAACGACAGCCTACAAAATGGAGAAGATATTTGCAAATGATATATCCAGTAAGGGGTTAGTATCCAAAATATATAAAGAACTTTTACAACTCAACACAAAAAAGCAATCCAATTAAAAAATGGGCAGAAGACATGAAGACATATTTCTCCAGAGAAGACATACAGATGGCCAACCAGCACATGAAAAGATGCTCAACATCACTCACCATCAAGGAAATGCAAATCAAAACCCTAAGAAATAACAAGTGTTGGCAAGGATGTGGAGAAAAAGGAACCCTTGTGCACTGTTGGGAATGCAAACTGATGCAACTGCTGTAGAAAATAGTATGGAGGTTCCTCAAAAAAGTATAAACGGAACTACCCTATGATCCAGTAATTCCACTGGGTATTTACTCAAAGAATATAAAAACAGTAATTTGAAAAAATATAGGCACCCCTATGTTTATTGCAGCATTGTTTACGATAGCTACATATGGAAGGAATACAGTGGATCAAGAAGATGTGGTGTGTGTGTGTATAATGGAATATTATTCAGCCATAAAAAGAATGAAATCTTGCCATTTGCAACAACATGGATGGATCTAGAGGGTATAATGTTGAGTAAAGTAAGTCAGAGAAAGACAAATACCGTATGATTTCACTTATATGTGGAATTTAAGAAATAAGGAAGAGACAAATAACAACAAAAAATCCCCAGACTCTTAAATACAAAGAACAAACTGGTGGTTGCCAGTGGGGAGACAGGTATGGGGATGGGTGATATAGGTGAAGGGGATTAAGAGTGCACTTACTGTTTAAGAAACAAAACAGATGAATATAGGGGAAAGGAAGGAAAAATAAGATAAAAACAGAGAGAGAGGCAATCCATAAGAGACTCTTAACTATAGGAAACGGTGGCTAGAGAGGAGGCGGGTGGGGGAATGGGATAAATGGGTGATGGGCATTAAGGACGGTACTTGATGTAATGAGCACTGGGTATTATATGCAACTGATAAGTCACTGAACTCTACTCCTGAAACTAATAATATATGTCAACTAAATTGAATTTAAATAAACAATAAAAAAATTTAGCAAAAACTACACATTTATTCACTTAAAGACTCACAGTGCACATTTACTATATTAAAGGCTCTGGGATTTCTCTAATAAACCTTTAATTTTCATTAAAAAAGTGCACTTATTGTCATGAGCACTGAGTAGCGTATAGAATTGTTGACTTACTATATTGTACAGCTGAAACTAACACTGTATATTAGTTATACTGGAATTAAAATAAAACAAAGAGGATAATAATAATAATTGCTCAGTCATGGAGATGTCATTTATCCAGTACCATCACATGTGTAAAACAAATAGAATAGTATCTATAGTATTAAAAAAAAATGTACTGGTTCACGCGAGAGGAGCTGGACGAGCATACAGCTGAGCTCTAGCTGCAGAACTACACAGGAAGTACTGATAATGAGACGCTGAGGTCTGGCTGACATCTCGTCCCACCAAGTATGAAATTCCAGATTTACGGAATTGTAACTCTGTATGGAATTATAAATTAATATATTGAGAAGTGATAAAAATATGTAAGATTACACCTCCTGTCCCTCTCAGGATCATCTTTCTAGTGTTACTGCAATTTTAAGAGGAGGCCTCACACTAATAAAGGCCTCTCCTTCCTTCCCTTTCACCCACAACTTTTCTAGATAATATTCTTTCATTCATAGAACATTGACTAAGAACTCGAATATCAATTTTTAAAGGTTCAAAGTTCCTTTTATAAGACCCGGGACTAAAAGTGTCACTCCTGCAAGAAAATGCATCCATTCATTTATGGACCAGTGTCACGGTATCTGCTGTGCACCTGTACTGGGCGTTACCACCACCTGGGAACACAGCACTGAGCAAGATGTGGCGCTTCTACTGTTGGGAGGGACAGACGATAAATAAATGTGTCATTTCAGAGAGTCTTCAGCACTATGAAGAAAACAGGGCAGGACAGCGGCTAGACAGGGATATGGAGTCGGGCGGTCAGGGAGTGCACTGATCCAGGCTGTGTGAAAGCTCTGAAGAAGCCATGAGGTCTGTCTGAGGAGCAGTAGGCCGGTGGGCTGGCCATGGAGAATGAAGCAAAGACGGAAGCCATCAAGTCCTGGCAATGCTTTTTCTTTTTAAAGATTTTATTTATTGAAAGAGTAAGCGAGAGAGACAGAGATAAGAGTGCATGAGTGGGGGGAGGGAGAAGCAGACTCCCTGCTGAGCTGGGAGCCCGATGCAGGGCGAGGCAGGGCTCGGCTAATCCCAGGACCCTGGGATCATGACCTGAGCCGAAGGCAGACAAGCAACTTGAGTGAGCCACCCCGATGATGCTTTTATATCAACTAGACACTGGCTGAGAATTTCTTATTGAATGCATGGGTTCCCATGCTGATTTCATAACTTCAAGCCCTGAATAGGACCACTATCTTACTACTGTATCTTACAGTTTACAAATGAGACTGAATTAGAAAACTGGGGAAGGAGATGGGCTACAGCAGGAAGAGAATGGTTTGGAGTCAGAAAGCCTGACTCAGGGCCCAGGCTCCACCATTTGGTATTTGTGTACCTTGGGCAATCAACCTGCTATTTGCAGCTTCAGTTTCCTTGCCTGAAAATGGAAATCCTGACACTGCCCCCTCCTCTCTGGGGTGTGTGAACGCCCTCTCTGGCTGTCCTGTGCCACATCGGGCAGCCGCCCCAGTGAACCTCTCAGTCTGTACATGGCAGCTGAGAAACAGAAAGAAAATAAAGGTGGACAAACAGGATGTTTAATAACAACACTTGAACGATGACAGTAAACGAAACATAGCTATTATCTGGGGGCTAAGCATATGTAAGTGATGTACTGCGTTACCCTGTTTAGTCTTCTCAACAACACTATAAGATTGGTTCTGTTGTTATCCTCACTTTACAGAAGAGAACCAGGGAGGCTCTGAAAGGTTATTTGTTCAGGGTCACGCAGACTCTGAGTCTCAAACGTCAAGCTTCAAAGTGAAGCATTTATTCAAAGGCAAATCCTCTGAGTACCCTTCCTCATTGCTTATTTTATTTTAGACTAAATTAGAATCAACTTGCTTATTGTTTTCCCGGCCCACAGATTTCAGTAACCTGTAAAGTAAACAAGGGTGAGCAGGGTTTGCTGGTGGTGGGCACCTTAGTGGCAAGATAGGAACGCTTTTATAAAAACCAGACATTCACACAGGCACATACATGCAAATGAAAACGAAGCAACCAAAAATTAATCTGGGTGCAGTGAGGAAGGGGTCACTTCAATCTTGCCGCCTCAGAGCTTGGAGGCATCCGCCCACCACATCATGCTCGTAAGCAATGACTACTGACCATCAAAACACAGATCATTTGTTTACTCTCAAGGGGAAGTATGTAATGAAATTTAGAACATTTCCATCCAAAATACTTAAAATTAGAAATCCAAGAAAAAACATATGTAGAATAGCTTATTCCCCAAGGACACTGTATTAAGACATCACTGTGTTATAAATATTAATAGGACATATACCATGATTCCACTTATATAAAGTTCCAAACCAGGCAACATGAAATTACAGCCTTGAAGGCTGCATCCTTAGGTCAAAGTGAAAAGAAACACAAGGACAGGCTCATCATGAAAGTCAGGAGAGCAGTTTACCTTTGTGACTGGGAAGGAGCCCGTGGGGATTTCCAGGGGCCAGCAGTGTCCTATTTCTTGACTTCAGTCAAGAGTCCGCTTGACAGTAATTCATTAAGCTGTATCTGTATGATTTAAGCACTTTTCTATATTTGTGTTATATTTCATAATAAATGTTAAAAACTGAACTTCAAAGATAAACCTGTACGACTAATAAAGTAGACAGTACACTTTCCTCAGGTGTGGTTCATGTACTTCTCATCATTTTACCCTCTGGACAGCCCCTGTGAGGCAGAGACGGCAGACATCCTCCTCCTCCTCCCCATTTTAAGATGGAGACCCTGGAGTTCCAGAGGTTTCCACATAGTCAGTGGATGAGCTGGGACTCTCCCCGCTGTCTGGTTATCTTCGAGTACCCAGCACTCCCAGCCCCCACCTCATCTTCAGCCACATCCCGGGCATAGAATATACTGCGGAAGAGCTGTGAAGTCTGAGTGAATTTCCTCAGAGATCAGAACCTCACCTGTCGTGATGTTCCACTGCAATCTCATGCTTGCTCTGGGAATCGATCTGGGCCTCCCTGACCATGTTAAACCAGGCCCTGAATATCTTCTTCTGAAGAAAATGTACCCACAGTTTTTGTACTTCTTCCTTCAGATCAGTCAGGTACTGGGGATGAGGAAAGGAACAGAAGTGAGACAAATAGTATCAGAGACAAAGAATTAGAGCAAATCAACAGTACAAAAGAGAACTGCAAAAAAAAAAAAAGAGAGAGAGACTGCAACAAATACAAAAGAACAAAGGACACTGGGGGCATAAAGAGAAAAAGATAGCTTGGCAGCTGAGATAATATCCTCTGCAATGTATTAAAAAAAAAATGGAGCCAGAGGTGTGGAAACAGTTCTAAGCCTGAGGGGATAGGTTTGTAGTAAAATCACTTAAGCAATTATGGGATAAGAAACAAGAAATGAGTATAAAAACAAAAGCTGATGTAATGATACATTAAGTTTATTAACAGTTTATGGACACTCTGTGTGAAAAGTGTTTTATACTAAGAAAGAATTGATTTGACATTTTCATATTCATTTCAAAGTAAGGAACTGGATTGATTATTCTATATTGTTCTTGAAAAAAACAATGGTTATGGACATCTGGATTGCATCTTACACAGGATTGAGCAGAGACATGTATTTAATGCTTCCTGCCCTGTGGCCTTACCTGTAGCCAGCTCCGGATAACTCTCCGAAGCAATAGTTGGCAATACAATTGATCAGCCCGGGCTGTGTTCCTAGCCAGGACTTCCTGACTGTACTGGAACCAGGACAGCAGGCATTTCCTCTGTAGAGCCAAAGAGTGATGTTCTTCGGCCACCTGGACAATTTTTTAAATGAGAAAAGGAGATTATTCCTTAAATGTTTAGTCATTTAAGGAAATACACATCACCTCGGCAAATGATGCTATAAACTACACGCAGGCCATTATAGACAGAATAATCTTAAGGGCGTTCAGACTACGTCCTAAGAGCTCTGACTACTGACCCTATTTTCTGGGGGTTTTAGATTCACATCATGCACAGCCTTTCAGCACTGACTCCCTGAAGACCACAGCGACTGGCTGGTTATTAGGAAAATGGAATAAACCTCCAAAGCCATTATTTCACTTGCGTCAAGTTTTGAAGTGCGTAGCTGATGATATTCTCAGTTTGTTCTCCTGGAGCTTGGACAGCAACTCCATAATAAACCTCTCTATTATGTACTTAACCACCGTCTAATTGAGGAAATGCCAATACTTTCAATTAGTTTTCTAATGAGCTGTCACCAGCATTGAAATTTAGACATTATCAATAAAACACAAAACCATTTGATAGGAAAATAACATGATGAATAATTTAATGTCTTACCAACTTGAAAGGTTCAGAGAGAGCATCATTCTACCAAAATAAACATGTAACTCAGAGTTTGAGTTTTAAAAGGTAACTGTTCTATCCTTTTGAGAGGCAGGCAGGAAAAACCCTTCTCTCTCAATCCTATCCACACAATTACACCTTTTTCTAAGCCTTGCCTAGCCAGCCAGCACCGTGAATGGGAGTGATCCAAGTGAATCTCTTGACAGTCCTACTTATTGGCCCAAATGACTATCCAGGAGGCCACTGTGGCACCTGAGACCGCTGTCTGGCCTGACTCATCCCAGCCTGGGAGCCAAAAGGCAAGGGGAGCCTCTTACGCTCCCTGTTCTTTGTCCTCTGGGAAAACAGAGATCCAGGAAGAAAAAGATTATCACAATGTCTCATGG
Organism: Potos flavus; assembly: GCA_028534135.1. NCBI lineage: Eukaryota > Metazoa > Chordata > Mammalia > Carnivora > Procyonidae > Potos > Potos flavus. The sequence goes on along the minus strand of CM052898.1, from coordinate 139,774,854 downwards.
AAGTTCTGAAAATGGTTTTTGGATTAAATATCCTATAGTACACATGAGTTTAAGGGCAAAATGCTAAATAACTCTTCCGAAAAAATGTTACAAACAAGGCAGGGACTGTTTAACTGGACCTTTTTTCCTAATTTTTTTCTATCGCTTCCTGGAAGCCAACTCAGATGGGTAAAGAAGCTACCCCTTCCTTTTACTGTCCTCCAGAATTTTTCCTTGTCTTTTTTTTTTTTTAAAGATTTTATTTATTTATTTGTCAGAGAGAGTGATAGAGAGAGAGCACAAGCAGGCAGAGTGGCAGGCAGAGGCATAGGGAGAAGCAGCCTCCCTGCCAAGCAAGGAGCCCGATGTAGGACTCGATCCCAGGACCTTGGGATCATGACCTGAGCGGAAGGCAGCCGCTTAACCAACTGAGCCACCCAGGCGTCCCAGTCCTTATTTTTTAACTTTCACCTGGCGGTTACCATCTACTTTAACACTCTGATTCTGACACGGTTTAATGGCGTGCCAGAACCGGGCTGCGCTCCTGGGCTGTGCTCCTGGGCTGTGTTCCCAGGTGCTGGCTACACTTTGGCTTTGCAACCAATGCGCTCTGTGACTTCAAGCGAGTCAGTTCTCTCTAAGGCTCAGTGCCCTTATTACAAATGGAAAGAGGTGGAGAGGACTGCTAATGTTCTAAAATTCTACTACCTTGTTGTGACAGACTGAATAGTGGGCCTTCAGGGATGGCCACGTCCTGATCCCTGGAACCTGTAAATAAGTTGTTACCTTACGTGGTAAAAGGCATTTTGCAGATACGATTAGGTGAAAGATTGTAAAATGGGGAGATTATCCTATATGATATGCAAGAGCCCTAAATGTAATCACAAGAAGGCTTGTCCGAGGGAGGTGGGAGGGTCAGCATCAGTGTATGTGACCTGAAAGCAGAGAGCAGAGGGATTTGAGGAGGGAGCTGAGAGCAACAGGATGCAGGTGGCCCCTGGCAGGTGAAAAAGGCACGGAAACAGAATCCACCCCCCGGAACCACCACGAGGAAGGTGCCCTGCCAATACTCTGACTTGGGCCTAGCAAGTCCAGTTTTAAGTTAATAAATGTGTTATTTTAAGCCCCTAAAGTTGTGGTAATTTGTTGTAACAGCAATAGGAAGCGAATACGCTTGTTATGAACGAGAGAGGTGATTCCCAAAATGTGGTGCTCAGACCACGGAGAATCCCCCGGGCTACTTATTAAAGGTGCAGATTCCCTGACACACACCAGCCAGCAGCTCAGACCTACCGAGAATACCTGGAGGTGGAACCAGGAATGTGCATTTTTATAAGTTCTCCAGATGAACGGAAAACAGGTTTTATGAACAGAAAAGCTTGGAAATGCTGGTTTCAGATCTGTTTTCCTGTTTTTATTTTAATTGGGTTTTTCTGTACTTAAAGCCTGTATTTGTCATTTTTAGCTCAAACTCCTGTTTCTATTTTTATATTTTAATAAAGAGATTGAAAAATTTTAACTTGGTTAGTCACCCATAGATCTAATTTTGTTTCAGAATTTTATACCTTTTTTGATTTTATTCATTCAAACACTAGGACCAAAAAAGAAGAGCTGATAGGAATATAAGAATGAATCTTTCCATTTCCTGTCCGCTTTTCCTTTGCATATTAATAAATGAACCCCCCCAATATACAAAAGCCAGATAAAACAAAACTAGAAGCATTCAGTTGGATAGCAAATGATCTTTGTAGTAGTGTACTGTAAGGAAAATTCCAATTCAAATTTCAGATTTTATTTCCAGATTCATTCACTCAGAAGACTAGAGAGTCAGCCTTCCCCTTTCATTACAAGGAAAAAGCCACCGCAAAATAGCAATGGCTCAGGGCACAGATGGATCCTCTTGCCGTCTGGCCTGATCACCACAAATGGCCTTCCTCAGCCGGTTTGGAATACTCGGTAATTCCAGAACCACTGGTAAGGAGGCTGAGGACAAAAAATCAGGGACAGAGGAAAAAACAATTTTGGGAAGGTAAAAAGAAAGTATGAAAAACAGGGAGAGAACAGAGAATGAAAAATGAATAGGCAGGGAGCCTACGTCCCGTTTCCAGAGGTATAGTCTGCAGCGTAACTCAATTTAGCGGGACTCTTATGATATTTGGTTTTCATAACCCAAAATGCTAGTTTTACTTTTCAATATTAACCTGGCCAAATGTGTAAGTAAGACTGGTCATATCTAGATTAGATTACTGTGCTTATTTTTAAACAATTCTAAAAATAACTCATCTATTTTGAGCTTCTGATCATTTAGTTTAGAATGCCCTGCCCTATGCACTGGGTAAGTCTGAAGTTTAATGTTATTTGATTTTATATATCTCTGTGTGGCAGAGTAGGTTACTGTTCCCTGTAATAGGATTATAAAAACCTACTCTTTGTATGTGATTTCACAATGCCTCCCAATGAAGTAGATGGAACTTTTCCTCCCCTTAATGACCTTGAGTTTGGCTCCATGATTTGCTTCAGTCAATGAAATGTTAGTGGACAGGATACAAGGAGAGGTGTCGTGTGGGTTTACGTCATAGTGGTTGCACAGTGGACATTCGCCAGGTGAAGAGCATGGCCCGAATTACTGCTGAAGCCAGAAAGAGGCTGTGGAGAGACCTGAATGTAATCCACAGCTGGCCCACAGACACGTGAGTAAGAAATAAATGCCTAAATTGTAAGCCGCTGATTTTTGAGGGCGTTATGCAGCTTTATTGAAACAGAAACCTAATACTTTATGGTAATTATTTCCTCTTTATGAGAAACATGGCTAAAATTGAGAGAGGCCTCATTCATCTTACTTTAAAAGTCTTTAATAAAAAATCTACTCATTTTGTTTCCAACCTATGCAGTTATAGAAATCTTTCTCCATCTTGGAAGACCAAATCTGAACTCTTATCCAAAACAAAGAAATACATACACTCAATTAGCTTTTATTTTTAGCTTTTAAATCACCAAACAGCCCTCAAATCCAAATTGGGTGTTTATTACATTTGAAAAGTCCATTTTGTAATTTTGGGAGGAACTGTGTGACACCATACCTGGATGTTTTGCTTGCTTTGCAGTCTCAATCTCTTCCAAGGCTCCAGGCCTTTTTTTCTTAGCAACATCCTTTCATAATGTTCTTTGGCTACTGCTTCCAGCTGCTGGTTCCTCTTAATTCTCTTCTGCTTCTCTAGTTCTTTCTGAGAAAAATTAAAAAGTGAAAATGCTGAGGACGGACCAAGATGGTGACAGAGGAGGTCCTGGACTTCCTTCCGCCCTTGGATGCCTTCAGTGTATAGCTAGAAATGGAGCATTTCCCTCTGTTAGAAATCTAGAAACTAGCTGAGTGACTCTTCCCTATCAGGTGACTGAGAAAATACCCACATCAAATTGGGTAGGAAAGGCTGAAACACACTCGACATAAACCCCATCTCTGGCACAGCACCATACAACAGGGAGGGCACTCCCAACTCGGAGCTTCTCTCTGAGGAATGAAGGGTTTAGACTACATATCTGGCACCTCATCTTTTAAAACAACTACCCAGGAGATGGGGCCCTAAAATGACTGCCTCTGAAAGCCATTGGGGCTTGTGTCCATGAGATACACAAAACAACAGGAAACAAAGAAATGGTTTTTGATGGATGTGTGCGCATCCCTCCGGCTATCCCCTAGGGCTCAGCCCCGAGGGAGCAGACAAACCTGCCCATCTCCTAGTCTCTCTGAAAGCGGTTTGACTGTATACTTTATAAGCTAATGCCTGAGGGTCCAGCTTCTAATTTAGCAGACATTTAGGGGTTGGTGGTGGTCCTCCCCAAAGGAAGTGCCCGATAGACTCTTATTCTGCCTTCTCCCTCTAGCTCACTCCAGTAAAAACCAAACCACCAGCATCTCTCTGGAAGGAGCTTGGACACAATCTGGTTACCCAGCATTTATGATTACCACTTGAGGGATGGGACCCTGGTTCGCTTGGCTCTGAAAGCCAATGGAGCTTACATTTACAAGTCCCACAGGACTATAACAAAGAAATAATTTTTAAATGGGTGTAGGAGCACCCTTCTCCCTTTGTGGGCTCAGTGCAGAGGGAGCAGGCAGAACACGTCTCATAGCTTCTCCCTAGAAGGAGCTTAGTTACCTACATTCCCAGCTGCTACTTGAGTGTACAGTTTTTAATCAGCTTGCATCTAGGTGCTGACTGAGATTTTCCCCTTTGGAACACTGGCAAGTATTGGTACAGCTCAACTACTGGGAGCTAAGAACAAGGAGAGCAGATTGGATGATCACAAAGGTTTGAGAGACAACCAAGAACCTAGGTGAGACTGACTGACGAGGTTCATCTCCCACATGAGACTGCTCTGTCAAGACTATGAGAGGTGGCTGCTTTATCTAATGAGCAGAAATCAACAGGAAGAGCCAAGAAAAATAGAGAAATGGGAATGTCTTCCAAAGAAAGGAACAAGATGAATCTCTAGAAACCAATTTTAAGGAAATAAATGACTTACCCAATAGACAGTTCAAAACAATGATCATAAAAAAATGCTCACTGAGGTCAGGAGAGTAATGCATGAACAAAGAGAATTTCACCAAAGAGATACAAACTATTAAAAAAAAAACAACCCAAACATAATCATATAGCTAAAGAATACAGTAACTGAACTGAAAAATTAAATAATGGGGTTCAACATCAGACTATATCAGGCAGAAGAAAGGATAAGCCAGTTTAAAGACAGAGCAGAGAATTCATCCAATGAGGGGAAAAAGAAAAAAGAATGAAGATAGCATAAGGGACTGACAGGACACCATCAAGGGTAGAAATATACGCATTACAGGGGTTCCAGAAGAAAGGAAGGGGCAGAAAGCTTATTCAGAGAAATACTGGCTGAAAACTTCCCTCACCTGGGGAAAGAAACAGACATCCACATCCAGGAAGCCCAAAGAATACCAAACAATATACATCTAAAGAGGCACACACCGAGAAAATTAAATTAAACTGTCAAAAGTTAAAGACAAGGAGAGTATCATAAAAGCAACAGGAGAAAAGCAACTTGTTGTACATAAGGGCACTCCCATAAGACAATCAACAAGTTTTTCAGCAGAAATCTTGTAGGACAGAGGGAGTGGGATGATGTATTCAAAGTGCTAGAAGAAAAAAACCTGCCAAACAAGAATACTCCACCCAGCAAAGATGTCCTTCACAATTGAAGGAGAGATAAAAGAATTTTCCAGACAAACCAAAGCTAAATGAATTCATTACCACTAGACCAGCCTTATGTCATACCCAACACTGAAAAGGACTAATTCAAGGGGCAAGTGGGTGGCTCAATCGGTTAGGTGTCTGACTCTTGGTTTTGCCTCAGATCATGATCTCAGAGTCCTGAGATCCAGCCCTGCGTCAGGATCTCTGCTTATCGGGAGTCTGCTTCCCTGCCCCCTCTCTCTCTGCCCCCTCCCCACTCATGTACTCTCTCTCTCTCAAATAAATAAATAAATAAATAAATAAATAAATAAATAAATAAATTTTTTAAATGGGCTTCAAGTTGAAGTGGACACTAGTTAGTAACATAAAAACATATAAAACTATAAAATTCACTGGTAAAGGTGTATATATAAATAGTTTAATTGAAAATAATATGGTAGGGGCGCCTGGGTGGCTCAGTGGGTTAAAGCCTCTGCCTTCGGCTCAGGTCATGATCTCAGGTTCCTGGGATCGAGCCCCACATCAGGCTCTCTGCTCAGCGGGGAGCCTGCTTCCCCTTCTCTCTGCCTGCCTCTCTGCCTACTTGTGATCTCTCTCCTCTCTGTCAAATAAATAAATAAAATCTTTAAAAAAAAAAAAGAAAGAAAGAAAATAATATGGTAATGGTGGCAGGTGAATCTCTTGTAACTCTAGTATAAAGGTTAAAAGACAGAAGTATTAAAAAAAACTATAATAATTTATTAATGGATACACATTATAAAATATGTAAATTGTGGGGCACCTGGGTGCTGCAGTCAGTTGAGCATCTGACTCTTGGTTTTAGCTCAGGTTGTGATCTCAGGGTTGTGAGATCAAGTCCCACGTCGGGCTCTACACATGGAGTCTGCTTCAGATTCTCTCTCTCCCCCTCTGCCCCTCCCACTCATGCTCTCTCTCTAAAATAAATAAATAAATCTTAAAAAAAAAAAGGTGTAAATTGTGACATCAAACACAAACTTTGGAAGCAGGAGTATAAAAATGTAGAGGTTTTGTATACATTTGAAGTTATCAGCTTAACACAGACTATTAAAACTACGAGACATCTTATGCAAGCCTCATGGTAACCACAAAGCATAAGCCTATAGTAAATAAACAAAAAAATTAAGAGAAAGGAATCAAAGCATAACAATACAGAGAATCATTAAATCACAAAGGAAGAAAGCAAGAGAGGAAGAAAGGAATAAAGGAACTACAAAAGAGCTAGAAAACAGTTAGGAAAATGGCAATCATAAGTCCACACCTATCAATATTTTAAATGCACATAGACTACATTCTCCAATGAAAAGCCATACATACAGTGGCTGAATGGATGAAAAACATCAGGACCCAACCTGCTGCCTATATACGGCTCATTTCAACTTTAAGGACACACAGAGACTGAAAGTGAAGTGATGGAAAAAAGATGTTCCATGCAAATGGAAGCCAAAAGACAGCAGGAGAAGCTAGCCTTACATCAGATAAAATAGACATTAAGCCAAAAAAGATAAAAGAAAAAGGTCATTATATCATGACGAAAGGGTTAATTCATCAAGAGCATGTAACGATTATAAATATTTATACACCAGTCTTCCTCCACGGTTCCCTTGGTTCTCCACCCCTCCTTTCCGTGGTGCTCAATGGATCATGGTCGATCCTCCAGTGAGGTAGATCAAGATCAAAACTGGCATGGTGAAGCGATTGCTCAAAGAAAAAATTATGCATGAAATAGAAGCAAAACAGGAAGAAAAGATTGAAAAAAAAAAAAAGAAAGCTGAAGATGGTGAAAATCATCCAATTAAAAAGCAGGCAGAGATCCTGCAAGAGTCCTAGATAATGATCCCAGATTGCCAGCACAGGTTGGAAGCCTCATATACTGATCTTCTGTAGTTCGTAGAGAGTGGAAAAGACTTGTAAGAAGCTGAGGAATAAAAGGAAGCATGTTTAGTATTGGATTCAGTGAAGTTAGAAGCCTGAAGTTTTCTGTACAGGGTGTTTTTTTGCATTAAATCTTGGGATCCATTCCACAATTCATTATTTTTGACCATTGCTGTGTGTTCAAGTAGTAAGAGAATGTGCTTCTTTTTACTCAGTTGCATATATTTTTCTTTGCCTAATTTAATGTATCAAATGAGTTCATCTAATAAAAAAAATGTACGCACCCAATTTTGAATCACCTAAACACATAAAGCAAATACTAACATTCTGAGGGGAGATCTAGAGAGCAATACAATAATAGTAGGAAACCTAAATAACCCACTTTAAACAATGGATAGATCACACTGACAGAAAATCACTATGGAAACACTGGACTTAAATTATATGTTCGGCCAGATGGACCTAACAGACATATGCAGAACATTTCATTCAACAACAGTAAAATATGCATTTTTCTCAAGTGTACATGGAACTTTCTCCAGGATAGATCATATGTTATATGCCACAAAACAAATCTTAATAAATTGAAAAAACTGTTATCATATCAAGCATCGTTTCCAACCATGATGTTATGCAATTAAAAATCAATTTCAAGAGGAAAACTGGAAAACACACAAATACGTGCAGATTAAACAACATGCTTACAAACAACCAATGAGTCAAAAAAGACATCATTTCCTTTGTCCAGGCAAAGGAAAATGGAAACAAAATATACCAAAACTTATGAGATGCAGCAAAAGCAGTTTTAAGAGGGAAGTTTATAGCAGTTAACACTTACATTAGAAAAAAATGAAAGATCTCAAACAGCCTAACTATACATCTCAACAAACTAGAAGAAACAACTATGCCCAAAGTAGCAGAAGGAAGAAAGAAAGATTAGTGCAGAAATAAATGAAAGAGAGACTGGAAAAATAATAGAAAAGATGAAAGAAACTTAGAGAGGTCTGTTTTAAAAGATAAAATAGACAAACCTGTGGCTAGACTAAGAAAAAAAGAGAGACTTAAATAAGATCAGAAATGAAAGAAAAAACACAGAAATAGTAAGGATCATAACAAACTACTGTGAACAATTATATACCAACAACTTAAATAACCTACAAATGGATAAATTCCTAAAAACATACAACTTTTACTAAGACTGAATCATGAAGAATTAGAAAATCTGAACAGACGGATTACTAGTAAAGAGACTGAATAAGTAATCAAAATCCTTTTGACAAAGAAAAGTCCAAGACCAGATAGCTCGCTGGTAAATTCTACCAAATATTTCAAGAATTAAAATACCAATCCTTCTTAAACTCTTCCAAAAAATGTAAGAGAAGGGAACACTTCCTAAATCATTTTACAAGGCCAATATTACCCTGATGCCAAAGCCAGACAAGGACATAAGAAAATTATAGGCCAGTATCCCTGATGAACATAAATGCAAAAAATCTCAACAAAATATCAGCAAATCAAATTAAACAGTACATTAAAAGGATCATACACTATGATCAAGTGCGATTTATTCCAGGGATGCAGGGATGGTTCAACACCCACAAATCACTCACTGTGATACTCCCATGTTACAAAATGAAGGATAAAAATCCTATGATCATCTCAATAGATGCAGAAAAAGTATCTGACACAATTCAACATCCTTTCATGGTAAAACCTCTCCACAAATTGGGTACAGAAGGAACGTATCTCAACATAATAAAGACCATACTTGAGAAGCTCACGGCTAACATCACACCCAACACTGAAAAGATTTTCCTCTACTATTATGAACAAGACAAGGATGCCCACTCTCATCAATTTTATTCAAAACAGTGTTAGAAGTGTCAGTCAGAGCAATTAGGCAAGAAAAAGAAAAACATCCAAATTAGGAAAGAAGACGTAAAATTATCTCTCTCTGCAGATGACATATTATATATCAAAAACCCTAAAGACTCCACCAGAAACTGTTAGAATAAGTAAATTCAGTAAAATTGCAGGATACAAAATCAATTGCATGTCTATACATAATAATGAGTTATTGAAAAGAGAAATTAAGAAATTAATCCCATTTATAATAGCATTAAAGAGAAAAAACTACTTAGGAATAAAATTTAATCAAGGAAGTAAAATATCTGTACATTGGAAACTATAAAATATTGGTAAAAGAAACTGAAGAAGACACAAACGTTCTATATGCATAGATTTCTTTTTTTTTCTGTGATTTGTCCTGCATAACCAGCCACCGAGACCTGCACATAGGTAGGCAGGCTAAGGAATGTTGTTCGTGAGACTTGTGATGTGTGAATAACCTTGGGAGCCTGGTTGCTGAAATACATTATCTTGCCTCCAGTTCAGAACTGGCCCTTCTGTTCTGGATGCCAAGATCTATCAATCTGGTCTCACCTCCCCTCCTGCTCCAGGCCACGCTGGCTCCCTAGAATGGAATCCAGGAGGGGAGGCAGACACACATAGCCCAGGCTTCTTCCCTTCTGTTACTTTCATCTATGTGTAGATTTCTTTCCTCTTCTGTTTCTATTAGGTTTCTATAATAACAATAATAAAGTTTTCTTTTCTTTTTTCAAAACCAAAACACAGCTGTTGTAAATCTTTTCACAGAGCAATAAATAAATGGAAAGATTAACTGTCCTCATGGATTGGATGAATTCATATTGTTAAAACATCCATACTACCCAAAGCAATTTATAGATTCATTGCAATCCCTATCAAAATTCCAATGGTATTTTTCACAGAAATAAAAAAAGCCATCCTAAAATTTGCATGGGACCATGAAAAACGCTGAATAGCCAAAGCAGTTTTGAGAAAAAAGAACAAAGCTGGAGGCATCATATTTCTTGATTTCCAACTATATCACAAAGCTACAGTAAGCAAAACAGTATGGTATTGGCACTAAAAAAAAAAGACACATAGATCAATGGAATAGGATAGAGAGCCCAGAAATAAACCCATGCATATATGGTCAATTAATTTTCAACAAAGGAGCCAAGAATATACAAAGGGGGAAAGTCTCTTCAATAAATGTTGCTGGAAAAACTGGATAGCCTTCTGCAAAACAATAAAACTGGACCTTTATCTAACACCATCCATAAAAATCAACTAAAAATGGATTAAAGACTTGAATGTAAGATCTGAAACTAAAACTCTTAGAAGAAAATATAGTAGGTAAGCTCCTTGACACTGGACTTGGAGATGAGTTTTTGGATTGAATACCTTAAAACAAAGGCAACAAAAGCAAAAATACACAAGTGAGATTACATCAAACTAAAAAGCGTCTGCACAGCAAAGGAAACCATCGACAAAATGAAAATGTAATCTATGGAATGGAACAAAATATTTGCAAACCACATATCTGATAAGGGGTTAATACCAAAAACATACAAGGAACCCATTCAACTCAATAGCAAAAAAAACCCAAATAACCTATTTAAAAAAATGGGTAAAGAACCTGAACAGATGTTTTTCCAAAGAAGACATACAAATGGTCAGCAGGTACATGAAAAGCTACTCAAATATCACTAATCATCAGGGAAATACAAATCAACACCACAATGAGGTATCTATCACCTCACAACTGTTAGAATGGCTATTATCAAATTTCTAGAAACAGAGAAGAGAATGTGGTTGCAAGTGGCTGGGGGTGAGGGGAGATAGGGAGAGCCTGGAAAAAGGGTACAAACTTTTAGTTGTGAGATGAATGTAGTCTGAGGACCTAACGTGTAACATGGTGACTGTACTTTTTAATACTGTAATTTATAATTGAAATTTACTAAGAGAGAACTTAAGTGTACACACACACACACACACACACGATAAATATGTAAGGTGACGGATGTGTCAACCCAATGGCAAGAATCCTTTTACAATGCGTAAATACATCAAATCATCCTGTTGTACATTTTTAAGTACCTTACAATTTTGTAAATTATACCTCAGCAAAACTGAAAAAGTAAGTTAAAAATGCCATGACCAAAACACTAATGAATTTCATTTCAACAAATAGCTAATTAATTTAATTTGAACATATAACCACTAAACTGGGTGCTAATCATGGTACCAGAACTCTGGAGCATTAAAGGAAACAATTCTGCCAACCTGGTGAGGAAGAGGTGGTCACGAATACTATAAGAATCAGTGCTATGCATAGTCTTAGATATATTCAGTGTTGTTCACCGATGATTTGTACCTCGTTATGTTACTAAAAAGTAAAGTATCTAGCTAGGACAGCAATCAATATTTCTCCCTCATTATTATGGGAAACCTAGCAATACAGCCCCTTCATTTAGATTATAGGGTGGAGATTTATATGTAAATAACCCTATTTAAAGATACTCCAAACTGCATTAAAAGCCTAGTATAATATTCTTACACTGTGTTCTTTTTAAAAGTGATGAACAAGTAAGTCCAGAAAAAAGCTAAAAGTATTTGATGATCATTAGGCAGCCCTCCCTCCTCTGAGGAGGAGAAAGATTAACCATTTCTGGTAATACCCTGAGAAAAGACTCCCCATGCTCCTCAAAGAAGAATGTACCCCATGAGGGGCTGACTGAGAAAGATGACAGAAGTGTAATGATTTACTGTATTTTTCTATTTTTAATAAAAATAGGCTATAATAAAAGTGAGAAAAAAACTACCTAAAAATGGTGAGTGGTAGCAAGTGATATCCCTTATGAAAGTCACAAGAGCAAAGCAAAGATGTCAGACTGTCTGCACAATAGTTGTCATTTATGTAATATGAATACAGAAACATTTCATTTAAGCTTCTCCCCCGCCCCCCACACTCTCCCACAATTTCACTTAAGGAAAATTGTGATGAATTGGCTGAATCTGACAAGCTACCTAATTGTCGAGTCTTCTGTGAGAAAAAAAATGAGAGCACGCACCAGAACATTTCTACTATGGAATGGAGATGTGCCCGGATCTTCCAATCCAAACTACCTGTTTCAGTACAAATTCCTCAAAATGAAATGTCCACATTCTTTGAAGTACTAACCCCAAATTATCTTTATAATCTTTATTTCAGACACCTGAGATGTTGAACCGGATGGCCAGAAAAAAAAATTACAAGAATTTTCTTACGAGTAACAAGTAACAGCTGAGGGTTATGTGGCGGTTGAAAACAGAAAGTAGCCATTTTCACATCCATTGAAATGTTCCTGCAGCATTGAGACAGCAGCTGTGACTTACAGACTGGAATCTAACACAGACAATAAGCTTCTGGAGAAACCCCCAGGCTGGTCAACCCTGTTCACAGGCACACCTAAGTTACAGTGTAACGATTTTCCTAGAATTACAACTCTAAGGCTGGTGGTGTAGGCTCCAAAGGAAATCCATTTTCTGAAAGACGGGGTGAAATACCCTTCTTTTAAGTCTACTTTTCCATGAAAAGAGAGAAAGAAAAACATTTAATAGAGATCTGCTTGAGCCAAAATTTTATATTACACAGCATCATATATATATAAATTTATATTTAAGATTTTATCCACTTATTTGACAGAGAGAGCGAGCGATAGAGAGCACAAGCAGGGCGAGCGGCAGAGGGAGAGGAAAGCAGGCTCCCAGCTGAGCAATGGGATTTAAGAGGAGTTTAGATTTTTATTTTCAAAAGGTCATTGCATGAGACCCACCAAGTGGCCATCCTACTGCTAAATCGGACAGGCTACCCTGTCAAAGCCACCGGAACACTAATCAACACCTGCACATCAATGACCATGCTGTCCCAGGTGGTTCTTCCTGCCATGGCTACAGAGGCCCCCTCTGAAGAATGCAGTGCTCCTAGGTCTGGAGGAATTATGGGTAACAAGGATCACAGAGGGCAGCCATGTCCTAACCCTGAACCGCTTCCTGAATATGGAGAACAAATTTGTCACCAGCTTATCCCTGAGGAATTCTTCCAATTCCCTTAGCCTAAAACATGTCAAAGGACTTATCTTGTATTTTCTATCCAAAGAAATACATGTGATTACCCTAGAGAACTTCTCTACCATATCAACAGCTCCTCTATATAATAAGAAATACGGTACCTCACACCATAAACTAATAAACTTAATGAGTAAAAAGATGCCCAACTAGAAGAGATGAAGCAGGCTCCCACTGAACACATCCAGGATGTGACATTCAGAGAAGTCATAGCAGGTATTGGCTCGGAAGTGTCATCATCTTTTTGATGTCCAGAGGAATAATGCTGCCATGACCTTGGTGACTGCTTGTTGGGAATGGCTACATAAAGTATATAAGGAGGTAAAAAATCAACTGTGCAGAATCTGATTTACCAAATGGAAAAAGACCCCATGATAAATTGGGTGAAAAAATATACTATGGAGAGCAAGACTGCCCAGAAGCAAAGGAGACAGCTGCCTAGTGCATTTTTGTTTTTTAAGAGAGAGAGAGCACATACAAGTGGGAGGTATGGTGCGGTAAGGCAGAGGGAGAGACAGAATCTTTTTTTTTTTTTAATTAAAAAAAAATATCATTTATTTATTTGACACAGGGAGAGAGAGAGGGTACAAGTGAGTGCGAGCAGGGGAGTGACAGGCAGAGGGAGAGGGAGAAGCACGCTCCCCACTGAGCAGGGAGCCCGATGAGGGGCTTGATCGCAGGACCCTGAGATCATGACCTGAGCTGAAGACTGGCACTTAACTGAGCCACCCAAGTGCCCCGGAGAGAGAGAATCTTTTTTTTTTTTTTTTTTTTTAGATTTTATTTATTTATTTGACAGAGAGAGACACAGCGAGAGAGGGAACACAAGTGGGGGAGTGGGAGAGGGAGAAATGGGCTTCCGCTGAGCAGGGGCTGAAGACAGCGGCTTAAGGACTGAGCCACCCAGGTGCACCCAGAGAGAGAGAATCTTAAGCCGGCTTCATGTCCAGCACAGAGCCTGATGTGGGGCTTGATTCTGTGACCCCAAGATCACGACCTGAACTGAAACCAAGAGTTGGACGCTCAACTGAGTCATCTAGACACCCTGCCAAGTGCATTTTAGATCTGAAGCGCTTGTAAAGAAAGTTCAAACACCACCAATCTGTACATGCATCTATCTTGATTGAAACAGCTATAGCTGATTTAGTAAATGGAAACTAGTCAATGTGACAAGATCTTTTTGTCTACTGTTATGGACTGAAGTTGTATTTTACCTGGGGGTCATTGTCATAGGGATGTTCCGCCTTTTTGCAGGCTTTTGCTCTAGGAACTCCAGAGAGTTCCCACCTTTTTGCAGCCTCTCACAGAGAGGATCAGGGAGAATCCAGATAAAGTTCCCTATCATGGTTCTGGCTGGTGAAGAGGAATAGCAACCACTGTAAAATCTGCCCAGACCATTCTCCCTTGGGAAACAAAAGCCTTCATCTGCACGTGGCCCCACTTGAGGACACTAGTGGAATGCTACTGCAGCTGAGGGGAAGGGTTACCCAGACTAGCCCCCCATCTCATTTAAGCAGAGGGGGAACCTCAGAGGGAAGGGCTTTAAGGTTACAGACTGAGCCAGTGGATAAAAAAAAAAAGGGAACAAAGGAGTAGGAGCAGAAATTCTTCTGACTGCCCAATACTGTGCACTCTAAAGACAGATTTAATCAGAATGTTATGGAGTGCTTCCCCTCATCCACACCCCACCAGCATGCAAACAAATCTCCAGTAGTAACAGCGGAGTATACCTGAGAGACCTGCAAGAGATAAACTTTCTTTGGGGAACAGCACAAGGGGAAGACCTGAAGCCAAAAAAAGAGATAAAAACAAACTTGCTAGTGTAAATTGAAGTCTGTGGTGCTCATAGCAATAGCAAACCTCAACAATGGTAACCATGGCAACAACAAACTTCAAATGTAGTCCAACTCCTGGCTAGATTAACATAAATCTTCACACTACAGGCGTATTTATCTCAGTTTCTATTGCCCTCTACAACAAGCCTGGCTTTCAACAACAATGACAACGACGACAACGATGATGATGATGACAACAACAATGGCATACCAAAAGATAAGCAATAAACACAATCTAAAAAGAAATCAATCTTTAGAACAACACTCAGATATGACAGAGATTTTGGAACTACCAGAGAGAGAATTTTAATTTTTAAATAACTTGTAATAACATTAAAGGTTCTAGTGGGCAAGCTAGTCACCATTCAAGATCAGATACATAATTTTAGGAGAGATATGGAAACTATAATAAAGAGTCAAATGAAACTGCTAGAAAATAAAAACATGGTAACAGAAATGAAGAGAGCCTTCAAAGGGCTCATCACTAGACTTGACATAGTCAAGGAAAGAATCCGGTAACTTGAAGTTAGTAGAAATACACAAACTGAAAGGCAAAGAGAAAAAAGAATGAAAAACACCATAGAGCATCCAAGAGCTGTGGGATAGTATCAGTGTAATGCAAGCATTGCAACTGGAATCCCAGAAGGGGAAGAAAAAGAATGGGACAGGTGAAATATTTGAAGAAATAATGGGTAAACATATTCCAAAATTACTGACAGATACAAAGCCACATATCTAAGAAACAGAGACCACCGAGCAAGGAAAAAAACAAAGAAATCACATTGGGCATATCATATTCAAACTGCTGAAAACCAAAGACAGAAAAATATCTTGAAGGCAGCTGGGGGAAAGAACCCACCTTACCTACTGCTATAGACTGAATGTTTATAACCCCCTCTGGATTCATATGTTGAAGTCCTCTAACAACCAGCATGGCTATATTTGGACATGGGGCCTCTAAGGAAGTAATGAAAATAAAATGAGGTCCTAAAGGTAAGATTAGTATCCTTTTAACTCACCAGAGAGCTCATGTACTCCCTTTCTCACTAAGAAAGGTCATGGGAGGACACATTGAGAAGGTGGCCATCTATAAGCCAGGACCAGAGCCTTCACCAGAAACCAACCATGCTAGCACCCTGATCTCAGATGTCCAGTCTACAGAACCGGCCACCCAAGTAGATTAAGACATCTACAATAAAAGGGGGATGCCTGGGTGGCTCAGTTGGTTAAGCGGTTGGCTTCGGCTCAGGTCATGATCCTAGGGTCCTGGGATCGAGTCCCACATCGGGCTCCTTGCTCGGCGGGGAGCCTGCTTCTCCCTCTGCCTCTGCCTGCCACTCTGCCTGCTTGTGCTCTCTCTCTCACTCTCTCTGGCAAATAAACAAATAAAATCTTAAAAAAAAAAAAAAGACATCTACAATAAAAGGAACAAAGATAAGAATTACAGCAAACTTGTCAGAAACCAGGTAAGCAAGAAGACAACAAAATGACATAGGTAAAGTGTTGAAAGAAAAACATTCAACCCAGAATTTTATATCCAGTGAAAATACCTTCAAAAGTGAGGGAGAGGGGCACCTGGGTGGCTCAGTTAGTTAAGTCAGTTCTCTCTCTCCCTCTCTCCTTGCCCCGCTCATGTGCTCTCTCTTAAAAAAAAGAAAAAAAGTGAAGAAGAAACAAAAACTTTTTCAGGCAGATGAAAACTAAGAGAATTCACTACCAGCAGACCTATCCTACAGGTTAAGGTGATTTTTTGGGCCGAGGGAATATGATATAGGTTAAAATCTTAGATATACAGAAAGAAATAAAGAGCATCAGAAATGAAATAAATGAAAAACTATAATCTTCAGCTTATTTTTTTTAAAGACTTATTTATTTGAAAGAGAGAGCATGCATATGAGCGGGGTGGGGGGGAAGAGGGAAAGGGAGAGAGAGAATCATAAGTAGGCTCCACCCTCAGCACAGAGCCCATCACAGGGCTCTATTTCATGACTCTGAGATCATGACATGAGCCGAAATCAAGAGCTGGATGCTTAACTGAATGAGCCACCCAAGTGTCCCCAGCTTATTTATAGTCACACTAAAACATAATTGTTTAAAGCAATAAAAGTAACAGGTATTGGGTGTTTATACTATATATAAAAGTAAAATACATGACATATATGACAGTAAAGATGAGAGACTGAATCTTCTCCCTGAGATCCGGAACAAGGCAAGGATGTCTTCTCTCACTACTCCTTATTCAACCTTGCACTGGAATTGCTCCTAGCTAGTTCAATGAGGCAAGACAAATAAAAGGTGTACAGATCAGAAAAGAAGAAATAAGACTGCCTTTATTGGCAGACAACTTGTAGAAAATTCCAAAGAATCTACCAAAAAACCCTCCTAGAACTAATAAGTGAGTTTAGCAAGGTTGCAGGATACAAGGTCAACAAACAAAAATGAACTGTGTTTCTATATTCCAGCAATGAAAAAACTGAATTTGAAATTTAAAAAAAGCATCATTTATCATAGCACCAAAAAAGAAGTATGTAGATACAAATCTACCAAACATATACAAGATATGTGAAAAGCTATAAAATACTCATGAAACAAAGATCTAAATAAATGGGGAGATATACCATGCTCATAGATTAAAGACTTATTGTTGTTAAGATGTCAATTCTCTAATTTGAACTATAGATTCAATATGATCCCAATCAAAATCTAAGCCAGGTTTTTTTGTACACATTGGATTAGTCTAAAACTTATATAAAAAGGCAAAGAATAGCTAAATAATTCTGAAAAAGAAGAATAAAGTGGAAGAATTCACATTGCCCAATTTCAAGATTTACTATAAAGGTACAACAATCAAAGGCAGGTGGTAGTGGCAAAGGAATATACACAAAGAGTAACAGAACAGAAAAGACACAGTGAGAAGTCAGAAAAAGTGGAAAAACTGGTGAAATCTGAGTAAAGTCTGGTCTTAATAATAATGCACTAATGTTGGTTTCTTCGTTTTGACAAATGCACCATGGTAGTGTAAGGTGATAATATTAAGGAGAAACTGAAATTGAGTGAGGGGTATACGAAAACTCCTAGTACTATCTTTGCAACTTTTTTATAAACCTAAGTAAACCAAAATAAAAAGTTTATTTTTTAAAAAATAATGAGTATTAAGGAGGGCACTTGTTGCGATGAGCACCAGCTGTTGTATGTAAGTGATGAATCACTAAATTCTACACCTGAAACTGAAATTAGCTGGAATTTACATAAAACTTGAAAAAAATTTACCTTCAACATATAAATAAAAAGGTTCTGAAGAATTCTGAATGGTAAGTGAAAATACTCATAAGAGACTTAAATACAAAAAAGCAGATTAAAAACTATATACACCTTCTCCTCCCCCCCACCCCAGTTATCAATCTATTAAGAGAGAGATGCATAGAGAAAAAGAAGTAAATATACTAGGATATTTAGTTACTTCTTATTTTTGAGCTCATATTTTTCCATTTTTTTTGTAGTTCTCAAATGTTCCACAATGAATCATAATATAAGATATATTGACTTCATATCATTGTGTTTAAGTATTTTTAATTTTACATCATAGTATTTAAGTTATGGGATATCAATGAGAAGAGTAAACATCATTCAAGGGCTTGACCTTCTCTTCTGGGGAAAGGGTTAGTACAGTTTTGGTTCTTTGCAAGATAGTTGTATCATGTTAAGCAGAATTATGATCTTCTTGTCTTTATTTAGGGATTAAGTATGATTTAAGGAGATGTGTATGGGTGCCAAGTGTATAAGGGTTATACACTTGGCACCTTATATAACTTATATGGTTAATTTTATGTGCCAACTTGAATGTGCCACAGGGTGCCTAGGTTAAACATTTATGGGTGATCTGTGAATGTGTTTTGAGATGAGATTAGCATTTGAATCCATGGAGTCTGTTAGATTGCCCTTCCAAATGTGAGCAGGCATCATCCAATCCCTTGAGGGCTAACTAGTACTAGGACAAAAATAAAAACAAAAACAAAAACACCCAAAAAACCCAAAAGGAGGAATCTGCCCCCTTTTCCTTCCTGGCTGCCTGCTTGAGCCAGGCCATCGGTCTTCTCCTGCCCTTGAACTAGAGTTTATACCATCAATTCAGACTAGGACCAGAATTACACTGCTGGCTTTCCTGGGTCTCTGGCTTGCAGATGGCAGACTGTGGGACTTCTCAACCTCTATAATCACATGAGCCAATTCCTCATAATAAATCTCTTCCTACACATACAACTTACTGTTTCTGTTTCTCTGTAGAATCCTAATACAATTTCCAATTTGCATCTCTTTTCTATGAAAATGTCTCTACTAGCTCCTCAATCTTTATAGGTCCTGCCTTCTATGGCTCTCTTCATCTCCTTTGGTATTTTTTTTTTTTTAAAGTAGGCTCCATGCCCAGCATGGAGCCCAATGCAGGGCTTGACCTCATGACCCCAATATTAAGACCTGAGCTGAGATCAAGAGATGGATGCTTAACTGACTGAACCACTCAGGCGCCTCTTTGTTCTTTGAGGCACAAGACAATATGTGCTGTACTATATTGTCTGACAGGTGGGCATATTTAGGCCTTATCTTGCCAGCTAGAATTCAATAATCTTGAACGTAAGAGCTTTATCTCTTATTTCTTGGGTGTATGTTTTCTTCCATTTGTTCATTTATTTGTTCATTCATTCACTCACTCATTCAACACGCTTGCTGAGTTCCTACTATATGCCAGGGACACTATTCACCAATACAACAGTGAGCAACACCAGACTGCTCCCTTTATTCTCAAGAAGATTCGAGTTTAGTTGGAGATGCTGAAATCAGTAAGACAACCACAAAACATATGCATAATTATAAACCCTGGTAATGCTTTGAAGGAAATATATTTCAGAGGTAAAAGGGGAACATAACCTCACCTTGGGTGGAGAAGAGCGCGTACAAGGCAAGAAAGGCTCATCTGGGAGAAGCCATGTTCGAGCTACGATCTGAAGAATGAGGTTTTCACTATGGTGGGTGAAAGGGTGGAGGTGCGAGAAGAGTGTTCTGGAGGGAAGTTTGGGGATGGAGAAGGTGCACAGGGCCACGGTATTGCACACAATAGGCTTTAAGCAGGTGACTGACCAAACAGATTCTACGAACCATTTTCAGCAGTCTCTTCTCTTCTCGTTTTTTCTTAAGCTGAGCCTCCTTTTCTTTTGCTTCCCTCTTCTGACGCTCCTCCTCTTGGGCCTTTAACTGGGCCTGGTCAAGAGGAGAGTCAATAAAAAATAAGAATGCTATGTTTGTATGGAAGTAAGATTTTTTAGGTTGAGGAAAGTCAAGTATCTACCAAGAGTGCCCACCCTGTCTCTGAAAGAGGCCCATACTTCCTGATAAAAGTAGAAAATCCAACCAACAGATTGTCGGTTGTGTAACTTAAAAGTTTCTCCGAAAAGAATCCTTTTCTACTTGGGAAGGTGATACTGAGCAAGAAAAGAACATTAATTTTTCATCAAATAATGATTCCTTTTTAGTTCTTATTTTTACCTGTGAAGTACTAAGTCCAAACTCCATATAGCGTAAGACAAATTTTCTCTTTTATTTCACACACAAAAAACCCACAAACTGTTGAAACTGCTTATTTTTTCTAAGTAGATACAAAATTTGTTTTTGATAGTTTAGGTCAAAACTGTGCAAGAACTACTCACCTTTGCAACTTACCAGGTTGGACATCTAAATCTAAATGTGTAAATCTTCCTCATTGCTGGCTCCCATCAACTTTTATAACATTTCCTTCTTGCTATACTAATGGTGTTACTGTTTTCTCCCTTTCTTTTCCTAAAAATTTCAGAGCTCAGCCCAGTGGATAAAAAGCTATTTCTGAAGTTGATCTAGCTCGACTGTCTCAAGATACTTAAACAAGCTAGGCTTCATTTTTTTTTTTTTTTTTAGAGAGGGGCAGAGAGGCAGGGCAGGGGGAGGGAGGGAGAGAGAGAGGGGGAGAGAGAGAGAGAGAGAAAATCTTAAGCAGGCTCCATGCCAAGCATGGAGCCTGATGTGGGGCTTGCGATCTCATGACCCTGAGATCATGACCTGAACCAAAATCAAGAGTTGGACGCTTAACCGACTGAGCCACCCATGCATCCCTAGACTTCATTTTTTTAAATAAAGACCTATGCAAATCCTTCTTCTTGCCTCAGGTTTCATTCTTGATTTACCAATTTCTCCTCTTCTTGTTTCTTCTTCTTCTCTGCCAAGATCCGCCTACGTTCAGCTCGCTGAACTGCTCTCTCTTCCATGGCTAGAAAATAGTAACACAGTTCCAATATCAAAAATATGAGGAACACTGCAAAAGAAATGTCTCCACATTTTATAGCAAAATCTCGTGTTATTGTTAGGGTTTTCTTGCAAGTTGAGTGTTTACAATTTCAGAAACATTTATTTATTTGTTTATAAATATACAAATATAAAATTTATATTTTAAAATTATTTTTTAAAAAGATATCTATTAGAGAGAGAGAGAGAGAGAGAGCATGAGAGGGGAGAAGGTCAGAGGGAGAAGCAGACTCCCCACAGAGCTGGGAGCCCGATGTGGGACTTGATCCTGGAACTCCGGGATCATGACCTGAGCCAAAGGCAGTCTCTTAACCAACTGAGCCACCCAGGTGCCCTAAAATTTATATTTTAAAAATATAAGCTGTAGTTGTATTTATAAATATATAAATATATATATGTTATTTATATACTCCCTACAGGTTAAAGACCTATAATCCTATCCTCAGCAATGATGAACAATTTGCAAATTGTTTTTACTTTTCTATTAGAGTAACTGTTCACTGGTTTAAGTAAGATAATGTGCCTTGATGATACTTTTATTACTGAAACCCAGAAACCAGAATATTAATTTGATAATCCTTTAATGAATGGAGAAAACCTTAATTACATCTAACAAATACTTTGACAGTAGAATTAGTCCTCAAATCCCATTGAGTCTGCTATTTTTCCTAAGTCATTATACCTATGTCTGTATATGTAACAACAACAACAACCAACAAACTAAAGTTTAGGGTCGTGATGAATACATTAAAATCTACTTTTAAGGCCTGGATAGATATCCAGATGGGCAGGAAATGGAATTGTACTAGGCATTTGGAAAACTGGCATCTGAACGAATTCAAGTGTCAGACTCCTGTTCTTGACAGTCTATTAAATATCGATCCAAAAGAAGCAAATGCGCAAGATGGTCTGATAATACAACTCTGTCATCAGTCGGGACTTTTACAGGAAGAGGAGAATGGGGGGGAGGAGTATCAAGTTCTGCTCACCTAAGTCAGCCAATAGTTACTTATGCTTCCTTGTGCCATGTTATAGAGAAGAAAATTTAAGTCCAAGTTTTAAGAATTAATAAACAAAAAACTCACCAGGCTATTTCTTACAGATATTAAGTGTTTGTATAGCCGAAAAAAGAAGAGTGGGGGTGCCACAGATGGCAGCATGGAGGCTGTCTTTAGAGAGGCAGGAACAGACTAGAGGATTAAAGTGAGAGCCCTGAGAGGCAGGGTCTGGTAATAAGCACGTTCCCCATCTTTTCTAGAGCTAATCGTTCAAGACCACTTGAAAAGTAGCCTGGAGTCCTACAATATGGTAACTCCTTGATCAAACAATCATTTTTTAAAAATAATCACACCGAACTGGGCATTTCCTGATCATCCTCAGTGGTAGGCAAAGATAGCATCAACTGCCATCCTGGCAGAGAGTCAATGCCAAGACTGCTAATTTCTTCATTAAAACAGATGGACTTCAGGCATAGTGTGGTCAGATGACATCATTTCTTGTAAGGGCAGCAATCTTGCCAAAGGTGAAAAATCAGACTTACACCACGATATAATTGCTAACGTGCCTACCTCCATACACAAACATATGCACATGCATGACTACATATACAGTAAAAACAATTAGTAGATTCACTAGGTGGCAAATGTTTTTCTACTCACAGTATTGTTTGGTTTAAATAGTGATTTCTACATGCATCAAAAATGTTATTAAGTTAAAATGTCTGGTTTGTAGATTTCATTACTAAAATTCTATCATCAAGGTACAACTCATAAAATGATATGGATTGCTGTAAAAGGATCAATAATTTTAATGATAGGTGATCATTTAAAGTTTAATGATAGGTGATCTTTATCAATGTTTGTCCTTAGCATCTACTCAAGAGTTTTCTTATTTGTGTAACTGTCCCACTTTTTATCATAATCCAAACTAACTCAAAATGATATACCTTTCAGCACCCCTCTCCCCTTTTTTGTATTCTTTGGGAAGGCCAAAAAGTTTGGCAGAAAGGGCAGGAAAAAAATGCATGGAACTCTCCGATGCATTGCACTCCTCACATGTCTAGCCATCTTTGACCAGGTTCTGCCAAGTCTCAAAACCTAAGAGTTGCCAGGATTCAGTCCTAGCATATACTAATTCAGGAATGAAGATAACCACCACCAGGCCACCACCAAGACCGCCCTGCCTTTCAGAATGGGGTGGGGTGCCTTCTGCTGCCTTGGGTTCCTTCTGGGTCCAGAGAGAGAATTTGGGGAGTCACTTCCTCTACCAACAGTCTCAGGGGAAGCAACAGGCGAACTGGGGGTAAAAAAAGAAAAAAAGGAAAAGAATTCAGACCAATAACCAGCGTTGTTCAAAGCTCTCGAGCCTGAGAAACTCAAAGCATTTCATGAATTTTAATTAATCTTTACTCTCTAAGACAACTGTGTATTAAACCCACTTGATATATTCCACTCGAGGCACGGAAAGGTTGAGTGACTGGCGAGTGTGCAACGAGTCAGGTGCTCTGACTCCCATCCCAGGGCTTCAAATCATTAGGTATCTATCACCCACTTCTTATCCTTATCACATGTATTGATTACGTCTCAAATATGTCTGAAACCATCGTAGGTGGTTTCTGAGAAATTTGGACTCTTACTCCAGCCTCAAAGATGTTTATTTTTATCCAAAACACCTACAAATTTAAGGTAGGTAATTAGCCAGTACAGGGGCTGGTCCATTTGTACCTGACATTGTACAACCCAACTTCTCAGAACTAAACATAATGAGAAACCCAGAAGTTGAGGTAGAGCAAGTACACATTGTCCTCTTTTACTGGTACAGGAACAGAGCTCCTCAGACAAAGGTAGCACAACACAAATGCTAACTGTATAACTCACAGGTAGCCAGTTGCCTCAAATACTGTAAGCACCTGTCACGGATCAAACACAATATAAGGGGGCTGCTTTGTTTTGAAAGTACACAATAAAAGAAAGGGAGAGATCATGGAGTCTGGAAGCTGCACAAAAGAAGTTCAGGGGCCTCTCTACTATAAGGTGAAAAACCGAAATCAGTGGACATACTTTGGAAGCACCTGGCAGGTTCTTTTGGGTTCTTTTCCTCTGGAATTTGATAGCAGGCAGCTCTGGGCCTCTATGACTGCTGCAGCCCGCTCTGCAGCCCACCGAGCCTCTGCCAGCCGCTGGCTTTCCTTCAGCTCCAGAATTGTTTTCTGCTGTTCCTGAAGTTTCTTCTTTTGCTTTTCAATCAACTGTTGCTGGAAGACATGGCGGTTGTGGAAATGACCCATGCCCATGGATTCTGCTTTCTGGCTGGTGGTTCTGAGCTTCTTGTTGCTGTCAGGCTGTTGGGAGGGCTCAACATCCCCGGTCGTGTGCTGCTTATTGTCAGATGTGTTCAGAGGGACATGCTGGAGGGGAACCTGCAAGTTGCTCTTTGTTGGTCTTCCTAGGTGGGGGCTGGGCATGCAATCACGGCTCCCTGAGGGAGGCTTTTCCCACAGAGGTGGCCCAGGAGTCACCTGAGAGAGAAGAAGCATGTTACAGCTCAGCTGTTTAAAGGACTGTGTTGACGAGATCCCACCTCATCTAATCAGCCTTGTTTGGTTCAATGGCGCAACTGCCCTGTGCTCTGGGCCTGGCTATCTCAGAGGCTACCAGCCTTAGCGCTGTGAGCTATTCTCAGAGTGTGAGCTGCTGCTCACCATGGAACCTGCGTGGGCAAGTGGCTGCAGTGCACAGACCATTGCCATGGGCCAGGCCATTTGCAATAAGAAAACTGTGCTCTCAGAAATTGTTGATTTGGATAGTTAGTTTGTGAATGAGGCAGGATTACTCCAGATACATATTACAGGAATTTTAATATGCATGAATTAACTCTGAATTTTGTGGCAAAGGACATATTCTCCCTCAAGAGTGTTTGAAAACTACCAAATACCTTTACAAATCAGTAATAGCTCTGTTCTCTCAATGCCTCTCTTGCCACTAATAACTTAATCACAGGGTATGTATGTAAGTATGTATTTATTCCCTCATTCATTCATTCATTCTCAGGATCAAAGCCTGGATTAAAGCTTACAATCTCCAGACTACTGCCAGACTAATCTGTGGGAAATATCTATAAGCCCAGGATTACTGGGCAAATATCTGCATTACATAAGAATATTATCAATAATATTATATTTTAGCATATAGCTGAATAGTTTTCAAAGTTTTATCCTGTAATGGATCTCATTTAATAGACTGAGGTATCATACCCAATTTTAAGTTCTATATACAGGGGGAGGAAACAGAATTCTTAATTGGAAAAACTTTTCCTGGCCAAAATAATGCATAGTTAAAATGACTCTTCTAGAACGGTTTGATTTCATGGCCCAAGGTCTGACCAGCTTTTGATTCTGCCATCTGCAGTGGTACCAGGAGAAAAATACTATGAACTACTTGTATCTTAGAAGCTTCTTGCTCTAAGGTACTCAAAAATATTTTTCATGAATGATGGAAGTATTTCCTATAGATTCAGCTGAAGTGAAAAAAGTGATATATGGAAACTCTGACATGCTAAAGACTAAAAAATAACCTTCTATTTCAGAAATGTCAATGGACATTTATTCATGAGGACACCTGCTTAAGTAATTTAGCATCAAGCAGGGTGTATGTTTTAGGCCCTTTTAAACTTTGTGATAACGGTACATTATTAACCCAGCAAGACTGTAAAAGCCTTGAGTATAGCAAAATAATTTCTTTTGGATCACAGCAAATTTTCAAGGTGAAAATAAGAGAACAAAACAAAGCTTAATGGTACAGATTGTACTTTCTAGAACAGGACCAAACAGGCTGGCATAATTAGTGAAAGTCATCTATTAGCTAACTGATGATTTTGAAAATTTTCAAGGTATAATGCATGCATTTGTGGTACATGAGACCCTCTGGCTGTATAATTAGTGGGCACCTAACTAAAGATACCATATTTTATTTGTTCATGTTATACTCCACGCTCTGGAAAAAATTAGGGTTTATCTAATAACCTAGAGAGTCTATTACATCCTTTTATTTTCACTTGCTCTATTTTTTATAATATAAAAAATTTCTTGATAAATTTTCTTGATAAAATTCTTTTCAGAGTTCTTAACTTTCAAGATTTAAAGGCTTTTATTTGAGTCATATATATATACACACACTATATATACTAGCAATTTTTCTGTTTTATGCATGTAAAAAATACTTCGTTGACTTTTTAAAAATTTACAGATAACAACAGTATAACTTTGTAAAGTAAAAGGTTCAGACAGCTATTTCTTAAGATAAAGACTCTGGGGTCTTAATGGAAACAAAATTATCTAACTGACATAAAGGCAGACAAATTGCCTAGAGGGACCTAAGTCCCAATAAGGATCCTTATGATACCCCTTTGCTGAGAGCCTAGGCTTAAATTAAAACCAGCCTACTTGCTGGCAGTAATCAGGGTAAAAAGCAAGACTGGGGCCCCTCTGGTGCCCAACTTAATTTTATATGTCCGAATTAAGTACTCAACAGCATTATATGGAGGGGTCTGGGATGAAGGTGAGGTGGTAGAGGATTTTCTCCAAAGGACTTTTCAAATATGACAGGTATAATTATGAAATAAAAAACTGATAGGATTCACTTTATGAAAACTTAGACTCTGTATAATACCAAAACACTAAAAATTACCCAAAAAGACAAATGAAAAAAAATTTTTGCATATATAGTAATAAAAACTATAAAAACACTAGTAGTCTTAGAAATATAAAGAGCTCCTATAAATAAGAAAAAGTAGAAAAATGTATAAGGGTATGAATAGACAAGTCACTAAATATCTTTCTGTATCCATTTTCACATACATATATATATAAATGGCCATTATAGAAAATGTTTAACCTCACCAGTAATAAAAAAAATGCAAATGCTGAAGCAATAATAAGATGAAAATATTTTACTATCAACTGAGCAAAAATGAAAAATGTGTTACCAGGCAGGAAAATAGGCATTTCTTTGGTACAACCTTTCCAGAAAGGCAATTTGGTAACAGTCTTTAAAATGTGCATTGTATTTTTAGGTATTTATCCTAAGTAAAGCATTTAAGTAAAAGTGGATGTGTGCAAAGATTTTGTTAAAAGGATAATCACTGAAGCACTGTTTGCAATAGTGACAAACTGGAAACAACTTAAATGTCCAGCAACACAGAAAAAGGTAAACAGATTCTAGCTTAGGGTTCATGATTGAATATTCGAGAGCCATTACAAAATGATGGCCCAGAATAGCAGTCCTTAATCTTAGGGTATTCATCAGGTTCACCTGTGAAACTTAAAAATAAATAATACAGGTACCCCACAACCAAAAATGCTGATTGAGCGGGTCCGATCTGTGGTTTACTGTCAGCTGAGAACTAATGTTGCAGCAGTAGATTTAGTGGCATAGAAAATTCTCATGTTATATTGTGAAATTGCAAATTTTTTTTAGAAAAATAGTTACATTATCATTAAGAAAAAAATGGCCTTACTTTCTCTGTATTATGTACTATGAAAAAGTAGATATCCTCAATAACTTGGCTGAAGAACATTTAAAAGCTAAATAAAATATTAAGGAGAAAAATGTGCATATGCCTGAATAGAGAAAAGACTATTTAGCTATTCAACATGTTACTCGTGGTTATCTCCAGATGATAGAATTATAGGCTACTTTGCTTTTTCTCTGTCATTTTCTCCTATCAAATTAACACATATGATTTTTCTTATTAGGAAAATAAAAACTTAAAAAAAAAAGAAAAAGAAAAACTTAAAAATTTCCCATATGTGTGTGTGCGCGTATCACAAGCTCATTTAGATAGGAAATGTCTGATGATCAAGTATGAGGAGTTCAAGAGTTATAAACAATGCTTTATACAACTATTCCTGAAGGAGTCTTTCACTTAGTTGTTTTCAATTCCCTCTCTATATTATGTCTCTACCAAGTCTCAAGTATACCAGAGTTTATATGTGATATGTAAAAAGAAGATTCAGTTCAAGAAAATAAACACTGACTGAAAGGTAACCTTTGTGCCCTGTACACAGCTCGTACCCTCTAGATGGTCCAGGAAAGGCAATCTGACAGCGGCTAATATAACCCAGGCTATGCAAGTGCAGAGCTCAGACACCACTGTTTAATAAGCAGAAGACCAAGCAAAGGAAAAACAAGGTACCTCTCCATTTCTTACAGGTGGATCCACCACAGCTGCTGCCTCTTCGAGTAGACTGATGCCTGATGACCCATTTGTGCTGAGCTTCCCTAGTGATGCTGCCTCCAGCAGCTCATTCATTTTCTTCCTAGTTTCCTCCTTTGCTAGAGCCAGCTCCCTCTTCAGGATCTCCGCATGGTGCCAATGCTGCCATTCTGTAAAGCGGTGTTGGAGAACCTGTTTCCGGTTATATTCAGTGGCCAGCTGT
Source organism: Potos flavus (assembly GCA_028534135.1). Classification (NCBI taxonomy): domain Eukaryota; kingdom Metazoa; phylum Chordata; class Mammalia; order Carnivora; family Procyonidae; genus Potos; species Potos flavus. The sequence goes on along the minus strand of CM052898.1, from coordinate 139,746,193 downwards.
TGTTTTCTAAGCAACAAAGTATTTCCCGTTGAAAAGAAGAAGCCATTTACAGCTTATTAGTTGATAATATAAATGAAACACAAGTCTAAAAGAGTCCCAGAAATGTTCCATCTTAGATGCATCGTATCCTTTTATTTAAGCTAAATGGAATCGCTTTATCAAACTCCCTGGTACAAAAGGTCTGCTTGTAGAGGACGTTGGCACCTTAAGAGATTACCTCAGCAGAAAGAGTTCTATCACATCACAGAGGCATATTACATTTTTAAAATTATCATAAGTAGTTTCTGAGTGCTTTTGGAGGGGAAGGAGCAAAAGAAATAGACATATAAATAACCACTTTTAAAAGGATGAATGCATGAGGGAGATTTCAGCCATGCTTGCAAATCTAAGGAAGACAGAGGTTTGGGAGAAAGGGAATGGAAGAAGATATAACAAGTGAACTGTCAATAACAAATTAAGTATAAGACTTATATAAAGTCAATGAATGTGGACCTGATGAAAGGACTTGATCAGCGACAGGATCTCTAAAGAGAAGGATTCATTTACCAAACTCTTAAACTGAATGAATGAAGGATACCTGCTCAACACCAGAAACGTGTGAAAGACATGTCAAAGACAAAGCCCTTGCTCTCGTGGAACTCATTCACAGTCCAGAAGTGGGTCTGGTTTATTCTCTTCATAAGGAAGAGCTCCTTTTGATTCCTGGAAACTTCATGATGTTAGGGGACATCACTGAGTGGAGCTGGGAACCGCCTGCTACCTTCCCTTCCCAAAGGGGATCTCCATTAGGAGGCATTTTTGTGGTGGCCAGTTGAGAATTCAAGCAAGGAGGTCTCTGAGTTCTATCTATAAGTGGATGATTATTACCCCTGAAGAAGTAAGGTGTAGAGTTTGGAACCTATTATATCGCATCAGGGGTCAGTTTTGAGGTTTAAAATCTACTATTGTTTAGACACCTACTTGATTTTATTTTGTAAAGATGACTCAAATAAGTTCTCTATAATACTATTTGCATACCCGTTTCTGTTAAACATCCATAATGCTTAACTCTCCTCATGGACTCTTTTGGGTTATACATATAAAAAAAAATCATAAAGTTCTTAAGTCAATGAGTCAGGAGAACATTTCTAGAGTTCTTAAATGCTTAAGTGACTTAAATCTTTTTTGACTGGCACCTGCAGTAAATGTTACACTGTGACGCAATATACAATATACAAGTTTAAGTATATATGTATGTGTGTATGGAACAAAAGTATATATAATTGAAACAGAAGTCTCGCCAAACAATATCTACCCTTACTACCAGAGATGCATTCTGGCATTTCTGTTCCATTCCATTTCTTTGAAAAATACAGCTCATCTGGAGTCTGATTTCAGGACCCATGAATGGGTTAAAACCCTTAGTTTGAAAAAGACTACTCTAAAGTCACAGAATTTAACCTATGTCAGAGGAGTTGGATGAAACAACCAATCAGTGAGAGTAGAGTCAACTGAAATAGTGAAATTCAGGATAAACACAAACAACAACTCTGCCAATACATTAAGTATTGGCATTACTTTTATTATGTATTTATGTATTAATGACATGCACTCAATTAATACTTGATTGATGTTTTTGGAATAAAAGTACAATATAGGTGCTAATATTTATAAATGGAATTTAATTTGATGGAAATAAATTATCTAATATGGGACTGAATAACCTTAAAATACAAATTTTAGAGGAAATAGGATAATAAATCAGGTAGCAATGCAGGTAACAAAAAAGCTCCAAAAATATCAATGTTTAAATAGTGAAGCAAATAAAAAGCCTATAGCACTTTTCTTAAATGAAAATCCTAAATTTCCACTGGATAGAAGATGTACACTGCTCTGTCTGATTAATGTGAAATTCAATTTCCATCAATCTGCTCAGGAAGGGGGAGTGTGAAATTTACCTGATGTGTTAATTTCATGTTTTTAGCATAAACAGCCAAAAGCAGCATTAGGGTTTTGACTGTCATGGAAGAGATTATTTGGACACTATAAAAAGACAAAGAAAAAAATATTTCTGCAACTATAACAAAAAGACTAAACAGTAAGAAAATGGGTAAAAAAAAACTGCATGTGGACCAAAGTGCTTAGAGCCCACTCTGTAGTGGTTATGTAGGGGATTTCAAAATGTATTTAAGATATCTACATTTGTGTGTTGAGATGGAAGAGCAGAAATGCAGAAGCTAGGGATCCAGACACAAGGCTGGTTTTATTCCTTTCCTCTGCAGTTCACTTCGGCAGAGTGATAATATTCCAAATAAGCTAATTTCCATACTTTTTAAAAGATGACACTAAAAACATAAATATTTCTGAAAGTGAAAAATCACTTAAACTTCCTACAACCTCAATCTGATGCAATTACTTAGGCAAGCTAACCAAAAGAAATGGTTTCAGACACAGTTCCCAGATAATCATATAATGAAGGACAGAGTTCCCTTGTGGAAAACACCTTGTCCCAGTATGCTTCCAAGTTGAAATCTGGGAATTTCTAGCAAGAGTATATAAATTGATCATCACAATTATATAACAGCATGCACAGAAAGAATGTCCCTAAAGACCAAATATAATGGAAAAACTCCATTTTCCTTCCTCTTCAGGGAAAAACCTGGTTCTTCCCCACTGTGTTTGTCTCATGTGTATGTCTCCTTTACCTTCTCAAAGAACACCTCACTTCTGGCACTATGGTCACCGGGTGTGCGGAGGTTTCTCCCCAGGCCAACTAGCAACTCCTGGACACGCGGCAGGGTATCCAAGAACTCAGCTCGGTTCTGATACTTTTTACCCCAAAGACAGTGTCAGATCCCACAGGTTAAGGGCTCAGTCCCCTAAGACTCTCCCCCAGCTTCAAATGCCAGTCACAAACCCAGGTTATCTATCACCTGTGCTTCTGATCAATTGGTTATAGATCAGAGGTTCCAACTACCCCATCCTTGGGTTTGATTAATTTACTAGAGTAGCTCACAGAACTCAGCCTTTCTCCTTTTTCAAGAGAATGGGGGGCAAGGCCAAAAATTCCAAGTTTCTGATCATGGCTTGGTCTTTCCGGTGACCAACCTTCATCCAAGAGCTATCCAGGAGCCAACCCAGAGCCATCTCATTAGAACAACAGACACTCCTACCACTCAGGAAATTATAAGGGTTTCAGGAGTTCTGTGTCAGGAGCAGAGGTCAAAGACCAATATTAGAACAAGAGATGTTCCTAGTACTCTTATCACTTAGGATATCACAAGGGTTTTAGGAACTCTGTTCCAGGAACCAAGGGCAGAGACCAATATGTATTTTCTACAATTTCACACCTAAGAATATAAAATATAAAGGTTTAAATAGGAATTTAAATATGAACTGTGCTGTTTAGAATCAATGCCTCAAATGATGCTTAGTGATCAGTGCATGTTCTGGAACCTGTTAAATCAGAAGAATACTAATTAGACAGGGGACACTGGATAAACGCCTGAAAGTTTCTAAGCCTCAGTTTCCTCCTAAAAATGGTATCACCCTAAAGAACAAAAAACAAAACCTACATTGCCTATCCTACAGGATTTTTTTTTTTTAAAGATCTAATTTAAAACACACACACACACACACACACATACACCCACCCACCCCTGAACAATATAGAACAAATTCTCATGGAAGATAACACTATCTTAGGACACAAGACCACTATATATCTAAAAAGTGCTTTGAATTTTTTAAAAGGAAATGAGAAATGATAAATAAATAACCACACACTCGTGATCTGATTAAGTGCTAAAATCTGATGCAGAACATGAAAACAGCAGCGGTACAAACAGCTGCATTTGGAATGAGCAGGAACGGGGATGGATAAGCTAATGCATTCAATAATGCACCAGGTAGCCCCCAGGGAGAGAGTGGAAGCTAACAATGATTCTGTCTGAAAGAGTTTTAAAGTGAGCCAGGCAGTGCAGGTGTGGGCCCCCTGCCTGTCCGGCAGACCTGAGGAGCTTTACCAGCTCGGGATGCCATGCAGTTTCTGGCCTCTCGCCTGCATACCCGGGCGAGTATGGAGGGAAGGGCACCGCACATGATTCGCAGAGGGGCTCCATAAGTGATTGCCCAAAAGAATGCTAAAATGAGGTGTGGGGATATGAGGATACCTGACAGTCTATTTTCAACTCAGCCTCCCTACCTCTAGGCTAGCATGTGGGCTCACCCCAGCCTGCTCTCCCACAAGCTGCCTATGTGCTGGTTTACCAGTTTTTTTCCCCAAATTAAAAAACGCCCTCTCCTACTTAGCCACACTTCTATCTCTCTCAGAAGATGGGGCCCATGAATTCCTATTTTTAAAAAGCTCCTCGGGGGATTATAATGCACGATAGCCAAGTCTATGTCACTCCTAAGTATTTTTCTTTTGGTGCCTTCTGTTGCAATTATTTTTAGTATTTGGGTACCATTTTTCACTTCCTTAGACTGAAAACTCCTAGAAGGTAAGTGTTTAACACTTTTTCCAAGTCCCCTTCCCTGTACTTAGGAGAGAGCCTAGTGCCCAGTAAATGTCAGTAAAGCAGGTTGGCTGAAAGAATAAATTCTATCAAATGTAATGAAAGAATGAGTGAACAAATGAAAGCTGTGGTTTGAGGGATGTCGAAGGGCCAGTTTGTCCACCGGCTGGCCACAGGACCCTCAAATCCTCAGATCCCCTTTACTGACATTTTGGGCACTGTTCCCAGACAATACCTGTGAAAGTATAAGAAGTTTCCTGAGAGGGATAACATCAATTGAGGATCACAGTAAAAAAGTATGCGGGGCTTGAGGGACAAAGGGAAGAGATAAAAGCATATTCTAGGAAAGGCCCAGAGCTCTGGTGCAAGAGAGGGAAGGACTGCAGGCAGTGTGGAGGTTAATAAGGGAAGGACAGAGGTGCTTCTTAGGGGAGAACTGAGAAAACAGGGGCTCAGGAAGGGCTGGTGGAGGATGCTGAAAACAAACCCTGCTTCTTCCTAATTTTGTCCAGGACTGGCCCTAAATTTAAGAGAGGAATGGAGAGAGGAGCAAAGGGCCTAACTTGGTATGTGTACCAGGGTTTTGCTTTATTATCTAAGCATTCTGAATTCTCAGGATCTGGGAATATTTGTTAATGTTGAGATTGTATTATGATATGGTATTGAAATTTTATACCATTTCTATAGCTACTTTTAAAAGAAAAGAGATAGATAAAAATAGAAGAGAGAGAGGGAAAGAGAAAGAAAGAAAAGGAAAAAAAGGAAGAAAAGAAAGGAGGAAAAGAAAGAAAGAAAATTAAGGAAAGAAAGGAAGAAGGGAAGGAAGGAAGGAAGGAAGAAGCCAGGAAAGCTGGACCCTGCACAGGGGACAGGCCAGTGAGGGGAAACCCCAGGTATCAAATGTGGATGCAGGAGCTGGAGGATGAGGACATGGCCGACGTCTGAGTAATGGGCACAGCAAATGATTTCCGTGTCCAGGCGGATGGACCTCAGAACTACCTATGTTTTGCAGTCTGGTGAGAGTTTAGCTTCTACAGTGAGTAACCCATTATATTCCTTGAGCTCATTATTAGAAAAAAAATGCTTGAAGATACTATCAAGTTAAATCACAAGAGAGGAAGAAGCAAATGAACTCATTCACTAACTCACTTATTATTCAACAAATATATATTTGGTGCCCACTGAGGTACAAGGAGAAACTCTGATGAACACAGAAAAGAGACTCTCCAGACATGCTCAATCCCACTGACATTTCTTGGTTTCTGCTCATAGGATCTACCTGTGAGCTTTTTCCCCACCTTTAATATCCCACCCTTCTTTGAACAAAATCACCCAACTTAATTTCTACAACAGAGAAAAACATCAGAGGAGCCAGGGATTTGCAAGAAAGCAGCACAAAGGACAGTTTGTATTTAATAGCTCCTTTCTTCTCATATGTTTCTAGCATGATTTGTCATTTGTTGATTACTGCTTTATTTTTCATCTGCAACCATCTAAAATAAATTGCCATATAACTGAAAAATATGGCTGTCTTAGGGAACCAGCACCTAGATGCAATTTAACTTTTTTTTTTAAGATTTTATTTATTTATTTGACAGAGAGAGAGATCACAAGTAGGCAGAGAGGCAGGCAGAGAGAGAGGCGGAAGCAGGCTCCCCGCTGAGCAGAGAGCCCGATGTGGGGCTCGATCCCAGGACCCTGAGATCATGACCTGAGCCGAAGGCAGAGGCTTAACCCACTGAGCCACTCAGGCGCCCCGCAATTTAACATTTAACACAGAAGCAGGGTGGTAGGAAAAAACATCTGACTCAGAATCAAAAAGACCAGACTCTAGTCATGGATTAGCTGCTCTTACCTTCATGACCTTGAGAGAGTCCTTTACTCTCTCCCGGCCTTACTTTTAACATCTGTAAAATGATTGGCAGGATTAGACTATCCTTGAAGTGACTTCCTACTCTAAGATTTTTTTGCTCTAAAGTTTGTAGTAAAAAAATTATTATGTGTTTTCTAACTCTGGCACTTTAAAAAAAATGTAGTATCCATTCTGAACATTTAAATATAGACACCTGAAAATAATTCACAGATACGAGACAAAAAGTTCTAAGATCTTTAAAAAATTTGGCACATCATGCTATTATGAAATCCCCATTTAGTGATTTTTATATTTAAACAGTTTAATTGGAATGAAATCTCATGTTCTTCAGATTTTTCTTCTACAAGTTTCTTCTGGCATGTAAATTTCACAGGCCACTTTTAACTTCCCCACTCAGTTTCTACTCCCTTCATGCCCTCACTCATGTTGCTTCCCCTTTACAGCACTTCCACTTTCCCTCCTTTATCCAGCAAATCCTGCTAGCCATTCCTTTATCAGTAGGCTATCATCCCAATTCCCTATATCAATCACGACCCTGAGAACTTAGAAACAAATTACGGGAAAGAGTTTTCTATGCTGTCTTCCCCACCCCCCTCCCCTGAAGATTCCCCCTAGCATACTGTAAAAAAGGTCATCCTTCTGCTTAAAATCTGTCAAGAATTCACCTTTATTTAACAAAGAATCCCTAAACTCCTTGTCCTGGTGTTCAAGGACTTTCATAGGTTGATGAACCTGAGAACCACGTACATGATGATCTCCAGCCAACCTGAACGGCTATATCACATGCCATTACCTCATATCCTCGTCCCCATCTAGGAGTGACCTACATATGGTACGGAGTCCAGTTCACGACCCACCTTCCTGACGAAGCCCTTCCTGGCACTCTGTAGGAGCCTCCTCAATCTCTGTGACACTTCGTTCTGCTAAATTCTCAGCCACAGAGGGGATGCACTATGCAGTTTATGATGCTGCTCGACACTTGTCCTGTTTCTAGATCTTGCCCACAGAACTGTGAGGCCATGCCTCAGGCTCCCATGTATCCACCCCAGGGCCTGATGCTGCCACAGGGTTGTACAACTCTAGGGGGGCACTATTCCCCTCTACATAACAATGATTTCACACACCATTCATTCAAGTTTCACCCTGAATGGCTAAAAGAGTTGCCGGTGACAGAAGTGATTACACAAAAGAACATAAACTGTCCCCACTCCCAAATAAACAAATGGTTCCTTTTAAAGCCATGATTTTGGTTCATGGGTGCAAGGTCGAACTTGGAAATGAAAAGAAGAAAATGTATTTAATTTTAAGATGATGGGACAAAGCAAGTTTTATTTGAAGACAAATTCTATGTCATTCACAAGCATAAGAGGGAGCTGATACAAAGGCATCAAAAACCTCTAAACGATGTGTGGAACAAAAGATGGAGGAGTGGGAGGAATTACCTTGGCAGGTCTGCCCTCCCAGATGGATGTTCCCTGTGTCCCTAATTAACATTCTGTGTGCAGGCAGGAATTTCTATCAATGAGAATTACTGATGTATAAACCAAACTCTGTCTTCTGAATTGTAAGATGGTCCAAGGTGCAATGCTATGACATCAGAGCAAGGGAAAAAGCAAAAAACTTGCTTCCATCAAAAAGGAAACCATGGACATTAGCATATTTTAAACTTTTTTTTGCTTACAATTTTCAGTTCGAATTTTCTAGTTTGGGATGTAATAGAGAAAAACAGTGATTACCACATTTTATAATGGATGACCTACTTTTTAGAGTTTATTTCAGAATTTTTCAGGAGGAAAAATGTCCTAAACACACCAGGGTTTTCACGATACAAATAACAGTACCTGTTTTCTTCCCTAAGGTCGCTCTGCATGGCTTCAGTCTCCCGCGCCAACTTCTGGGATCTTGTGTAGTCTCTCCAGGCCCGCAGGACCTTCAGTTGGAACTTCCAGTCGGACAGGGTCCCAGCTTTTCCTAGCTTAATCCTATGATCAAGAATCAGCTTGTGCCAGGCAGAGAAATATCGTTTTTGACACTGCAACGGAAACACGTGGAAAATCACCACTGACGAGCACTCGTGTCTCTAATATCTAATACCGAGAGCTGTCACCTCGGATTCCCCCCTCACACTTTTCCTAGCAAATCTAGGAACTGCTCTCTTGATGGAAGGGAACAAAGTATAACTGCTTTATGCTAATAATGACAACAAATATTCAAGTCATGCAGCTGAGGCACTCTCAGGCTCATGACTTTAACTCCAATACTTAGTTCTCACTGCAAAAGTATCAGTCCTATGGGGAGCCCGAGTAACAGTCACGTCTAAGACCCGAGTTAAGGGACTTGTTTGAAAACCTTGAAACACCTGCTTCCGGTACGATTGCCAGCTTGTCTTGGAGTTCAAAATACCAACTGATTAATTCATTCCTATTATTAACACTGCTGATGTCCTGCACAAAGGAACGTGGAAGATCCCATGAGGATAGAATGGGGGTCTCTGGTCCCTGAAAACAAAATAGTTAGAACCACAGCTTCAGCTGAGCCACCACTGACCATGACAGAGTTTGGTGAGTGCCTAGAGAGACCAGCTGCTCGGGATGCTTGGTATCTTCCACGACATGCATCTGACAACAAGTAAGACAAGTTCCACTGAGCCTAAGGATGTCCCCAGAGAAGTACTTTACTCATGGTCCTAGTCTAAGAAAATCTCTAAGATCTAGCCCTTGCCTACATCTCTAACCTTCACGGTAAGCTTCATGTTCCCACTACATCACATAACTTTCAGCTCCTGGCCTTACGTCAACCATACTGTTTAACACTTTCCTATGTTCATACTAACTTCTTAGTCCTCCTTTTCTGCCCTTTCTTTGACTGACTACTTCAGGACTCACTTCTCTCTGGAAGTTCTCCTGTTACCAACCGCCCTCCCCAAATATAAGTGTCCTTCTACTGTATTCCCAGAGCAACCTGTGCTTTCTTCCATCAAAACACTCATTACACTGTATTATAACTGCCTGTTTACTGGTTTCCACTAGACTGTGAGCCTCCAGAAGGAAGAGACTGGATCCCATGAATGGAAATGGCAAATCTGAGAGTTGTACCAAGTGTTGGTAGCAATAAAACAGAAAATAACCTCATAGAGAGTGACTTTGTGGGAGGCAGAGGGGGACCTGATGACCAGCTTCAAACACTTGCTAGCTCTCCCGGGGTCAGCTGTATTTCCGTCTGTGACCTTTCACTATTTCAACATTTAGTAAGCAGCCACCACTGGGTTTAAATTGGGGAACTCTGAACGAAATTAAGATATAATCTCTCTTTTTGAGAGGTTATAGGGAAAGAGGGCAAATAAATTAAAAGACTAATAACCTAAAGGAGCATACGTTAGAATTCTTAGAAATAGCCCATTTGGTTAGGAATGTTTTCTTATACAAGAATTCAGTTCTATTCCTATTTAGACAAATTACAAAATCTTCTTTATTATTATTTATCAGGAGAAACCATGGCAAACTTTAAAAAGCTCTCATTCCTTTTCCATTAATGTCAAATGAGGGCATACTGTCTAGACCTTCACCTTAGATCCCCTGGAAGTGAGGGAAGAAGAGAAGAGAGGGAGGGAGGAACGAAGATTTGCTGACCACAGGTTATGCCTGTAGTCATAAAAAAGGAAAAGACACATAGTTGCCAGGTTGAGTTTTTGCATTATTATTTGCCTGTCTAACCCACAAAATAGAGCCTGAAAAAAAATATATTGTTAACTTGTGTGCCATAGTCAAAAGAAAATATCCTCTGTCTACCAGATTCATTTAGGAGACTCCTCTTGATGTACAGCTATCTCTAATTTTAACTCCTGGAATATTTCTAATGATGAAGTAGATAAACATAATCCACCTGGACAATAACAACACTATTAATAGTGTGCTTCTTGGATTTCTACATTCTTTGTCTATTAAGTTCAAGGCATTACTGTAAGCACAATATTACATGCACTATTTTATTAATTCGTAGACCATCATTACAAAATAGAGAGCCTGCAGATATTATTATGATTTACCTTACCAAGCTGAACTTCATGTAGATAATGGTTAATGACTAAATTCACCTAGTGAAAAGTTAGTGGTACACCTAAGGCTAAAACCAAAACATTCTGGCATCCTGATGACCCAATCTATTAGGCAAAAAGTCTCCTAAAAATGAAGGGCAAAATCTCTGTTTCTTTTATACCTAAAGAGAAAGAAGTCCGTACATAACTAACTATGGTAGAAGAGCACCTCTAGAACAAAACTGAATTTAAGAGGTGAAAATTTGAGTTCATAAATACTATAGTCAACTTATTTCTTTAAAATAGTTAAGTTTGGATTTCGAAAGGGAAATGATCAGTTTTAAAGGTCTATAATTCAGTTTCACTACGTAGAAGGTAGTAACAGCAAAATGACAGACTCATAGTAACTGCTTTCTTGAAATCGACTCATTGGCTTTTCCTGCATATTCAAAAGAGCAATCCCATTAAAATTTAAGTGAAAAAATACAAGTGTGAACCAAGAATAGCCACTTAGTTATTCTTGAGTCATAGCAAATGTTATTAAGGCAAACTGGAGTCCCATAAATGTGCTTGGAGGAAAATATTTGGGAAAGGAAAATATTCTCAGTCCTGTCTTCTCTGGAAGATGCTAGCACTCTGCTTTTATTTAGAAGGGATGAGAAGTGGCATACTTCCATAGTCATGAGCTATTTATTCTTTCTATTACCTCTCCCCCCAGCTGAGTCCCTGCTGTTCCCAGGCCTGCTTCTCCTCTTCAGTGCTACACTCTGGAGCGACAACCGTGCTCTATCCTTTTGCTCTCTGAAACAACAACTATTATTTAAAAGCATAATCAGGTTGGAAGAGGAATACACTCTGTTTAACGCATTCTATTTAATGAGTTTTGTTTCAGAATTAAATGTTTTAACCAGCTGGATGACTAGTCTGACCTCCCTCCATTTCTTACCTAGTTCCTTTATTTCTGCACCATGTTTTATTTCTGATAGATTTTCAAATACGGTCATGGATTTTAACTCTAACATAGTAGTGGTGAAAATTAAGGCTTCCTACAGGTAAGTAAAATTCTGAAAATCACGGTGGGAAGAACTGTTCCTAAATACATTATCTCTAATAATTTATAAAATAAAATACTACCAAGTGAAATTTAGAAAGTTTTTAAGGGAAATGCTCTTCTCCTCTCAAAATCTTCCACAAGACATCATTTGATCGTTAAGGATTCCACTCAAGAGAAGAAATGACAGCTCGCCCTGCTAAATTTATTACCTGCACTGGAGTTGCCCTCGTTTTGTTGGCAAGAAAAGCTCTTCCCTGAAGTGTAATCACACTGCTGTCACGGAGAGTGATTGACATTAGGTGGAACAGCAATTTGCTATCTAATCTTCATTGTAATTCTAACCCTGTCACTAGAGATGCTTGTTCTGACTAATGAAGTGGGTAACTCATCAAAATTCCTCAGCTATTTCCCTTTTGTCAGAAAGCTCAGTGATAATTGCATCAAAATTCTCAGTCATGGAAAAATAAACAATGCATTGTAAAGAGGACAAAAATGTCAACAAGTTTACAATTTACTTCTGCTGAACAGAACTAACTGTGGTGCAACTACTGATCGAGGGGAGTTGGCTAAGGCTCGCCTCCGCGTTAAGCAAGAAAGCTACACGCCCCCTAGGACCCCAGGTGACTCCTTGCTGCTCCCTGGCCCAAAGGAATAGGTGCTCTATAGCTACATAACGAAGTAACTTTTTTCCTTTTGGGGACCACTACAGCTAGGTAAAAGCCCCACGGAACCTCTGCAGTCCCTGGCGGCTGGGGAGAGGAGGATCCTATCAGGGCAAAATGAATGCCCCTGGGAAGGAGTACCCTGTGATCCACCCTACTTCTGATTTTCATAATTGTGCCCCAAAGAAAAGAGAGGAAATCATTGTGCTCCCTACCCCAAAGCATAAACACTCTTATAACTAATTACATTACGGAAAATACATTCAGTTCTCTGCACACAGTGCTAAGACCTGGACAATGCGTGGTTCCATGGAAAAGCCCAGAGGCCTAAACTTTGACAACTACTGCTGTGAGAAATGCTAACACAGGTTACAGACAAAAAGCCACTTTTGTTATATCCCGGAAGATGCAATGCTCTTTTAACTTCTGTATTTAGGTTTTTTCTCCTTCCTTTTTTAAATTTAAAACAAAAACAAAAAACACCCTTATTACAGAAATTGAACAAACATACCCAAAAGTAGAACAGAAGAATAAACCCTTCATTCAGCTTTAAAAATTACCAACATTTTGCTCATCTTATTTTCTCTCTCCTTCATCCATTTTTTTTTTCTGGAATATTTGCAAATAAATCCCATACATCAGACATTATATCACTTCTTTCATAAATGTGCATGTATTGCCAACATAAGGACATTTTATAAATTCTTCTTCATTTCTGCTAAGAACTTAATCAATAACATTGCTTTTATTAATCTAGTTCTGTTTCACTTCAGAAATAATCTCAGAAAGCAATTGCTTAGTCTTACCATACAGTAAATTCTTAACGGGCAAAACTCCCTGGGATCTTTTAAAGAAGAATGATCACAATACAGCCTATAACCTGACTATTCATTAGCATAGTCCTCCTTCCCCAAAATAGCTTAGACCAGTTTTCAGGGAGTGTAGACCTGCTGCTTCCCTGCTGCTTCTTTTTCTTCCTTTCCTCTTTTTTCCTCTTCTAGACTTCCTTTTCCCCTCTACCGATCCCCACTCCCTGCCCATTCACCCCCACCCCCAGCCACACACACTCAAACTAAGCCAAGAGCAGAGCTCACCTCAGAATATATTAGACAAATGTTAGGTTCACCTCCAGGGTAGTCTGACAGTAAGACAATGATGTGATGTCATTTGTTTCTATCCATGTGGTTCTCAAGATCGTTAAAAATATTCACCAGAAATGCCTAGTATTTAGGAGAAAAGATATTCTACGCTGTAAAATTTTATGGAATGGGCTCCATTTATGCCAAAGGCTCTTTTCTTATTTTTTTAAAAGAAGAATTTAATCAGTACTTTTCTCAAAAGATAAAAAATTACTTATACATGAATTGGAACCTCTGGCTTAAAAACGGCTTCATGGCATTTTGAAAAGCAAAACACCAACACGACGTTTTGGTAAAATGGCCTACACTGTCCCTTCCGGGAGAATGGGAAATGTGAGTGACTCACAGGGTGAGGGTAAGGAAAAATAGAACAGCAGAATAAACAACTTCCTTACTAATGCTGACAAGATTTTACTTGGAAATTTCCTAGAGTTAGCTGTATGAAGTAATATATACTAATGTTTCAAAATCCTCCTAAAATGCATACCACACGTGCTCTTTGGCAATAAGCTTAGAGGGGAGAGTTATAAGAATCCCAATGTCCTTCACGTGTGTGCCTGACATTTCTCTCTCTGCAGTGTTATTTGCAAAGAGGATTTCCCTTCATTTCCTTCCTCAAACAGAAAGAGGATGGTTGCTATGTTTCCACTCAGAAATGGCTTTACTTCACTGGCATGTAGGCAGTCCTGACAGAACGAAGATCTTTGGGGATGAATCGTGCTATATAAATTGAGGTACTTAACTGCAGTTTTCATCATCTTGTCAGAAAAATCCGGGCTTCTTTTCCATGTATCTCCACATTCCCCTGGTTTAGTTTGGGGGGGCCTTTTGGAAGGTGCTATGCCGTAAGCGCAATACTAACAATGATTCTTTTGGGTCACTATTATCTTACTAAAAGAAAAACCCAACCAAATAAGCAAACCAAAACCTTCCCCCACAGAACTAAGATTTAAGTTAATTTCAACCCATCTTTCATTGTTCTCTTCAACTTTCACAAGCAGCAAAAGATCACAGACTTTATCTTCTTAAGAAAACACAAAATGTATTTCAGAAAGGGGTGAGAATTAAGAAGGCCATTTCCCAAATAGTATAAGAGTTTCATAGTTAATCCCTTGTTGTTTCTGCTAATTAGCAATGACATGAGGATTGCTGCAACTCCCCAAGAGATTTCACTGCAAGATCAAAGAGAAAATAGGGATGGAAAATGGAAGTAGAAAGCTTCTGTACAAAAAGAGATGTTTTTGATAAAACAAAGAGACCAGGCAATGAAATATGTGGGGAAGATGTATGCACAGCGCTGCACCTGAACTTCTGGTTGGATGAGAGGGCCAGCTCTGTTTCTCTCACAAAGTCTCCTATTGAATGACTGGGCCCACATGTGATGTTAAGAGATTATTTGGGGGAACAAATACAATCCAGAGTCAAAGCACAGAGAATTACAAGAATTAAAGGAGCTTGAACTGGAACTCCTCCTAGAAAGATTCTTTAAAGTCTTCCTACAAATACCCTATATAGCTTGCTGTTGGGTTTGTGCCCGTGAACCATTTTGAGGGCGCTGACAAGAGTTTCCTATTATCTAGCCGCTCAATGCAAGCCAGCTAGGCATTTTCCCCCTTCTTATCTTGTGGTCATACTTAGGCTGCTGAGTGTTCAAGTTTGATTACCCAAGGGCAGCTTTAGGCTCCTTTAGAACCAGGCTAGGAAATGTGGACTGGAGCCAAGGTAATGGGCCCAGGGGGCCTGCTACTCTGTGGCATTTACCAGAGGACTGTCCTGTCTCCAGCCAAGTCTACATAAAAGCCTGAGGAGTCTGGTAGGTGGATTTTCCCCATGTCTCAGTTACACTCATATACATGGGGGAAATCAAAATTACAGGTTCACTAGCCATATTGCAAATGAATAGCATAATCACACTGAAAGGGAAGAACAGAACTAACCTAAGTAATAATATCCCGGCTGAATATGACTGAAAATGAAAATAAGGTACAAATATTGTACTCTGGTTAGTGAATTTGTTTACACAGCAGTGTGGGCTAGCAATTCTGAAACTACTTTTATAGTGCATCAGGATTAAATAAGTAAATCTATTTTGGATAATGAGCACCAGGTTTCTCACTGCCAGAGAAAGGAATTATAAATAAGCAAGGGGGAAAGGGTACCCTGAAACGTGTGGTGCTGGATTAGAGTTGAAGGCATCATTATGAACTCATGATTATTTTAATAAACATACATATAGTTATAGAAAGAAGTTATAAATAAGGAAGAGGGAAGGATACGATGACCCCTGTGTTACTGTACTGGAATTCAAGATATCAGCATGAACTCATGGATTTTAATATGTATACAAACACAGAAATACATATAATGTGTATATATGTCTGGGTTAGTATACACACACTTCCCAGCTCTGTCTGCTGAGTAATGACACCCCAGGAGCAGTAGTTCATACATGAATACGTAAGTCATAGCACCCAGTATTCATATTTGGGTTTCTAAATACTATTCTCCAATAAAGAAACCAGAGTTCCATGTAGAAGTGGTTGATTCCAGGGCTAGGACAGGGAAACTACAAGATGGGCCTGGAATGTCCTATGGTGCCAGAAAGAAAGTGCTCAAAAAAGGATGGAAGAATTTTGAAAGAACTAAAAAGTCAACCTGAAAGATCTCCCAATGGCCAAACGTAGAACAATTTGAGTAATAGTGTAAACAATGATAATAACAAATTACTCACAGAATAAAACAAATATCCATGAGCCCATACTGATAAAAGACATAATTGAATAAGTGAATAAAAAAATGAGGAGAAAGGACAGGTTTTCTTTCTAGAAGAATTTCAATTAATATATGGAGAAGAAATGAGGGAAATACAATATCATCATTAGACATATACATTAATGTTACAGACAAGATATACCAATGGATGCTAAAATTAACAAGTGAAAGTTTAAGGAGAAACAGGATATTTGCATAGTTTTACAATATCTCCTCTAAGACATTCCAAAGGAGATACAGTAACTTTACAGTACAGGGGCACCTGGGTGGCTCAGTCAGTTAACAGGGGCACGTGGGTGGCTCAGTCAGTTAAGCATCCGACTCTTGGTTTCAGCTCAGGTCATGATTTCAAGGTTTTGAGATCGAGCTCTGCATCAGGCTCTGCACTGGGCATGGAGCCTGCTTGAGATTCTCTGTCTCCCTCTCCCCCTCCCCCTGCTCACACTTGCTCATGCTCGATCTTTCTCAAAATAAAAAAATAAATACAATATAAAATAAAAATTAAAGAAACTTTACAGTACAGAAACCCAGCATACAAACATTGTGTACCCTCTGATATGATCCTGAGAAGGGCACGGCAACACTTCTTGTAGTAATCTTGCCCAAAATACATAATCTCAATCTAAGCAGGAGAAAATATCAGAAACCCCAAATGGAGAGACAGTCTACAAAATACCTGATCACTATCCTTAAAAAATGTCAAGGTCATAAAAGACAAGGAAAGACTGAGGAGCTATCATAAAGCTGGAAGAGGCAAAGGAGACATGAAACAGAATTATGGACTGAGTCCAAGCCCTATATTCCTAGGCATTCTCTAATATAGAATCATGGGCTGAGTCCTGGAATAGAAAAAGGATATAATGGAAAAACTGGTGACATTCTAATAAGGTCTATAGTTTAGTTAATGATATTTAATGATATTGTGCCAAGGTTAATTTCCTAATTTTGATAATTATGCTACACTTATATAAGATGTTAACATTGGGGAATTCAGGTATTCTGTGTTTTGTTTCTGCAATTTTTCTGTATGTCTAAAATTATTTCAAAATAATAACTTAACGACAATATAGTATAGGTTTAATCTGTGAGGGGTGGAGATAATTTATTCATAATCACATTTTTAAGTTAAACTGGTTGGTCTTTTTAAAACTGAGAAATCTGTTGTAGGTGGATCACTAATTTTGCAAAACTCTTTACAAGTGCCTAAAATTCATAGCTAGCCACTTCTATCTAAAACATGTATTATTTCTTTTTTTTTTTTTTTTTAAGATTTTATTTATTTATTTGTCAGAGAGAGTGAGAGAGAGAGCACAAGCAGGCAGAATGGCAGGCAGAGGCAGAGGGAGAAGCAGGCTCCCCGCCGAGCAAGGAGCCCGATGTGGGACTTGATCCCAGGACCCTGGGATCATGACCCGAGCCGAAGGCAGCCGCTTAACCAACTGAGCCACCCAGACGTCCCTAAAACATGTATTATTTCTTCCTGTACAGTGAACTTCACTGAAATTTAAAAATTAAGTTTCTAGAAAACACATGTCTTATTCATCTCTCATTGGTTGGAAAACATATCATGGCACGTTTTCCTCACTCCTTCTCTAGATGGCCCCCTGAGTACTCATCTCCCTTCCCATTTTCCTTCAGAAATCTGAATTGTTACTGTAGGAGAATACATCAGTTCTATCTATCTCATGAAGGATACAACATCTGAGTCCTTGCCAATCTTTCTCAAAATGTTAATCCCAACTCTTAACATTTCCTCCTGCTACTCTTCCCTTGCTATTCCTAAAGCCAAAACTCTGACCAAAGCTCTTGTTGTATTATATCTCAGTAATTATGTCTTGCCCATCAATCCAAAATGCCTCCATCAAACATCTCTCTCTCTCTCTCTTTTTTTTTTTAAAGATTTGCTTGAGAGAGAGAGAGCACAAGGGACAGGGAGAAGCAGACTCCCACTGAGCAGGGAGCCTGACACGGGACTCAATCCCAGGACCCTGAGATCGTGACCTGAGCCAAAGGCAGATGCTTAACCGACTGAGCCATCTAGGTGCCTCAAGTCTCTCTTTTTTTAAATCATTTAGATTACTCTCTTGCTCATATCCCAGTTATCGATATTATATTCAAATTCCTGTTACCTATTTCCAGGCCTTCTGTAAGTCTGTCCTATATCAACGTCCCTCAATATCATCTTGACATTGTCTCTTTCTTGTTAAATCCATGCATTCCTGCATTCACTTCACTAATTTTCACTGAATTTCAGCAAAGCCTAAGGCTCTGGGTGGGTGCTATAAGAAATATAAAATATCCATATTTATCTTTTCTCATCCAACCTTCTCATTTTACAAACATTCCGACTAATCCCTTTCACCTGAAATGTTTTAAGTCCCAAATGCATACTGCTGTCAATCCCATTTAACTGAGAGAAACTTCTGCTTAGATGGCCTGGAAAGGATGCTCATTTGTCAATAAAAAGCAACGGTTTTTTTTTTTTTTTAAACAAAAAGTGAAAGTAAAAGGAGAAAAGTAAATAAAATGAAGAGTGAAAGTAAAAGGAGAAAAGTAAAAGGGAAACAGTGAAAGTAAAAGGAGAAAAGAGTAAATAAAATGAAGAGTGAAAGTAAAAGGATAAAGTGAAAGTAAAAGGAGAAAAGAGTAAAATAAGATGCAGACCAGCAAAAGGAGAAGTGTATCCTTGCTTTAAGATCCTAGCTTGGTAGATAGACAAGTGACTTTTCCAAATAATTCTTACGTAGGTAAAAGGCAAGGGACTTTTTCGAATAATTCTGAATAATCCAGAAGACTGTGGAAGCCAAGCTTTCGAAATCTACCAGAGATCTACATTAGTAGTTACATGCTATTCTGAAAAGAGTAATTTAGGAAGCCACCCTAAATTCACACCCGATTTCCCAAGATCACACAGAGTATCTATAAGAATAGCCCCCAGACAGGGGAATGGAGCACTGCCCCATGCCCCTGGCTAGCTGGACAGCACAGAACCCGCGGTGTGGGCAATTTGGTATCTGTGATGAGGCTCAGTTGGGCTTAGTGAGACGCTGGCCCATCTCTGATGGAGCCTTCTGGCATTTATGCCACAGAATGCTGAAAAAAGAGAGGTTATAATTCCCACCTGATGATTTTCCTTGAAAGTTTGGATTAATAACTCTCTCAGTTTCTTCTTTCTTTCTTTTGCCATTTTTTCTTCATCCAGAAGAATATAATCACTTTGAAACATGTCTTTTTTTGTATTTTTTGGAGAATTTTCTTCCTCCTTCTTCCTCTCTCTGGTAACAATTTAAAAAATCCATGTATGAACAACAGACTTAATGATGGGTAATTACAACCTACCATAGTGGAATGAACACTGAATTTTCCATCAGAAGACAGATTTTTAGATCTGGTTCTAAAACTACACTGTAGGGTGATTTTTTTTTTTAGCCTTAGTTTACTCCTTTTAAAATATAGATTATATGAAATAAGAATCTGTTATACTCTGAAAAGTTGAAAGCCCTATAAATATTTTGGTAAAGTATTTTTATTGAGTTTATCATTGAAGGATACTTCGATCAAAATTTGAGTTAATAACATGTAGACATAAGTTTTCTCTTTTTTTCCAAGGGAGGGACAAAAAAAAGACCCTCAGGTCAAAAAGGGATGAGATTTTTACCCTAAGGCTTTTACAAGGTTTCTAGGGAGAAAAATAATAAAAGAATCAGGTATTCTTGTAAAAGGAGAGAGTGGAATTTATATTAATTCTAAAATAGCTGAAAAGAGAAAAAATAGAACTTAATAACAATAAGGAAAAAGCCTTCAGGCAAGTGACAGGAATCACTCTGTAACTTTGTTGCTCATCTCTCTGGTCATCCTCTGTCTCACCAACATATCCTTTCTCGGCCAGGTCATCCCTCTTCCACATGCCAATTCAAGCAAGCTCACAGTCAGTCACTGCCTTCTTACCAGAGTGTACTAAAGTATATGTACGTGTATGTGTGGAAGGTCTATATACTACCAACGATACAGTAAAAACAGCATCTAGTCAGAAATCAGGATTCATGGGCTCTGGCCAGAAACCAGCTGTGAAAACTCACACAAGTCACCTTGTCTTTCTGAATTTCACTTTATAGTTATAGAAACTCAAGTTGACAGGGATGCCAGAATACTCTATATTCTCATATACATACAGAGCACACAATATTATATCTCATTATTGGTGATTTTAACCATCAGTTGGTTAAGGGGAACTCTCCAGTATAAAGTTGCCATTTCCCCTTCAATTAATAAATAATTAATAAATCTCTCAGAGGAGATATTTTGAAACTATGCAATGAAGCAGATTTAGGATAGCTTATAGATAAATTAAAAAGCTCTATCAATAATAAAATTTTACTGACTCTATCCAAATGCCATAACAGTGTTTTATTAGACAGTTATAGGCAAATCACAGTGGCCATTTAAAGAAATACAGTTCTAATACCATGGATCTGATTTTCTAAAATAACATTAAATATGTATCTGTTATGAAAGGGATAGCTGCTCATGGTGAAAAATCGGAGATAAAGCCATCCATATTTCCGCCCAGAAAAAAAAAAAAACACTGACAACATGTCAGTGCTATCTCATTGTATAACCATTTTCATTAATTTCTCCAGTATTTATTAATGTCCATTATGGATAATATTATATTATCTTTGTGCACACATCTTTGTCTGGATTTCTGATCATTTTCTTAGGGGTGCTTTCCTAAGACTGGAATTTCCAGGTCAAGCGGTAATACCATCTTTATGGCTCCTGTTGTTTATTGCCAAATTGCCTTCTGGAATGTTTAAATCAGTTTCTTTGCCAGCAGTATAGCATGTTATCTGAATCACTGTAACCATGGATAAGATTTTAATTTTTAAAAGAAACGAGTGGTCAGTGAGCATCTGTTGAGTGCCCGCTATGAGCAGAGCGTCCCGCTACCATCAAATGTTACTTGTTTTCACAATGTATTTTAGGTCAGCCTAGATTTTTCAGGGTTGAAAAGCAATCTGAAAAGTAAGGTCGACCTTAGCAAGAACGCACTAAAACACCGGTGATTGCTTTCTAAAAGGAATGGTGTCTGGAGGAGGCCTGAGCCTGGCACTTGAAAGAGCGAAGCACTCGTCCACTGCCGAGCTGTTTTAAATTGGGTAGAATAAGAGCAATCAGGAACACAGGGGGACAAGCTGTGTAGGCTGATGGGGGCGGGAGGGATTATCTAAGAGGTCTTTCTGGCCTCTGAGTTTGAGTATGCAGTCCCTTCGGGCACGTTGCTCCAAGGCTTTTTGCAGTTCATGCATCAGTGCTGTTTCTCAGAATAAATACACTAGTTATTTCATTTAGAAGCTCATTTTCTGCATGAGGATACATAACAGTACTACATTCTGTGAGGACTATTTCGATTTTCCTCTTACGTCGATATTCTTGTTCTTTATCAGTGGTCGGGAGGCAATGATGACTCTATATGATTATCATAAGATAAGACACACCCTTCACAAAGGCCGAGGCACAATTAGCAGACAACTTTAACAACGGTCAGGTAACCAAAGAAATGCAAACTAACCAACATAATACCTATTAAAAGTGCAAAAATACTGAAAATGATAGTACTCCCCAGTGCTAAGAAGAGTGTGGTAAACTGGTCCACTGCCAGCAATAGTGTAAATAAGTACAACCCATTTGGAAAGCAATTTGGCAATGTTTCAAGAGTCATCAAAGGCCTATACCATTTAACTCAGTAATTACACACCTAAGAATGTAAAAAGCTCTATGCTTAAGGAAGCTCACTGCATTATTATATGGTGAAAATCCTGAAGTAGTTGAAATGCTTATCAGATGGGGGAAGGTCATTTCATAAATTATGGTCTAGGAACTCAATGGAGTTGAGACCTCAGGACTCTGGGCAATGTGTTAATTAAAACAAGCAAAATAAATGTACTTTATGGTTGCAATTAAGTATGTAAAGGGATCAAGACCCAGAAGAAACAGAAAAATGTGAACAGTTAATTTGTTAAGATCGTGGAATTGTGGGTGATTTCTTCTTTGTGTTTTGTTATCACAATGTCCATGTTTTTAAACTTCCAAAATGACTGCTTAGACAAAAAAAACTCCACACTGCTCACCACGGTTGGCTTACATTTTCCATGCTTCTTCCACAGTGCGTCTCCTCTCAATTATCTCCCTCCGCAGCTTTACCATCTCCCTTTGAATCTCCTCCTCCTGTTTCTTGGCCTCCAGAGCCTTCTTTTTTTTCTCTTCCTGCACCAAATACTGAGCCTCTAAGAAGACCGATTTTTTCAGGGTCTTTTCCATTCTCTGGCGCTCCAGTTCTTTCTCACGTCTCATGCGATTTTCTTTTACCTTAAAGAGAATACGGTGAGGGTGAAACACAGCCTTTCAAGTAGAAAAGGATAAAACAAAAGCTTAGAATACGTTTTCAAGTTCATAATATGCCCAGTTTGAAACATTCTGGCCCAGGAGCCCACTGTTCATTGAAAGAATAGGAAAAATTCATTTGTTTACTTGGGTAAGAGCCAATACAAAAGTACATATGAAGTCAGGTGAGAGGACGCCCAGAACTCTGGCAATGATTTGCACCATGGAAAAGTTGAAAATCTACTGGGTCAGATGCCAGGTTCTGGATTCTTACTTGGTAATAATATCCCACCCCTAAAATTTTCCAAGGTGTATACCACTGCTGTTTACGTAGGCCCTGTGTGCATGCTGATTATAATTTAAGAAATACAGATATTTTGGGGAGACTACATCGTGAAAGATACAACAGTGATTTACTGCTATGAGGAACACAACACTATTCACTTTTATTGTTATTTTAATGTATTAATGATTCTGGCTCATATCTGGAAATCAAAACCATGACTTTCACAGATATTTCTGAATAAGTACAATTTTTCAAACCTATTAATTTTCCAGAGGCTTTTCTAGCTATGAATTAAGGAGTCACCTTTACCTTTACCTTATTCTCCACTTACGTTAAGACTTGTAGATATTGGCAATCTCTTGTTGAACATTCTCTCCTCCCTTGTATCATAAACCCAAACTAGGATCATACTTCTACCCCTTTTTTTAACATCCTCAGTGCTGATTAGGCACACCTTAATACTTTGAAGCAATCAAATTCAGGGTTATAAAAAGATAACATACAACGTATAGACATTCATTCTAGTTCAGTCTTAGTTCTGGACATGTGGAAAAGACTTGGTCATTCTGATTTCCTGAAGCTCCCCTACAAAGAGTTGAGACACATCTTTTTCCTGTAACCCACTATTTATTCCCTTTGAAGAAAAGAAAGTTCCCAGATGCCCTTCTAATTCAAAACAGCTGAACTAGATTTAATTCAGATCTGTCCTCCCTTTCAAATTATAATCACAAAATGAGTGAATTTTTCAGTTGTCTGGAAGAGAATTATCATTATAACATTCACTAGAATATTCATGATATTAATATTTTGATGTCACAGTTCAAAAATCAAATTCAAGCAAAACCAATCTACATATTTATAATAGATAGTACCATATACAAACTAATAAAGTTTAGTTCACCACTCCATTGTTCAAAATCAGTTATTCCTTTTTTTTTGTTTTCTTAAATAAATTGTTTCCTGTCCTCAGTTTATGAGCATTATTTTTCTTCTGAAGTTCTTATATTTTATTTTTATTCTTTCTAACCAAACCACAGATGGCACTCTTTTTCATAATAAAGCCTAAGTCTTTATTTAAGCTTATTAAATGTGCTACACAAAGATTGCTTCCTGTTACCCATTTTAATTTTGTTTTTCCCTCCCACCCACCTGCTTATGTCTCATCTCCATGGTAAGGCGAGGATCCTTCTGCTGCTGCTTGTCTTGGTTTCCATTCATTCCAAGATCTTCCAACATTCCAGAATTCACCACTTTTTTATGGAGCAGATGGTCTATAAATTTTTGAACCGTGGTACTTTCCTCTTCTTCCTCCAAATAGCCACACAACTCTGGGGGAGACAGAGCAACAACAAAAAAAGGGAAAATTAAAAAAAAAATTTAGTACAATTTCCATATTTATATAATCCTGGTACAATAAAAATACGAAGCTGTGAGTGTTCAATAAATAGTAACTGATAACGCCAATTGGATGAGTATAGCCCTCAGCAATTAACTACCTCAAATGAGAGGAAAAAAAATTCCACTCATGAGGAATTATCCTTACCCAAGTCACAAAATACTCCTTCACTGCCAAATGTAAAAGATACTACTCCAGTCTAAACATCCTTGAAGACTCCATTGTTTTTTTTAAATGGCTTTATTGAGGTATAACTGACATACAATACACTGTAAATATTTAAAGTCTACCATAAGTTTTGACATATACATCTACCAGTAAAACCATGACTATAATCAAGATAAAGAGCATGCCTGTCAGCTCCAAAAAGGTCCTCATGCTGATTTGCAATCTCCTCCTCCCACTCCTCCCCATGTTCTCGGTCTTATCCCAGGCAACGACAGACCTGCTTTCTCTCAGGATAAATTAATTTACATTTTCTAGAATTTCTTATCAATTAAATCATACACTATGTACTCTCTTTTTGGTCAGGCTTCTTTTACTCAGCATAATTATTTCTGAGATTCATTATGTTGTATCAACAGTTTATCACTTTTTATTGCTGATTAGTATTCCACTGTATGGGTATACCATAATTTGTTCATTCATTCATGGATAAACATTTGGGCTGTTTCCAGACTTTGGCTACGACAAAGTTGTTATAAACATTTGTGTACAAGTTTTTGTATGAACATATGCTTTCTTTTCTCTTGGAAAAATGCCTAGGAGTGGAATGGCTGGATCATAGAAGTATCTGTTTAACTTTTTAAAAAACTGTCAAACAGTTCTCCAAAGTGGTTACAAAATTTTATATTCTCACCAGCAGTATTTGTGTGTTCCAGTTCCTTTACTTCCTCACCAACAATTAGTATGGTCAGTCTTTGGATATAAGCCATTTTGATAGGTATGTAATGGTTTCTCAAGGTAGTTTTAATTTGCATTTTCTCAATGACTAATGATATGAACATCTTCTTTGTTGATGTTCTGTTTAATTCCATACGTTACTGAAAATGGGGTATGAGGTCTCCAAATAATTAGGGGACTTGTGCAATTATCTATTTCCCCCTTTGACTTTGTCAGTTTTTGCTTCATGTGTTTTGGGGCTCTTTTTCTTTCTTTTTTAAGATTTTATTTGAGAGAGAGAGAGATAACATGAAGAGGGGAGGGGCAGAGAGAGAGGGAGAAGCAGCCTCCCCATTGAGCAGGGAGCCCGACGCATGTTCAATCCCAGGACCTTGAAATCATGATCTGAGCTATAGGTAGACGTTTAGCCAACTGAGCCACCCAGGCATCCTTATTTTGGAACTCTTTCAGTAGATGTACATATGTTTATACTTATGTTTGCTTGATGGCTGACCCTTTATCATTATCATTACAAACCCTTCTTTGTCCCTACTAACAATTTCTTACAGTAAAGTCTATTTTTTTCTGATATTAGTAAGCTGCTCTTGCTTTCTTTGGGTTACTGATTGCACGGTATATCTTTTCCCATCTTTTTACTTTCAATCTATTTGTGTCTTCGAATCTAAATTGTGTCTCCTGTAGATAGCATATAGTTACATATTTTAAAAATCATTCTGCCAATCTTCATCTTTTAATTGGAATATTTAAACCATTTACATTAAATGTAATTCCTGATAAGGTATAACTTATGTTTGTCATTTTGGTATGTTTTCTATATGTCTTCTGCAAATGCCCTTTGTCAGGTTGAGGAATTACTAGTTTGCTGAGCATTTTTTATCAGAGATGGGTGTTAGATTTTGTCAAGTACTTTTTCTGTGTCTATTGAGATAATTACATGTTAATCAATATTTTTGGTAAACATTCTTTTTTAAATGGCTATATAATAGGCATGTTTTAATCTAAAAAAAAAAAAGAAAGAAAATAGAACAAAAAACTCTACGAGCATAAGAAGAGTGAGGCCTGGGAGCGCCTGGGTGACTCAGTGGGTTAAGCCTCTGCCTTTGGCTCAGGTCATGATCTCAGGGTCCTGGGATCGAGCTCCACAGCAGGCTCTCTGCTCAGCAGGGAGCCTGCTTCCCCTTCTCTCTCTGCCTGCCTCTCTGCCGACATGTGATCTCTCTCTCTCCCTCTGTCAAATAAATAAATAAAATCTTTAAAAAAAAAAAAAGAGTGAGGCCTGGTATGATACTAGATGATAATTGCCAATCTAAATAAAGAAATACAACTAGATCTATCAGCATCATATGAAAGGAGTAATAGTTTCACTATATTCTATATATGCTTCAGAATAAATATGAAGTATGGAAATGCCTCATTTTAATAATGATATTAATAAATTAGAAAACATCCAGAAGGAGGCAACCAGCATAGTAAGATTTAGAAATGATGTGATATGAAGAACTATTGTAAGAACTGGTATATTTAAGCTAGGAACACTGAAGTATGGGAGAGATCAGATATGATTATATTACCCACTAACAAACAAACAAAAACAGCAATACTTCTCTTGGGAAAGGGAACATGGTATTATTTTCTCTTGTACTAAAGGGTTACAGAGGTCAAACTCCTACTTCTCCCAAGAGAAAATGTATGAGGATGAGAGCCCCACAGCAGCCCAATGGGCTCCTCTATCTTGGGAGATGTGCTGGCAGAAATTATATCATCCACGTGAGGGATACTACAGAAGGGTCTCTATCTGAGGGGGTGAAGAGGGGACATCAGACTAGGTGATCTTGAAGAATTCCTCTAACTCTAAGAGCTCATGATTTTGTGATTGCTGGGCTGGAGCAATTTAGATCTGGGCTGTTTAGAGTCCTAAACAAGGGGAATGCTGCCAGGTGAGTTTACCAAGCGTGTGTGTGTGTGAGTCACACATACGGAGCTGCCACCACCATCACCAGGCCTACCTTTATGCTGAGGAAAAAAAATACCAAATTCTTAGTACATTTGAGGAACCCTCTCTCACTAGTTGGGTGTATAAGTAATAAACTCTTTTAAAAATATAAAATGTTTAAATGTAGCCACATCAAAGTAAAGAGTCATCCAGCAATATATGGGAAGAGACACTCAAAGAGCATTAACTGCTATTATAGTCATAAGAATTACAAATAGAATATTTTAATTTAAAAAACACCACAAACATACTGAGGATATAGGTAAGTAATTTAAATTGAACCACGAAAAATTAAAGCCAATTATAAAACTAAGCAAAACACAGCAAATAATATATCATTTATTATTTAAAACAATTAAAAAGACTTCTTAGATACATTCATTAGATGTTAAAGCTCAGAACAATCAGACAAGTTCTTACCATCAAACCTGTCATATTTCAAATGATCACTGGCTTCTGGCATAGGAAAGATATTCGACACAGTGTCTTCAGCATCACCTTCACCATCACTTGCTAGTTCTTGCTTAAGTTTGGTGTCTAACCAGTCATTGACTAGCTCCTGAGCTATCAATAAAACAAAAAAAATTTTAACATTTCTATTACTTCAGAGACTTTCTTCATTCACTGTTTTCATTCACTCAGTAAATACTGAGCATCTATCAAGTGTTAGGTACTGTGCTAGATGCTGGGAAAAGAGCAACAAACAAAACAGGACAAATAAAACTTATCACCAACGAAGTTTACATTCTAATTGGAGAAGAGAGACAATAAATAAATAAATCAGAAAAACAGAGCTGGCAAAGGAAAAATGGTATGTAAGAAATGGAAGGTAGGTATTGACAGTTTTAAATTGGGGGTTCAAAGAAGGCCTCATTGAGAAGACATTTGGGCAAAGAAGGAAAGAGAGTGAGGGAGTGAGCCATATGGATATGTAAGGAAATATTATTCCATGCAGAGGGAAAGCAATTGGAAAGGCCCTAAGGAAGAGAATGTCCAGAGTGTCAGAGAAGTAGCAAGGAGGGAGTGGCCTAGAAAGGAGCGAGTGAATAGGGAATAACAGGAGATAAAGTAAAGAGATAATGTGGGGATCAGATATTGAGCAGTGATTATAGATCATGGATGATCTTGCCCCCCAGTAGACATCTGGCAACGTCTGGAGCCATTTTTGGTTATTGTAACAGGGATAAATGATACTAGCATCCGGTAGGCCGAGGCCAGACATGCTGTTAAACATCCAACAATGCACAGGACAGCCCCCGCCCCAAAGATAATTATCTGCTATATCATCTACAGGGCTGAGGTTGAAAATCTCTTGCACAGAAGCAGGGGACACCAGTTGGGAGACAAATGCAATAATCCAGGAAAGAAGTGATAGTAGCCTGGACAGGAAGTATTAAAAATGGTCCAATTTTAGAAAGTATTGCTTTGAGGTGGAATTGGCAGGATTTGCTGATATAGTGGATGTGGGAATTGAGAGAAAGAAGTCTACAAGGTTTCTGGCCTAAGCAACTGCAAAAAATGGAGATGCCATTTACTGAGAACAGGGAAGGCCGAGGGAGAAGCAGGTTTGGAGGAAAGATCAGGAATTCAGTTTTAGACTAGTTCAGTTTGAAATTTTTAGGAGATATACAAATAAGAATGTCAAACAGGTATTGGCTATACCACTCTGGATTTCTGGGGAGAGGTCCAGGCTGAAGAAATAAATGTGGGTGTCATCAGCATATGGATAGAATTTAAAGCCACAGAAGTGGATGAGAGCACCAAAAGAGGAAGATGGATGGAGAACAGCTTCCAGGAATAAGCCCTGAAG
Source organism: Potos flavus (assembly GCA_028534135.1). Lineage (NCBI taxonomy): Eukaryota > Metazoa > Chordata > Mammalia > Carnivora > Procyonidae > Potos > Potos flavus. The sequence goes on along the minus strand of CM052898.1, from coordinate 139,717,392 downwards.
AACTCCAGTATTTAGGGGTTGAAGAGATAAAAGGCAGAATCAGAAAAGCAGACTAGGAAGGAGAGGCCTTTGAGGTAGGAGGAAAATCAAATAGTGAGATACCTGAAAGCCAACTTCTATTTGAATTTCTTTCTTAGTGATATTCAGAAAATATATAGGTATGAGAGAAAATGTCTACTTTAGCAATACCTTCATCACTATCATCATTATCAAACAGTTCTATGGGTAGGGCATAGGAGTTTCAAAGAAGAAAAGTATATATTTCAGCACTATCTTCATCACTGTTACCATGATCACATAGCTCTGAGGGAATGGAATGTTTCTTACATTAAATGAGGCCAAAAGGCAGGGCACCTGGGTGGCTCAGTTGTTAGCGACTGCCTTCAGCTCAGGTCATGATCCCAGCGTCCTGGGATCAAGCCCCGCATCGGGCTCCCTGCTCAGTGAGGAGCCTGCTTCCCCCTCTCCCACTCCCCCTGCTTGTGTTCCCTCTCTCGCTGTTTCTCTCTCTCTAATAAATAAATCTTAAAAAAAAAAAAATGAGGCCAAAGGCATTTAAAATAGATAGGAATGCAGGACATATAAAATAGAAAACAATGAATCTAAATAGTAGAAACCAAGTGTAAAAAGTATACTAGCAATAATACTGACTTTCAGAGGAAGGTAGAGAAAGGGAACAGATATTTACTGAGTAACTCTGTGTACAATAATTCAGACATTTACATGTATAATAATTTATACATAGAATAAGTCGGATCTACTAAATGCCATTCATTAGTAAATAGGGGTTTGCTATGAGGTGCCCCAAAAGAACAAAGAAAGGGAACTGCTCTTGGAGGGTTCAACTGCAGGGACATTTCCTTTTGGATCAGAGGCTCTAAGGCTACATTAAAGCAGAGTTTCTCAAAACATGTTCCTCAGAACATTGGTTCTTATTGAATATTAACAGATGATTGATGAGAGGAGAAAAAAGGATATAAACCTTTGAAAACCATGTTCTGTTCATATACTAGTACTTTCTAATGTGTAGCACTAATTCTTCAGGATATGAATATGGATTTCAGGATAAAAAGCGTTTCAAGGTATAGGAAGCTTGGGAATTGGAGTAAGTAAACATTATTTTTTAGACAGCATGACTTCTCAAAACTTTAAGAGGCTAAAGTATATTGTGTGTTCCCACCAGTGGGTTGGGAGACGAGGTGGGCAAGGTGTAGCCTTGCCAATTTCAGAACCAATCTCCTTTTCCCATCTCCAGTTCTACCAACCACCCAAGACCAAGGGCCTTTACTGCTCACCCAGACGACTATACCAGCCTCTCACTGATCTTCCTCTTCCCTCCTTTTCTCCCCTATAATCTACTTCTCATATATTTAAAATATTGATCTGTTGTACCTCTGCTTAAAACCTTTCAATGATTTCTCATCATACTCAGAATAAAATCTAAATTCGTTTACCAGGCCCATAGGCCCTATGGAACTGGTATTCTGTTCACTCCTGCAAGCTCATCTCCACTGGGAAGTTCCAGCCACACTGGTCTTCCTGCAGTTCCTGAAGCACACCAAGCTTGTCTGTACTTTAACTCTTTTTTTTTTTTTTTTTTGTACTTTAACTCTTGATGCTACCTTTCCCTCTGTCTGGGATGCCCTTCCTTCATTATTGCTTAGTTGGCTCCTTCTTATTATTCAGGTCCAAACCAGAATGATTTATCATTACATAATAATTTTAAGTTTCCTTTATTCTTACAGTAGCATGTATATCCCATGAAAGCAAGGACTTTGCCTCTCTTGTTCAAAACCTGTTCCTCCAGTGCCTAAAATAGTACCTGGCACAGGTATAATTATATATAGATATAAAATAGATTTTATTATAAACATAAGTTTTTATTATATACATACTTATAGATAATTATATATGTATATATATTTTTTGAATAAAGACATGCTATGAATAAATAGAGACATTTAATAGAAGAAGTTAATGGAATAAAAAGAAATAATAATCCAAATGGAAGCTGGCTTCTAGGACATGGCCACTCTGACTTTCCTCCTACCTCTGTGGCCTCTCCTTTCCAGTCTTTGCTGGTTCCCCTGATCTCTTTATCCCTAAATGCTGGAGTTCCCCAGAGTGTGAGAAACTAAATACTAAATTCCAGAGGAATAAATGTTTTGGGGAGGTAGGAAGGTTAGAGAAGTTTAGACTCTCTTCATAAAGAATAAAGTGGATTTACAAACTAATGGTCAAATGATCTCATACTAGATCAAGTGATCATGCTGCCCTCCATGCCACAGGAGGGATACCTTAATACACCCACCAGTTAACTGTGTTGTATCAAACTACCTCTGGATGTGGTTCCATTTTGGGAAACAAAATGTGCCTTAAATATAGCCTTACTTGTAATATTGGAGTTCACTCCAGGATAGATTAGCTTCAGGGAGGTAGAAAGACACAAAACTTAACAGCAAGAGAAAGAAAAGTCTCCATTCTGTACTTCGAAATGCATTATAAGTTATGCTTTAATAAGCTGTATTCTAAAGAACTGTTAACACTGCAGCAAAAAACGTGTTCTCTTACCTTCTGCATAGACTTCATCATGATCCTCCATTTGCTCAGATGTTTCCAAATCTATGATTTGGCTCCAAAGCCTTCTGGACAAATTGGAATTTGTAGCAGAAAATGCTTTTGAAATGGCAAATTCTGAGGCTTTCTCCACCTTCTTCAATATCATAGAAAAAAAAATCCATTAAGATGACGACAACCTTGTTAGGGCTAACGAATTTTTCTCCTACTCAAGAAACTGATTTTCTACCACCGACTAAGATACTTCCACTGTTCCATTTTTAAAGGAATCCTGGAGGCTTAAACACCCCAAATAATTTCATTTTCTAAACATGAAATTAATTGCAATATTTTACCAAATTTTAACATGTATTCACAATGGTTATTTTTGAACAAAAGGTTATTTAAACTTTAGATAACTTTTGTTTAGAGCATTAGTGATGGGATCCTGACACCTGGATATTTTATCTTAAATAAGAAAATACAATATTTTATTAGCTCCCAATGCCACTAGGATTTGCATGTGAATATGAAGCAGAGGCAGAGCAGCTACACTTCCTCAAATTACTACCCCTGGAATGAACCTCCCATCATCTATCAAACTATAGGCTCAGTAAAATTGGGGTAGAGCCACTGAATTCTAGCCATCCAGAATGGTTTAAATCAACAGTAAAAACATGGCCCAATTAATGGGATTGGTGGAGGTGGGCAAACTGTGTTGGCACTTTGGTTGACCTGCACAATATAAAAGCACTTCTTTTACAGTTAAATCCCTGACTTTCTCCCTCCCCACAAACTTGCTCTCCTCCACATCTGCTGTGTTCCCAGGCTTCCACCCTAGGTGACAATGCCACTTTTTCAGTTCTCAGGATGAAAACCTTGGAGTCCTTGAATCTATTCTCTTCCTTTTACCCCACAACCAATCTGTCAGGAAATCTGTTGACTCTATTTTCAAAATATATCCAGGATCTGACCCCTTCTTGTCATCTCTACTGCTATCACCTGGTTCAAAGCACCACGATTTCCTGACAGGTTTTCTGTGATAGTCTCCCACCATAGCTCAGACGGTCCCTTTGAAATGAAAGCCATACATAACTCTGCTCAAAACCCTTTCATGGTTCCCTATTTCACTCAGAATAAAAATCAAAGTCCTTACCATATGCTTCAAGGTCCTGCACCATGAGGCCCTTCGTAAGCTCTCCAACCTTCTCCTCTGCTACATCCCATTGCTCACCTGACTTCAGCCACACCGACCTTGTGCATTCCTTCTCAAATGTGCCAAGGATGGTCCCACCTCAGGGCCTTTGTGCTTCCCCTCTGCTGGACTGCTCTCCCTCGATAGCCATACAACTCCCTTGCTGCCTCATGTCTCCACCCAAATGTCACCTTCATAGTAAGGCTTTCTCGAACTACCCTACGTGAAACTGTAACCACCCTCCTCATGGCTCTCCCTATTCCCCTTCTCTGTTCTGACTCTCTCTATAGCACTTACGACCTTATAACATATTTTACCATATACTGTCTCCCCTTAGTAGAATGTGAGCGGGCATATTTGTCCTCTTCATGTGTGAAACCCCCAGGACCTATAACAGTGCTTGGCATATAACAGATGCCCCATAAATGTTTGTTAAAACAATGAATACACGTAAAATTTATTTTATTTTTTTAAAGATTTATTTATCTGAGAGAGAGCGAGTGAGCCTGCAAGTGAGCGAGCATGCGCGCGTGTGGGGGGGGAGGGGCAGAGAGCGAGGGAGACAAGTAGACTCCCTGCTCAGCAGGGAGCCTGACTCAGGGTTCAATCCCAGGACCCTGAGATCACAACCTGAGCCGAAATCAAGAGCTGGACATTCAACCAACTGAACCACCCAGGTGCCCCTAAAATTTATTTTAAAAAGCTGTACTTTCCCACAGTTTATACTGCTGCCAGACCTATTTTGAAAATGATTTTTCCTCTTGCCCTTCATGGAAACACTGGTAGTACCGCTGCCAAAACTTGCCAGGGACTTTACCTTTCAAATTCTCAAGGGTTTCACGTATTAAGTTTGAATTAGAAACAGAGGAATAAAGTTGAAAAGCTAAGGGTAATTTGCAAAAGATGTAGAAAACAGAACACACAGGAAAAGATATGAATCAGAAGAAAACATGATCTAATCAGGGTTAGAATAAAGAAAGTATCGTTCATTCTTTATGAGGTCACTCTGGAGAGATCTGTCTCCCACATTATTTCTTGGCCTCTGATGTGCCCAAATTTATGATGGTCGATACGGCATTTATTGGACGGTCACAATATGCTTGGCACATAGTCCTTCCCTTTAAGGTTTTAAAATTCTAAGACAGCAAGATGAATTTCACATATATCATGTATGTGTATGTTATATACACATATAATGTTTTTAAACGTTAGTATAATCTGAATAAATGTAATATAAACTGTTGCCAAATTCAATGTAGAAAGAATGGGACAACACACCTTGGGTAGTTTTGTTTGTGTTTTTGCATATTGTAAAAGCAGTGTCCCAGCTAAAAATAAAGAAATCATTTCTAAAGGTAAATTACTGTGGTTCAGTTACTAGTTTGTACTGAGAGTTGACCTCTCCCTGTGCAGTTTTTTGTTCTAAACTTGTATAAATAACAATTGTGTAATGTGTCTCCCTTCTACTTTGTAACAATTGCTTCAGCCTACATTATAAACAAAGAATCACTATGAAAAAAAAAGTAGATCAACTTTCAGTTTTTAAACTAACATTCACAAACAAAAAATAAACAACAAAAACAGGATTGTAGATTTAGTTCCTCAGGCTATGAGTGAAAGAAAGAACTCTGTATGATAGGTCATCTCACCTGAATTGGAATTGGTATAGATTCTTAACAAAGGAGGTAAAGAGAGCTTGGATGTAGGGGTAGACTGATTTTGGTAATAAAGAAGGACATGGGCTGGTACTTACAAGGAAGGGAGTAAGGAGAAATGTTTGCTTGGCTCTCACAAAGCAAGTGTTTGGAATATCACTTAAAATGAAGATTTTGGTAAAAAAAATACCAGATGATATTGAGGATTAGAAATACTCTCTTTATTTCCTGTTTAAATATTACATCCTTACCATTTCATTCAAAATAAATATGTGAGAGACAGAAGAGGTCTATCTTAAATTATATATCAATAAAACAAAGTGTCAATTTAACAACTTATTCTTTAAGCAAGTTGATTGAAGGACTGAAGGCTAGCCCTGTTCCCACTACCTTTGTGGACATTGAGGGAAAGCAAAACTAAAAGTGACCATCAAAGAGTTCACTTTTATCTAACTACCTACCTACCTACTACCTACTATTTTACTGGCGCACGTCATGCGCCACGTGTGTAAGACACAACACAAGAACTGCTCTAAAGGAACACAGGGTTATTAGAGTTTCTAATCAAAAGTTTCTTACTCAGTAACTGTGTTCCATGTAAATATATAATTTATAAAGGATCTCTCTTAAGTTATTCCCATGATCTTATAAATACTCAATAAGAGCTCCTTACATCCCACGACACACATCAATTCCAATGTCCACTCGACGGCAAGAACAGCAGCTACAATGCACTCTTTCATTTCCTCAAGGCTGGGAGGTACAAGCACAACTTTCTTAATACACCCTCAAGTGCAAACTGCATGTTTATAAATAATATTTTGGAGAGTAGTATATTTTTCAGAGAGTCCAGTTCTTTTTAAATCACTCTGTATACAAGCAAATGCTGAATGCAATCTCTGTTGTGTATGAATGCCAACATAATGCCCAGGGAAAAAGTATCAGAAGATGGGATTAGGTGGTTGAGCTGGGTGAGGGTAAGCTGTTCACTGAGAGGGGTATCTCAAGCTGAGCCTTAAGGGAAAGATCTAGATTGGCCCTCCAGAGAGGAATGGTATTCCAGTCTTGGGGGATCAGTATGAGTCAAAGTGAAGGGAAGATAGAAGGGGAAGAGACTGGCCTGACAAAAGTCACACAGAGTATCAGCAAAGGTGCTGTTACAGGTTGATTGATAATATAGCTAGATTGATAGAGGGCCTTAAATGCCCATCTGGAATTTAAAGTTTCATCAGATGGCATACAGAATCCCCAAAAGTTAAGAATAGAGAATCGATGAAAATGTTTAGAAAGCTTAAGTATCAAAGTAACAGAATGCACAGGAGTAAAAAGGCGAGTCAGTCTATCAAATCAGGATGAGGATAAATTATAAGTCATGGTGAATTGTTGTGTTTTGGGTGAGTTGCCCCAGAACTCAAAGTTCTATTCAAGTTATCTGCCTGATTCTAAGTGACTTCAGTGTCCCCGAGGAAGACTTACCAACATGTCAGCCTCAAGGTTTGCTTGATCTCCTGTACTCCAATGGCCTTTCCCGAAATCGCAACCCAGTGACATGGTCCTGAACCACATCACATAGAATTTTCCATTGTTCAACCCCAAAGCTGATGACCCCCTCCCCAACATCAGCCTCCTGTCCATCTCCCTCTTTTGCTCCCTCTCCTCTGCTACATTGGTGTTGCACCTAACCATGTCCTTCATCACTATAGGCCTCCTCCTCCAAACCTAGGAGTCCTTTAAAGGGTCCTTTCCTTCCTACTCTGCCTGGATATTCAGCTACTCTCTTACGTAAGCCTCAGATCTCTTGAATCTTTGCTTCTGCAATGAAAACTCTCAAGCCTGGATCAATCTGCTCTACCAATTTTTGGTACCACATAAGATTTTGGTTACCTAATTCAGGCAAGTCTTCAGTGCTGCCCTGGTGATCTTTTCTGTTCTGAAGAAAGCCCTTTCTCAACCTTCACCATGCTTCGCACTCTTTCCATATTCTCCCCCTTCTTCCATGTAACAAGGTCTAAGCTGATTTTGAAAGGGTGGTGCACTCAAGGGGACTTAGAAGTCTTAGGTCCAAAAGTCCTAACTGTTTAGGATACATCCAGAGTTGGGGTACATTAGGGAACAAAATCATTAAAGAAGACAAGATTGAACAGAAAAGTAGTAAGAGAAGCAAGAGAAAACAGGGTTATAAAAAGATAATGAAGGAGAAGATTTCTATAATAAAAAAGTGATAACTGTATCAAACAAACCTTACAAAGTTTGAGGATGAAGAAGAGAACAGTGGATTTGATCAGGAAGTCATTTACGACAACCGTTTCTGTGGAGTGGTGAGAAACAAAAACAGGAGAGGATACTGAAGACATGAGAGGATAATAAAAATGCAAGGGAAGGAGTCTAGACTATACCCTCAAAGATACTGGATAAGAAAATGATGTACCATAATCAGAAGGGACTCAGGGTCAAGTAAGGACTTACGGATTTTTTTTTTTCTTTTTTTTCTTTTTGAGATGGGAGATTTGAGGGCATAATGGAGACAGAGCTACCGCAGAAATTTTAGAGGAATGATAAAAATCTAACCGGTCAAGCTATCTGACAACTGCATAAAGTCAGGGCAGAATTCTGTCCTTCTCTTTCACTTAAATCTTCCCCTCTAGAGGGGACAGTAACTAAATACGCAACTGAGACCTGCAGGGGCTTGGCACTGGGACACCCAGCATGGACATGGAAACTAGGCTTCATGGGAGGCTGAGGAGTGGGCTTCCCAGAGGCTGGCCTCCACAACGGCTGATCCATTTTACTGGTCTTCTAAGTCAGACCTTCTGCAGGAACCAGGAAGCCTTCTCTGGGCCGTCTGTATTAGTGTCCCCCACCACATGTTTCCATTACATCCTTAATTCTCCCAACGGTTTTAAGTAAGTTGTTTAACTCCACTGGACTATAAACTCTGGGAACGCAGGGATTATACGTGCCCCAAGCACGGTTTTATCTTCAGTGTTCAACAGAGTGGACTAGTACTTAGAAGGACTTAATAAATACTGGCTGGATAAATAAATAGTTAACAGCAATTACATGTGGCCTAGGTTCCATCTGGAACTTATAATGCCTGTCAATTTAGATAAGTAATAGCTCTTCAAAATACGACCAGGCAGAATGATATTTTCCCAGGAAAATGCTGCGTGATTTTGAAACATATGCTGCACAAATGAATTGAGTATGGCAAGTTGCCAAACTGACACTCAGAGGCATACACCTGAAGTAGTTAAATAGTACTTTCAACTTAAATGGTACTTGGACTCAAAAACACGTATCTCAGGCCTGGAAAAGAGCTCAGAAAGTTAACCTAATTCAATCCCCCCCCTCACAAAATGTTCAAACATATTCTTCATTAGTCATTACATTAAGTGGCCATTTAGAATCCACTTGAATATTTCCATTGATAGAAAATACATCTCTTTATATAAGAATGCCCGCTCTATTTTTGGCTCCCTCCAGTTATGAGAAAACTCTTATGATGCATGCACAGCTTTCCTAATGCATTGGTCCCATGGATCAATGTAACTACAATACAGTCTTTCCAATCTCTGAGGAAGGCCATCACATCCTCCCTTACAGCTTCTTCTTCCCTGCTCCTTTAGTCCTCTTCATGGGATCCTCACAGCATTTGAAAGAGCATGTCTAGGGGCACCTGGATGGCTCAGTTGGTTAAGTGTCTGCCTTTGTCTCAGGTCATGATCACGGAGTCCCAGCATCAGGATCAAGCCCCACAGCTCTCTCTCCCTCTGCCCCTCCCCCTGCTTGTGCACGCTCTCTCTCTCAAATAAATAAATAAAATCTAAAAAAAAAAAAAAATAAGAGCATGTCTATACTCATTTTCTTGTCATTCATATTTTCATGAGAAGCAACAGAATGAAAAAAATACTAAGGAATCTAAAACTAAAGCAACACAGTCCCATGAAAATAAAAACAGCAAAACATGTGCAAAATGGAGATCTATCAGTACTTCTTCCCATCAGATTATGTCTGACTCTTAACTCTGTATCTTAACTGTGCAATATCCTTACCTTAATCCAGTGTTCTACATTGTCAGGGTCAAAGGCAGGCTGTAGATAACATATAGATAATATTAATACACAGCAATAACTTTATTAACTTTGCCATTTTAATCTATCCTTCTGACTAAAGCATATGGATAAGTGTCCTTTTTCTTTCCCCAAGCCATTTCATCAGCAAGTTCAGCAAGAATACAGAATGATGAAAAAAAAAAAAAAGAACACAGAATGATGGTCGGAGGAAGAAACGTGAAACCTTCTCTGGGACCTCTTCAGTCTGTTTTTAGCTCCCTCCTAAGCCCACCTGGAGATTCTAATTTAATTGGTCTGGAATAGGGCCCAGATATATTTTTCTTTTTAAGCTCTCCAGAGGGACACCTGGGTGACTCAGTCAGTTAAAGGGGTCGACTCTTGATTTCGCCTTGGGTCATGATCTCAGGGTCCTGGGATCGAGTCCTGTGTCACTCTCCGTGCTCACTACAGAGTCTGCTCGTCTCTCTCCCTCTGTTCCTCCTCTCATACTCTCTAATAAATAAATAATATCTTTAAAAAAAAAATAAAGCTCTCCAAGAGCTAAAATAGAGGAATGCTAGATATATTCCTTATAAAAAACCAAACAAGCACTGATTAATGAGCCAAAATAACATTTGACATTATTCAAATGTCATGGAAGCAAATCTGCTTGGAGAAGGGTATGCCCATTTCCTTGGGTCCCTCTTTTCAAGAATAACCTGTAGCAAGGGGCTTTCCTATCTTACCTACAGCAGGACTATTGTTTGTTCCAATAATAACTGGGGGGGGTGGGGAGTGGCGGTGGGAGGATGTGGTGGGGGATAATCAATCTTCTGTCTTATAAATTAGAAAATGAAGTAAACATCATTTCTACCCGGGTCAGTCAGATATTAATCTAAAATTAGAAATCAGACCAGTAGGACACCTCTTTTCTTCACTCGCTGTAACTCTTAGAAGTCACTTAACAAACAGAGGTATTTGCTTTGCTAATAATTCGGGGGGGAGGTCTTTAAATAAAGAAGGGAATATCTAAACTAGCATACTGTCACATGGAGGAAGGAAAGGAGCAATACTCTCTTTCACTTACATAACACTTCACCTTCAAAGCACCTTAAGATAATTAATGCAGCTGTACTGCTGAATAATTTTGTCACTGCAACAAAGAAAGAGCTGATCCTATTAAAACACAACTGAACTTCAAGAAGCTCTTGTGCTTTTTCCTTTTTATCCTCCAGGCAGTAACAAGGAGTACTAGCAGCAAAAATCTTTCCTTTTGGAGTCTTAAGAAACTGTCCCAAATTTTCACCTTTCATCATCAAGTCTATATCCATGACCCACTTGGGATCCAATCTATCGTGGAACTAGCACATTACAATAGGAGCAGACTCTGTTTCCAACTCTCTCGTGCTCCTAACTACACCCTCTGGTATCTGGGGCGAGATATTCACCAAGTGGAATATGTCCAGTGCATTATTTAGCAGGTATATTTAGAATAAACTGCAAGCACGATTGCCTAGAGCCCTAAGAATGCCACATCTCTACATATTTTTTTTTTTTTTTTAGGAAAGTGTAACTTAAGGGGTGAAAACAGCTGGTGAAACTGCTCTGGAGCTGGAAGCTGAGAAGCCACTCCATTTTGGTACTCTCACTTACGTTTAAAGCATTTATTTTTGTGACTGTTAAAAAGGTAGTCTGTGGAAAGCATACACCGTGTGACTGTGACTGTGCACATGGCATTTATGTATGTTTCAAGTTTAAAATAGGGTTACCAGTTTTCCGTGTCTTTGGATGCTAAGACATCAAAGGAGGTAACAGATATAAAAAGGAAATGTTGGTTGAATTAAAAAAAACTCAAGTGAATCAAGTATTGATATGTCTAATATCCATTTGGATTGCTGAGTTCGTTTTTGATACTTTATGAAAAATTAGAAGGGGAGGAATATAAGGCAGAGGACTTAACATGAAGATCTTCCCTCTCCAATAACGATCTAAAAAACGGAAAGAAGAGAAGGGAGGGAGGAAGGAAGGAAAAAGAGGAAAGGGAGGAAGGAAGGAAAGAAAGAGGAAATGGAGAGAGGGAGAAAGGAAGGGAAGAGAGGAAAGGGACAGAGGGAGGGAGGGAGGGAGGGAGGAAGGAAGGAAGGAAGGAAGAAAGAAAGGAAGAAATGTGTGGGAACGTCCCCAAAATTGCGGGGGTGGGAATGCGAGGCGAGGGAATTCAAGAATTCTCTTCACCGGGATGGGCACTAGACCACTCCTGTTTAAGAAGATGGAAATAGTTCTTTCACGGTACTGCCCACCAAAGCCGTAAGGTATCCAGACCCCAAAGTTCGTAGGCCCCCCTTCACCAGGGCAATGCTGGCTCCAGGGCGATCTAGGCAAAGGGGACACGGGTAAGGATGCCCCTGGGGGAAGAGGGAGGTAGCGCAGCCCAGCCGGCAGGCCTCGGGGCCGGTCCCCGCCCCCCTCCTCCCCCAGAACTCCTGTTTGGGATGGATCACCTTGGGACTCGGCTTCCTTGTAAATTGTTTCCAGCGATTCGGCCCCGTCCTCTTCCTTGAGGAGGACCTTTCCTGGGGGGCCAGCAGCATTTTCCAGGTTCAGGCCCGGACCACCGCAAAGATGGAACGACAACTCCGTTTCCTAGGCTGCTTCCGGGTCGTCCTGGGAGTTGTAGTTCCTCTGGCCGCAAGGAAGCCAGGTGTGAGGCGCCGCTCAACCACTACTCCCAGGAGGCTTTGCGCAGGCGGAACGGGTTTGCTCAGTAACCCATGGCAACGGCCGCAGTCCGGCAGCAGTCCCGCAGCCTTGCAGTCACCAGAGCTCGCTTTGATATTACCTTTGCCTTTTACTGGCGCCCGGTGATGACGCAGTGTTCCCTGATTGGCTCAGCAGCGGAGGCGGTGGTTTAGGGGGCCGAGAATTCGGCAAGCCGAACACGTGGTAGCGAACAACGAGGGGCTTGAGGGGTCTCCTCCAGGCCAAAACAAGTTGGGAGGTGTGCAGGTAAGTATCCCCTTTTCCTGTTAGAATGGGGGCTACCACGGGTGGATGAGTCGCGTAGCGTCCAGACGCGTACTCGTGTTGCAGTAACTGTAATTAGACTCCTGACACGTTTCTCCTTCCCTTTTCTGGCTGTGTTGGTGGATCTTGGCCTAAGTCCAGATTCTCCCAAATCGCGTAAGCTTCACTGCATCTCAGAAAGAAAAGGGCCTCCTTTCCACAGGCCTCTGCTCAAGAATCAGGCTCTCAGCCGGAAGTGTTCTCTGGACTGCACAGAATACTTAGGAGGGTTGGGACGATCTCGAATCATGTGGTAAGGGCTTCGCGAGGTCTGGGGCCACCAGAGGGGGCCCATGGAGTGAAGAAAAACCCATCCTTATTGACTGAACTTAGATGTTCCCGGAGGCAGTACTTTCTAGGATATGTGGGTTTGTCAGGCAGAGCAGTGGTTTACAGTGTGAGCTTTGAACTCAGCTTTGTGGCTCTATGGCCCGAGGAAACCTTAATAACGCGGACGCTGGATTTACTCATCCGCAAACCTAAATCACTGGAGTGTTGTAACGAAGAAAAGTCAATGTAAACATAGCGCTTTGCCAGGAAACATAAACTAAACTAGACTCGAGATTGGTGAAAATGAGATCAGGAAGTTGTGCCCTCGTACTATTGCAGAGATCACAGGACCTTCTCTGTAACTTGAGTGTCCATCAGAAGGGTGATGGTTGAATATATTGTGTCACATCCAATTTATGTAGTATCCTGAAGTAGTTACTTTAAAAGGGTAAGTTAGTTCTGTGTCTCTTCTCCAGGAAAGATATCCATTTCCTCCTGGGAAAAAGTAAATTGCAGAGAAGTGCATACAGTGTGGTATTTTCCATTAAAAAAAAAAAAAAATCCCCTCCCATATACCAGTATGTTTAAATGTTTGTGTGAGTATGGGGAAAGGTCGTAGAGGCTGGGAGGATGTATAGAGGCAGAGAAAGAAGATAAGGGAAAACAAGAACAATAATAACACTACAGCAAAGTGGAAAATATGACTATAAACTTGTGTCTTAACATTACGGTTAATATGTAAAATTGCATATGTGTATGGACAAGATGGGACTTCTAATTAGCTGTCGGCCTATTAGATACAACCTCTAAAGCCAGACTTCTGTGATTTAGGTCCTGGCTCTGCCACTTCCCAGATGGTGACCCTATTACCCTCAGTTATCTCATGTGTAAAATGCACTTAATAATAGCATCTGTCTTATGAGGTTGATATGATGATACATTTTAGCAGGGTTAATATGTAAAAGACAGTAAATGCCCAATAAATGTTAGTTGCTACTATTGTCATTATGTGAAATTGTTAACTTATATTGTGATCACTAACATATTTAAATTTACTTCTACCATCTTATTTTGTATTTTCTATATTTGATGTGCTTTTTGGTCTCTCTTCCTCTTTTTTGGCTTTTATTGTATTAACCAGTTTTTTATCATCCCACATCCCTCACCAACGGTTTCAGAAATTATGCATTCTGTCTTTAATCTTTTTTTTAAGATTTTATTTATTTATTTGACAGAGAGAGAGATCACAAGTAGGCAGAGAGGCAGGCAGAGAGAGAGGGGGAAGCAGGCTCCCCGCTGAGCAGAGAGAGCCCGATGCAGGGCTCGATCTCAGGACCCCGAGATCATGACCTGAGCCAAAGGCAGAGGCTTAACCCACTGAGCCACCCAGGCGCCCTTATCATTAATCTTTTAATGGTTACTTTAAATTTTTTGACACACACACTTAACAGTTGACATGATTCATTATCTCTCTCCTCCTCCCAAATAGCGTAAGGATTTTAGAATATCTCTGAATAGTCTCTATCTCATCTTCTGTTATTGTTTACTAGAATTTAAAGTCCATCATTTCTGTGTCTTTCTGAGTCAACTCAGTGCACCATATTGTTTAGAAATCCTTCAGACTTTGTGCATATACAAACATTGTAGCATGTATGTGTACATATGTGTTTATAAGTATGTATACAGTTTTTCTATCACAAAAACATGTGCTCACCTAAGCTTGGTCTTTTCCCTCAGCATATCACAGTCACGACAGTCTATAGAGAATTCATCTAAAAAACATTTAGAAATCCCTTCTTCTGAGGGAATGCTGGGGAGGCAGGGCGGGGCATGTGTGGCACTGGAAGTGTTAGGACAGATGCAATGCTACCAGAGGTGCAGGGAATCTCTGTTAGTCCTTGTGAAGGCATAATACATTGACAGCTTATCACTTGTCCTGAAAGTGATTAAGTTTTTTCCATGAAGCATTTCCAGATGATTTTTTTAATGGCTTTTCCTTAAGACTTTCCCAGGAACTCTGTTTATAAAAGTGAAGTGTGAATATATATTTAGAAAAGCATAACACCACAAATCTTAGAAATACCTACAGTGAGTGACCCACAGGGGAGAGGGTGATGACGAAGGCAAATAAAAGTCAGGTGATAATTTGGAGACTATTGGTTTGTTTCTTGAGAAATTTGCTTGGTTTAGATTATATCCCTCCCAAAGCATGTTTTAAAAAACCATGTACGTGAATATGTGTATGTGCGTATTTATGTTTACATTAATCCATAATAAAAACTTGTTGTGTTTGATCCCTTAGAAAATGGTTGCACTTATAAAAATTACCATAAGCTGAACAGTGAATGGGGAAACGGAAGTGTGGTTCTTCTAGCTCTGGGCAAAGTCGCATGTTTTTTTTTAAATGTTGATTTCCAGTTGAAGGGCATTTTCTAATGCTTTCTAATATTTGTATTCATTCTTATGAAACAGAGAATCACTGACAATAGCAATTTATCTATTATAATACTTTTTCTTAAATGCAGCCGTCTACTTTTCCTTGTTTGCCGTTTTCTTTGGTGACGTGTTGATTTATTGTCATTAGAATGGGACTCTTAAGAAGCCCCAAACAGCAGATATGAGTACATAGCATCAGAGTCCCGCACTGTGGAGAGAGCCAAGTGGATAGTCCCCTCTAGCTGACTTAGTGCGTTCAGCATACTAAGCCGAGGATTTTGAATTTTATCTTTAAAAATATGGGGATTAGGGGCACCTGGTTGGCTCAGTGGGTTAAAGCCTCTGCCTTCGGCTCAGGTCATGATCTCAGGGTCCTGGGATCGAGCCCCACATCGGGCTCTCTGCTCAGCAGGGAGTCTGCTTCCCCCTCTCTGCCTGCCTCTCTGCCTACTTGTGATCTCTCTCTCTGTCAAATAAATAAATAAAATCTTAAAAAAAAAATAAAAATATGGGGATTAAGCTTTTGTGCATTGTATCACAGGAGAACCCATCTCTGCATCTAGGAACATGGTGGCCGATGTCCTCTAGAGCTCCCCAGGATGTAATGACAGACCTTGGGTTAAGAATGAAGACATCTGGTACATGAATAATGAATCTTGTAACACTGAAAAAATAAAATAAAAGTATTTGAAGGGAATAAAAAAAGAATGAAGACATCTGTTTCTTCAGTTGAGGGAACAGTGGGAAAAGGAGATAAGAAAATGCTTTCAGGGGACGCCTAGGTGGCTCAGTCGATTAAGCGTCTGCCTTTGGCTCAGGTCATGATCCCAGGGTCCTGGGATCGAGTCCCACATCGGGCTCCTTGCTCAGAAGGGAGCCTGCTTCTCCCTCTGCCTCTACCTGCCACTCTGCCTGCTTGTACTCTCTCTCTCTGACAAATAAATAAATAAAATCTTTAAAAAAAAAATGCTTTCAGAATTGAGTAGATGATTAATCACATTTTAAACTCTTCTGTTAAAAGATGGAGACTCCTAGAACATGTTCATTGTTTCCTTCCTAAGAGGTCCCCAAGAGAAAGCTAAGTCTTGGAAACCAAGAGTCTGGGCTTCTGGATTTAGCTGCTGCTTCTCTCTTGGAGAGTCCCTGTGTTTAACCTTGGAGAATCTGATTTGGTTGTATTAGAGAACCAGTGGGTTTCCTTTCAATTTTCTTTACATATCTAATCATTACCTTTCCTATTCTAGATAATATGCTCACGTGGCATTTGGATTCCTGTGTGGTACCCTATAGGGCATGAATACAATAACTGGTCCTCCTTCCTTTTTTGGTTCTCAGATTAAATAATGTGCATTCTGATTTTGTTGTTTGAGATTGGTTTGTTTGAGCCTGACCCTGCGGGTGGATCTGTGCTAGGTGTATGGACAAGATCAGCCTCTAGGGCTTGCTACACAAAAGGACCAGGGACTATTCCACCAAGATCCCTGATTAAAAGTAATGCTGAATTGCTTATGAATTGCATATATGCTCCATGTGATTTCTCACCTCTATTTGAACACCATATAAGAACAAATTGGGAAATAATCTCACCTCTCAGAGATAATATCTATCTTTTGATGTATATTGTTCCGTACAGTTTAATAAACACCAGGATGCTGTTTTGGAACCTGCTTTCTTAACAAAATATTAGGAGAAATTGCTATGTTGCCTGGTGTTCTCTCAAATTGGGGAAAGGAAAAATGGATCAAATCAGTAATCAGTATGGCCTAACCAGTGTGGCCTTCTTCTGTACACATTTTCAAGGCTGAAAACTAGCCTTTGGCAAAAGAATGCACACTCTTTCTGTGATTAGTTCTTACTTTTGTCCTTCCATTTGTTTGATTTTCATCAATACAGATAAAAATTCCACCACTGAATTTAAATGTGGTTGATGTCATCATTTTGCTCTGGGTCTTTGGGGAAAGTTGTCTTATTCTGTGTCTTCTCCCATTTCCTTCTTCCTGATCTAAAACAATTGTAGACTGGAAATAGTAATAAACATGCTGTCGTTCATCATTGTGTAGATTACTTTGTAAAGTGCTTAGCCTTTAGATATGGAACTCCTGAATTTACTGTTCTTTTCTTATCAGGACCTAGAGGAATCTCTTAGGATGAAGCTGAGTCTTACCAAAGTAGTTAATGGCTGTCGCCTAGGAAAAATAAAAAACCTGGGCAAAGCAGGGGACCACACCATGGACATTCCAGCCTGCCTTCTGTACACCAAGACCGGCTCTGCCCCACACCTGACCCATCAGACACTGCATACTATCCATGGGCTTCCTGCCATGGCTCAGCTTACACTGTCCTCGTTGTAAGTGTTAGACCCGATCACTTAAGTATCAACTCTGCCAGCAGCTTAGATACCTTAATAACGTGCAGTAAAGAGAAAGACCTTTTTGATTATATGCACAAAATTTATAGATTTTTAGAGTGAAATCAGGAGATGTCAAGTGTTATACATCATCTGGCCCTAATCTGGAAGCCATAGGCCAGACCTACGTGTCAGCGCTGCTTCACTATTCCTCTGATCCAGCGGTGCTAGGATGGTGGCCCTCACTGCCACCACTCCCAGAGGTGACAGGGCAAGGAATGCTCTGTGAGAACTAAACTTGGACTCTAGGGGCTATCTTCATGCACCAGCCTCAGATGTTTCCCTGTATCTGCACATGTACTTGCTAGTCCTACTTCATGAAAACAAAACTAATGGAGTTAGATCATTTTATATAATGTATGTATGGACTTTATGCTTAATTGAAGAACCTGCTGTATGATGAAATAACTCTGCAATATCGTGTTAATAATAGTGATTTTACAAGGGAGAGGGGAGGAAGAAAATCTGGGCATTTGGAAGTGGTTGATCTTTGCCAATTTCTGTTCTTACCGAACTACTTGTAAATTGAAGACCTGTACCCTGGCCAATGAACACAGCCTAATGAGTTGGGACTCTTGAATAATGGTATACTTTGTTGTTCAAGACCACGTTTACTATCACATAGCTTGTTTGGGTACAGAGAAGTAGGTTTCAATTGTTGCATGGTGTCTGTAGAATGATTCATTATTATGTATTTTTCTGTTTTGCTTACAGGGCAGAACACCATGAAGTCTTGGCAGAATATAAGGAAGGAATTGGAAAGTTTATAGGTAAAAATTAAGTTATTTGTGTTTGCCTTGTGACGTATTAATTTGAAGTTTGGAGGTGCTGTTGACTGATCTTTCATTCATACATTTACTTATTCATTAACTTAATGAGCATTTATTGGGCATCTAAGAATTATGTATTGGGGATTCAAAGATGAGTAGGAATAGTTGCTTCCCCAATGGAACTCAGAGCCTGTCTGGAATAAAGATAAATAGGTAATTCTTTTTTTTTTTAATCAAAACATATATGATACAACGGTATCTCTGCTGAGATTTCTGTATGTTCCTAATATTTTTTTTTGTATTTTTTTAAATTTAATTTTATTTTTGCAGTGTTCCAAGCTTCATTGTTCATGTAATTCTAGTAGGATGCAGTGACCTCATTTGCAGGATTAGGAATGTGTACATGTACCAGGAGACCCCAGAGGGAGGAACACATAATTTGCTATAGGGTTCATGTGAACGGAGGTCAGACTAAGGAAAGGATTCTCGAGAGAGGGAGGAAGAAGGGGTACTTTATCTGAGTCAAGGAAAAGTAGGACTTAGCTAGGTCAGGAGGTGGGCGCAGTGGTGGGGGTAGACAGGTGTGGGCAGACATCCAGGCACAGAGCAAAGACCCAGAGATAAGAAACTGCATGGGACATACCTAAGATCCAAAGCAGTCTAGCCATGTTTGAGCCTAAAACATAAGATGAAGCAGAAGACGAAATGTTTATCTATAGCTGTATTCTGGTATGTTAATATTATCTTTTGTTCCAGAAATAGGATTTTATATGCAGATGCGTGTGTCCATTTGCTTATAGGAAAAGCTTCACATTGGGAGCTAGAGAATCCATTCTTCTGCAGACCACTTTCTCCTGAGCTTTCTCCCAATAGCTAAGACTCACTTAAGGGGCACCTGGGTGGCTCGGTGGGTTAAAGCCTCTGCCTTTGGCTCAGGTCATGATCTCGGGGTCCTGGGATTGAGCCCCGCATCGGGCTCTCTGATCAGTGGGGAGCCTGCTTCCCCCTCTCTCTCTGCCTTCCTCTCTGCCTGCTTGTGATCTCTCTCCTCTCTGTCAAATAAATAAATAAAATCTTTAAAAAAAAAAACCTCACTTAAGTGAATGAAAATTCTGTTTCCATTGGTTATTCAGTCCTCTGCTTCTGTGGGGAACTGCATGATGACTCGTTGGTCACAAGGCCCCCCCTTTTTAAGTGGAGGGATTTATGTAATGTTTTCCTGGGCTGAATCCAGTTTTAAAACCAGCTTTAAAGTACACAAGCATATAATTAAGTGAAAATAGCTTAAAAAGCTTTCTAGAGATAACTATAATAATTGAAATTGTGGAAAAATAGGTGGAGAACTGCAGAGTTGTTTTTTGTTTTTGTTTTTTGCTCGCTTTGTTTTCTGGGTCTTTTTTCAGTTAAATCTTTTTTTTTTAATGAAAATGTAAGATAGCATAGGAAATTTAAGCACATATGGTTTAGTAAGCACTTAAGAAATTTTTTTATATGACTATATTTTTGACTAAAGAACTTAAGAAATTATCATCTTGAGTCAATGAAACTTACTGAGAATTCAATCCATTTTCAGTGTCCTGTAGCTTCCCTGTAATTCTGCCCCAGGTCCCATAATGTGGGATAGCTTTATTATTGAGATTACCTTTTGACCATATCATTTTGTCTTTCCAGTAGCTAGTTCCTTTGGATGGTACCTGAAATGAACATACTTGGTATTATATTTTTTTAAGACAAATCAAGTAGGGTCAACATGCCACTAAACATTTTTATTGTATTTCATACTTTAAGATACGCTTTTCCTTTGTAGCAACTCATTAGTCATTAGACATGAACATTTAGTTCTTTTTTCAGATGAGTAGGTTTTAAAGGTAATGTTTTTGTTCATGCTGGCAGGCCTCTTATAGTTATGAACAGTGTCCTATGTCTAGAGATACTTTATCCAGCAGTACATATATGAAGCTGCTGTCTGTTACAACACAGTGCAATTGTTGATGTAAGTGCTTTCAGGAGTTCTTTTTTGTGTTTGTACAGGCATGCCAGAATTGCTCTTGTACTGTTCCCTGCATGATCCAGTCAGCCCCTGCCCAGCCGGTTATGTAACAAACAAGGTATGTTCTCAGAAGGGCCTCCAGGGCTGCAGCTTTGTCCCAGAAAGTCAGCCTATTGTATCCTTCCAATGCTAGATCCCACTACCTGGGATGCTAGCCTGTTCCTGGCCCCGTTATACCTTCTCCTTATTTCGACGAATATAGTGGGATGAGTGGTTTATAGGAATTAGAGTAGGGCTGCCTGCAGACAGGGTTAAGGTAAGGAACATATCCTCAGCATTTTCATTGTTGCAAAAAAATTGGGAATGAAGGAGGGTCAAGTACGTGGCAAAAAAAGAAATTGCTATGATGGTAGAAAGCAATAGTTTTTTTATGCCATGCTTTATTTGCAGTTTTAACAACCTCAGGAAGCGCTAGGAAAGTTGCTGATGAGTGTTATCACATGTATAACTATATATAGTAGAATCTCGGTGTAATACTGCTTGCTTTTAGAACAGCATTTGAAAAAGCTGGGTGCACAGCCAGAGATTTTAGCTAGTGAAGAACAGTATCAAAAGGACTTCGTTAAATGCTTCCACCTGAGACATGGCACGTTGGTCTTGTCCCTAAGGACTACGTTCTGGCAAGGCCTCCGTATATACTGCTGCTTTACAAATGCAATTACTTTTCTTGTACCCACTTCATTGATGTCAATGATACCTCTTAATCTTACCTAAGATAAAGTATTTTATTTTATTTTATTTCTTTATTTTTAAGATTTTATTTATTTATTTGACAGAGAGAGATCACAAGTAGGCGGAGAAGCAGGCAGAGAGAGAGGGGGAAGTAGGCTCCCTGCCGAGCAGAGATCCCGATGCAGGGCTCGATCCCAGGACCCTGAGATCATGACCTGAGCTGAAGGCAGAGGCTTTAACCCACTGAGCCACCCAGGCGCCCAAGATAAAGTATTTTAAATTATTCTTCTGCTTTAAACTTCTTTTTATTTTGTAATTTTAATCCAAAAGAATATTTTTACCTCAGTTATCTACCCCCATTTGTGAGGGAGAGAGGATTCATTTAAACGATGTTCTTAAGCCTTAGGCCAGAATGAAAAAACTGTGTGGCTTCCCCATTTATATCCTTGTCAGTCTCCTCGGAGAAGAAAGATACTATAGGGGAAGGAGTAACCAAAGAAAGAACATTATATAGAGATGCTTCTGTACATTCCGACTTCTTTGTATCTATATCTAACTCAATCCAGTAAACACTTACTAACCTTCAATAATGTGTGAAGCCCTAGACTAGGCTTTTGTGGCACAAACATGAATTGGGATTCTCAGTACTATCGTTTCGATAAAAGAAGTAAGTACAAATTGCTATAAGAGCTTAGAAGAGTGAGTGATGGATTATGTCCAGATAGGTTTTGGGGGCTCAATAGAGTAGATGATGTTTGAACTTTGTCCTGAAGGATGCATGGTATTTTACCAGGCAGAGAAGTAGGAGGAGGGCATTTCAGCCAAAAGGAACAATGTGATCAAAGACAGAGAAAGATCAAAGTCTGTGGATCTCTTTAGGGACAGCATGCATGGGGTGGGGTCTCGGAGAATGGAAGACTGAACTGGAAAAGTATAACAAAGAATTCTTGGGACTAGCTCAGAAGCTGGCTGTGTGGCCACTGATGGATTCTCTGTAAGCTATAAGGTGCTCAGAGAATTGGGATATAGTACAGGAAGATTCTTCTACCCTCCATGTCTAAGATAATGAAATGCCACCATCTTTCCATTTATAAAGAAGAATTAAATTCAATATTGCTTTATCATTTTATTATTTCCTTTTGATTTGCATTTTACTCTTGCTGATTCTTCATCATTTTGTTCCATGGCAGTCTGTGTCCGTGTGGGGTCTTGGGGGACGAGTGGAAATGACTGCTTCCAAGTTCATGGCAATTCAGCAGGCCCTTCAGCCAGACTGGTTCCAATGTCTCTCAGATAGAGAGGCATCTTGTGAGGAAGCAACTTCCATAAAAAGAGCCAGAAAGTCTGTTGATCGATCACTTCTATTCCTGGATAATTGTCTACGGCTACAGGAAGAGTCAGAGGTAAGGCTGCGCCGCCCACCACTCCTTTCTGTTTGAAACTCTCGCTTACTGACGTTCCATACTACTGCCTTCTCTGCTCCTCCTGCTTCTCTGCTTCTCAATTCCTGGTCTCTTTTACTCTCCTTTTTTCTTTTCCTGAACCATAAGTATTCTAACTCTAGAATTCTGTTTTAGGCTCTCTTTTCCCCCCAATCTGGGTATTTTCCTTGGGCAGCCTCCTCCTGGTTTTAATTGCTGAATAATTCTGAAATTGCACGGATAATCAAGCTCACTCTGCGTAGTTTCAGAATGACATAAAGTGGACTTCAGCTGGGTTCTACTAGAGTATTCCCTCACATGCCCCTCAAACTCAGTATCTGACCTCCTCAAACCTTTTCCTCTCTGTCTCGGTTCATAGCAGCCACGAAGTTCCTCAGCCCAGAAATTTGAGTCTTTCAAGACTCTTTTTTTAAAAAATTTTATTTGAAATCAATTAATTAACATAGAATGTATTATTAATTTCAGAGGTAGAGTTTAGCGATTCATCGATTGTATATAATACCCAGTGCTCATTACATCACGTGTCCTCCTTAATGCCCGTCACCCAGTTACTCCATCCCCCCACTGACCTCCCCTTTAGCAAACCTCAGTTTGTTTCCTAGAGTTACGAGTCCCTTATGTTTTGTCTCCCTCCCTAATTTTGTCTTATTTTTCCCTCCCTTCCCCTATGTTCATCTGTTTTGTTTCTTAAATTCCACATTCAAGGCTCTTTTTAATACCCAATTTAATATCCAGTTGTTTGCACTTTCTTGATTCCATCTCCCTAAATTTATCTAGGATCTGCCTCCACCTCCCTATCTTTCTTATCACCACCTCGAGGCATAATAACCTCATCATCTCTTATGTAGACATTACCTTTTAATTATTCTGACTCTTCTCGTTTCCATCCAGTCCACCTTCAGCCCTGCTATCTGAGAGATCTTCATAAAACACAAATAGGAGCCCATATCCACTTCCTAAAGAGAATTTAATGACTCTCTATTTCACCTCTTACGTGACATGGACGGGCTGCTGTGACCTAGCCTCTGCCCACTCCTCCGGCTCAGTGCCGACCCCTTTCTTCTGTGGCTGTGCCCCTTCTTAGTCACCCGCAGTTCCCTGAGGCATTACCCTGTTTCATTCTGCTGAGACTGTACATGGACTTCCTTCTGGACCGTTTCTTTTTTTCTTATCTCCAGCAATATTGCATCTCTTGCTTCCAGATCCGGCTCATTCAGTTCCATTCATCGTTCTAGGGAGCTGTCCCTGACCCTTCCAGGTAGTTCTGTTCATCCTTTGCCATCCCTTTAATTTGTATATGACTGTATTATAGCTCTAATAATTTCGTAGTGCGATGGTTTCTTTCTGTGCTTGTCTTTATTAGATTGTGACCTCCTTAAACTCAATTTTTGAGTGCCCTTGTTGTCTCTCCACCATGTAGCAAAATGCCTGACATAAGTAAGCCCTCAGTAAATGCTTGCTGATGGTGGCTGGTTATGACGGGCTGGGGCGGATGAAGCTGTGGCGGTGGACCAGAGAGCCTGGTAGCAGAGTGAATGAAGCTGGGAAAGGATGCAGTCGCTAGGAGAGAGCAGAGCCGGTGAGAGAAGGGAAGGTGTGAGCGGAGGGAAGAATTCAGTGTTGAGATCACTTATGTGGAGTAATCCTGAGCAGGGGTCAGGTCCCACTGTGGCAAAGTGCACTGAGGTGGAGGACCATTGTTATCTTGAGTGTACCAATAAAAAATATAATTGACTGATAAAGTTAGGATACATAAAATGATCAGAGGAAACTTAGTTGTCATTCTGAATAGAACTCTCAGTATCTGCAGTAAGAGTTCAGCATGGGGACATTGCCGTGGGTCCTGATTGTTAGTGTTGCTCACTAGCAATTGTTTTGAGCCAGTAATTATCCTTGTAGGATGAGTAATGTTTCCATGAGTAGAAAGGAGGACAGGGAGTGTGACAGCATGATTATTAGAACAGCCGGCTGAGCCTCAAGTCCCTCTTCCATGCCAGTCAGCCTTACACTTCACATTATTGCTGTGCGGTGGTCCCTCTTTCTAGCCCTGTGATCTGCTGTTGTCTTGACATGATTATTAATAGAGCCCCCTTTTATGCTTACATGTGTCCCTTATTTATTTATTTTTTTTTTGAAAGAGCACTATTATTACTTTTACGTACAGAAAATTCAACGGTGCACACTTAGCCCAGTTTGGTGGCCAGTTCTTTAGCCCCTGCCTTTCTCAGCTTGGCCATGTGAACCACCGACTTTGGACCCAGGACATTGCCTCCCCAGTGACGGCAGATCTCATCATATCTGCCACTGTAATTGGTTCTGATAGCTTCCAGCAGCCTAGCCCAAGGTCCTTTGTCTTCCAAGTTAACCCATGTGAAGGCAGCAGTGGTGCAGGTCTTCCTGTGGACCAGATGCTCCAGCCTGACCTTCCTCCTGATAATGCAGTAGGGAACCCTCATCTTATGACACAGGACGGGCAGGAAGACAATCGGCTGAATGGGATCCACATTGTATGCAATCACCACCAGCTAAATCTTCTTGTTTTTCCACCAAGGTGGTGACTCTTAACCCCAGCTGGAAGGACAGGTAGCATCTTAGTGGAGACACTCCCTTTGCTGGAGCTTTTTTCTCAGCCCAGGCCAACAATCTCTGCTTCTTCTCTTGCTTTGTCTCTGGTCTGTATTTGTGGGCCAGCTTTAGCGGTTGAGTAGTTTGGCGGTCCAGAGCCAAGGTCTTGGGTGAACCGGTTAATTGTGGGAGGTACTTTCAGACACATATAGAGAAAAACCCTTTGCCGCTGCAGCCGGATATAGTGGGGCCATTGGACACAGCAGACAAGGTCCCTTTTGGGCGGGGTGTCCTGTCTGATGCCAAAATTCTTGGGACTTTCCTCAGGCAGTGGATCGACCACCTTCTTGGCCTCCTGCTTCTTCACGACTGCAGAGGCTGGGGCCCTCTTCTTCCCCTTAGCCTTCTTTCCTTTTGGCATCTTGGATGGCTGGTAGAGAGAGCACATATGTTCTATTTTATACAGTAAATTATATGATTATACTTCTTACGTCCACCAAAGGGGGTTTCCCCGATAGGGCTGTGCCAGTCACGTAAAGGGGCAGGCCCGTGTAACTACCTGCTTTGTATGTCTGCATACATCTTTCCCTTTTCCTGTGATTTCTTCCTTTTTTACTCACTGGATCTTCTTATTCTGAATGCCCTTAAATACTGAAGCTCTCCAAGGTTCTGGTGTTGGCTTTCTTTTTCTTCCTAGGCCAGGGAAGGCAAATGGGTTTCATCCCAGGGTGCTTGGAGCTGTGCCTGGGCGCAGCAGGAAGAGAGTATCTGTCAACCATGCCTGCCGTGGGGAGTGGTAGCAGTGTGCCAGGCGTCCGCTGTTCCAGCCTGGGCAGTCACATTTGTATCACACGTGTCCTCAGTGGCTGGTGACCTCAAACTCAGAATGCACAAAACAGAATGATCATCTTGCCTCACCCTCCACTGTTTTCCTAAGATTCCCTGTCTTTGCTCTTCCCATCCTCTCCCTGGACTTCCAAAACAGGAGCCAGGAATCATCCTAAACTTTTCATCCTCTCTGTGGGCAACTAATCGGTCAACTTTGTTGATCGTACCTTCTTTTTTTTTCTTTTAAGGATTTTTATTTATTTGCGAGAGAGCGCGCGAGCACGTGCACAAGAAGGGGGGAGGGGCAGGGGAGAGGGAGAAGCAGACTCCCCACTGAGCAGGGAGCCTGACGTGGGGCATGACCCCAGGACCCCAGGACCACAACCTGAGTTCAAGGCATACACTTAACTGACTGAGCCACCCAGGCGCCCCCGTTGATCATACCTTCTGATGAAGTTTCGGATCCTGTCCCTCCCCTTCACCCACTGCCACTGCCTTAGCCTGGGTCCTCTTCGTCTTTCTCCCGAATTATTAAACTTGCCTCCTATGTATCCTTTAGCCATACTCACTCTTAAATCATTCTTCACACATCAGCCCAGTGTTCTTCCTGATTGTGTCCCTCCTACTTGAATTGAGATGGGAAATTCCCTCTTCACAGCATTTCAGGCTCTCTCCCAGTCTTCTCTTCTACCACAGAGCCACTATTGCTTTGCATTTTTACTTCTTAGTTGCAAACACATAGTTTTTACATATATGCATTACTGTATGGGGTTTTCATTACATGAATATGATCATATGTTCAGAAATGCTTGTTTTTGTTTAGCAATAGCTCAAAACTCTTTCTCTGTCAGTCCATATATTGCTATATCTACTGCATTATTCTTAAAACACCTGCATAGGAAGCCATACTACGAATGTATCAGAATTCATGTAAGCCTTTACTCTATTGATGTATGTTTAAGTTGTTTCCAGTTTTTCATTATTGTAAACATTTTGTAAATATACCTTGATGCATGTGAATGAATATATTTGTAGGAATAATTCTTAGAAGTGGAATTTTAGGGTGTACAGATAAAAGCATTGACATTTTGAGAAGTGTTGTCTACTTGCCCTCCCAAGAAGTTGAACTAATTTGTACTCTCTCTAGTTATCAGAGTATGTGTCATTTCTCTAACACTTTTACCTCCACGGTGTTGCTCTCTGTCTTTTAACTATTTTGTCAGAGTGATGGGCGAAAGTGGTATCTAACTATTTCCAATTTGTATTTCCTTCCTGGTGAGCTTCGGTTAGCTCTTCATATGTCTACAGGGTATTCACATTTACTTTTCTGAAGTTCATATTCACATACCTGCCCCGATTTCTATGGGGTTGTCATTTCCGTAGAAGATTTGTTAGAGGTTTTCTATGATGTAAGTGTTTGTCTATTCCAATAAGCAGTGAACTCTCCTTTGCCTTTGTTGAGAGTATATTTCACTAGAGAAGTTTTGTATTCAAATACATTAGCCTTTTCTGGTAAGCTTTAGCTTGCTTAGGGAGGCCTTCCTTACTCTGAGGTTATAAAAACTTGAATATATCTTTTTGAGATTTGTGTAACTCTTTTCTGTGTTTAGATTAGAGCACTATGCAGGATTTATTTTTGAGTGTGCAGTGTAGTTTTATTTTTTTCCAAACGGATAGTCAGTTATCCCAACCACAGAGTTCTTAAAGTTCTCTCTAATGGAGAGACTTCGGGGTAGCCTAAAGCAGGCCTGGATAGTCATTTAAATGAATGAAAACTGATCCTTTTGTCCTTTTCCTCTCATACTTGTTCAGTGTGTGTTTCATTTAACCTAAGCTCAAACATGACTGCATGTCCTGATTGCTCAGTTTCTCCTCAGTCTTTCTTACCTGTTTGGGTGGCTTTCAAGTTGTGTGTTTTGGAGCCCGAAAGGTTCTCAGGGAGGAGGGAGCCCCATTCCCCTCTCATGCTTCAACTGTAGCAGCTGCACCGAGATCTCTTCCATGCAGAGTTCATTTAAACGAAGGTCTCCACTACTGGAAACAGTTAAAAGCATTCAGTCCTTTCTCCCCTTAGGTCCTTCAGAAAAGTGCCATCATTGGAGTGATTGAAGGTGGAGACGTGATGGAGGAGAGGCTGAGATCAGCACGAGAGACGGCCAAGCGGCCCGTAGGTGGCTTCCTTCTGGATGGCTTTCAAGGCAATCCAGCAACCCTGGAAACTAGACTGTACTTGCTGTCATCAGTCACTGCAGAGCTGCCGGAGGACAAACCAAGGCTAGTGTTCAGTTAAGGTGCAGGCCACGCCTCGCGGGCTGTGGGGCAGGCGTGCTGGTGATTGTGTATTACGGAGAGTCTCTACGTGAACATGTCTTTTGATGAACTGATGATGGCCTTTCTGGGCTGAGTCTGCTGAGGTCGACTATGGGGGGAGTCTCCATCACGGCTGTCCTGCCTTTGATTTCAGAACGTAGATGAGGACAATCGCCAGGTGAATTGGTTTATTTGATCCTCATAGGTGAGGGCAAGTGTTATACTGTTTCTCCTCATTTTTATGCCAGTGTTTGTCTACTTGCTTCATTATAACATGGTGCCTGGGGACAGGTATAAAATCATGTGGAGCTCTGGCCTTAATCAAGGAAAGTTGAGGACAGATCTGGGGTGCCTAGCAGAATGAACATAGGCTGTAGTAATAAGGGCGTTGAAGAAATTCTTAGATTTGAGGCAGGTAGTTAAGTCAGTTTTTGAAATCAAGAGGACTGGCAACACTAATGGGGCTAGTTCTTTCCATAAACATGGGATTCACTATGTACTGGTGTAGAGAAACAATCTGCAAGATTCAAAGCTCAAAATCCCAAGGTTCTGAGTGCAGCTGATGTCTTATTAGATTACCCACATTTTTCTTTTTTTTATTTTCTTTTTTTTTTAAATCCCTAGTCTTTCATCCAACTTCATATAAATATTAATGCTTTTTTCTACAGATCTATTAAGAGATTTAATAATAGAATACTGCTTTATGCCACTCGGGTTGTTGGATGGTATATAGTATATGCAAATGTTACCACTTAAAAAAAAATCCAGGTATAACTTGCAATAAAGTGTGTGACTCTTATGTACAGTTTGATGGATTTTTACACTCGTATACACCCCTGGAAACCTCAGCCAGAGCAAGATACTTCCAGCAGCCCAGGCGGCACTTGCCCCATAGCTTTAACCTAGCTCTCGTACTCATTGTTCCCCACCCGGTGCTGATTTTGTTCTGGTGCAGATAACAATTCACTAGTATTTCTAGTCATTTTCTGACTTCTTTGAGCTAAGTGTTCACAGATGTCTCTTACTGAATTTGAGAGCTGGGATTGTTTTCATTCTATACGTGTGTAGAAATGCCAGCTTCAGTTGGAGAGGAGTTCTAAAACATAACATTAGTTGAAGGAAACTAGTCAGAAAAACCGGCATATATTTAAGTGTTTGAGTTGTTTAATATTACATAAGCCTTTTTTGGACTTCTCTTAGAAATCAAGGAGTCTGTAAGCTTTTCTCTGCCAGTTCATAAAAGGGACTGTGGGTAGAAAAACAAACATAAAAGATAGCAGCCAGCCAACTCTGATCTAGTGCACCTCCCCCTCTTGTTTTAATGGCAAAACCCAGCTGAGTGGTATGATCACTCCCAGAATGCCTTACCCGTTACCTCTGAAAATACCATCTCATTCCACCATGCAGACTTTTTATTAATGGAGAAAATAAAAGAAAAGTCAAGAAAGTAAAATAGACTCTCAGATCTTATGGGCAGAGTTGAAAGTCTGAACAAGAGTTGCTTTGTAAATGAACCTGTGAAGAATACAGTAGATAAAGAATGTCTTTCTTGAACCAATTATAAAAAAGAATTCTAGGCAAAATACAGTTAAAACATGGAAAATATTTGAGGGGGAAATAAAGCACACAGCTTTGCACTCTTTAAAAAAAATTTTTTTTAAAAATTGATAGGGGCGCCTGGGTGGCTCAGTCGCTAAGTGTCTGCCTTCTGCTCGGGTCATGATCCCAGGGTGCTGGGATTGAGCCTCGCATCAGCTCCCTGCTCAGCGGAAAGTCTGCTTCACCCTCTCACACTCCCCTTGCTTGTGTTCCCTCTCTCCCGGTCTCTTTCTCTGTCAAATAAATAAAATATTAAAAAATAAATAAAATAAAACAAAAATTGATGTATAGTTGACATATAACTTTGCACCCTCAAAAAAGTCTATGTAGTGGATAGATAGGCTGTAAAGTTCAGTTGAAGACTAGGAAGGTTGTTTAGAAGGAATGGGAGGGGAAAGAAACTAACCTTTATTGAACTTCTCTTTGGGCCCCGAGACTCCAGTGTGCTTTTTCAAATATCTCCTTAATCTTTACAACAAATCTGTGAGGTATGTATTACTGGTCTTGTTTTTAAGATTAGAAAACTAAAACCCAGAATGGTTAAGAAACCTTCCCAAAGTAGTACAATAAGTAAATTAAAGGCAGAACTGGGATTTGAGCCCAGGTCTCTCTGCTGCCAAAGCCCTATGTTCTTTCTATCACATCTTATTATCTGTTGCCTGCCATGCAACTGTGATTGGTGGGTTTCATTATTACTACTTTTTTTTTTTTGAAGATTTTATTTATTTGAGAGAGAGTGCACATGAGCAGGGGGAAGGGTAGGGGAAGAAGGAGAAGCGGACTCCCTGCTGAGCATGGAGCCTGATGTGGGGCTCGATCCCAGGACCCTGAGGTCATGACCTTAGCCGAAATCAGACGCTTTACCAACTGAGCCACCCAGGCGCCCTCATTATTACTACTTTTAATGCTCTCTGGGAAGAGTGTCTGCTTCCATTCCTGGCATCGTCCTCACGTCACTGTTCTTACTATTGTTTTCACAGGCTCATCTGTGGAGTCAGCCGGCCAGATGAGGTCCTCGAGTGTATTGAAAGGGGAGTGGACTTATTTGAGAGTTTTTTCCCTTATCAAGTGACAGAGCGGGGATGCGCCCTGACTTTCAGCTTTGATTACCAGCCAAACCCTGAAGAGACACGTAGGTCTTCTGAAGTTAGTCTCGGTGTTGTCCTCAGGTTTCTTCTGTTTCCTCTTCATTATTGGCCTTGAGTCACAAGCCAGAAATATGTGCATAGTGTAACGCCAGCCTTTCATAAAACTACCATGTTTGTTTCTGATCTGTATGCCCTGGCATGCCGGCACACAAAACCAGGTACTTAGAGCTATACCTGTAGCTCCTCAATATTAGGGAGTGATCTTAGAGTGAGCAGAACCAAGAAAAACAAAACCCTTTCTATTAACAATCTGAAAAAAGAACATTTGGAGTAAATAGTGATGCAAATCTAAGAATAGAAAGCCTTTCAACTACTTGGTAAAAGTTGATTCACTTTTTCACAGAAGAGTTCTTGTCTACTTTTTGCAAACCCCGTGCTATCAAAATACAGGGAGTCTCTCACCCCCTCTGATCCTAGTGTTACTTATGCTTTTTTTTTTTTCACACAGAGATGTGAAAGCTAATACTGCTTTGAAGCACCACCATTTTCTTGTATTGCTTAGTTCCTCAGAAGTCAAGAATATCAGTTTCAGAGTCTGACATTTGACTGACAGTAGAAAAAGAATTGGAATATGGGCTATGGGCCGGGGTCCCTTAGAATATCTACCGAATTTTTCTGGAGAATGTTGCATGCCTGGCCTGCCTTCTGGCCTTCACAGGTCTGATTTCCTTTCCTGCTTCCTGCTGTCCTTTGAGTTCTTCCTCGGTCACCTCTGGCCCTACATTTAACTCGGGCCAGAAACTTCTTTAAAGATTCATTTTATTCCCCACAAGTTATTAAAATTTCATCCAGAAGATGTTACAGTTTTATAAAGCAACCTAACCATTAACCTAAATCGAATTACTTCTGGAAACAAAATAAATCAGATTGATCAGATTCTTATATATAGGAGATCAGTTTTGCTGTCCTTTAAACTGACTAGACCATAATGTATACGGGTGGAAAAGCATACCACAAACACTATAAAATGTTCATTTACAAGCTTAAGTATTTCCACAAGGACATGGGTAACTGTTAATCATTCTGTACCATGAATATCCAAAATTTGAGAACTTGATATTGAGTTCTCCGGAACAAACAAATTCCTTTTTGGCTAAAGAAAGCTGTTTCTTTATGATTAGGAAAATTGAAATAGTTCAAACACTTTCCACTAAAGTAGTATTATTAATCATATTTGTGTATGTGTTTATGTAGTAAATTAAAGTCTTTTGTCAATTATAAAGTGAAAGTCACAGAGGAATAAGTTGCCTAATATAGGAACTAATATAGTTCCCCATAGAATAAGGGTTTTCCAGAAAGCCAGGGCATTATTGTGGTTTCCCACATCAGCATGCAAATTCATGGCCGCAAAATTATAACAGCCCTCTGCTCAATGCTCAGGTAACTTCTTTTTCCGTTTGATCTGGACAAAAATTACCTCCTTAGGACTGTCTGCCCATTCTCCTTGGGCTGACCATGAGTTTGTTACTACTCCTTCCTAGTAAAACTTCTCTACTTGCCCCTGTTCAAGACAGCTGGCTCTTTGCATAGTGACTGGTGTTTTTCTTATATATCCAGGAATGTTCTTTCTTAAAGAGCTCAAGGGAACAACTCAAGTCTCCATTTAGTTCTGGATAATCTGAGTTCCCTGGAAGGCTAGGGTGCCCATATAGAATACATAAATTAAAACCATGTTCTACTTTTAATCTCTTTGGAACATAAGCAGTTACAAAGCACAATTAATTTGCATGTATATGATGATGAGATGTAACTCCAATATATACACACAAATTTATCTCTCTCTTTCTCTCTCTCTCTTTTTTATTTATTTATTTATTTATTTATTTATTTATTTATTTGACAGAGAGAGAGAGAGAGATCACAAGCAGGCAGAGAGGCAGGCAGAGAGAAAGGAGGAAGCAGGCTTCCTGCTGAGCAGAGAGCCCGATGTGGGGCTCGATCCCAGGACCCTGAGACCATGACCTGAGCTGAAGGCAGAGGCTTAACCCACTGAGCCACCCAGGCGCCACTTTCTCTCTCTCTCTAACACACACACACACACTCTCCCCAACTGTTTTCTTAAAAATCACTCCTTGACAGAAAGATTATATATTATCTACTTCTAACCATAGTTTGCTTAGACATTGTTGAATCTCCAAGTTTTGATATCATAGAGAATATGTCAGTGATCATCTTGGTCCATATTACTACTTTTCTTGTGTCATTTCCTTAGGATAAATTCTTATGAGTGGAATTATAAGGTCAAAGGCCATAAAATAGTAACTAATATAATCTCCCAATGGCCAATCTTTATCCAATTTTTATTCAAGACTTTTTGTTGGTTTGTCTTTCAGTACTACAACAAAATGGGATACAGGAAGAAATGAAATATGTGGCTCAAACAAAGAAAATTAAAACAACCAGTTGCAACCAAGAAATGACATCATTTGAAATTAATCTAAAGGAAAAAAAGTAAGGAATTTTTTTAGATTTTGGTTTCTGACTTTTTAATTTCAGTCTGTTTTAAAAGTTTATGTAACTGTTCCCATTTCAGTTTATGACTTCATAAAATATTTATAGTTGGATATTACTTGGGCCTTCTTAAATTCAGTTCCAGAAAAACTTGTTTTTTGTGCAGATGAATTGTGTACTTTGTCATGTCAGAAAACTGAGGCTAGATAACTGTTGTTTTAGAAGAGCTGTCAGAAAGATTAGACCAAATCCATTGTCTGGTGTCTTTTACTCTTTCCAATTACTTTAAATAATGTCAGAGCAAAATAAAGATTTCAAGATAAAAAACAACAAAGTGTTTGAATTCTAAGGAACTTAAGTCATCTTGGTTATATACAGATTATAAATCTTAATAAAATATATCCCTCTGTGAAGAATGAACTAAGAGACCTTATAACTTTGTATTTGGCCCAAAGTAGTAATTATTAGTGAACCACTGAGAGATTTTTCTGTGAATTTGGTATTCTCACTTTAGTGCTAGGGTGTTCTTGGTTTTATGTAAAGGAACGTTCCAGGGATTCAGACTTGATTTATGTCTATCTAGGAATAGTACAGACTTCAAAATTTATGAAAGAATATGCAAATCCTAGGTCTAATCTGTATTCTATAAGGGCTTCTTGATTATAGGTCTGAAATGGTGATATTTACTCATTTAACTTCTTGAAAAATAGCCAAGGAGATTCGTTTCTGTTTTTCAAATGCTAGGGTAATATAAATGGGTTACTATTAAACTTCCCTCACATTATAGATTTAGCTGGAAATTGTAGTTTTCTTATTGTCAGCACTGGATTTGAAGTTCAGAGCCTAGCATTACTCATTGGCTCTGTGACCTTGGTCAAGTCATTTAACTCCCCCCCCCCTGTTTTTTTTTAAAGTAAGCTCCATGCCCAGTGTGGAGCTAAAACTCGAAACCCCTGATATCAAGAGTTGCATGTTCTACTGACTGGGCCAGCCAGGCACCCCTTAACTTCTTTTTAATAGCTGATAAAAAGTAACACATATATAGTGCCCAGCAATGTCCAAATCCTTTGTTTTGTTTTAAGATTTTATTTATTTGACAGAGAGAGAGAGAGTGCACAGCAGGGAGAGCAACAGGCAGAGGGAGAAAGAGAAGCAGGCTTCCCACTGAGCAGGGAGCATGACGGAATGTGGGGCTCAATCCCAGAACCCTGGGATCATGACCCGAGCTGAAGGCAGACATCCAACAGACTGAGCCACCCAGGCGGCCCCCCCTTTTTTAAGATTTTATTTATTTATTTGATCGAGAGAAAGAATCCTTTCCTATATTGACTCATTTAATTCTTGTAATAACTCCCTAAGGTAGATGCTCTCATTACACTTATTACCATTACAGATGAGAAAACAAAGATACAGAGGGATGTTAAGTGACTTGCCCAAGTGAGTTGTGAGCCGGACATCAAACCTAGGCCTGATAGTTCTGGAGCCCTTCCTCTCAACCCCCTTAGTGGTCTTCATTGGGAAATGACAGTAAAAATGGCTGTCTTCAGAGGTGGTTGCAGAAATTAAGTGAGACAACGTATGTCAAAGTGCTTTGCAATCTACACACACACACAAACCCTGCCAGTGAAAGGTCGTACCGTGTCTTCTGTACTAGTTCTGGTGGCGAGGGGAAGAAGCGTGTCATGCTTCAGAACAGCATTTACTGTCGCTGTGTGCCCTTACAGTGTGACTAACAAAAGCTTAGCGTGAGGGAGTGATCCCAGGACCCTCTCTCGATGCTCTCTGTAAGCCTCAGTCCAGGAGGTTAGGTCTGTCAGGAGAAGACTTCTGAGTCTCCTGACTCATCGTGCTCTATGTTAACCGGTCACCACATTGTCATCCTAAGCAGGTGCCCAGCACTGTATTTGCCAGGGAGGTTATTAATTATTGCTTATGTACCGGCCAAATAGATAGCCTAGGCTGTGGATGTCTTGTATTGCTCATTGTCTGGACTATCACTGTAACTTCCTTTGTCAGGTACCAGGAGGACTTTGAGCCACTTGTGAGAGGGTGTTCCTGTTACTGCTGTAAGAAACACACTCGTGCGTACATCCACCATCTGCTGGTGACCAACGAGCTGTTGGCTGGGGTCCTGCTCATGATGCACAACTTTGAACACTATTTTGGATTTTTCCACTCCATCCGGGAAGCACTAAAAAGCGACAGACTGGCACAGTTGAAAGAGCTCATCCGCAGGCAAGCATCTTGAGACCTGGCACACACAAGTCTGACTCTTCACACTGAGCCTGTCCTGCTGTTGGAATGTGGGAAGACGAGAACAAGAAATGATCTTGGCTTTAATCATTTATATCGGAGAATGAGATCTGCTCATAAATAAGGAACGTTTGAACCAAACTCTGCCGACTTGAGGCTCAAAAGATTTCTTCTCAAGACTTAAGTGACCCAGACTGATCAGAAAGAACTGAACCATGGCCTTTAATATTTCAGTGCTAACTCTTTTAGCGAATGGAGGTTCGTTTAGTCAAAGACAAAAGATTTAGTTGTGAAGGGACAGCCTTGAAGCGGGGTTGATGAGATTGTGTGGGTTCGCGGGGTTGGATCAGAGCTTGAAAAGTCATCAGCGTGACTTCTGTAGACGTGTGACTGTTGACGGTAAAAGGAATCTGGCTGATTGAAGAGTTTCCTAGTTTTAATCCTTGTATTCTCAGGAGCCTCTTGGATGCTTCTGCCTTCCCAGCTGCCTCGCTGTTGCAATCAATCAGAAAAGGCTCTTGTGACTTGACTAGGCTCGCATCTTCATGGGATGTGGGGCTCACACATCGCTCCTAGGATCGGTTGGCCCAGGGCACACACCTTCATTTGACCACGTGATCTATGTGTGACTTGTCTCCCGAGAGCCCGTGCAGTTGCCCATTACGAGCCAAAAGTTTGCCTAGGTGCTTTCTCATCTGGTCTTACAGATCTGCCATGGTCTGCCCTTCAGGCTCATTAATAGTCTCACCACATAATAACCGTGGCCCCATCACTGGGGGAGATTCATTCACCACATGTTCACTTGGACAGAGCCCTGGCCTGGCAATTGGAAGACTGGGCTTCAGTTCTACTCAGCTGTAACACCAGGCAAATCACTTGCCCCCTCCACGCCTATTTCCTCCTTAACAAACAGGGACAGGCAGGGGGCGTAGGACTACATGAACTTCCAAGAGTCTATCTAGCTGTGATGTTGGGGGAACAAAAAGTTTTAGTTTACATTCGCAGCCTTCTTGTGTCCTAGTTTACTGATCACTGTTGGCCTGGTGAACAATGGAGTGGCGCCGGGAATCAGGCACGTAGAGACATTTGAGAGCCGAGAAAGAAGTTTGGCCTGTGACTTCTGAAGTGGTTGGTAAGTTGGCATCAGCAGATCCTGAGACTGGGAAGACCTTCCTGGATCATCTCTGATTCTATGAGTTTTTCTGCTCTCACCAAAGGAGTGACATTCATGTTGATGTGACAGGTGATTTTTATTTTCTTTGGGCTTTTCTCTGTCATGTTTTCTGTAAGAGTACATACACACATAGTTTTTGTAAAAACAACCAGCGGAATAAAAAAAAAAAAAATGCCTTTGTTTTTGTAGGAGCGTGGAATATATTTGCTTTACATTCTTAGGCTGTAATTTGTTATTTTTTCATTTCAGTGGGCATTACTGAACATTGTTTTTAATTATTATATGGTTACTATATTTTTATGTGCTAGGTATCTATATGTTTTTCTTTCATTAATGGTTCAGGAATGTCTGTGACATTCTTACAATATCTCCTCCATGAATGGCAAGGGTAGTTAGGAAAGAGTTTCTGCTCTCAAGGATCTGCTTGCTTTGAAATATATTGGACTAGACTTGTTCATATGTTTATGTTCCTGTTCAATGCCAAATCCATTGTTGGAGGAATATTAATATCCCAGAATCCATATAAATTTATGAGTTTTATTTATGTTCAAAACATGAATATTCTGCTCAAGCATTGTTCATTTTTCTGGGTCTTTTTCTTATTAGCACATTTGAAAAAAATGGTTTTTTCCTGTAATGTAAGTCTGTTAAAGTCAATTGCCAATAAACATTTTTAATTAAAAAAATATACTGTCTTTCCTGTAAATAGTAGTGAGTCTATTAAGCAAACTATTAAATTTCCATGATACTAGAAATGTTCTCCATTGGAAAAGAATTTTTTTCTACATTTATTTCATCTGTGGTCATTGTTTTCAATGCACTCATACTAAATGCAGATTCCAAGGAGATTCGGCAATGTATCTGTCTCTTTAAATGATATAATTGGGGCCTTAAGGCCATGCTAGCACATAATAAAAATAATAAAAACCATAAGCTATGGAGAGCATTTTTAATGTACTAGGCACCTTAGTAAATGCTTTTTTTGTTGTTGTTTTAAAGATTTTTATTTATTTATTCGACAGAGAGAGACACAGCGAGAGAGAGAGACCAAGCAGGTGGAGGGTGGGAGAGGGAGAAGCAGGCTTCCTCCAAGCAGGAGCCCAATGCGGGGCTTGATCCCAGGACCCTGGGATCATGACCTGAGCTGAAGACAGACGCTAACGACTGAGCCACCCAAGTGCCCCAGTAAATGCTTTCCTTATATAACTTGTTGACCCTCAGAGCGCGGTTATGAGGTGTTGATATTATTCCTATGTTAAGACCTGGGTTGCACGAAGGCTGAGTAGCCTGCCTGAGGGCCTACCAGGAATTTCTGGAAGGTTGAGTAGTTTGTCTAAGGGCCTAACACTATCAGCCCCCAAGTTAAACTTAAGCTGCATCTGACTAAGTTTCTGTAGTTGAGCATTGCACTAAATAGCCTCTTGTGACTTGCCCTTGGGTTGCAGGGGCTAAGAGAAGGGAGAGAACTAGAAGGGCCATGTGGCCTAGCAGTGCTGGGGGCTTCTGGAGCCTCACTGCAGCATGGTCCCACTCCCGCCATGGGGAAGGGCCAGTACTGGCACGCGTCGCCCACGGTCCCGTGCTGGCCCCCGTGGGTGCTCAACATGAGTTGCCGTTCCATGTCCCCCACTTCCTCCCACCCCTGGTCTGGGGGCTATAGTCACACCCTGAATGGTGTCGAAAGGCCTGGGGTCTGCAGTCAGTTCAAGCGGACTCAAGGAACCCATGG
Source organism: Potos flavus (assembly GCA_028534135.1). Lineage (NCBI taxonomy): Eukaryota > Metazoa > Chordata > Mammalia > Carnivora > Procyonidae > Potos > Potos flavus. Next base: position 139,678,767 of record CM052898.1, on the reverse strand, counting down.
GAGTCGGAGGTGTCCTAAGTGCCTTGAGGGAGCGCCACTCTAGTCTTCTCTGGGACTAAAGGGAAAAGAGTCTTCGAAAATATTTTTTAAGCCAAATACTTGGGTAATTAAAGCATTTTAATAAAAATTTCAAACAAAGACCATCAAAAGGTCAAGATTTGAGTGTGTAAGCAACTATCTTATCCAGGGTGGGTTTTGCTGTTTTTTTTTTTTTTTCCGTCGAGGCAGCTTGGAGCTCACTGAGCAACCACAGAGTTAAATGATGATCCTGTGCCTCCTGATTAGGAACAGTCTGCTCTCTGCAGTTTGATTAGCCTTGCTCAGAGCTCTGGGATTACAGCTTATTAAAACTGACGGTGCTGTGGAGGGCAGGGAGCCGGGAAGGTCAAACTTACACGCTGAGCCAGCCACCAGCAAGGCTCTGCCTTTACCTGAAGGTTTTGTGTAATTGGCATTCGTTTGAATATTCCTTTTTATTTCTTTCCCTGTTTTTCAACGTTCAGGTCTCAGCGTCACTTTACACCTTTTCTCTCCCTTCCATCTCGGGAGAGTCCCTGACTTATGACCACACAACCCAAATAACAGTAGGCAAAAAAGAAAAACAAGCCCAGGGTAAGCAAGGTGAATTAGGGTAACCGTACATCCTCCTTGCCCATAACGGCCCTGGTTTGTGTCTATGCATCCAGGCATAATTACAAACAGAACTTTCAAAAGTGCTGGATGACAAATTATATGGTCACCATGATGAGTGCTAGAGATGGTCAAACCTGAGACCAGGTATCTCAACTAAATGGGACAGAGGCTCCCCACCTCTCGCCCACTTGCTGCTGTGGGGCCAGAGCCGTCAGAGCTTCCGGTCTCTCAGCGAAGCCCCAAATCTGGATTCTCAGAAATCTCACAGTTTGTAAACGCTGGTTCCATTTTTTAAAAAAGTACTCTGCTAGCCAAATAAAACCAAGGTGCTCTGAGTTGGCAGCCTCAGGTTTAGAATTTGGAGGGAAAGCTTTGTGACATCTTTAGCATTTTAAATTTTCTCAGTGACTCATCAAAACATACAGAAAAAGCACCTCTGGTTTCTAGCTCCTGAGCTGATTACAGATTCCCTCATTAAGAGATCCCCATGTTGTCCCAACTGCGTGGCACGATCCCCAGAGAACTCCCAGCTCCATTTTAAATCTGCTCAAAGGGAAGGAATGCATCGTCCTGTTCAGCCAATTTTATGGATGAGAACCACTAGGCCTGGAGAAGGAAGACCAGCAGTCAGCGGGTCTTTGCTCTCCAGGACTTTAAACAGACGCATGTTTCTTTCCAGTTACCACTTTGGCTCTCCTACGCTTCCCCCATCTTCTGCTGAGCTGCGCCCTTCCAGGGTCAGCAGAGATTTCCCAGTACTCACTTTCCAGGGATTTTCTGACTCACAAAACCGGTTGGTACCAGGACATAAGGGCTCCCATTGCACCTTCCAGCATTAACAGCAATAGGCCTGGCTGACACAGTGAGAGCTCAGTTACGGTTCGTCGAGTGAACGAATTTTCTCGGAGCAGCTGAGGCCTTCTTTGCGGATTGTAGCCAGCTGAGCACTGGTTAGATGTGACTCGCACAGCAGTGCATGGTGGGACCTGGGCTGAATGTCTTGTCAGTGGTGGTTTTATCTCGCTCGACGCCAGGCAGGCTCCCAGTGACCCGGCGCATTTCTTTTTTCTTCTTTTACTTGGTTCCCTTTCTACCCATTAGGATCTCCTAGTGCTGGCCTCAAAGCAATTTCCCCTGCTTTGACAAGAGGAACTTGGAGTGAACTTTTCTTTTGTTCTCATTCCTCACGATGCACTTTGAGACCAGGCTGAAGCTGCCAAGGAGTTCAAACGGCCCGAGCTTTCGCTGGTACGATTCAGAGGGATTAGCACATCCTCTCTGCACACTCTCCCTGATGGTCGCCTCCTTCCCTGAGCCGCTGTCCCCTGCTGTCTGGTCCTTTGTCTGAGAAACACATTTTCTCTTATTATCACCTAGTTCCCTGCCTGTTTCGGATGGCTTCAGCTCACCTCCTAATGAAATCAAGATGTTGCTATTAATGGTCTTCTCTTTCCTAACAGCTTAGAGTCACTTCCTTTTATTTAGTCCTTTTCCCTTCCCTCCCAAGCCACATACTCATTTCTGCTTCAAATAAAAATTTCCTAACCCTTTCATAACTACGGCTTTAGAGCTTCTACCAATCGGTCATGAGAGGGAGGAGATAAAAGTAAGGGGACAGAACCCAAAAGGTGAGGGGGGTGAGGAAGCGATCCTCCAATAATTGAGAGCAGGGCAACCATCTTTGGGAGGCTTCTTGAGTGAAGAAATTAGGCAACATTAGCCCCCCAGACTGAACATTATAAGCCCAGTGGTCTGGTGAAGTTTTCCTCTAGTTTTTAGTGGATGGAATGGGAAGATCGTTTCCCCTCTAAAAAGCTGTCTTCTTTTCAAATAGTTGAAATAATGCTTAGCCCCATCCTAGTATCATTTATATTAGTCATAAATCCATTTATAGGATCCAGTGACATAAGAGATGTAAGAGTTTTTCAAATCATGCCCCCCAAAAGTTAAAAAAGTTAAAATATTTACCCCTGTAATCCAGCATTTTGCATTCCCTACTTACTTATTTTTATTTTGGTTTAACAAACTTATATAACATTTCCATCATAATTCCGTTTATCATTCCCCATGCTGAAGAAAATACAAGCTATGCAAATATACTCAGTTCCCCCACATGGTAATTTACACATCAAAAGAGAAAAAAAGAGAGTGACAGAGTATGTTCAATTTTTTCTTTTTTTACCCTATATCTGATTTTGGTTAGACTCTCCAATTTCATGTTGTTTGAGTAGAAAAGTTGCTTCTAGTCATGTTGAAAAAGTCAGTTCAACTTCACTTTTTCACTTGAACATTCAGCTATTACCCTAAATCCCAAGTGTCAAAAACCAGATTTATTCCCTATCGTCGATCACACTGGTTTTCAACCTCAACTTCCTTACCTCTGTCAGTGGCATCTGTCTTCCAGTCAATCCAGCTGGAAAACTTATTCCTTGGATGAATGATAGAGCTCACAGAAGGGTTGGGGATTAGTTATTTCAAGGGAGAGATCAACAAGACTTGATGACTGGCTCAAAGGCACGATTCAATGCAGATTACCACCAGTCCTGCCCTCCTCATCCCCTTCCTGGCCTCCCCCGCCCTCCCTTCCTCCTTTACCTTTAGCATTCACTGCTACTAGGCTAAACTGTCATAAGGATTATCTTCCATAGGATACCCTTCGACTCAAAACCTTCAATGCCTCCCCAGCACCATCCAGGACAAGGGTTGGCTGGCTGATGAATTCCTGGGCCTGTCATGATCTGAGAGCCAAATCTCCCATAAAAACTTGCTTTTCTAGAATTCTAAACTCTCAGGATTAAAGAGGAGCGGCTTCTATTCTGGTTTTCTTGGTTCATCAAGGCACCAATGACCAGTGCTCTAGGCATTTGGTTTGCTCAGGTCTTCAATTCTAGGAGCATCATCTCGAAACCAGGCTACCAGCTCTGTGAGGGAGGGATAATTCCTCACGGAGGAATATTTTTCCCTCTGTGCATCCTCACCCCTGCCCTAGCTTGCAACAGTTGGGTCCACTGAAATAATTAAAGGGGCAGCGTGTGACTAGTTTCCTTCCCACCACATGTCTGTGGCGTGGCTTCTGCTCCTCTGTCTTAACATATGGCTCGTCCCATTCTGCTTTGCCTTACAATTTGTTCAATAATTCCTGTGTTTTAGCCTATTACCTTCTTTACTGCTCAGGGAGGACCTCCGAAGCTGATGTTCTCCCACTTACAAAGAAGCTGACTCAGAGAGGTAAAGTGACTTGCTCAAGCATACAGAGCAGGAGACCCAGGATTTGAACTGGGTACTATGACTCCAAAGCCCAGCATTTTTCCATCTCACTCCCTGACCTTCCCAAATCATGTTTCTCTTATACAGAGCATCTGCTCTACTTCAGGAACAAAGGGCAGAGGTAGGTGAAGGCCTATTCCAAACAGAACTTTCTCCTGTGATCCATCACCTCTCCTGGTTGTCCTCTGGGCTACCACCGCCTTAAGGACTCCCTGGCCCTCCAGGATGGTAAGTCAGGATGACAGTAACTGTTTTTCTTTTCCCTTTTGTGTTCCCAGAAATCTGCTGCAGCATTTTAATAATGAGAGGGCTGAGGAGTGACCCAGAGATCATAATTTTATTTTGGTCAAAGGCTTATACATTTACATATAAATGAAAAGCAAAAGGACATGTAAATTGTAGAAGGGGGGGGAGAAATTAGCTTAGCCTTTCTCCTTTTCAGAAAGAGAATTCTTTGGTGACATGGAGAATATAATTTTAGAACTGGAAGGAATGTTACAGATCATTTATTCAACTCCCTCAGTTTATAGAGGTGGAACCCAGGCCCAGACAGAGAGTGTGACTAACTCGAGGTCCAACAGGAAAGGAGAGGCAAGCCTTCCTTTCTTAGCCCCAGCCCTTCTCCCCACCCCTCTCTCTTGTTCGGCTTGGATGCAGCCTCAGTATTCTACTGCTCCTACATCATAGACAATGTGCTTACGGTGGTTAATTTTATACGTTAACTGGACTGGGGTAAAGGATGCCCAGAAAGTTGGTAACACGTTATTTCCGGCCATGTCCGTAAGGTGTTTTGGGAAAACATTAGCATTTGAGTCAGTCCACTGAATAAAGAAGATGCTATCACCAGTTCAGTGGGCTTCGTCCAATCTGTCGGGGCTTGAATAAAACCGAAAGGTGGAGGAAGGGTGAATTGGCTCTTTTGCCAGAGCTGGGAAGTCTGTCTTTGATGGATCAGTGCTCCTAATTCTTGAGCCTTCAGACTTGGATTAGGACTCATACCATTGGCTCCCCTGGTCCTCAGCTTCTCCCGCCCTCCAGCTTGCAGATGGCAGATCAGATCTTGGGACTTCTTGGTCTCTATAATCGTGTGAGCCAATTCCTATTCGAAATCTCTCCTTCCTGTCTTTCATCTGTCTGTCTCCTATTGGCTCTGCTCCTCTGGAGAATCCTGAGTGATATTATTTCACCACTCGGGCGGTGGCTATAGCCCTCCCAGCGGCTGGGATGATAGCAATTCTTGAACACAGAGGTTGTTAGTGTGGCTGGTGATGTAAGGGGCACAGAATTGCACAAAGAGGGGAGCAGCAAGCAGGACAGAGTTTATTCTCTCCCCAGGGGAGGAGAGGGGCCAGACATCTAGAGAAATGCCAGTGAGTTTCTGTCCGGCTGGGTCTTTTAAGGGGTTTGGAAGGATGTGAGAGGGTTGCAGCTGTGCTCATGGAGGGTGTGGGGAGGGGGCCGACTCTTGGCCACGTAGAACAGGAGGTGGCAGGTTTTTCAGGGGGACTCTGTCTGGGACTTGTCCAGGATGTGGGTTGTGGTCAGGCTCCAGAAGAATATGTTTTGTAGTTGTGGTCTATTCTCTGAGAATGTAGGGGCCCTGTGACCTAGAAAAACAAAGAGTTAGGGCCCAGGGCAGACACCTGGGAGTTTTGCCTGTCAGCTTGGCTGGGGGGTGGGGGGATGCTTTTGAATAGATTCCTTTCAGCGATTATTCTGTTTGTAGATATATTCTTTTCTTTTTTTTTTTTTTTTTAGATGTAGATACATTCTTAAAAGACTTCATTGACCTTGTAATGATTGTGGGCATCATGGAAGTTGGAAAGATGTCTCAAGCCCTTTCCAATGTAGGATGCCATTTATAATCTCTTATGCCCCGTCCCATAATTATAAAGGGCCCAACAATTTTTGTGGATTGCTGGTTTGTCTCAGAAGAGGGGAAGGAGGGAGCAGTGGTGCTCCTCTTCTAGGGCCCCATCAGGCGATCCTATCTGTTTCTCATGGGTCCTTGATGGCCTATGGAATTTAGTCCAGTCAATTAGTACATAAAAACCCACATCTTGATCTGGGACTTCCCATATTTTGTCACCAGGGATATTGCTCGGTCACATACATTTTCCTCACCCTAATTCTCTTCAATACCTAATGTTCATTCTTGCACCCAGTCAAGAAAATTTATCCACTTCCAAATAAGTGTCAGGCATTCTCAACACTTGGGATCCAATGACAATGCACAGAGAGCACCTGCTTTCTTGGAATTTTCAGACCAGGAGCAAACTACCAAATTGCGTGTATTCTACAGAATTAGAAAGTTTACTTTGCTCATATAGCTTACTAAATCATATCCCAACTACAGAAGATTATAAAACTGTCGACACGAGAAAATGTGGAGAATCATTAGATGACAATATCAGTTGATGAAGAATATCAAAATGTTCGATTTTTACTATTCATCATCAAAGGAACAGAACTATGGGCCAAATCAGTGAGCTGAGTTCACCTCTGAGCTGGTGGTTGGGGCACTCACGCTAATTCAGTCTGCATAGTCTTCATGGTAAGGCTCCCGACAAATCCAGAATCCCTCAAAAAGGTATAATCATTCCCATTTTATGTTTGAGGAAACAGGCTGCAACAATCACACGGCTGATTAGAATTACTTTGATTTTGGGAATATCTGGTTCTGAAGCCTGTGCTATTATTTCTACCCTCACCCCCTCCTTGCTTATGGCCCTTCTACCCTGCAAAGGGTAGAAAGATAGTATAACATGCCTACTCTTAATAAACGTGTTTCGGGGCATTTGACTGGCTCAGTTGGGAACGTGTGACTTTTGATCTTGGGGGTGTGAGTTCGAGCCCCACGTTGGATGTAGAGATTACTTGAAAATAAAATCTTAAAAAAAAAAAAAAAAAAATATGTTCCCATGGAGCCATGACACTGATTTTTTTAAACAAAATTTTGAAAAACGCCATTTAATCTTGATGTCTAAGAAGATCATCATGGGAATGGAGACCTTTTCTAATGACCCTGCAATTTCTCAAAACCTTTTTAGAGTGATACCTGAAAATCGAGTTTGGGAAAGGAGTTCAGACCAGAAAGCATGTCAGTGAGCACTTATGATGATAACACTGTATACGTGTTTAAATTTTAGAAAATAACAGAAAGCCATTTCAATCCTTGTTCCATGAGATGGTCAAGCTAAGTAATTCTGGTTATGAGTTTTTAAAGGGTGTGGGCTCATGGGTTGAAGTGACTGCAAAGTAACATACTACTGCTTTTCTGGTGTGATTTTGAAGTCCAAAACGAGATCCTAGCCACGTAGCCACATTTGGAGTGTTCATTTGGAGATTTAAAAAGCAAAAAAGCTACCATTTCATAGTATTAACCTGTTTACATGCTCAGGGGTAGCTATTGATGAATGATCTATTCATTCCACAAACATGAATCGCCTGCTTCTATATCCCGCATTTGCTAGATGGTGGAGATTCAAAGGTGAAAATGTCAGGTTTCTGCGTTTGGAGTCACAGCTTACTAGGGAAAATAAACGCTTCATTGCAGAACAGCACAGTAATCACATTGCTGGTGGGATACAAAGCACCATGGCATGAAAGTATGGAAGTTTTTCTCACCATGTTTTCTGAACCAAAATAAGAACGTGTAGTTGGTGAATCTACTTAGGGAATCATAGGGAGCATAGTTGACTTGGCAACTTAAAAAAGGATGCATAGGGTTTTACCAAGGGAAGAAGATTCCAGGCCACTAATAAAGTGGTCTGAGAATTCCTCCCAGATCTGCTTTGTGTTCTCCCCACAATGCCCTGTTGCCTCCGATTGTCATTCTCTTACTCATCAAAGACTCACTCAACCAAAATTGGCTGACAGACGAGGTAGGCAGTGTCAGTGCTACAAAAGAAAGGAGCATTGCCTATTTTGATCAAACAAAACCCAGAACCTCCCAAGTTTAGCCCTGGAGCAAGGTGATGCTCCCTGAGGGAATGGCTAGCGAATAGTTCTGGTGTCCTCCCTCTGAGATTTAACTTCCTCTGGAGGTCTTGGGCTGTCTCCTTCCTGTGAGCTTCTCCCAAAGAAACACTGGCTCTCTCTGGATTTGAAATATTTGTTTTCTTCCCAGAAAGCAGTTGAAATTCCATTTTCTTCACATAATTGAGCAGATGTAGACCCACAGTCTTTTTTTTTCCCCCTTCAGCACTGGGGACGGTTGCAGGGGGGCAGAGGGAACACAGGGGAGATGGTACAACAATTGGGTGTCTGCTTCCGAGCCAGGGGAGGCGTTCCAGCCACTGTCGTACCACTCCTGGGGGCAGAAGTGATTGATCAACAGCTGATTCTACCTTCATTATCTCCTTTGCAGTGGGTTCCCTAAACAAAACCCTTCTCCATTCTTTGACGGTAACGTTAAACAGCAAATGGGTGCCATTTTCTTAGTAGTAGCCAATCAGCTCTTGGCCACTCTCAACCTATCCCCTTAATTCAGGTCCAAATTTAGATTATGAGGTTTTTTATAGAAGTTTCATGCTATATTTGTACCTCTTTACACTAAAAAGTTAGGTCCTAATGACAGCAGTCAAAATACTTATTTTGCTTCATCTATACACAGACATATGTAATAGTGTCAGAATGACAACTTCAGCGTTATTACTGACAAGTAATAGCTCATAACAATTTTAAAGTTCTTTATAATTCTTCATGCTCTTGGAGAGATACATGGCTTAGAGAGGTACAGGCAGGGGCCCCTGGGTGGCTCAGTCATTAAGCATCTGCCTTCGGCTCAGGTCATGATTCCAGGGTCCTGGGATCAAGTCCCGCATCGGGCTCCCTGCTCAGTGGGGAGCCTGCTTCTCCCTCTTCCTCTGCCTGCCGCTCTGCCTGCTTGTGTTCTCTCCATCTCGCTGTCAAACAAATAAATAAAATCCTTAAAAAAAGAGAGGTACAGTCAAATTACTGTGTTTCTGAAGTCACTCGAAATGACTCCTCTCTCTGTGATTTAATTAATTCCCTTCACAGTTTCATTTATTTCATTTTGCTTTTAATTTTTAGAGTTTGCTTCTTATCATGAATATTTAACCCAGATAAGGGTATTTTTTTTTCTTTCAGCACTTCAATTTTTCCATTCTATTCTCTCATTGCTTGCTTAGTTTCTGAAGAGAAGTTTGTTGTAATTCTTATCCTTGTTCTCTACAAGTTGGTTTTTTTCCTCTAGCTTCTTTCAAGGCTTTTTTCCTCCCTCTTTGTCTTTGGTTTTCTGCAGTCTGAATATGATATTCCTAGGTGTAGATTTTATTTTTACTTATTATTTAAAACTATTTATCCTGTGTGATGTTCTCTGAGCTTCCTCGATCTGTGTTTTGATGTCTGTCATGAAATTTGGACAATTCCTGTCCATTATTATTTCAAATATGTCTTTAGCTCCATTTATCTTTCTCCTCCTCCTGGTATTCCAACTACTGATAAACCTTTTGAAATTGTCCCACGGTTTGTAAATATTTTGAGTTTTTCTTTCTTTCTTTCTTTCTTTCTTTCTTTCTTTCTTTCTTTCTTTCTTTCTTTCTTTCTTTCTTTCCTTCCTTCCTTCCTTCCTTCCTTCCTTCCTTCCTTCCTTCCTTCCCTTTTAGAAAGGGAGGGGTATGTACAGAGGGAGAGGGACAGAGAGAATCTTAAGCAGGCTCCACGCTCAGTGTGGAGTCCGATGAGGGGCTCAATAGATCATAATCTGAGCCAAAATCAAAAGTTGGATGCTTAACCGACTGAGCCACCCAGGTACTCCTGTTTTTTGTTTTTATTCTTTTTTTCTTTTTGCATTTCAGTTGAGGAAGTTTCTACTGACAGATCTTCAAACTCACTGATTCTTTCCTTGGCCATGTTCAGTCTACTGATGAGTCCATCAAATGTATTCTTCATATCTCTTATTATGTTTTTGATTTCTAGCATTTCTTTTTGTTTTTTTTCCTTAAATTTTTATCTCTCTGTTTCATTTCTCCCATCTGCTTTTCCACCTTGTCTACTTTTCCCATTAGAATCTGTGATATAGCAATCATAGTTATTTTAAATGCCTTGACCGATAATTTGAAAATCGGTCATAGCAGGTACTTAGTTTGTTTCTTCAGACAATACTTTCTTCTTGCCTTCTAGTATGCTTTGTATTTTTTTTGTTGTTGAAATCCAGAAATGATATATATCAGATAATAAGAACTCAAGTAAATAGGCCTTTAGTGTAAGGCTTTATGTTAATCTGGCTAGGAGTTGGGCTGTGTTTAATGTTTCTTATAGCTGTAGGTGTTGAAAGCTTCAAATTCTTTCAATGTCCTTATTTTTTCCCACTGTTGCTTTGGGTTTCCTTAAGAACTCCTTCTTAAATAAAGTCTGTGCCTTGGAGCTCTTTCAGGTATAATCTAGTTCTTACACTGGGGCCCTGTTGACATGGCAGTAAGATGTATGAGAGGGGAAACATTCTATAATATTATCATTAAATCTCAGTCTTTTAGTGGGGCTGTGTCCCTGAGGTGACTCTCACAATGTTTCTTAGTTTTTTTTACTCCCTGCCTCCCTGCCCGGTAGGTGAGACAGGAAGGCTAGAGAAGGATTTGGGTAATGACCCTTCCCATGAAGTGATATAAGATTCTGGTAAAAAGTCTTTCATCTGTAATATAGGCCTTTGCTATGAATAACACTCTGGGCCTATTTCAAAATGGTTATATTTACCCTCTGCTGCAAGAGACATGAAGAGATTTTTCTTGGTTCTTCATCCTGAGAAGCTGGTGTGGAGCCTCCCAATACCATGGCCCCTTGAAGTCTCTCATTCTCATACTAGTTCACACTCAGCTTCCAGCAATCTGTTAAAATTACCATTGAAGTATTTCTCTCAGTTTATGGCTCCAGAAGCTTCTGCCCCAGGTGAGCTGGTATCAGAAAAGCTATGCTTTTCTGGATTTGCTTGTATTGCCAAGTTTCTAGGTAGTACATTGCCCAGAGGCCTCAACTCTCTAATGGGTCTAAGAAAAATTGTTGATTTTCAGTTTGTTCAGATTTTTTCTTGTTGTAAGTATGGAAGTAATGTCTACCATCTTTTTACATGTTGGAGCTAAAATTATAAGTTCTTACACATTTATTTTAATATATTTGAGATCATTCTTCGTCCTGGCTTGTATACTGATATAAAAAAAAACCTTTGAACTTTCATTTATCGTAAGAATGTTCCCATGTTATGAAAATTCCATATAAATATTATTTAAAATATTTTCTAAATCCCTACATCTGCTCTGGACCAATGCTGTCCAATAGAACTTTCTGTGATTAAAAAAAAAGAACTTTCTGTGATGATGGAAATGTTCTAATATGTGCTGTTTCTAGAGTGACCACTAGCCACATGTGGTTACCGAGTACTGAAAATGAGTCTAATGCAGCTGAGGAACTGGATTTTTAAAATTTTACTTAATTTTACTTAATTTAAATTGAAATAGCCATATATGGTCAGTGGCTGCTGGATTAGACAGCACAACTGTTGACACACTAGCTTTCCTTCGAAGCTTCTTTTAAAGCTTGAACTCACAAGTGTTTTTTTCCTCTTCTGGGGCCTTCGCAAATGCTCTTTGCTTTCCATGGAACAAGCTTCCCCAGATCCATTTCATGGAAAACTTGTTTCTATCCTAGGGTTTTCTCTATGTATTACTTCCTCAGATTGGCCTTCCCTGACCTCTCAGTCTATAGAAGGTTAGTTTCCCCTATTATTCTTGCTCATAAAAGCCTCCTTGCCTCTGTTATAATACTTACCCCAACTGATAATCATACACTCATGTGTATGCATCTTTAATGTCTGTTTCTCCCACCAAGTTATCAGCTCCATGAAGACAGACATCCCCTTGTATCTTTCCTCATTATGTCTCTGGGGCCCAGCACAACTCCTGGCACATATTAGAACTTCAGCAAACAAAGGCAAAACGTGAGTGGGGTTGTTTGTGCAACTACCCGGACAACACAACAAGAACCAACTAGTTATTTGTTCTCTTTATGTTTTTGTTTTCTTTGACAGGAATTAAAACACACATTCCGTGATATTGCTTATGGTTAGACAAAATTGAACAAATAATTTAAGAACTTTGGAATTTCTCCTGCATTGCCCCAGGGTGAAACCTGGCAAAGGTCTGAAGGCAATGGCAGTAGGTGTGAGTGGAGGGGTAGGTGGGATGGAGTCAGCAGGCATACTTTTGCTTTCTTCTTCATTGAAAGGATTTACTCCTTCCAGTTTTCCAGCTTCATTCCAGAATTATCACAGAATTCTTTCTTTCTTACTAACATGTCTCACAGCTGCTCTTTCTTGTTTCTATACCATCATTTAATTTATTTTCACTTGATAAGGCTATTTTCCTCCTTCTTTTCTATGTCTACTCTACCAGAACAACTTCCCTTAACTCACAAGAACTTTGCTCCTTCCCTTCACCTGCCTTTGCAAATCCTGAACAAGCCTTGCCCTTCTCTCCATTCCCCTCTCTCTATTTCAGTCTTCTAGACAGTTTTGTCTTTATAATATTTCAAAAGTGAAATAAATCATCTAAGAGGATCGTCCCTTTGTTATCTCATGAAGCTTTGTCATCTCCTACTTCTTTAGCCTTTTCTCAGTCCCCATATGTGTGGGGACAGGGCGATTCTTGACTTAAAAAACTCAGTGCTCCTTGTTATGATGAGTACTGGGAGTTGCATGTAAGTGATGAACCACTGAATTCTACTCCTGAAACCAATATTGCACTGTATGTTCACTAACTAGAATTTAAACAGAAATTGAAAAGAGGAAAAAAAAAAGCCCTCAGTACTCAATGTTCCTTGCTCAAAATCTTCCCTCAAGACGGTTCATTTCTACTCAGTTTCACACTCAAAATCTCATCCTTGATATTTTTAGGCAATTTACCTATGATTAAGCACAAGTAGTAGATACTCTTTTATAGATAGATCACACTTCCCAATCTAAATTTTCTTACACATGATTTTTTCTGTAAAGTAGACAGGACAGAGAGCATGCCTTCATTTTACTCCTCAGGAAGCTGAGGCATAGAACGATTTACTCTTTAGAATTTGTCAGTAGAAGAAGGTGGACTTTGATTGAAGTTTATAGAAGCAGGTCAGTGAGGAAATGAAAATCCCCAGTTGTCAGGGGTTAGAGAGACAGCTGGTTCCCTCTAGAAGTGTTTTCTTCCCTTGGCTCCACTCATGGACTTCTCTGGAGGCAATGGTAGGTGAGTTTGCCTGGTACCAACAAAGGCTTGCTCCACACATGAATGGAAAGTATTAAAGCCCAGGGGCCTTACGTGCATCCTGGAAGGAAGTAGGAAAACAACCAGAGGGGAAAAGGACAGGAGGGCAGTGGGAGGGTGAAGGAGAATAAGTGACAGAGGAGGAAAAAGGTGTGAAATGATTTGCCCTTAATTGGTCCTTATGAAAATTTGATATATGAAAATTCCTACTTGAAAATGAGATAAATAAAGAAGTAATTATTTGCATTACAAATTAACTCTTCACTTCAAAAGAGTATTTACCACAGGTGTGATTCTGTGATGTGAGAATTTAGAAAGGAATATGACTTGGGGAGGGAGGAGATTTAAACAATAAAATCCTGATTATATAATAGGAAATAATCCACAGATAAAGGGGAGACATCTAAAGAAAGAGGTGGTTGTAGGGAGCTCTCTGCAGAGCTCAGGTTTTTAAAAGGTACATGAACAAAAGACAGAGAGAGGGGATTATAGATAAGCTTGAACACAAAAGACTATCGTGCACCTTCAAGAACAAAATAAAGGAGGCTAAAGTCAGGAATAAACCTAGCTTTACGAAAAGTGCTAAAGGCTGCTATAAGGATGTGAAAGCTTTGCTTAGAGTTGAGAGAACAAACGTGGGGCAACTTGCTCTTTGAGTAAGCGAGGTGGTGCAATGTTAACAGAAGTTAGGTAGTTCTTACATTTTTCTATTTATTTTGCTTCTGTCTTTTCCAAGGTGCAAAAAGACAGAGGAAATTGGATTTTTCTTAGAGCGATGGTGTGGAAGGAGTGTATTGATATTAGCCCACCTGGGCAAGGAATGGAGATTCCCAGGGTCTGGGCATCAAAGACAGGAGAAGACCTGGGGGCCCCTAGGCCAGCTTTGGGAAATAGGTGGGAAGAAGACATAGGGAGGGACAAAGTCAGGAGGACGGTGATCTGTTCCTTCCCTCTTCCACAATCTGTTCAGATCTTGGGTAATTCCACTAAAACTTATTAATTGCTTAGTGTAAGTGGATTTCTTACAGAAATAGAAGATGAGTCCCTTGGCTCCCAGGGGCATCTGAGGAAAATGAAAACCAATTTTCAGATGCTGGGGCCAGAGGAAAGAAAGGGATAGCAGGATATACCACCTTCAATTCTGAAAGGAAGATGCAAAGAGAATTGAAGTCCCACATGGGTGAGAAAGCCAGAAAACGGGGAACCTGTGTAGATGTAAGTTTCTAGCGCTAGAGGCATTCAATGCCGGGAAAATGAAGTCCCATGCAGTGCAGAGGGCTTCTCAGAGCCTCTATCAGTAATCTATTGGTGATTACAGCTAATGGAAGAAGTGCCTAGAGGCTGAAGGCTTTTCACAAATGGGAACAGGTTAGATTCTACCAACAGTGAATCAGTAATCCCTGACATCCATTCTACAGCGGATGATTAGTATAAGCTTAAGCCAATCATGATATTCCATTCCCTTTGCCAGGAGTGCAACAGTGACTTACTCCTGGTTCATAAGACACAAGCAGGGGGCACCTGGGTGGCTTAGTTTGTTAAACGGCTGCCTTTGGCTCAGGTCATGATCCTGAGGTCCGGGAATTGAGCTCCGCATGGAGAGCCCTGATTGGCAGAGAGCCTGCTTCTCCCTCTCCCTCTGCCTGCTGCTCTGCCTACTTGTGCTCTCTATCTCTCTGTCAAATAAATAACTAAAATCTTAAAAAAAAAAAAAAAGACACAGGTAGAGGTCTGCGAGAGGTAACAGGCAAAGAAATGACACGAAGAAGTGGAGAGTGGGTCTGCTGCTGGTGGAGATCGTTGTGTGGGATAGGACTCCTGGAACTACCCCATCATTACCTTGTACTAATGGAGGTAGGGAGTGAGGAGCCAGCTTGAGCGCAAAGCCATTACAAGATTCCCCCGGGGATCTGAAAGTGGCGTATTCCTGCGAAGTCTTTTATTAGTCAACGTGGAGTAAAGTGAAGAAGCAATTACCATTAATTTATACAGAAACATTTTGAGCATTCCCTAACCCCCAAAATAACCTCTTAGGACCTTTCTGTTACCTTAGGACACACCTTGCTAACAGATGCACGAAAGAAATCAAGACGAAGCACAGATGCTCCCAGACACCATTAGAAGCTCTGACAGCTGGATGCTGAGCTGCCCAGTGGAGCTCCCGGGGAAGGGGCTGGGCGGGGTCATTCTGGCCCCCCGGACGGGGTGCAGCCTCTCTGATGGCTCGCTGCGACAAAAGCTCGGACCCCTACCTTCGCTTTTCACCTTTTTTTGTATGAGAGAAAATGCTCTTTGGATTTCTTTGGTTAGCAAAACCACGTACTAATGTAGGTCTTTGTGAAAGCAAAGTGGTGTGACTAGAAATTTCAAAAAGTGGGGGATACCTGTACCCCGAGGCAAGCAGAGAGGTGAGCTAGAAAGAGCCTAAGTCCATGCTGACATTGATAAGCTGCTGAATCTGCCAACCTGAAGCTCATAGTACTTCGAGTGTTCTTCATAAGTGGTAGTAGTAAATTTGCTCCTTAAGGCAGTTTGAGACAGGGTTTTCTGCCAATTGGGGCAAAGAAATCCTAACTGATACAAAGGTATATATTGAACTCAACAAAACATTTTACGGATGTTTTCATAGCGCCCCTGATATAAAGTTAACCTGGGGCTAGACAACAGTGGCAAATGTATTTGTGGACGGCCGAAAGAGTGGTGATAACCTGTGCGTATTCTACAAACATTGTTCGACTCTGAGGATTCGAGCCTTGATGTTTTATCAATAACCTGACCACATTCCCTTTGAAATCTTCTTCCATTTGAAGATCATTCAAATCTCCAATCCAGTCTAAGGCGAAGTTAGAGTTACAATTCGAAGTGACTTTGCAAGCTGGAATGCTAGGATACAAACAACAAGTTGAATGGATGAAAAATACAAGATCCAGCACTGGCTCCAAAAATTTAGGACACATCTTAGGACACAGAAGTTCAAGATGAGGGAGACTTGGTTTAGTAGAACTTTAACAGAAGACATCTAGGAACTTTAGGTGAGTATGGATTGTGGATGTTATCGTCTGCTGCCTAGATTCCTCTTTCAAAACTAAGGCAACAATTCTCCCAGCTGTGGGGGTTTTGGTGGCTAATGGCCAGCGGCTCTCAGCTGAGTCCCTCTCCAGGCATGGTCCTCAGCTGAAAAGAGCCATGCCCCTCACTCCCCAAGTTGGGCCTCCTCCTTGGAGATAGCTGCTTTTCATTCTTGATTGATATGCATGTATAAAGACCTGGTCCATGTACCTAAGGGTGGGAGAAGTCTGAAGGGCTGTCTCAGATCCAGGGAACCCTATGTGATCTGCTAAAGCCCTTGTTTAATTGAATTGAAATGATTTGGTTCATAAGACCTGGGGAACTCTATGGTATAGGAAATATCATTGGTAAGAAAAATACCCTGTAGAGTTTATGATAAGCCTCAACAGGAAAACCCAAATAGACCCCTAGGATTCAGAAGTGAGGCCAGCTATCTGTAGCAGGGAACTATATACCTTTTGAAAAAAATCCTGGTATGCTACTGGTTCTTGGCAGAATCAGAGGAACTGACCATGTGATACAAAGCGTCCGTGCAGCCGGTACTGCCCATCACAAGTTCTGTCAGACCCCCAACAACAATCCAAAGGAAAGAAGGTTGTACATCTGGGGTCAGGTATGAGCAGAGCCAGAGAGCAATAATAAGTTGCATGGTAGGTGGCCCAGACTTCTATGTCATTCACCACTCTTGCACTAATACTTCACGCTTAGCTCATAATTATGGCTACCATGGGGTGAGGGGAAAAGCTGGATTTGATTTATGAGTAGGTAAGATCAATATGTGGTTGAAACCAAAAGTAGCTTGTTGCTGTACTTCATGGGTGCAGTCGACTCAGGGATGTCTCTGAAAGATGGGGATGAGTGGAATTCTTCCTAATGGACAAAGCCTGTCAAGAGAGACAGTTTGAGGTAAGAATATATATCACTCATGGGCAGTAGTGAATGACCTGGCCAGTGAACTCTGCACAACCTAGGAAACAGAATGTCTTAGCTAGTTGATGCCAGCCAACTTCTATCAGTGCTGGCACAGTAGGCACAGCGAGGGAGAAATGGAGTCACCATCCTAGCAAGGCTAATTGACCTTGATCATCAGAAGAAGGTAGTCCTGCTCTTACATAACAGAGATAGAAAAGAATACTTCTTTGCCCAATTTTGATGATAAGGGACGAATACAACAAACACAGCCTGAGAAATGTTGGCAGGGATGGAGGCTATGTGTGGCCCCAAAACACGGGCTCCTGCTTGTAAGGCTGATCTAATTATTGCTACCGTTGAATATCCAGCCTCCTAGCAACAGACACTCGCACTGAGCTCCCAAGATGACTCCAGCTCTTGAAAGATCAACCATATTCTTAATGGCAAGTTAATTACAATGGCTGCTTCCATATTGTGATTCATCTTGATAAGAATTGACCAGAACTGACTAATACTCCATATGAGCTTGCCCTTCCTACTCACACAACCTCAGCCAGACAGTGCTCATGTCATGCATTTGATCCACTGGAACAGAATCCTGCCAAACGTTGCATCAGACAAAGGTAATTTCTTGTATCAGTGGAGGTATGGCCATATGCACATGACCATGAGCTCCACTGCTTGTATTACATGTTACATCTCCCAGAAGCTGCTAGCCTGATAGAAGGTGCATCAGCTTTTTGGATGCACAATGGAGGTATCAACTTGTGATGATGGGGCATCGGACTTCGGACATAGGATATGATCTAAATCAAAGACCATTCATGATGCTTAACCCATCAGTAGAATACATGGATCTAGGAAACAAGAAATGGAAGTAGAAGTGCCCCTGCTTAACATTATTTTCTCTGGCCCACTTTAAGGAATCTTGTACTTCTTGTCTCTGCTCTTTTGGACTCTGCGGATTTAAAGGCCCTGTTCTTCTTATTTTTAAAATAACTTTATTGAGGCTTATTTCACATAGCATATAATTCACCTACTTGAAGTGTATAATTCAATGATTTTTAATAAGGTTACCAAGTTGTACAACCATTATAATAAATCAGTTTTAAAATATTTGTATGGTCCCAATAATATCCTCATTCCCATTCATTAGTAATCCCCACTCCCACCCTCTGCCCCAGGCAACCACTAATCTTCTCTTTGTATAAATTTGCCTTTTCTGGACATTTCACAGAAATGGAATAATACCACATATAGTCTCTGGTGATTTGCTTCTTTCACTTAGGAAAAGTTTCTGAGATTTATCTATGTCATAGTGTGTATCATTAGTTTGTTACTTTTCATTGTTGAATAGTATTTTGTTATATGGATATACCACATTTTGTCTATCTGTCACCAACTGATGGACCTTTGGGCTGTTTCCAGCTTTTGGCTATTGTGAATAATGCTATAAGGAATATTAATGTACAAGTCTTTGTGTGGACATTTGTTTTCATTTCTTCTGGGGAGATGCCCAGGAGCAGAATCACCGGATGATATGGTAAATCTATGCTTAACTTTTTAAGAGTCTGTCAAGCCATTTTCCAAAGCGACTGTACCATTTTGCATTCTTATTGGCAATGTGTGAGGATTCCCATTTCTCTACCCGTTTTCTAACATTTGTTATTCTCTGTCCTAAAAAAAATTTTTTAGCCACTCTTGGATGACTAATGATGTTGATCATGGTTTTATGTGTTTATAAGTGATTTTTGTATCTTCTTTACTAAAATATCTGACAAAATATTTTGCCTTTTTTTAGATTGGGTGATTGGGCTGTTTGTTTTCTTATTATTAAATTGTAAAAGTTATTTGTATATTCTGTTATAACTTTTTTTTTTTTTTTTAACTAAGCTCTATGCCCCAGCAAGGGGCTTGAATTCATGACCCTGAGATCAAGAGTTGTATG
This sequence comes from Potos flavus, assembly GCA_028534135.1. Taxonomy (NCBI): domain Eukaryota; kingdom Metazoa; phylum Chordata; class Mammalia; order Carnivora; family Procyonidae; genus Potos; species Potos flavus. The sequence goes on along the minus strand of CM052898.1, from coordinate 139,659,678 downwards.
CTCTACTGACCGAGCCAGGTAGGCAGCCCCTGTATATTCCGGATGCAGTCCTTGATCAGATATGTGTTTTGCAAATATTTTAGAAGCCAATTTTATTGTTTCTAAATGGTGTCTTTTGACATGCAAAGTTTTGAGTTTTCATAAGATCCAATTTATCTTTTCTTTCTCTTATGATGGTGCTTTTAGTGTCTTATAAGAAATCTTTGCCTATGTTAAGGTCTCAAAGATTTTCACTTACGTTTTCTTTTAAAAGTTTTATTGTTTAGCTCTTATATTTAATTCTATGTTCCATTTTGAGTTAATTTTGGGGTATGGCATGAGGTGGGGCCTAAACTGTGCTTTTGTATGTGAATATCTAATTGTCCTAGCACCATTTATTTAAAAGGCTCTCATTTCCTCAAAAGATTGCCTTTGTTGAAAATCAATTGACCAGAGACATAAGGATTTGTTTCTAGACTTTCTGTTCTGTTCCATTGATCTATATATCTATGTTATGCCAATACCACACTCTTGATAACTGTAGCTTTATAGTAAGTTTTGAAATTGGGAGGTAAACATTCTCCAAGTTTGTTCTTCTTAACAACTTATTTTGGTTATTCTTGATTGTTTGCATTTCCATATAAATTTCACGATCTGCTTATAAGTTTCTGGAGGTGGAGGGGGGAAGTCTTGTTGGAATTTTGAGAAGGATTGCATTGCATATACAGATCAATTTCAAGAGATTTACCACCTTAACAATATCGAGTCTTCTTCTTTTTTTTTTTTCATTAACACATAATGTATTATTTGCCCCAGGGTACATGTCTGTGGATCCTCAGGCTTACACATTTCACAGCACTTACCATAGCACATGCCCTCCTCAATGTCCATAACCCAGCCACCCTATTCCTACCCGCCCCTACCCCCCAGCCACCCTCGGTTTGTTTCATGAGTTTAGGAGTCTCT
>CM052898.1:139456967-139658233 GCA_028534135.1 Potos flavus | reverse complement strand
AGGTCTTTTGAATTTTCCCCAGAGTTAACATTGATATGCAAACCCTTCTCAATTGTATCACAAACATTTATAAATATTACTGTTATTGGATTTCCATTTCTGATAAACGTGGTTCCTTAGTACCCTCCGCCAGCTCCACCAAACTCAACCTAACCCAACCAAATTCAACCCAACTCAACCTAACTCAACATGACCCAAACTCACCAAGCACCATGGCCAGCATCTGGGTTGCCTTCTTCTCCCGAAGTGGCACTCCACGAGGCTGCAAGGGCCCCAGCTTTAGAGATGTTGACAACCTGCCGTTACTGAGTTTTCGAACCTCTAAGCTGAGCTTGGGTGCCATGGTGGGGCTGAGGGAGTTCCGAGTCCTCCCCTCCCTTTTCAACTCTCCCCTGGCTTCTTGGAAGCCTGGTTGCCCTAAGGCAGTATCTTGGCAGATGCTGTAGTAACGCTTCAGCTCCATGTGTGCCTGGCTAGGGGAGAGTGGCTGCAGGTGGGACAAGAGAGGGTCCTGACATTTCTGGGGATACTGTTTATCTTCTGCATGTTCCTGAAAAAGAAAGGGCATGCAAAGAAGTTAGAGGAAATTATCATTCTGTGAAACCTACTGAGGGCACATCTGAGAATAGTGCGATCATGAAAAGTTAAGGTACATGAAATCTGCTTCTGACTTCACAACTAAGAAACGCCTACCAGATATAGAACATTTGAGAATCACAATGGCCCCTTGAGGAGGGTAGTATAGGAGTATAGCCTGGCCTTTTTGAATTAGAATGAGCTGGATATACACAGGAACATGTGAAATGACGCTACTAAGATGTAAATCACAAAATCTGGAATGTGGGAAACTCTGTAAGACAAATGACTCCGTTTTTTTCTTTTTTTTTAACAAATAAATGGCAACAACAACAACAATCACATTTGAATTGAATTTCAATTCAAATAAACCAACTATGAAGGACTCATAAGACAATTGGGATAATGTGAACACTGATTGGATATTTAATGATAATAGGGATTTATTTATTTGCTTACGGTGATGTATTATGGTTATACATTTTATAAAGAGTCTTCCTTAGAGAGTCTTACAGAAATATTTTTGCTGAAATGTTATGATGTCTGAGATTTGCTTCATAAGAATCCAGTGGGCATGGATGAGTGTAGGGGGAGTGCAGATGAAATGAAGTAAGATTGGCCATGAGTTAATTACATGAGTTAATTGGCCATGAGTTAGTTGTCTTTCTACTTTATTTTTGAAAATTTCCATAATAAAAAGTAAAAAAGAAAGAAAGAAAGAAAAGAAAAGAAAGAAAACCCAGGATTTTTGCCTCAGCTTTCCTACTTATTAGATGGACCCTTGGGCAAGTTAATTAAATATCTTTGAACCTCATTTGTAAAACAGAAAAGAAGTTGGGAAAAATTGGTTTAGGTTGAGTAGACCCTGAGAGTATGCGGGCATTTCTGGTTATTTGGTGAGGATGTGTGTGTGCTCAACATCTGAACTTCTTTCCGTGTTTGAAGAATCAGACACTATGTCAATCTCGAGAGCAGGCAGGACCACTTAGCTCCCATTACTAAGCCATAAAAGCCATATATTCACTCTCCGCACATCCCCACCAGTCATCTAGAGCTCTGGCACATAAACTAAGCCCAGCCAATTAGAGATTTGCACCTAAGATTTTGAACTGGAGCTGGCGAAGAGGGACACTTGAGAATTTGTCTAGCAGTGAGGTGAGTCCCAGTTCTTCCAACCTGGTTCTTCCTTAGGCATGAACAGCATCATCTGAAGTTATTCTCTAACCTTCTCACTGAGTCTGAACTACTTGATATCCTTCCAGTAAATTCCTTTTTCTATATGTTAGTGTCAACAGCCAAGAATGCTCATTACTCTCTCCTTAGTTCAAGGAATCACAGTGCTAGTGCACCATACACCCTCAGAAACACTGCTGAATGAATCAATACAATGGGCCTTTAAAACAATACGGTATTTTTTAAAATACCATATGCTCTACAGAGGTATTCATCAGGATCCTAGTATAATATAATTTAAAAATTTTTGGTTTTCATTTTGATGGGGTTTTTAAATAATTAATATAAGCGTATTGTGTTTTAACTGAATGGCCATTTATAACCAAGATTATGATTGTGATGGTAACTAGTAATCTTCTAAAAGTGACAATATTTAACTTCAAATGCATTATCTCAGAAATTAAAGGACTAGGGACAAATCCTTGACTGTCCTTATGAAATCTCAGGTTTGAGAACATTGATCTAGTATAACTTGTCTCTATTTTACAGATGTGGAATTTCAGTCCTAAAGAAGAAAAGTGATCCGTCCCAGATTGTATATTGGTGAGTGTATTTTTCAGTTCTCTGCAAACCCTCATCACTATCTCCATGACTGGCAGGAAGAAACACTGGATTCTTTTGGGTCTGGCTGGCAGAGCCCTCCACTCCCAGATGGTAGGACAGAACCTATTTCTCCAAACTCCTGGCAATGCCAGCCTCTTGCTTCTCTATTCTCTCTTTAGTAGTCTCCACTTTTCTCCTTTTGGGCTTGGAGCCTCCTCAGACCTTAGATCTTCTATAGGCAACTTGAACACTCTTACCTATTAAAAAAATTATTTACAGTAAGACTCTCTAACTGCTACACCAGGACTGTGTAAAAAGTGGTTAATTAGCTGTACAGAGATGGGACAAAACTCAGACCTTCATCATCATGAGTTCTTAAAATTTTATTATTTACTTGGAGTTCAGGGGGAGGAATATTGATTTTCCAACACCTCCATTCTGCACTCAGCTTGTTGGGGAGGCAGGGCTGGCTTGAATCCTTGAAAGGACAAGGATAAGGGTGACCATGAAATTGTCTTGGTTTTCCCCAATATATAGTGGGAAATAGGACACTTGAAAGTCTCACATTAGCCTCTCTTCTCTGTTTTTTTTGGCTCTGCCCATGTGTGTTTCATTGATACCCTGTTCCCTCTAGGCAGGTGACTCTGGATGGCATTTTCACACCATGTCCAAGAGTCACTGGTTTCAGTAGTTGAGATCTAGCTGAATAATAATACGCTTTCTGTAGATCACTTGGTGATTCCTATTCTGAAGCTCAAATCAGGATCTCATATTTGTTATATACAATAAATACAAATAAAACATTGGGACTATTTCATTTTGGGGTGAAAGTGGAAGCAAGTCAAGTCAGAGTGTTGAGAAAAGATATCTTTTATTTTTTCTGTGATCAAGACATGGGTTACTTACCATTTGTCCGGTGGCATCTGATGGAAATCTATCCCTTATTGAAAACTGCCGAATGGGGTGCAGCCTCAGACAGGAAGACTAGGGTGGGTTGAAGGAGAAACAGTTGTAGGTTAAGGTCTACATGGATGAACCGTATAGATGACAATGTTTTGAATATTCTCAATGTTTGTTCATATCCTCAGCTTCAAGTCCTTACCACCTATTTCATGGGAACCAATATTCTTGTTCTATCCAAACTGTGGGACTTCAACTTTGACAGACTGACTCTTACTCAAGTCATTAAAGGTTAATCTAGCCATCCAAATTGGACCTGCCTTCAAGATCAAATTCAGTTCTTACTCTGTCTATGAAGCCCTTTCCTGAGCATATTGACCTTTTCTCTTATAACCTCCATGGCACTTCTATTTCTGTGCTTGTCTTCACCTCATTTCACAAACATCCTGGGGCTGTTAGTTAACTTCGGGTAGAGGGATGCTTTATCTGCTTGTCTAGATCCTAAGCTCCATGAAGGCAGACACTGTATGATATTCCTGCTGTCCCTTCCCTAGCAGATGGCAAGCATGTGCCGGACACTGGGATGAGAAGACTTTCCAGCCCAAAGCAAATGGAAGATCAGTGCTGAAGCAGCTCTCCTTTTCAGAGCCTCAAAAGGCCCAATAATACACATCATCAGCACTCCATTTCCTAAGCTGGTCAGCCCCTTGACACAGGGACACATCTAGTATGGAAAAGAGCTTTCCATGGGCCCCAGTGATTCTTGGGATAAGTGGTCTGCTCAAAAGCCAATCCTGGGGACCTACCAGCAGTGCACGGTACAGCTGTCACCGTACAGCTGCCAATCAATGTGACATTTGTACCATTGGCCGTTTGGGGGCAATGAAAAACTTCCATGAAAAGCAGAAGTCCAGAAACTATCCTATCATCTTGCCAAGCAATGTGAGCTCTAAGGAAGACTCACAATGCACTTTCTGGATTTGATTTCCTACTCTAAAGCCAAGTCGATATGAGCAGATTCGAAGGTGGGTGTGAGATGTGTGTCTCCAGTGTGGCGGCACGAGCAAAGACTGCTGGACGCAAGGCTGGGAAGCTTCCGGGTTGGGCACTGTTCTCCCTCTGCCCCTCCGAGGGGCTTACCTGTTGAGGGAAGCCGGGTCTGACACTGATGCACTGACTGTTCTGTCGAGTGAGGATCCGTTTCCGTCTCCTCTGTCTCAACACCACATAGATCCTGGCGTAGACGAGGACAGTCACTCCGAAGGGCAGGTAGAAGGACACCACTGAAGAGTAGATGACAAAGTCAGGGTTGGAGATGGAGCAGACAGTGGGGTCTCCTGTGAGTGAGAGAAAAGGAGAAAGCAAAGCAGTTTGCCAATAGGAGACATCAGTGGGGAGCACACAAAATGGCACCATACCATGTGTGGTGTCTCCACCATTTAATCCACACAGAGCTTTGGGAAGCAAGGGTTCCAGGCCCACCTCCCCCCTCACTGCATCTCAGTTCACATGCTGCCTCATCTGTGGAGGCTTCCACCAGCTCCTCAGTCAGAAGTAACTCTTCCTTCCTCTGCGCCCCACAGCCCTTGCCTTGCCTCTCGGGTGTTGTTGGCATACGCGGCTGCTTGTTAAGTTGTGGGGATGGGGGATATTATGTGGTCAGTTCCCTGAGGGGAGGAAGTCCAATTCATCTTCGTGTTGCTCACAGTTCCCTTAAAAAGAAAATTACCCAGTGATTACATGCCAGACACTGCTCTACGCTGGCGCTACAAACATGTCTGCCCTTGAAGGGCTCGGTCTAGACAGACAAGCGATCTTCCTGAATGCTGTGTTCAGTGTCACAGAGGAATGTGGCCTGGGAGGCTGGGGGGAGTGTCATAGAGCAACAGACCAGAGGCTCCCGGGAGCGAGGCAGCGCCCCAGAAAAGCGCCTACTGGTGTGGAGGCATTTGTTGAGAATACCAGGTCTCCGAAATGAATCTGAGGTACAGGGCAGAGGGTGGCTAAATGCAGGCAATTCTGTTTTTTAGGGAATCTCAGGACGGGGTCAGGGGTAGGATGGGGAGAGGGCTGTTAAGCAGATTGTCTCTGTGGACAACGTGAAATAAAGAACCTTTGTCCCTGCTTTATGTCCTGAAATGCACCTGTTGCTACACTTTAGAGAGTCCCTGTGGTTTTGCCTTTTTTGCTAGCAGATGTTGAAATTCCTCCAATGCCCAGAATAAGGCCTGTAACTTGCCTCATCTGGAAGAGAAAAGGGAAGAAAATGAGTATCTTCCATATGGTGTGCCAAGGGCTTTATACACATCCTCTTACCTAATCACCGTGGCAACATTATGTGACACAGGAGCCATTACTGACTCTATTCTCAGGCGAGCAGGCTAAGGCTCAGAGAGGTTCAGTAAGTGGCCCAGCACCCCACATTCTGAAAGGGGCCGAGCCTGGATCTGTTTCTCCAGTCACTCTGACCTTACAAACAACGTTCTTTCTGTGATTTTGATTCGCCTCCCTTCACCACTTTGACTGACCCCCCCCCCTCTACCACTGGGAGCCCAGCACCATCAGCAAGAGCTGTTGGCACACCCAACCACTCTTCATAAAGGGTGGGGGATTCCCAACGACCCCAAATCTGGCCTCAGAAGACAGAGCCACAGAAGTGAGCTAGTGGGGAGAGGGCTGCAGCCAGCCACATGGGCCCCTCATTCTGCCTCTTGATCTTCTGAGGTAGGCAGAGGCCAGGCCTGGGGAGGGAGACCCAGGTCTGCTATTTACTAACTGTGTGAACTTGGGCACATTGCTTAACTACGCCAGGTCTCAGCTTCATTATCTGAAAAGAAGGATAAAAATAAGGTCTCATGGAGGGGTTGTCAGACTAAATGAGGAAAAATGGTAGCTATTACTATTACTATTTATTCTTTACTATTATTATTTATTATATATCTCTTCTGAGCTGTTTGAACTTAAGAGGCAAGGTATCATTTGGAATGGAAACCTATAAAGAGACTTACAAAGAACAATATCTCTAGGGGAGGGAGAGGAGTAACAGCTAATAATTAAAAAAAAAAAGCATACTCAGTTCTCGGCGAGGCATTTTAATGACAGCACTGACACGAGGATCTTTAGGAACTGCTCCCAAAGTTTTTGATTCTCTTGGGAGGAGGGTAAAATTCAGGAAAAATTAATATCATCCCACCAAGTCTGGGTCCGTATCCTTTAGGAAATGGCTTATAAAACTTCGAGCAGTGGTCACCAGACGGGCATTTTTCTGGTGTTTTGGGGGAGACGGGGTTGCAGGTAGGATAGCGTGGCAGCTGCTGGTCTTTCTGAACCTATCGGGACTATGTAGGCAGTGATTAGCCCTCTTCCTGAAATCAGCTCGCCTGTGGTCAGCGGTAGGATAGCGTGGCAGCTGCTGGTCTTTCTGAACCTATCGGGACTATGTAGGCAGTGATCAGCCCTCTTCCTGAAATCAGCTCACCTGTGGTCAGCATCTGACCGTGACTTAAACGCCTCCTGTGAGGAGAGGCCTGAGCATCTTTTGCTAGTGCGAAGGGGGGGAGGGATAGATACCCTCCCACTATTGGTCTGGTTACCATTGCTGGCATGCGGGGTATGCCCCATTCGTCCCTCCAGATACACCTTCGACCCTTCTCTACCCTCCTCTGGGTTATGACCTCTAGATTTTATATATTAACTCTGACTTTTTTTTTGAAGTTTTTATTTAAATTCCAGTTAGATAAGGTCCAGTGCAATATTAGTTTCAGGTGTAGAATTTAGTGATTCGTCACTGACATGCAACAGACTCCCAGTGCTCATCGCAACAAGTGTGCTCTTTCATACCCAAGGGTCTCACTCCTACTTTTAAAAAGCCAGGAGCAAAAGTGGGTGTAGTATGCTTTTATTTGTGTAAAAAGTGGATACACTCATACATGCACGCACACACGTGTGTATACATACTTGTTTCAACCACTATCTTTACGATGATTAGTGTTTGCTTCTAGGGAGGGTCACAGGGCAGCTAACGATCTAGGGGAGAAGGGAGACCTACATATATGTGTGTCTATGGATCCCCTACACCTTATGTTTTATCATGGGCAAGTATGTATTTTTCCATTAAAATATCGAAAGCAAACACACGAGAAAGAGCGAAGAGAGAACACAGAGCCATTTCACAATCACTGAGTCTGCACAGTCATCTCTTCCTTCCTCTCTTATCTGAGTAAACTGCTGCCTGTCCTTAGATTGAGCTCTGCGGCCTCTCCCACAATTTCCCCAGGCCGCGAAGTCCTGCGAGGCCTGCCAGTGGGTAAAGCGACCCAAGAGGCTGGTAGCCAGTGAGTGAGGGCCTGTCCCGGCTCCCACTGGGCCTGGTCTGGGTATGTGTCCTTTTGGCAGGGCAGCTATTCTGGAAGCTTCTCTCTGCTGAGGCCCAGAAGAGGTGATGAGGACAATGAGATGAGCTGCCTTGTCTTGAATGTTTAACCAAAACAGTACTGTGCTATTAGTACAGTAGTTATGGGATGAATACAAGAATGATGAATATATGAGAGAAACGGACAAATGAGCGTTTTATGTAAGCACATAAGCAGTCACTGGCTGGAAGATAATGGGGAAAACAAGAGGGTTACGCCTCATTCTCTGAGATTGAGGATTAAGGATGTTTATGCCAACTAATCTTAACATGGAAGGAAGAAAGGATGATAGGGAGAACTCATCCACTTACTCATTCAACAAAAGTTTATGGACCACCTACTCTGTTCCAGGCACCATGCTGGGTGACAAAAACATTAAATAGCTCCACAAAGGGGGTGGAAGAGGCTTTCGTGGGCTAGCCTGGGAACTTGAGTCCCACAGTGATGTGAAGGGCAAGGCCAAAAGCAGGTTGACTTGACAGGTTCATGAGCTTAAAGCTAATGGAAGGATTTGTCTTCACCCTGTTTCCAGAGACAGGAGAGCCTGATGCATCTGGATTCAGGATGAGCCTATTATTCCTTTAACTTTCTTTTCTCAATCCGGCTTCCACCAGCTCCAGTGTTCTGAAAGTCAGGTGAGGGATTCTATTGCTCGAATCTAGATAGCCTCCATTTCCTTGTTTCAAAGGAAAATTAAGATGAATCATTTTGTATCTGTGATATGAAAGGATTGGGCTGCCCATTCAGGGATTCTTAGAGTTTCCTCTAGTACCAATACTCCATGCTGTCAATGAGGGGGTATTTAGCTAGACTGCTGGGCCCCTGCTGGCAGCCGGGGCAACACTGATCAGCCAGGCCGCCCAACCTTGGAACTCTCTGTGACTGAAGATCCTGCCTCGCGTGCATTTCCAGAAATGCATGTTGCCCTTTTCTCGGACAGTAAGAATAACGCCGAGATGAAGGAAACCGACGTTCAACTTTTTCCTGCCTCATGTTGTCTGATAATTCACAATCCCAAATGGCAGCTCATTTCATTAAAAAGAGCTCTGCCAGAAAGTTCTTTTGTGTTGCACAGCTTAGTGGAAATCTAGCCACTTCCGACATCAGGTGTCATTGGCGGTATCCTGCCCTTTTCTCCTCTACGTTTCACAGGGTGAGTAGAAACAAATGGCCGAGAGAAGTCATTTGTATGGGGCTTTTGAATGAACTTGGAAACTTCCTTATAGATGGAACCCACTTCCATCAAGAAGCCGTGCCGTGAAGGTCAGAACGAGGCAGAGAAGGATGGCCGGGCTTCCTCACCTTGAGTTCTGCTCACTAGTTCCCTGAACTGTGTTCTAGGACGAGGTCACTGGCCTCTCTAACCACCAGCAGAACAGTGGCTGCTCAGATTTTCTTTGGAGCAAGTGCCTAGTTAGATTTCGATGCACAGAAACCTTTTCAAACACAGTAATCGCAACAATAGCGGAAGCCAATATCCACTGGGCCTTTACAATGGACTCGACACCTGGCTATACATGAATAAATGGATGGCTTACTATAGTCTTATTAATAAACTTAAAAGTAAGAGAGAGAGGGCCCCTGGCTGGCTCAGTCAGAAGAACATGATCTTGGGGTTGTGAGTTCAAGCCCCATCTTGGGGGGTAGAGATTGCAACAGTAAATAAATAAACAAACAAACGAATAAATAAATGAGAAAAAGTTGCAATAGAATAAATCATGTAGATCTTTCAAGTAAGAAAGAGATTGAAAGAGATGAGAGAGAAGTGAGAGTGTCCATGCTAAGCCACAGGCATTTTTTGCCTTCTCAGTTCTATATTTGAAAATCCTTTTGGAGAGACAGTTTTCTGAATTTTGTTTCTGGAATAATAATGATCTCACTGGTGGCAACAACACTGCAATTAGTTCATCATTCCTCTTCACTTTAGATGTTGACATTAACTGGGAACTCGGTCTAATGTCAGATTTTGAGACTGTTTTTAACTGTTACTAGGCTGTGTGTGTGTGTGTGTCTGTGTGTCTGTGTGTCTGTGAGCATGAGTACAACAGCCCCTGCCAACCTCCCAGAATGAATAAGAGGAGCCACTCTACTAACTGAATGTTGGTGGGAATTTGCTGCTGGCCAGGGGTATGCAGTGCCGCGGTCTACCGGTGGTAGTGAGTCCCATGTTACAGAGTCCAACTTAGAATAATGTATTTTCATATAGAAACTAAGATATAGAAGGTGGCTTAGTTAGCAGACGAACCCAGAAAGCATATTTAACACCCATCAAAAATAGCATTTTAATGCCAGGCAGCCTCTTAAGAGTTGTGTTAGGGAATGTTGCTTTGGGGAGTATGTGTGTGTCCACAACCATGTTTGTGTGTATAAAGTGTTGTTCAGGGAAAACAACAAAGTAACACATGGTAAAGAGTAACGCAAACATGATAGTAACATCATATTTTAGGAACACCCTGAGTTAATTAGGCAAAGAGTCGTTGGATGACTCAGCTACCTACCCTTCAAAGTAGCAGGCAAAGAAACCTGACCTTGAGCATGTGGTATGTGTTTGGCTGGTCTACATATGTTATTCCAATTTAATCCTCACTTAATCAGAAAAAAGCTCTATCAAGCAAGTACAGTGGAATTATATCACATGTAGTGTCAAATTCTAAAGTCAGTGATTAAAGTGAACATTATCTAGAGCTGAAATTTGCTTTGAAAAATCTCCTGAATCACATGCAAAGATATACATGGTTTCGTCACAGCCCTGAAGAGTAGTAAGTAAAGACCTATGAAACATACATTAATATCTCATATATTATAAAGGGTTCAAACACAACATGCAGTTTTAGAAATGAAGTTGCTAGTCTTATGTGCAGGGGAGCCATATTAAAAAAAATGCTGGAAACTAATTTGCTCAAGTATATGATTCAGTGTATTATTATCCCAAATTTATCAATAAGAAAACTTAGAAAAGTTAGGAAGCTTGTTCAAGGAGCACAGCTGGTAAGTAGCAGAACTGAAGTTTTTTTTTTTTTTTTTTTAAGATTTTATTTTATTTATTTATTTGAGAGAGAGAGAAAGTGAGAGAGAGCATGAGAGGAGAGAAGGTCAGAGGGAGAAGCAGACTCCCCGCGGAGCCGGGAGCCTGATGTGGGGCCCGATCCTGGGACTCCGGAATCATGACCTGAGCTGAAGGCAGTCGCTTAACCAACTGAGCCACCCAGGCGCCCAGAACTGAAGTTTGAGTGTAGGTTTTTCTGACTCCAGAGCCTCTATCTGTCTTCCTAAATGTGTTTTGACTTTTAAATCATTGGCCAGCAAATGACTCTTTGATGACTATTCATAAGTTAGGATTTGCCGATATTTATATGCAATGTGTTACACATAATATCTGTATACGTATAAATACACAGTTATGTGACTCGTACATATGCACCAGAAACCAATGAACTTGGAAGATAGTAGGCATTAAGCAAATCCAGATGAACACTAGAACATGACTCAATTAGTTCTCAGCAAATACTCAGTATTAACTTTATTATATGTGCTTTTAGTAGTTTTCATTCAACCCATGAAATTTCTGAGGCTGAAGATGTATATGGAACAGCCAAAGAAGGCATTGTTCCATATGAGGTGTAAATTTGGATCGATGTCTTATGTCTAAAAACCAAACATCCCAGATATTCACATTATTAATCCATATGTCCATCCATTCACCCATCTGTCTGTCCATCCATCCAATAGAAGACGTACCATGTGCCAAACATCATGGCCAGAATTTTTGTATATTAAGACATAAGAAATACACTCTTCAGTAATTTAGGGATCTATACTAGTTCCCAAAGGCCAGACGTGGTTTTTGTTTAGTAAAAAATTAGAAATATATATCCCATTTGAGGGCTTTTATAGTGTTATTTTGCACTGTAAGTCTATTATGAGTTGTCATCTTTTCATTAGCAAATCTCACCTGAATTATTAATATAGTTTAATTTTTTTTAACTGGCACCTCGCTTCCCACGAAAACAATGACATTTCTTTCAAAACAAGGAGAGGCCAGACTTTTCGCTAACTGGGGAAGAACTTTATGTGCCAATAATTGATGAGGTTCTGCTTTGTACTTGAATCAAAACCCAAAGCTTTGTAGTCTATGGATGGCATCGTTATTTGATTATGAAGTATGCTGATCAGGGTCAGAAATTTCCAGGCTGAGCACCACTCACAGCCACTCAGGTGTGCCGTAAATCCCATGGGTGTCTTAAGAGGGGCCATCACTGTTACCTGTGGTGTTGAAGCCAAAGAGGAGAGGGCAGGACACGGCAAAGGCCAGCACCCAGACGGCTGTGATCATGAGGGCCACGCGCCGACAGGAACTCTGTCCGGTGCCATGTTGATAGTGAACCGGCATGACCACTGCGGTGTACCTGCGAAAGGAAGGGGGGAAAGATGGCCATGATGAGAAGGGATGGGGGAATCGTTCCAAAAGCGGAGAGAGGTTCCTAGAGAACTAATCTACGTGCTACATGTGGCAGGAGAAGAAGAGTTTGGTTGGAGAAAGAGAGAAAGGGTGTTTGAGTGAAAATGGAGAGAGGTTGCACTAAGAGAGATGAAGAACTCCCTAAGCAGGGAAAGGGGGAAAGAAGAATAAAGTTAGTAAAGCAACGGACTCGGCTGCTGGCAGGCTCCTTTGCCAGTGGTGGTTGAGGCCCAACATACCTGAAACTTGTACTCGGATACCCGAACCCCCAAGACTCTGGGTGCTGGTCTATGTGCCTTTACTTTCTCCCATGGTATTTCAGATAATGATAGAGCTGTGCCCAAAGAGGATGTTTACCCCTGCTTGTATCTTAATATAAATTCTACCCCTCCTAGTGACAACTATTCCAAGTGGTGGAGATTTTAAAAATAGAGATGAGTAATATCTAGTGAAGGCTTATTTCAAAACCCAGTCTTCATGCTCTCTGAGTCCATTCAGGCGGCTCGATCAAAAATAGCAGAGACTCGGCGGCTTAAACAATAAACATTTATTTCTCACAGTTCAGAAGGCTGTGAGGTCCAAGATCAAGGCACTGGCAGATTCAGTGTCTGGGGGAGGGCCCACTTCCTTGTTCATAGATGGGTATTTTCTCATGGTGGCCTCACACGGCAAAAGGGGTGAAGGAGCTCCTGGGGTCTCTTTTCTATGGGCACTGATCTCATCATCATCACCCAAAGGTCCCACCCCTTAATACCATCACTTTGGGGGGTAGGATTTCAATATACAAATTTGGGGGAGCCACAAACATTGGGTCCACAACACATGCTTTTCCATAGTCAATGCACAGTTCTTTGTGTTATGGGACGTCATCTTTTCTGGGGCAACTCCTCTCACACATTTCTAGCTACTGAGCCGAGAGATAGCTGATCCCATACATTTACTCATGACATCTTCCCCATTTATCCATGCATCTCTTTCCTGCCAGTTGCTCTCTGCGATGGCCACAGCCTCCTGGCTGGTCCCTGCCGCCAGGCTCTAAAAGTAGATTTCATCATGTTCTCCACATCCTGGACCCCCCAGCAGGAAACTACTTGAGAAAGGCAGAATTCTAAGATGGTCTCCAAGATGCCTGCCCTGTACAATCCCCCACATTGAATGGAGACTGAACTTGAGAATACCAAGTGATATCACTGCTCTGATTAGATTACTAACCAATAGATTGAGTGAATCAAAAGGGAGATTATTCTGGGTGGGCCTGGCTTAATCAGAGAAGCCCTTAAAAGGAACTGGGCAAGTTTAATAATGAGACAACTGCGTGCCTCATGGGTGGAGAGACATAGCTCCCGTATGATTTGTTATTTGATGACTCAAATCATGTTGTAGCCTTGGTATTCCTCAGAGGTCCTTGCACTGGACCTGCACTTACTACTGGACCATGCCAGTAGTAAGAAGCCATTGATTGATTGCCTTGTGCATCCTGAAGGCCTTCCGCATAAGAGGACAATTCGAATCCTAGCCAAGCTCAAGGAAACTCGTGTGTGCATGTAGCTGTGTCTACATAGGCTCAAGTTTTCTTTGTCTTCTCCTTGTCCGGGGAAGCCAGAGGCCAGATTCAGAGCAAGAGCCTCCTTAGCTCCTCTTGGGTCCCTCAAGGTTTGGGGCTGAGGTAGGGAAGAACAGACCCTGGGCTCGAGGGGGTGGGGCACACATGCCTGCCGAAATCTTCACCTCCTGTGCATCCGGCCTTAGAGTGGATGTGTTAGCATTTGTATTCCCACCAGAGCAGCTCTGAGGGCTGAGATGGAGGAGGACTCCGCGAGACCTTGGCCTTGGTAGCATGACGTGGCACAGAGGTGGCTTCTTTCTCAGGAGGGAGAAACAGAGGTCCTTATTTAATAAGGTCAGATTAAGATCCCACCATCCACCCCAATGGAGGCCTTTGAGATCTCAGTTCCCTTCTTCTGAGGCACCTATGTTATACATCCTCACTTGAGTCCCTAACTTGGCGATCAGGGAGTGGGCGAGTCGCACCTGGTGTTCCTCCAGGCTCGTCACTCTCCTCGGTACTTTGGACTCTGCTGGGGCTTTGAGTCAGATATGTCTGGGCCCTAGCCGTGATCCCTGAGGCGCCTTGTAAGAGAGGCTGAGCCTTGAGCCCAAACGGCTATGGTGACCAAACAGCTATTGGGAGATGGGGAGGAAAGGTATGACCCACTTCTTTCTCTCCGGACCTGCAGCTGTGCCCCGGGCTTCTATATACTTAATGTCCTTTCATGAAAAAGAGCCTGACCGCCCCATGCATTCCATGGTGCGCTGCTAAATAGCTAACAACTGGTCTCCAGGAGAAAACAGCCCTAATTGGTACCATTTGTCAGTCTGCATGGTATAAATACTCCCACCGTTGCCCATTTCAAGCTACCCCAAAGGTTTAATACCTGGCTCGACCGGTTTCTACAATTTTGTCTTTCAGCCCTCGCTAGTCTTCATGAGCTGCCCCAAGCCCGCCGCTGAGCACATTGTCCCAGGTATGCTTTAATGTTCAGCAGCTCCCTGGAAGCTCCCGTTAATTCAGTAAGGGTAGGGAATCCTGGCTCCATTTTATTTAATTTATTTACTTATTTTTTTAAGTTTTTTTTTTAAATTTATTTGACAGAGAGAGACCACAAGTAGGCAGGGAGGTAGGCAGAGAGAGAGAGGGAAGCAGGCTTTCTGCTGAGCAGAGAGCCCGATGCGGGGCTCGATCCCAGGACCCTGAGATCATGACCTGAGCCGAAGGCAGAGGCTTTAACCCACTGAGCCACCTAGGCGCCCCTTTACTTGTTTTTTTTTAAGATTTTATTTACTTAATTGAAAGAGAGACACACAGCGGGAGAGGGAACACAAGCAGGGGGAGTGGGAAAGGGAGAAGCAGGCTTCACGCTGAGCAGGGAGCCTGATGTGGGGCTCGATCCCAGTACCCTGGGATCATGACCTGAGCCAAAGGCAGATACTTAGTGAATGAGCCACCCAGGCACCCCCTGGCTCCATTTTATAGAGGAAGAATCGGAGACAGAGGTTGCTTCATGAACCTAAGGCCCCACAGCTGATGGTGGAAGAGCCAGGTGTCCCCCCTGTGAGGCCCATGTCTCTCCTGTGTGCCCTACTCCCTCTCAAGGGCACTGTCAAGTCTCTGAGGCCTTGTGGGGATAAGAGCTTCCTCAGGACAGGTGGCATTAAAGGGTGGTTTCTATTTGAGAGCACTTTGGATTCCCAGAATATTCCCCAATTAGTTCGATTCTATTAAGTACCTAAGGGAGGAGGGTCCCGTTAAAATACAGATTCCCAGGCCGCGCCCCTCGCTATTCTAATTAAGCACTTCCAGAGTGGAACCCAGAAATGTGCATTTTGAACAAGTCAGGGCATCTTACAATCCGGCAGATTTGCGAAAAGTCTGCATTAAGGAAAATTTCTGTCAAAAAACTTCTTGTTAACTTGGGTAAGAAGTTAGAGACGAAACTACACTTACCACTGTTACGTTTCATTTTTTTTCGTATTGTTTTCTGAACACGATTAACTCTTGGAATAAACGAGGCCCCCCCGAATTCGCCGGCACGCAGTCCCCCCCCCCCCGGCCGGGAGCCGCCACGGGGTCGGAGCCGTAGGTGCCGTTCCGGAACTAGCCAGCGGAGGGCACCCTAATGCAGCGAGAGCTACCAGCGCCGCCGGGTGAGAAGTTCACGGCTCACCTGCTGGCTCCCCGGGCCTCGTGGGGAGGCAGGGAGGGAAGGCTCGGCCCGACGGGGTCCCGGAGGCCTGCAGGGACCCTGAATCCGCACCCGGGCAGGCTGCTCCGCCTCTGGTCTCCTCCCGAAGGAGCCGCAGGTGATCGCCCGCCGCGAGGGCACGGCTGGGTCGCCTGGGTCCCGCCGCCACGCTCACCGCGCTGTTCCACTCTGCGCGCCACCCCTCTCGCTCCCTCGCCTCCGCTCCTGGGAGCTCCTAGGTCACCGGGCTCTCTCTGGCTGGCCGGAACACAGCGTGCAAGGTGTTTAAGCCCGTGGTCGCTGGAAACAGACTGATTAGTGTCTGAATCCCAGTTCTTCCATTTAACTGCTTGGCCTTGGGCCAGAATTTGGCTGCCCCGAGACTCAATTTCCTTATCTGTACATTGGGGGTAATGATGCAGCCGGATAGGGCCCTTAGGAACGTTGAATAAGATTATCTCTGTGAAGACTTTTAGCACGATGCCTGGTACCTATTAAGCATTCAAAAAACCAGTATTATTATTATTGTCATATTACTGTGCTAGCCCAAGGGATCTGTGATTATCCCTATCGGTGGGTTTATGGGTATCTGCCCCTTGTTCCTGGGAACAGTAAAAGGAACATTACATGTATTTATTTATCAAGCAAACAAGTATATAACACTTTCTATAGGCTAACAGCTGTTGGAAGTGCTTTACAAATATTAACTCATTTCTGTTGCTATGATCTCCACTAAACAGTTAAGGGAACTGAGGCCCAGAGAGGTTAATTGACTTGCCGGAGGTCCCATTGCTATTAGGGGGTAGAGCCTGGTTTTGCAGCCAGGCAGTGGGGGCTCCCGAGCTAGGGGCCCAGAGTGTGGTAGGCGCCCCTGCGTCAGGCAGCGTGCTATAGAAAAAAAAGGGTGACTGGATTCTCACTCCCGCACCTACCAGTGGTGTGATCTGGGCATGGTCTAGCCTCAGCCCCTTCACTTGTAAAATGAGGATAATACCCCTACCTTGCTGGGGGTGCTGTGAGGGTTAGCAAGAATGAAAAGCTCTTAGCTTGGCCCATGGTACATGCTACAGAAATGGTCTATTGGATGGCTGCTACTTTTAGACTCATGCAAGTTCAGATTAGCCTGGAGGACCCAGGACACTGAAGACATAGGAAATACGCTTCCTTGACTCCAAGGACACAGCACCTACAGTGGTGGCTGCTGGCGTGGCCCGGGGCTTGCTCTGGGTGCCCCATCCCTGCTTCCACCATGGGGGAGTCAGGAGATGCCGGTTCCAGTCCCAGACCTGTCTGAGAGGCTGCAGGAGCCCCTCCAGCAGGTAACATCTCTGCACAAATGAGTTCTGCACAAATGACTCCCAGTTCTGTGACAGGGTTTAGGGGGGTGGGTTGTAGGTTTTTCACTCTTCTGAAAGTCTCAGGATCCTGGTGGAAGGGTGACCTCCACCTGAAGCCCTGTCCTAGGTTGGGAGGTGGGCGCATGCGCCCACGACGGACGTGGGTGCTCCTGCAGGAAGCTAGCGATGGGGGAGGAGAGAGGCTGGCCTGGGTGGGAGGGCCTGAGTCTAACTCCCCGCCTGGGTTTAATGAGCCCCAGAGCCCTGGGAGGGCTGCTTTTCACCACCTTTTCTTTGGTCAGACAGGGGGCTCAATAAATCTTTAGTTCTGTGGACTCCCCTTGTGGAATTGTTGAAGGAAAAAGCTTTTTGCAAATGACTGGGAAGCCCTTTGCAAATATAAAGTGCTTATTTAGATGCAAACGAAAAATCCAAGGTGCCTGTGACTCATCTGGTACGTATTGTGCTTGCTGCAAAGACGCGGAGGCTTGCCTGTGTGATGGGTGCCATTTGAGAGCCACTTAAAGAACTCCCTGGTGAATGAATTTGGTTGCATTAGCCCCGGGCCCCTAGCGGAGGACTCTAATTCTCACCGCTCAGAACGTGTCCTCCTCCTCTGACACTTTCTCAGCCCTCTGCCCCAAGCTAGCTCTGACCCAGGATGCCGGGGGAGGGGGCTGGCCCCCTGGGGAGGCAAGGAGCCAAGGTGGGGGGGGGGTAGGGGGAAGAGGGGCTGGTGCTTTTTTAAAAAAGAAAAGGCAGCATTAATGCAAGCATCCAGGGCTATGCCTAAGAATCTAATGACAATAGTATTACTTGCTTTCAAAACCTCTTTTTATCATTTCGTTTCCTTTCCAAGCTCTTACTACCCTGTTAGTACATACCAAGGCTTCATGGCCAAAAAAATGCTGAATCCATTTGGTCAAGTTTGTCAGACTGGTGAGTAGCATTGTGTGCAGACCAAAGGTCTGCATGAATGACTGCATTTTTAATGAGTTGACCAGCTATTTGGCATCTCATGAACGGAATTTAGTGCTGTGTACTGCACACGGCCCTGAAGGATGATGGAGACAGCTTTTCCCAAGGCCGATTTTCCTTCCTAGAACAGAGGAGGGGCTCCATCTTGGGGTTTCGTGAGGACTGGGTTCATGTCGACATACAAGCCAAGAAGAAAGCATCCTTCCCCCACTGGGGTGTAAGGCATGGCTTGTTCCCCAGATTTCGGGTAGTGAGGGCAGTGCATTCTGGGGCTTTTCCTCGAGGGGACGGAAGCCAATTGGAGGTCTACTCTTTTGGTTGTGGTGGGAAGTGGAATTGTAGGTCAAGCGTGGCTGCCGCCCGTGGCAGGGTGCTCTGGTGCAATTGGAAAGAGGCACCATCTCCTGGCCAGCTCAAGGTCTGCAAAGAAATGCCAGGACTGAATTCAGGTCCCAAACGCTTGTGTGGGCACAGCCTCACCTGCCAGCCCCGCGAGTGTGAGTGTGTGTGGATGGAGTACGTAGGCACCACCTCAAGACGGCGGAGAGGAGGGCCGGGAACCAGGAAGCAAGGAGGAGGCTGCCCCACAGCCTCTCCTAGTAGCTCCTTATGCAGTGCCCGGCTCCCTGCTCCAAGGCTGATCTCCACCCACTCACTCATGTTCTTTCTGAAGGTGCGTATTTGTACTACAAACACTGGCTACCTTCAGGCCAGGACCACTCAGTTCCGATTAATACGCTTTGTTCAACGTCTGTAACAGGCACAGCAGGGAGACCCACAGGTGATAAGGGGCTAGGGCAACTGTACCGGCTTGGGGTGGGAGAGGTGATGATAAGCAAACCGGAGGCCATCTGCTTCTCGTATCACTTATATATTTAGGTACTAAGTGTCCAGAAATCACACAGAAATCTTACATGTTCTAAGCAGAGTTCTATTCTCAGAGAGCTAAATATATTCTAAAATCCCTAACTATCCTTTCATTTTAAAACAGCTTTATCAAGATACAATTCACGTATCACACAATTCATTCACTTAAAGTGTACAATTCAATGTTTTGGGGTATATTTATAGAATCATGCGACTATCTCCCTTTATTTTTAAACATATTCTTTAATGGTACGAGTCCCAGCCTTATGGACACGTTCTTTAATTCTCTTTCTCTGTTGGTGGTAACCAACTGCTTCTCAAGTGGTAAAAGTCAAAAGACCATTGGTTGACTGGTTGTCCTGTGGTATCACTAGAGGGTGGGGTTTTGGGGTCCATTCTTTGGTTATTGTTTGAGATTCCCACATCAGCACATGAAAGGGAGTTTAGGCTGTTGATAGGGAGGCACAGCCCTGGGTCCTGCAAAGGTCAAACACCGGGAAATCCGGAAATAAAGAGGACCTGCTTTAGGACCTCTTCCCAAAGGCAGGCTGGAGATAACTCGAGATAGTTATAGAGGAAGCACCATGAGAGTTTAGGGGTGACCGAATCAAGTTGTAGAAATTTGCAAGGGCTTCACGGGACAAGGGGCAGGTGTGGTAGACCTCGAAGCAAGAGAGGAATATGGGGCAACCCAGAAAGAGATGAGATTGAAAAGACAGACTGAGGCCGTAGGGCAGAAACCTTTGACTCCTAGGCTGTGAAGGTAATTCTAATATTTACTCCGCAGGCCGAGGAGACGCTGAAGAGTTATGGGGAGGGAGCGCAATGAAGAGTTATGGGGAGGGAGCGCATTTGGACTTTACTGCCGGGAGAAAGATTCTAAGAGTGGCATGTAGGACCAGTGAGGAGGCTGTGGCAGAAGTCTGGTGACAGGTCATAGGAACCTAAAATAAGCAGGCATAGTAAGAAAGGGAAATCCGGAGGGGAATGGCAACAAATGAAGTCCAGAAGCCTTGACGGCTTAGATGTGGGAGATGAGGAAGAGGAAGGGGACGAAACCTGAGATTGTAAGGCAATGATGCTGTCCATAAAAGATGATGGTTTGGTGCTTTGACGGTTTGGCTTTTAAAGTTTTGAGGAGCCAATGAGCCATCTAGGTGGTAATATGGTTTGAAACTCAGGGGAGATCTCAAGGGTATAGCTGGAGGCTTGAGGGGGCTTAGCACAAAGCCCAAGATTATGAACTTGGAGTGAGATAGACATGAATTCCAATGCTGGCACTGCTCCATACGAGGGGTCTGTCTTTAGGCCAATTCCTTAATTCCCCTAAGAAGCTGGAAGTGAAGATAATAGCAGCAGGTCAGTCGTTGTGAAGATGCAATGAGCGAGTGCATGTCAGAGCCTTAGCACAATGGGGAAGTAGGTTCTCAATGATTGACAGACCTTGTTGGGGCTCCCCTGTTCCAGCTAAGGTGGAGGGTGTGGATGGAACTGCTGGGAGAAAGGGTGGAGGAGAGAGAAAAGGCGATAGTGGTTGGGAGGGAGGCCGGAAGGGACTGGGAGAAGGGAAGGGTGGAAGCGAAGCTCTCTAGTAGCAAAAGAGGCCTCGGGCTGGAGCGCACACTCCTGACCCCAGGGCGCTCTGTGGGCGTGGAGATGCCCAGGGGAGCCTCGGGGGGGTGAGTCCAAGGCCCAGGCAGGGGAAAAAAGAGGGGAGGAAACAAAACAGGAGGAGAAGTGAGGAACCGAGGCACCCAGGGCCAGGGCAGACTGCTCTTCGGGATGGAAAGCCATGCCACTCAGGTGGAACATCCCTGGATTTGAGTCACAATCACAGAGGTCCACTCACTCCGGCAAACGAAAAGCAATTCTAAAGAGACATCATTGTTTACTTGTTTGCCTTGAACTCTATGAAGGAAATAAATAAATAGGTCACAGCCATACTTCCTAAAATTGCCCTTCTCCCCATCCACTTCTCTCCTCTCTCCCTTCCTTGCAAATCCTCCCAAGCTTTTCTCTCTCCTCTCCCTCTTCCTTCTCTTCCTTTTTGCCCTCCCTTCTTCCCTTACGTTACCAAAAAAAAAAAAGAAAGAAAGAAAGAAAGAAAGAAAGAAAGAAAGAAAGAAAAGAAAACAACAACAACAAAATAATAACAGGAAGTTTTCCTCCCAACTCTTGTCAGCTCCCCTTCTGTCCTTGACCCCCTCCCCCTTTGCTCCTGATTAGGAATAGCAAAGGCCCCCAAAGGATGGTGAAAAGGTAGAACCAGAATCCTCTCTAGGGCTCTGGGAGGAAGGAAAGGCTAGGAAAGCTTATGGGATGATTGTTTTTCTCCTGTCACTGGCGTTTCTTCTCTTCTGCAGATCATAGTTTAAAAGAAAAAAGAGCGAGAACAAGACATCCTAGTGGTTAAGTTCCACTTGGCAGAGACCCCGGCGCCCTCAAACACAAAGCCTGGACGCCCCAAACAGCAGGAGCAGCTTCCCCAGGCCGGTTTCCCACACCGCCTGGCAGCCGAGACCTGCCAGCAGGGGAATCCCAGCCCTACCTGTCGATGCTGATGGCACAGAGGTTCAGGATGCTGGCTGTACACATCATGACGTCCAGGGTGACGAAAACATCACAGCAAACGCGGCTGAAGTTCCAGACCCCACCTGTCACCTGAGCAGCAGAGACAAGGTGGTCAGTGTCTCCCCCTGCGACCCAGTCCACTCGGCTGCCTTCCCAAGGCTCCCCTGCACCTGCGGACGTGCCCTCCCTGTGCTTGGCACTGCTGATGCCAAAGGCAGGCAGACGCCGAGGGAGTACCGGGTAGCTCAAGATGGTCACCCAAGAAAGGACAAATTCACGGAAGGTGAGAACATTAGAGCTGGAATTCGTCCAGTGTTTCTCAAAGTGTGGTCCACAGTGGGCGCTCAGTAAAGATGCACATTGCTGAACACATCCCTAGGCCGACTGAGTCAGAATTCTGAATCTGGAGCCCATGAATTTTCATTTTTAAATGCCCCCTCCAGTCCCTCCTCATTCCCACCTCCCCGCCCCCATGCCCATACACCAGGGTTTGAGGATTACCGATCAAGTTCAAACTCAGGAGGCAACTAAAGCTCATCGCGGTTAAATGATGGGCCCATAGACATCCAACCGGTAGTGAAAGGGCCCGGATGAGAGCCGGATGTGTGCCCTGTGTCCAAACCGCCTTTCCGAAGCGCTCCGCACAGTGGAGAGGCTACCATATACCCAGGGAATAAGTGGAGGACACGTTTTCCATGAAACTTGCCTCTAAAATGAAAATCTATCTGGCTTCTGTTTTAAAGCTGGGATGCATTCTGGAATGGTATCCGTCTGTGCCGGCATGCCTGCCTTGGACACCCCCGGCTTCAGTGCCCAGGAGGTGGGGGGAAAGGTGGGTGCGGGGCATCGGAAAGGGGCGCAGGTCCTCTCTCCCACTCACAGCACCAGGGAAGACAGTCCTGACCTCATGCATTTACATGTGGGTCCCAGGCTCTGAATCTTCCTCCCGGTGATGCTTACCAAGAGTCAGGAACTGAGGTAATTTTGTTAGGATTCTAGCACATTTCTATTTTGTTTTAAAATTTAAAAAAAAAAAAATTTTTTTTTTACATAACCTAATCAAACCAGAGAGATGTGTCAGGGAGATTGTCGCTTTCAGAGTGCCCATAAAGTCCATCCTTGGGCCCCGAGGCTTTGGGGTACCTGCCAGCTTCCTGTCCGTGGGGACTGTGGTTCTCAAGGAGAAACCGGTGAGGCTTGGTGCCCCGGCCGCAGCCTGTGTGATATCCCCGCGGGGCAGGCCAGTGGCTGGTGAAGGGGAAGGGGAGTGAAAAGTGGGTACAATAGCCTCTGAAGTAGCTTCTCAAAGGAAAATGGGAGAGCGCGTGAAGGTGGCACTGTTAACTCTGGTTGGTTTTTGTCACCTGAGATTCTCGTTACATGGACAGGTCCCTTTCTCGTTCATTCCTGATTTATCCCACTAAAGAAAGTTTCAGAAAGCCTCCCTCCCCAAATCACTTCTTTCCCCTTCCATTTATTTCTTTTCACCATCCGATTTTATCCCTGTATTTGGTGACCTCCAGACTCTATTTTGAG
This sequence comes from Potos flavus, assembly GCA_028534135.1. Classification (NCBI taxonomy): domain Eukaryota; kingdom Metazoa; phylum Chordata; class Mammalia; order Carnivora; family Procyonidae; genus Potos; species Potos flavus. Next base: position 139,635,078 of record CM052898.1, on the reverse strand, counting down.
AAACCCTGACCGGCGATATTTTGTCTAAAAGCAACAGTACCAAGTTCAAACTAGCGAAGAAGTCAGTGTTTCTGTTCGTTAGGTTGTGGATTTGCTTTCTTTTAGTTCAACCATTTGGCTTTATGGAAATAAGTCCTAATATGAATTTATAGGAATTCTGAGAATGAGAAACTCATGAAAAGGGGGCTGTATGGTCATAATAGCACGCTGATTTACGGGGGCCAGGAGGGTAAGGGGTGAAACTTTGAATTTTGTATATTAAATCTCATTTTAACATATGTCTACGATGCAATATAGATCTTAAGTTGGGTAAAGCCCACTTTTTGTTTTGTAAAGTTGTGAATGCCTGTTTGTGTCTGTGAGTTGGGGTGAAAATGTAGGTGAGAGAGGTTAGTTACAACAGCAGCAAACTCTAGTGCTCGCAGGGTGTTTATTTGTTCATTTGTTTGTTCATTCATTCATTCATTCATAAAGCAAGTAGTTGTGAAGCCCCTAATACTTAGTTCATAGAAGGAGCATTTGTTACATGTTTTAAGAGGTTTTAAAAATATACTTCGGGCCCTGTCCTTGAAGAACTTATATGATAACTGAGAAGCAAGGCATTCTTAAATAAAATAACCAGAGATCATCATGAGGGCCTGATGCTGTTAATACAATCTAATGTTTATCGAGAACTTACTTTACGTGGGTCACTGGCCCACGTGACCCATTTTGGGAATTTCTACAGCTTTGTTTTTTTTCGTTGTTTTTTAGATTTTATTTATTTATTTGACAGAGAGAGACACAGCGAGAGAGGGAATACAAGCAGCGGGAGTGGGAGAGGGAGAAGCAGGCTTCCTGACGAGCAAGGAGCCCGATATGGGGCTCGATCCCAGGACCCGGGATCATGACCTGAGCTGAAGGCAGATGCTTAATCACTGAGCCACCCAGGCACCCCGAGAATTTCTACAGCTTTGAAACTTTAGATACTGAAAACTGAGTTTGTTTTTACTGTATGGGGTCATAAAGCTCTTCGGGGACAAATTATACACTTATCTGATAGGAAAGCAAATGACTGTTACCTAATTCTGTGGAAGCAGAGACTTTGACTTGTTTGCTGCTGCATCCCCGGCTCCTAGAGCAGGACCCAGCATGCAAATATATTCTGGAAGAGTGAATGGTCTCTGACATAACCTGTATTAATACTGATAGTTAACATTTATTGAATGCTTACTAAGTCTTGATGTTCTGCGAAGCACTTGACATACATGGCCTCTATCGCTGCTTATCATCCTATGAGAGGTGGCTACTGTTTTCATGGCAGAGAAAGGGACAAAAACTGGGAGAAGGTCAGCATCCCACCCGGGGTGGCACAGCCAGCAGAGGCAGGCAGCCCAGGGGAATGTAGGTCACGACCTGCCCTATTGTATGGGAGGGTCAGCTCAGGAGGGGGCAGGTGCTGGAAAAGGATGGGAATGGGTGGACACAAGGGGAAGAGAGAAAACCATATGTTCATCAAGGATTTTTGTGTGACAAATGGCACACATTTCTGATCGCCTCTATCACAGGGTTCCAAAAATAGTGCAAAAGACGGGGGTGGCTGCTGGCCTTGGGGTCTAGTGAAAGCACACACCGGGTAGGTTTTTTGCTCCCCTGCTTCTTAAGCCCCTTGTGGCCAAAGCCTTTCAAGCTGTCCCCTGGCTTCCTCTGTGCGCTCCCAACCCCCATTCTGGCTGGCCTCTTCTGTCTCTAATTCTGCCATCAAAATCCCCATTCTCCTTGATCTCAGCTAAGTGTCAAAAAGAAAACAGTCTGATCAGTGGATTGAAGTAATTCCCACTAAGGTGCTGTCACTTAGCCTTCCCTGGGGCTTACTCCTTAAAATAAGTCTCTAACTGGTGGATGTGTAGTGGAAATACTTATTTTATTTTACTGGAGTCCTCCACATCAAGTAAACAAGAGTAAGCAATCCGTAGAGCTGCAAAGGGCCATGCCCATGCCTAAGTAACTCTCACAGCAGCCCGATGAGGGAAATATTATTTCCAATTTATCGGTACGGAAATGGAGACCGAGAATGGTTGTGTGATTTGCCCAAGGACGCGTAGCTAGCCAAAGAAGCTGGAATTTCAAACCCTTAATATTAACGATTACTCCATCCAGGTCAGTACCTTGCCATGCCCCCGCTGGGAAGGGTACAGGTCTACTCAATCCTACCATCTTAGAAGGGAGGGGAGCTAGCGCTGCCCCGTCCCTCCACCACACAGCCTATATTTATTGAGGGCCTGGTACTTAGCCTGGGGAAGTATACTGAAATAAGCGAAACCTGTGTTTGCCCCAGGGCCTTAGCATATAGTGTGAGCACATAAGGGGGACTCAAATACGAGTGGGTGTGGGTGAACTGAGGGCCCCCAGCGAGACACCAAGAAAATAACTATGATGCAACAGGAAAAGTGCTGATGGTGAGGTAAGGACAAAGTGTGGGGAGAACATAAAAGGGAGAGGGAGTTTTGAAATTAAGGCAAAAAGAAAAAAAAAAGCAAAACCAAAATCTGATGGATGTAAGCCTCTTTAGAGACGTGATTCTACCTTTCTCCTAAATTCTAATGAGTAACTCACTACAGAATTCTGCAACAGCCAGGTGGTGTTACTCTCACTTGCTAATGAATATAACTAACTCCCTTTGGCAATGCAGAAGGTGGGAGTAAGCAAGAAAGTGTCTTCAGGTACTGAAGTTGGCTATTGGTTTCCAACAGACACAGCCTAAGGCAGCATTTCCCAAATCACCCGAGGCTCTTGTTAAACAAAATGATTCTCAGGCCCCACTCAGAATAATAAGTCCCTCCAGTGATTCTTCTACTACCTGGGAGCTTCCGGAAACCCTGGTCTGGGGATATGGAGGTGGAGGTAGGGGGCATGACATTGTCTTTAGAAAGGGCCATTCCTAAAAGCAGGGCTCCTTGCCCATTCTGTGTCCCACGGATCCCTTTGTTCTCATGGTTCCCTTCTCAGAAGAATATTTGTAAGTATATATAATAAAATACAGTGGATCACAAGGAATACCAATTATATTGAAATATAGTTACCAAAGTATTTTAATATATGTGCTTCTTTAATAATGCATTAAATAACAAAGCCTGGTGGCAGATCCAAAATTCCTGTAATTTCAAAGCACTTGTGAGTATAAATGGTATTTCAAGGTGTCCACGACAACTGTAATGCGATTTGAAAATAGAAATATCTGTGATTTCTATTGGGGACACTAAGGATTTCTTCTCCTGTGGGTTGATGCCTACATTCATATTTGAAGAAAATGCTAAGTTTCAGTGTAGTGAAAATAAAGAAGTAATTTTATTTACATCCAAGTTGATGGACTCCCCCGATTAAGAATTCCTTCTCTAAGGGATGGATTTTTAGTTGTTTGGGGAGATGTCTAAGGCACAAAAATGGAATTACTTCTCTAGCCTCTTCATTTCATTTTTATTTGCCACATTTGGAATCTTTCTGGGGTGCAGGGGGATTGTGGTGAGGCAAGATAGGGGATCCAATTATCTGGATCCCAATTTCCTCATCTGTGAAATGTGGGGGCAGTTTATAGATTAGTGATTCTTAAATGTTAGTTTGTAGCAGGTGGCCAGCAGCTTGCATGAATTACCTAGGGCAGGAGTGGGGCTGGGGACAGGGGGGCTGGTATAATTACTGAAGACTTCCTGGGCCATCCCTGGAAATTCTGGTTTGGTAGATCTGGGGTAGACCCAGTAATCGGTATTTTGAACAAGCAGTTGTCTGTAATAAAGATTTAGCTCAGAACTGCTCAAAGTTTAGATGCATAAGAGTCATGGAAGAACCCATTGAAAATGCAGACTCTCCTTTTTTTTTTTTTTTACAATCAATGTCATTACAAGGGTCAAAGGTTCCTCTCCCCCAAAACAGTGTTGCTCTTTCCCATCATCATTATCTGACCTTGATCACTGTCTGTGGTGGGTTTCCCTGCCTCAACCCTACCTCCTTGCTCTTTTTTGCTTGGTGTCTATTACTCAGTTCTCACGTCTTTTTTCCTTGTCCACGCTGGGACCCAAGCAGTCTGAGTTTAGTATTCTAAAGGTTCCTCTGGCTGCTTACGTCGACTTTCTGCCCTGATATAAGTGCATTAAACATCACAAAAGATGCTTAACCGAGTGGAACAAAATGGGATGTTTGTGCTTGGAGAGGGAGCTCCACACAGACTGCAGCTTCTAAAGCAGGAAATTAAAAACTTGAGAGGGAATCAGAGATAGAACTATTTGTTGTGGCACAGAAAAGAGTTTTTGAGCAAGTGCTGCAAACCGAATTAAAGAGACAGCTGGGCCCGAGTCCGCTGAAATATAACCTACTCTGAGATCACCTGCATGATTTTTATCCTGAACTTCTCTGCTAGGCTCGAGGACAAAGAAAACTGAAGGTCGGTGACTAGCCCCTACTAGTCCCCCTGCCCAAGCCCAGGCTCCTGTGTGCCTTTAATGATGAGGATGGTCCCCTAAAAGCCGCTGCAGTGTGTCCGTGCTGGCTGTCCTCTGCCTTCATTCCAATAGTCCTTGGAGACCACTGGGAAACCCTGAAATTCCTGAGCAAGTCTTTGATGGCCCCATGGAAGGAACATATCATCTCTGCTAAACCAACTCTTCTATCCAGTGATTAGTTTAGAGAAAATCATGTGCCAGAAGCCAGTCCAATCAAAAAGTACATCTTAACATTTCTACTAGAAATTCTGGGACACAGATTTTTCTCTCTTGGTGTGAATGGTTCGGTGGATACATGTGAGGCTTATAGCTTACCCTATGCTGTGGATAAGGCCAATTCATAGAAGAGAGCTGAGAGAATTGTGGAGAAATGGAGCTGGAGGCCGGTTCCAACTGTGCCTGCAGCCCACCCTACCACAGGACTTATAAAGTTCCTGGTATGAAAGAAAAATGCATTCTGTTTATTTCTTAAGTCAATTGGAATTAAGTTTTCTTTTACTTACTACTAAAAGTGTCTTAACTGAGATATTTATAGTTTACACCTTTTAGTTATCAAAGCACTTTATCAACTGATGACAGTTGAGCCTGACATCAAGCCCACGAGAAAGGAAAAGTATACTGTCACCTCCATTTTATCACTTGATTCCAGGTCTTCTGACTTCCAGTTCTGAGTCTTTCTCATAGCATAACCCTGTGCAGGAATGACGTTCATCCTGGTGAGTTCCAGAAGCACAATGCTCTGTGCCATTTTGTTTGCCCATCTCACAACAATTCCCCATACCACACCCTCTTTTTAAATAAAACCCACATTTTCACTTTCTTTCCTCTCCTTCCCTTATGATCCAATTTTGGCTAATTAAACTTAAGTGAAGTCCCTTAGGAGATGCTTTGAGGCATTCCAGGGAAAGGGTTTTTTTCGCTCTCTCTCTCTCTTTCTTTCTCCACTGTCCCCACCCATCCTATTTTTGAATGTGGCCATGATGCTGAGGGCCGTGGCGGCCATCCTGAGAGCAGCATGAGGAAGTAAGCCAGCCTGCCAAGGATGGAAGAGATTGGTCCTTGATGACAACATGGGGCAGCTGAATCAACACCAATAATCTCTTTCTCCAGAATTCTGATCATGCGAGAAGAGTAACTCCTCTTTGTTTAAGCAGCAGTGAGTAAGGTTTTCCAATATTTACAGCATACATACTGGTGCCTGGCAAAATTAGGCAATTTTCCTTCAAAGGAAGGAATCTGGCCACTATGCACCAATATTTCCTTCAAAGAAGATAGATGTATTCAAATCAAAGCGCAGGAAGCTGTGAATTTGGCAGCTAATTTGGCCACTACATTGTGTTCTTCTCATTTCTGTGCTTTCCTCTTGGGGGCCCTCAAGCCTGCAGCAGTCTCTGTGCTGTGGTCAACACTGCATCCTTTCCTCTTTCCAAGGGAGCCCTTAGGTATAATCATGTAATTACTAGACCAGTTACTCAAACCGTACCACCATTAGGACAAGTTAGTGTGAGTCATGCTTTGCTCTTCTCTGAGACACATGGACTTAAATAGTCGCAGTCCTTTTAAGGGCTCCAGGTACTCTTTTCTCTCATTGAGATACTCTGTCTGCTTCTGAGGTCCACAGAAAGCAGGCAGGTATTTAAGATAAAGAAATGTATATACTGTGGTGGGTTAGGGAGACCTGGTCCTTTGGAATAGAACCTTCTAATATCTTTACTGGTTGTCTGTTAATTATGACTGCTTTCAGTCATGTTCTTTTATTGAGAAAGGCCTTTAGAGGACTGTTGGTGAAAGTGGTACTGAAATATTAAGTTGCATTGACTAGAGCTTTAAAGCAAGTAGGGAAGGCCAAAAGAGGTCCAAAGCCCATTTCCCAGTGGAGAGTGTCTCCCAAATCTTTATATGATTGCAGACTTATTTGACCATGCTCTTGATTGCTGAACACTTACACGAAATAACCTGTTGGACAGAATGTGTATTGAGGGGGAACCAAGAGCTCTACTAGAGCTCGTCTCAAAGGGGAGAACTCATAGATCCAACTTGCAGAGAGTCCAGTAAGCCTTTGGCAAGATTTCATGCCGGCTCTCTGTGGGCTCAGTTGCTCTTCTATGCTCAGCAGAAGGGGGACGTCATCATCATCAATTTTGGCAGGTGTGGCTAGCAGGGGATGCCATGGGTGTCTAGCATGGAAAAATCACAATGTCAATATCCTACACCAGTATCAACAGAGATTTTCCAATATGGTCTATCCAGAGTCCTGGAAGCAACCCCAAATGGACCGTTGAAGAGGGATCATGAGTGGCTTTGTTATAGATACCAGAAGACTGGTTTTATTTCAGAGGCAATTAAATTAAAATGTTTATTAGAGTGAAGGTCCTCATCCTATATTTCTTTCTGACATGCAGACTTCTGAAAGACTTAAGAATCCTTGTAATGCATAGGGGTGGACAGAAACACTTTGAGGTATGGGATGATGGTGTTATGAATCATTAACTAATCCATATTGGTTGGTAGCACTTTAAATCTGCCTGTTCTTGAGCAGAAATCTCACATGTGTCTAACTCCTTTTCAGTCTCATTATTATTGAATGTAAAAAAAATAAACAGTTCATTGAAACAATAGATACGGCTTCAGATGGTGTAAGCAGGAATTGCCCATCTAATGCATACATTACAGAAAAGATTCATTTAATCATTCATATAGCAAATATTTATTTAGCACATATCATGTGCCAGGTATTGTGTTTGGACTACAGGAGAAAAAAAAAAAAGAACAAAGACATAGCTTCTGACTTCAAGGTTGTCTCAGTCAGTTTGGGTTGACGGAAAAGTCAAGATAATTACAAGATCTTTTGCCATCGGGATTATCCGAACTGGGAAAAATTAATGCTTGGTTTTTTTTTTTTTTTTTTTCCCTCCAACTCTTCTCTTAGCCTTTACATCTATCCCAATCAGCCTAGATGTTTTTCTGCTTTTTCTTTCCTTTTCTATTTTCTTGGTTTCTTTCCTTTATGTTTCCCCTTTGAGATCATAAGTCTAATTTTAGTTTCCAGTCATTCTTTAATAGGGGTACCAGCCTAGGCAGTCTATGTTTGAGGTTTTTGCTCTCCTGTGATATGTCATACTTAATTAACTGTCACCTTCACTGTTAATATTAACTGAGATATTAATTTGATGAATTTTAATTTCTCTTAATCATAGCATCATTTTGATCCTTCATTGGATACCTTTTTAAAATGATACATGATACACAGCGCAGGAGAGACATATTAATAGTACATTAAAGTGTTTTTAAAAAAACTCTTTAGTAATTGCATGTTTTCCTGGTAAGACTATCTGTTTCTTGAACAGGTGTAGGCACCCTGATTCCTTTGTTAGCAAATGGATGTTTTGTCTTGATCACCTCCTGACCCTGTTTTGCACTCTCAAATGAAAATACTTTCAAATTTAAGAACTGTTTCTCTCCAGAAGAATTCTCCAGGGTCTGCTGCATTATCTGACTGGACAGGGCTCTGTACTATTAATGGAGGCATCAAAAATATAAATGTGAAGGTTTGGTCTGTTTGGTAGCAGAGTCTGTAGAGAGCTGGTACCCAGGAGGAAAGAGCTGAGTGCAAGGGTAACTAAACTATCAAAAGAAGTCTGATCTATTTGCAGACTGTTTTTTCTCTCTTTTCCACTTAGTCATTAAATTTTTTTTGTTTTTCTATAATTCCTTCTGCATCCCCCTCCCCCCTCACTCTTGTCCTGCATCCTTTCAGCACACCCCCACCCCTCTGTATACATTAAAACACTGATGAAGATGCCCATGGACTGACTCCTTCAACCCCCCACATCTTTGAGACGCGACTGGCACAGAGATTAAACCTGATGCATTTTTAGGAAGAGCTGCATCACCTGAGTCCAGTCACCTGGATGCTGGAGACCCAGGAACACAATCATTCCTGGCAACTTGGTTCCGATATGGGCAAGTCATGTCGGATGATGGATGCTCTCAGGCCCTCAGTTCCCTCAGGAAAGGGAGAGTAATGGGAACTCTCCTTCCTTCCTAGTCTCAGGATCCTGGCAGGGAGCATTTTGAGCCCAGACGCCAGGAACGCAGGGAAGACAAAGACAAGGATGGTCACACAGGCAGCCCGCCGTTGGGGCTCACTCACCTCCAGGTACACCACCCAGGGCATCACCAAAGTGGCCACCAGCAGGTCTGCCACGGCCAGGCTCACCACCAGGTAGTTGGTGGTGGTCTGCAGAGCCCGTTCCTTCAGCACTGCCACACACACCAGACCGTTGCCAAAGACGATGGCCAGGATCAGCGCGCAGTAGGAGAGTGCGTAGTAGGTGTGTGGGCGGGCCTGGCTGGCCCCTGTGGAGTTCTCTGCCCCACAGGTGGAGTTGATCTGGCCACTCAGCTGGCTCAGAGGTGCCATAGCCCAGAGGGAGAAGAGTGACCCCAGTGGGTTTCCTTGGAGGAGACAGAAAACAATGTTGGTAAAACTGAACTCTTTGGAGCTTGGCTGCTTGGGTACATTTTTATGGATTGCTTCAACAAATATTTATCGAGCACTTCCTATATGCTTGGTACTGTTCTAAGCGCTGGAAATACAGCAACGAACAGAAGGGATTGATATTCCTGCCCTCATGTTGGGGCCCACTGGGGGAAGAGAATACAGTAAGAAATACGATAAAAGATGTAGTATGGAGGAGAATACAATAAGGAATGAGATAAATAAAGGATGTAGTATGTTCGATCATGATATGCATTTTGGAAAACGATGAATCAGAGAAGGAGGTAAGGAGATGGGGAGGATTGTGTGTGTGTGCATAGGATATCTGAAGGCAATTTTTAACCAGGGTAATCAGGAAGCCCTTGTGGAGAAGGTGACAACTGAGTCAAGACCTGGAGGACATGAGGAAGCCAACCATGCAGTTATCTGCAGGAAGAGTGGTCCAAGCAGAAGGGATAGCAGGTACAAAGGCAGGACAGGCTGGTGTGTGGAAGGCAGCAGGCAGTCCAGAGTGGCTGGAGCCAAGTGAAGCAGGTACGGAGTGGAAGGGTGTGAGATCAAGAGGTTGTGCAGGGCCACTGAAAGAGCTGTGCTTGGACTCTGAGTGAGATGGAGAGCTGTTGCAGGATCAGAATCTCAGCTCTGCCACTTCCTACTGCTGGGCCTTGGGCATGTTACTGCACCTCTCCTCTCTGAGCTTCATTTTCCTCCTCTGTAAAGTGGGAGAAACAATGGAATCCATCCCATAGGGTTTTTGTGAGGATTAAGTGAGCTATTAAATATGTAAGACATTGAAAGTTATGATCCCTAGAAAGCTATGTAAGTGTAAGCTCTTTTTCTCATACTGGTCTGTTTCTCTTAGCTTCCCATCCCTCTTTCCTTGTTCTCTCCACCCTCTTCTGTTGCCCCCATTTGCCTTTTCCCCTGCCTCCCTCTGTCTCTTTCTTTAGTTTCTCATCTCTCTTGTATCTTGCTTGGGGCATGGTGGGTGTGGGATGCTGGTTTGTGGAAAAAGAACTCAAGAGTAATGGAGTATAGAGACAGTGTAGTGGTTTTTATACTTAGGGAAAAATCCATGTGTGGATTTTGTTTGAAACCTCCTAATTTTGAAAGACTGATTACCAATTAAAAAAATGTTTAAACTCTATGAAGTCCCTTCTCCCCCTACCCACAAAATCTCACATCCATGGGCCAATGACCCATGAGCATAAATTTTCAACTTCTGAGCCCTCACTTTTCAAATAGGGAAATTAAGACCCAAAGAGATGAGTAACATGTCTTAAGTCATAAAGCTTATTAGTGGCAGAACTAGCATGCAGGCCTCTGAGTCTTCCAAAACTCTCCTTTGGCATCTGAAAGCCATAACCACTGTCATGTCACCATCCTATTGGGATGAATGAATCCTCAAACGGTGGGGACTTTGGACTTAGGGTTGGAATGACATCAGAGCCCATCAGCTGCCCCTGTGACACCTCTTGGGACCAGCCCTGAAGAAGCGACTCTGGGCTCTCACAGCCAGGTTTCTGTGTGTCCAGGGGAGAGGTGTGAGTGGGGAGTGAAGGCGGCAAAAATCAGCATGTCTTGTAGAAAAATATGGAAATGCTTGTGCATTAAAGCCTTGTGTGCTGGAAGAGGGACTCCTGCCGTGGGATCTGTGCTTTAGAAGGTCCCATTTTGGACCTCCTCAGTCATATCCTCCCCATGGGATGAGGTCATGCCCTCCCACAATGCCAAGAAGCGGTCCACCAAGAGTCCACTCTCTCATTCTAAACCACATTCTGGGCACCAAGATCACAGAATTCTCTGCCCAAACTGCATGGAGCCTGTTTCCAAAGCACAGGTCCTGTTCCGGATCTGTCAACCTGAGTGTAGACTGTGTCATGTATATTTGGGACCCCTGAGCTCAAGAGGTAGCTCTTTGGGGGAGCTCAGATGAGTAGCGTGGGTACAGCCTGAAGTGGGGAGAGAAGGGGGTGGAGTCCCTGGCAGGATTTGGGGTGGAAGGCAGCTTCTCCTGCCCTCTCACATTTTGTTTTGAACTCTTAAGGACCCAGAAATCCTAAATTCAAACATGGCCTTCCAGATGGTTACAGAGGTATATTTTTCAAGGCAGGAGTATTAAACATTTTATTCACTGCTCTGTTGGTTATAACTAAAATACTGAGAAATGGAGTCTATGGGCCCCCATGGGAACACTTGATCCAGGCCCTGGCAGAGGTAGAGGCTGGCTTGGTGGCCAGGCTTTGCTCTCAGTCCTGGTTATTTGGAGCTCCACGTCGATGAGGGAATTGGCCTAATCATGTATGTCATTTTGTGTCTCATTTTGAAATGTTTCATCCTGGAATGTGTAAGTGTGAAAATGAACAAATGATTGTAAGGGGCCGACTTGGAATGAATTCAGAGAATTATTTTAAAGAAAATTGTTCTTTATCTTGGCACACTGTTTGTACTCAATAAATTTAAAACATAATAATAGTTTTTGATAATAATTATAATTTTCTCATTATTTGGAAAGGGCAGCTGCTGCCCTGGAGATAGCAAAGCTGCTGCCAAGAGCTTTTTGAAAAATACAATGCTTTCTGATTGTTCACAGATATTTCTACCTTTGAGGCCCGCTTAGACCCAGAACACCTTTCCTTCTGCAACTGGACCAGTTGGGAAAACAGTGGCCAGAAATCAGTCTTTCATGGGATCTGTAGTTCGCTAATGATGTCTTAGTCTGATCTCGCCTAACAAGTAAGATGGAAGCACAAAACCTTGGAATATGTGTTACCGTCTTGGACTTTGTACTCTGTTGAAGTTTGACAGCTACTTAAAAATAGCACAGCTGAGTGTCAATGGCTAATTAAACAAAATGAAACCCTCAACTCTGAAAATCGATTGTGAGCCTGATGTTGGAATCATAATTGCATGGATTTCTGATTTAATATTGTGTTTTCGTTGTACCGTCTCTGGTCTTATGTTCTGTGTAGTAGCAGGTGGGTGTAAGCCTTGGTTGTCCAGGCAGTTCCGGGTGAATTGATGTGGGGGATGGAGGCAGAAAGTGAGTGAGAGCCTGGATTACTCCTTGCCTCTCAGCTAATTGTTTCAACTCTCTCCCTCCTTAGAGCTTTCTTTCATCTTTTTTTTTTTTTTTTTTAAACCAGCATTGCTTATATAACACAGAGCTGGGTTGGGCTTTTTTCTTTCTTTTCCCCTCTGATAAATATGTTACCAGATAGCAAACTGGTTTCAGTTAGGAAGAAGCAGGAAGCCTGGAGAATTTGTTAACTTAATAATCACTCTTTAAGTAATTCATACTGTTAGCCTGGTCTCCTCGTCAACAAAATGTAGGTATCATACCCACTCCATGGGATTTTTGTGAAGAGCAACTAATAGTATACATGTCAAGTCTTGGCATTGCTGGTGGCTGGGGTGGATAATTCTCTTTGGAGGGGGGCATTGGCCTGTGCATTATAGGATGTTTAGCAGCATCCCTGACTTCTACATACTAGTATGAGTAGCACTCCCCTTCACCCAGGTTGTGACAACCAAAAATGTCTCCAGACATTGTCAAATATCCTTTGTGGGACAAAATTGTCCTCTCAATTGAGAATCATGGCTCTAGCCTAATGTGTGACACAAGCACTTGTAGTAGTGTGGCTTTTACTGTTAAAGGGGAAGTGAGAATAAGTGAAGGGGTCGAGTACGCTCCAGTTGCAGAGTAGCTAATGGACTTGGAAATTAGGAGATTACTGGTGACCTTAGCAAAGAGTGTTAGTAGTTAAGGATGGATGAGGGGTGAGAAAATGGAGAAGGCGAGGACTAGAAGATTGCGGCTGGTCTTACTCTTTTAAGATTCATTATACATAACACTACTCACAAATTTTAATAAGCCTTTCAACTTCTTACAAAGTATTGATTTATCTTGGTCTTTATAGTTTATTCTAGCATCTCTGAAAGTGAGTGCATAATTTATTTTAAAAAGCAGAGGGACAGAGAGTAGTCAGGCCCCCATCAGCTATGACATACATCCTGTTTTAATGATATTCAGTCCCTCAGTGCTGAGCTACATTCTGCCTGGAACATTTGTGGGGTGACTCCTTGGCACTTGGTTCTGTACCAGGGGTGTTAGGAAGATACTCATTAAGGTTTACCAGGTTTTAATTATTTATTCCCTTTCCTTAAGAATATTGAATTGGGGGGACGCCTGGGTGGCTCAGTTGGTTAAACGGCTGCCTTCAGCTCAGGTCATGATCCCAGGGTCCTGGGATCGAGTCTCGCATCGGGCTCCTTGCTCAGCGGGGAGCCTGCTTTTCCTCCTGCCTCTGCCTGTCACTCTGCCTACTTGTGATCTCTCTCTGTCTCTGATAAATAAGTAAATAAAATCTTTAAAAAAAAAAAAGAATATTGAATTGGGCAAAAAATAAAAACAATAAAAAAAAACACTTGAGTTCTCAATTTTCTTCTGAAGACAGTAGTCAACACATCTCCTGTTTACTACTGTGTGCCGGCCACTAGTACTTTACACGTATTATCTCATTTTAATATTTATAGTAGCCCTGAAGGTGGATATTGATATCTCCTTTTTATAGATTAAAAAGCTGACTCAAAACTTTCTCAAGATTATATAACGTGTAGGGGGCTGTATTGAGCCTAGCTTTGATCTTGGGTCTCCTTAAATATCAAACTCACAACTTATTTAATGTGTCTATACTGGGAGTGGACATTGATGTATGGAGTCATTTCCAATTAGAGATGGTTTTTCCCAAATCCAGAACACAACACCTTAAAAGCAGGGTTCTGTGACCAAACCTTCACTTGCATCAGATCCCTGTCTTCTGCCATCAGTTACATCCTGACCTCTAGTCTGCAAAGCTTTTCTGGTTCTGGGCTTCAATGCAGACTTTCTATATTGTCTGAAAAAGTTAATAATTATAGCTAAAATTTATAATCATTATCGTAATTAAACCTTGCAACAACCTGATAAAGGAAGTGGGTGCTATTATTATCCGTTTTGCAGATGAAGAAAGTAAGTAATAGAAAGGTTAATTATCTTGCTGGGGTCATACAACAATAAGTGATGGAGCTGATTCAACACAAGAACTGTTTCTAGACCTTACATTTTTAACTACTCCACTATTGGGGTGAGGGAGACAAACTTGAAATGGAGACTCATTTTAAAACCTTGCTTTTTCAGAGCACCTGATCAAGTTCTGTGAGAAGTCAAAGCAGGTGCACACTGCACATAGAAACAGTGGGAGTTACATTGTCATTATTATTAGAGGTAGTCTTTAGCATTTCTATGGCACTTTATTCTTGAAAATTGCTGTCTAGTTTACTTTCCTAATGAAGATTCACAAGTGCATTAAAATACATAGCATATTTACTTGTTGGCAAATGTACCGAGAAAAACCATAGCTGGCTGATGAGATCCAGTAGCTAAGGTTATATACATTTTAGTCTCTAATTAAACCTGCCCCGTAAGGCAGAGAATTCCCACCTTCCATAACAACTTTGAATCACCAAGCATTTTATCATTTTAATCAGAGATAAAATGGGAAATCAATGGATCAGTCAATCAATAAGCAAATATTAATCAATGACAAGCTTCAGTGCATTAAATATTGAATTTAATAACGAGTAAGATCTATTTTGTATTTGCTTTAATTCATATTCCATAATAAGCAGCCTTCTGTATAGATGGTTTAATATCAAGCATTCATTTGGATACTCTCAGTGTTTTCCTTGCTTGACACCCCTGCTCACTGCTAGCCATGCAGACCTTTGAAAATGTTCAACTAAAAATAAACAAGTGTCTGAGCAAGGATTTTTTCATATCGTATTTGCTTCTCTTTGGCTACAAGAGATCCAATGGTGTGTCAAGCAGCAATTCTTCACTCATACCCTAGGACAGAAATCTTACTGACCTTTTAGTATCAGTAAGCAAAGGGCTTCCCCTATAAAGTGCAAACAGACATGCAGAAGGAGTTTAAAATCCAAGTTCCACTTTGCTATTGCTGCTTTATTATTTGTGCGTGCATTTTGATAGTATTCGATTAAACTAAATGCATGAACTGGAACAAATGCCTAATTGCAACGACTTTCGTTGACCCAATAAGCTACAATAAGTAATGAAAGTCCAACAATTAAAAAACAACAATATCCTCAAAATCATATGCTATCATTAAAGAAAACATACACAATCATCATCTCAAGTACTGCATATCTCTGTTGGGAATAATTGGATTCTGACTTGGAAACAGCCTGACTTTAAATAGACCATTGAAAACAGTGCCTCTCCAAACCCTCAGCCCTGGATTACCAGGATGCTAAATTGGGGAGTTTAAAATAACAGACCCTTACAATTAAGTAAGACCCTTAAGGGGAATACAATCAACTTTCATACAAATCCCAGGGATAGTAACACCTTTTTATTTTCCATCTTTTAATTCTGCTTGATATAGCTTCTAGAGCCCATGAGGATCTAATTTTGGGGGGAAAAGAGAAAAAGAACAGGTTTCTATTGTCAAAAAATGAGGAAAAATGAAAACAGTATCCTTAGGATTTCAGGTTTTAAATAAGAGAGGGTACAGAGTTTTAATGCATATTCTTAGAGAACCACAGAACCCCAAGCTGGTTAAATAACCTTCCAGGAAAATGCTGTGTATAAAATTAGAAACAAAAAGAAAAATTACTTACCCTGAAAATTTCTTCTGATTTCTGGAGACTGTGGAGTTTAGCACCTCAGCTCCTGCAGTCACTTACTGACAGCAGACATGCCCAAGCAAAGCAAACTTTGCCTTTCCAAGGACACTGGAACTGTGGAAATGAACAGAAAGAAAATCACCCATTTTTGCCTCTAAGGTGAAATCACTTGTGGGCTGCTCTTACAGCTTTCCTATTAGACCTTACTGCATGCTTCATAGCTGCTTTCAAATCCATGCGTTTTCTCTAGAGGATTTGGGAGGGACCCTAAACTGATCGGTGCTTGGGTCAGCCCTTCAGAGGCTCTGTCCTTGGTGCTGAAAGCGAGGTGCAGCAGGCAGAAGCAGAATCCGTTTTCTGTCTCTCCTCTTTTCCTTCTGAGCCTCTATCTGATGCGTGCTATGCTTTTTTAGTACATGTGTGTTTTCCCCTCAGTGCTCTTTTTATCCGTTATTCCACTGCCTTTCCTTCTATGCTTTAATTTCTCTTGAATAACTCTACCTTCCTCAGCTTAATTGCCGGGGCAGCTTTTGGTGGGTGTAAAGATGACTGTTACAGAAGAAGCGACAGATCAACAAATTGATACCACAAGTGGTTAATAAAAATCAGTACAACTTAAAACACAATTGACAGAATAATTGAACTTGGAGGTGTAAGCCTGTCTAGGAGAAGAAGGTTAAAGGAAATATATTACAGTGGAAGCAAAACTGAGGCATGGAATATAACTGGTGATAAAAAGACGAGATAAGCTTAATGCTGTGAGAAATGTTAAATATTTGTTTAACAGCACTCCTTGCATTCAGAGAACTCTACAAAAACATTTGCCGATTCATTCTCACTGCTCTTCTGAGGTATGCGAGTAAATTTTCTTAACTCAACTTTAGAATTAGCTAAAATGGGACGCAATTAAGGGCAATGCCAGTAAGTCTCTGAAGCAGCACTAGAACTTAATCTTACCATGGTCACCTATTCATATAACGTCTTACCATGGAATCTTAACTATTGCCTGTTCTCTTGTTTTTGAACTCTTCTTCCTTCAGAGAGGGTGGCAATTCTTTCACTCCTTTCTCTGCCAACAGTGGATGTGCTTGGCAGCTGCAGTGCAGACAGTCATGGGGAGTGTAGTCCGAGTTTGACTATGATGGAGACCTCTGCTGGCTGAGAAAGAAGCAGCAGCAGCAACAAGGTTTAAATACAGCTATTACTAACAACCATGTTAATTGAGCATATACTATTAAATCAGTCATTTTGATTCGCCTCTCTTTTAATCTTTTCAACAACCCTAAAAGGTCGGTATTATTTTTATATCCCTAATTTACAGATAGGAAAACTGAGGCTTAGAGAGGTTAAAATAATTTCTGAGGGTCACACAGCTAACAAATAATGGAGCCCGGATTTGGATCCAGACATCTTAATTCTGGAGCATGTTCTCTTAACCATTGTGCTATAATTCTTCAAAAGGTGAAAAATTTAGATTTCCCAGGAGACTGACAATATGTCATAGAGAATAATAATTACAATGACAAAAATGATGATATCGATGATACAATCTTTGTATGGTGACTTATAATTTATAAAGCATTTTCTCATTCATGTTCTTGTCTGCATCTTACAAAAATCCTCATGATGCCCATTTTTACAGAGGCTGTTATGGATTGAATTGTATCCCTCCACCCTCCATACCCACCCCAAATTCATATATTAAAATCCTTAACTTCAGAATATGACTATATTTAGAGATAAAATCTTAAAAGAGGTGACTAAGTTAATATGGTATCCTTAATCCAATCTGACTGGTGTCCTTATAAGAAGTCAAAGAAATACCAGGAAGTCACACACAAAGAAAAAGCCACATGAGGACACAGCAAGAAGGTGGCCATCTGTAAGCCAAGGACAGAGGCCTCAGGAGAAACCAAACCTACTGACATGTTGAACTAGAAATTCTAGCCTCTAGAACTGTGAAAAAATTAATTTATGTTGTTTAAACTACCCAATCCGTGGTATTTTGTTATATCATCCCTAGGAAACTAATACAGAGGCATAGAGAGAGTAGAATCCATATCTAAGGTTGCTTATGATTTATAGGGCATACATACATTGTTATATGGCATAATGGTATTGAACGTGCCCTAAAGCTAGAATTCCCAGCTTGAATGTGAACCCTTAGTCTCTTCTTCTGTAGGTCAGGGGATCAAAAGAACATGTACTGTCCAGGGTTGGTATGTCTGATATGTAAAATCAGAGAGAGTGTGTGAGTAGATTGAAGCAGCAGTGTAATAAAAGTTCAAGGTCTTGGGCACCAGGGTGGCTCAGTTAGTTAGGCATCTGACTTCTACTCAGGTCATGATCTCAGGGTCCTGGGATTGAATCTCACATTGGGCTCCCTGCTCAGCGGGGAGTCTGCTTGTCCCTCTGTCTCTTTCCCTCTGCCCCTCCCCCCGCTCATGCTCTCTCTCTTTCAAATAAATAAAATAGTTTTTTTAAAAAAAGGTCTTAACTTCTCATTTTCAATACCATGGTTCCACCCTTGAGTATCCTCTATTTATTTTCTTTAACATTTGAAGTTACTGTGTCTAATGATAATGTTGTTCTGAAAATGCATGAATGTATCAGGGAAGGCCACATTTCTAAACTTTCTGTGTTGGGATCACATGGTGTATCCTCACAGGGCAACTATAAATGTTGCTTGCAAATCTTTCCCCAACATTTTTGTTATGCCTTTTTTGGGCAAAGTTCAAAGGAAGATAATGAGGGACGAACATTCTTATTCTAATTCTATATAGGAGCAGTGGATAGAAGAGTCAACTGCCATGCTCAGAGTCATAGATCTAGGCAGTCACCTCAGGCTGGATCAGGTGGCTCGCTGGTAGACTCCCTGACTGCCTTGGTGAATAGAAGGGGATTGGTGTAGGAAATGAAAGGGGGTGGTGAGTGAGGCAGTCCTTTCTCTCAGGACATCCCTGTAGGTGAAGATCAGCAATTGCTCCTTTTAATCTGGCACTTTTCATTCATACAACATTGAACAAGTTTAATTATTTTAAGTAAATGGAAGTCTTATTCATGATTGGCATTGAAGATTTTGAGATCTGCCTTCTGGGAAGAACTCCAGGACGCCTACAGAACAGACATCCTTGGGCAAAACTCAAGAAAAATGCAGATCATTTTCCTCATCTTCCTTCCAGGAACCCATCTCAATAGCATGACTGGAACTTTCTCACATACCAGCCAACAGTGCTTCATGAGGGAAGTTTTTATCTCTTGAACCTGCAATGGGAGGTTTAGAGCAAGAGTTAAGAGGTGGTGGGTTTCTGATACATAGGCATGCTCATTGGTTTTGTTTCAAGGGGAATTGGTGTCAAATTTGTGGTAGAAATATTCCCTTCTCAGTTTTGCAGTGCTGTTCCAGGGTAGCAATTGTTTGGTTTCATCATTGGAATCTTACTTTCAGCACCAACGATCGAGTGCAACATGGCTTTTTGCACCACTTTAAACTTGCACAGAGCTCACACTCAGCAAGACAGTATGGAGACCAAATGTAGAGGTGTGGGGAGCCAATTCAGAAGGCCTTTCATGAACAGAAGAACATTTTGTTTCCGTGTCTCACCACAAGTAGCATTTCTCACTGTGAAAAGGAAGATTCGATTATGATGATCTTCAACTGCATGAGTACTGATCTAGCCCCTTGGTGTGTTTTTCCCTGGAATCAGACCTCATGTTGTTGAGTGCAAATGTAAGTTGGCAAATGCAGTAAGTGGTCCAGACAGTATGGTTGCTTCTTCCTGATCCCAGCCCCTATTCCTCTCCAATGACACTGTGGTCTCGCCATAGATGAAAACTGTCTGAGAAAGCCTTAAGTCTAATGTTTGAATTCACTCTGCTACTGTCAAAAATTATTTGAAAGAGAAAGATAGCTCAATTCATTTATTATTGGCCAGTACTAGGCTCCAATCTTGATTCCTTTCTACCAGAGAATGGCAGTAAATAACATATTAGGCTTCCCAACCAATCAGATTGGTATCCACTCCACTCTTACAGGTAGCAGAGTAAGGTAAGGAAGAAAGCGATAGTTGTCTTTATATCCAGATCTACTGTTCTATGTGGTTGCATCCTACTTCCTTTTTTAATGTATACCTTCTTCAATTTTCCAACTATTTTCTTCCTGTTTTTTTCTTCCCTATATCAGATAATCTTTTACTCTTCTAGATTTCCTCAATTTCTTCCAATGTAGTCTTTATTTCTTTTCTTCTTCCCAAAATACATATAAATAGGAATGGGGTTGGGCTAGAATTAGAAAATTTGTATCATGATTAACGTATCATTTGTTCAAAAGGATTTTGGGTTGATGAGTATGGCAGATTTTATTTCCCAAAGATGACCACAATTGTATTTCCTAACCCTCATGCTCTTCTGGAATTTTGTCACTTTACCATCAAGAGGTGGAGTCTCATGTCTCTCTTCCTGAGCCTGGCAGGCCTCTGTAACTGCCTTAACTAATAAACTATGGCAAAAGGGACTCTATGTTATTTCTGAGGCCAGGCCATGAAAATGCCATGGACTTCCATTTTGTTTTCCTGAGACACTTGCTTTTGGAATTCAGTCATCATGCTATGAGAAAGCCCAAGCAGCCTATGGAGGGGCCTACATGGAGAGGAACCAAGATGGTTATCCCACAAACCTGGCTATGCTTCCAGCTGAAAGCCAGCACCAACTTGCCACCCGTAAGAGTGAGTCATTTTGAAAGCGCCTCCTCCAATCTCCAACTGAACTGTCCTAGTTGAGAGCATGTGGAACAGAGACAAGCTGTCATGGCAAAGCTCTGCCCAAATTTCAGATTCATGAGCAAAATAAATGTTTGATACCCTTTTAAGTTAATAATTTTATTGTGTAACAATAGATAATAGATACACCAAGACTCAATCTTTCCAGAACTTGTTGTATTTAGTGTTCAGAAAAGCACATCTCAAATTCTATCAAATCCCATCACATTTTGAAACAATTACCTATTTGTTAGTTAGTGTGTTTTGTTTGAATCTCAGATACTGTTTCTCTTAAAAGTTTTATAAAACCTTGTTACTCAAAGTATGGACCATGGACCAGGACCAGCAGCATCAGCTTCACTTTGGAAGCAGCTAGAAAATGGAGAATTTCGGGCCCCACACCAGACTTACTGAATCCAGAATCTGCATTCTTAACAAGATGCCCAGGATATTCGTTAAAGTTTGAGAAACACTAGTATAAAGAACAAACTTGTAAAACAAGTTGCAGGTATAGACGGTAGACAATTTACGATTTGCTTTTATTGCCACCCTAGAAGTCAGGAGGCTGTACGTATGGGAGGTGGGGAATGAAGGAAACGGAGGACAAGTGTTACAAGAGAAGTAGAAATGGCTAGGAAAGTAAGGACCTGGGAGCCCAAAAGGGGCCTTGAGACTCTAGACAGTGTGAGGCCTGTTTCAATTGTTTTTCTCTTGGGGATGTGGGATATTATGGTGAATAAGATGGAGGGATAGTAGAGGTACTTTACTTTTTTCATAATTGACAACATTATATTATAGCATAGCCTGTGCTTTTCTTGAAAATAATATATATGTTTATTTTGAAAAAATAGTTTTAAAGCCCTTGAGGAATTCCCAGGAGGAAATGTTCTCTGAGATTGGAAATAGACTATTATTATTGTTGCCATAAGTTGGGGTTTGAGTGTTCACATGCCATGCCTCTCTTGGGTAAGTGACTTTATAATGGTTTGATCCCTGCCCTAGAGTACAAAGGAGCCGCTTTATCTTCATATCTGGTTTTTCAAGATACTCAGCATGTATAAAGTATATCTATAGTCCATTCTCTACAGGTTACATTTTCTAATCCTCAAAAGTTTAGTTCTCACCAGCAGACAGGACTTGTAGAACTTTGTATGTTAATGACCATAATCTTGCATTCAGTGGTAGCTTTTGTTCCCTCCGCAGCCCCTTGGCAAACTTGTCATTGATGTCCAGATACTTACTGCACCGCTGTGATTAAAATATGGTATCTTCCAGAGAAAAATGACAATTAAAAATTGTCTGGTTTGAAAAAGGACAAATACAACCATCAAAACAAAGGTATTTGGGGGGCGCCTGGGTGGCTCAGTGGGTTAAAGCCTTGCCTTCAGCTCAGGTCATGATCTCAGGGTCCTGGGATCGAGCCCCGCATCGGGCTCTCTGCTCAGCAGGGAGCCTGCTTCCTCCTCTCCCTCTGCCTACCTCTCTGCCTACGTGTGATCTCTCTCTGTCAAATAAAAAAAAAATCTTAAAAAAAATAGTTTAAAAACAAAGGTATTTGGTGTCATTAGAGCTCTGGAGGGAGTTAAAAACTCAAATTTATTGGAATGGTATCCTTATTCCTGGAAATGGCTCTTTCCTCTCTTATTTTCTCTTAAGAGAAGACTTTTCTCTCTCAAACTGATTTCAACTCTTTCTGCCTTAAATATGTCATATAAAAGGGCTGATGGTCATCAGGCTCTGATTATATGAGGATACTTAGTAGAACCATAACTTGTAGCTTAGGGAAGTGGATTGTGCTTATATCCATCCTGACCACACCTCTGAAATGAGACACTAGACAGTTGCAATGTAGTCATGCTGCCTATGCCTTAGGAATAGCAAAAGAGAGGAAAATATGTGAATATATTTCCCTACTCATAAAGGTATCCAAGTGTGCTTTCCAATATACAAAGGGAAGAATCAAGTTTATTATTTTGGCTGCAGCTTTGGCAAATAACAGAAAATCCCCCTTCTCAATTGAACTAAGTGATAAGAAGTTGATTATCTCACCGAAGTTCAGAGGTAGGTGACTTCACACTAATTCATCAGGAATCATTTCTTTCCTTCTGTTCTGTCAATCTGAACATATAGGTGTCTTCAGACTGGCTTGCCTCATAGTCACAAGATGACTGCATCAGCTCTAGGTCTTCATATTCTCGTACGACATCCAGAGGTGGAGAAAGAGACCTGCTTGTAAGACTGAAGAAGACTTGAGACACCTGGGTGGCTCAGTCAGTTAAGCGCTGGACTCTTGATTTTGCCTCAGGTCATGATCTCAGGGTTGTGAGCTAGAACCCGTGTCTGGCTCTGGGCTGGGCATAGAGCCTGCTTAAGATACTCTTTCTCCCTCTGCCCTTCCCCACAATGAGCTTACTCTCTCTCTCAAATCTCTAAATAAATAAATAAATATTAAAAAACAGATTGAAGAAGTCCTGTCCCACAAGTCCCTCAGCAAATTCTCTTTATGTTTCATTCGTCAGATTTACAACACAGGCCCATGCTTGAACCAATTACTAGCAAAGAGATGAGAACACTGGTATTGACAGATGTATCAGGACATTCCTGAGTCACAGGGGAAAAGACTGGGTACCTAAACAAAATATGAAGTTTTGCTAGCAAACAAAAGGGTAGGATGTGGTGAACGGCTACCCTTGAAATTAAAATGGACCCCCAGCACTGTTGTTAAAGAGAATCACCTAAAATGCTATAAAGTGTATTATGGTAGCATTACAGTGATTTTAAAAAGAACAATAATCATGCCACTCTAATTAATTTCATTATGCAAATTTCATTCTAGTCTTTGTCCACGTTGTATATTTTTACATAGTTGAAATCTTAATCTTATAGTCCATGTTTACCATGCAAATTATTGTGACGAATATTTGTACACATTTTACATTATTGTTATCACCTTTAATGACTAAATTCTCTTTTATTGAGTTGATTTTAACCCAGCCTCTATCATTTGAACCTTTTACTATCATTAATACAACTTCCAGAAACGTTTAAAGGGGATATTTGTATTAAATGAACATGAAGCATGAGGTTGTTATTGGCACATTAGGAAGAGCAAGGGCACGTAGCTGAGACATCATCAGACTTGGAGTCCGAGATGAGAGTTTTGTCTTAATCCTGCTACCCGTTGGCTGTGTACCTTTTGATTGGCTTATTAATTCTGTGGCCTCAGTTTCCTTTCTTGGAAAAAATGAATTTGGAATAAGTAACATCTAAGGTCATTTCCAGCTCCTATTGTCCATAATTTTATGAATTCTAAGATCCTCTGAAAAGCCTGAGTGCTTGGGCCTTAGGCTAGAATACTGACTTAGTAGAGGCATCTCTAAGTTCAACTAAGATTGAACACCGGTGGCCACATTATGCCTGCAGAAAACTTGGGTTTAGCCAGCTCATCTTTATGTAAAGTGAATGCAAGTACTTTTTAGATAGAACGTGCACTATCCATTTAGACTAGTGTTCTCCACTATTGTTTTGCATAAGGATGGTTCATGGTCTCATAGTCCTTGTCTTGCCCCTGAAGGGCTTTGAGTTTGCAACCCCCGGAAGAAGGTGAGACTGGTGATTCAATGAATCACCCACCTGCACTCAGCACCTAGCTTTCCATGGAAGTTTTCCCTTGGAGTATTGTTGAAAGGCAGCCTTATTTGTTCGCAAGATCCAGTGATGGTTTCCATGTTATACACATAAACACCTTGTCAGGCACCAGAGACAGGTTGGAGAGGATGATTGATGGGAGTGGGCTTGTGAAATCACACCTGCTGTCATAGCAGATGGGGAAAAAAGCCGGAGTAACCTGTGGAATTGCTGATCCTTTTTGAAAATTCACTCCTAAACACATTATTTTAGTTCTTTTACATACTTTAGAAAGAGCCAGTATCACAAACCGGGCTCTAGGGGAGTGACTACCCTATGAGTTTTCAGGAGTGTAATTTCAAAAAAATAACAAGAAGCCTTCAACAACCAGGTGAACTGGTGTTGGAGCGCTGAGGTGATGAGGCCTCTTTCTTTGCCAGGCAAAAAAAAAAAAAAAAAAAAAAGTCATTCAAACTGCAACTTCTGGCTGGCTGCCCACAGGGCATATAAGCCTATCCTCAGTGCATGTTATCCCAGTTCACCCATAGCACTGCCTTTGGAGCACAGAATGCATCTTGGGGGGGGGGGGAGGGGAAGAGAGATGAAATTGACTTTGTACAGAGCAAACCAATAAATGGGCAATGGAAAGCATGGCAATTTATGCCAACAGGGAATCCACGTGGACCCAAGGAGGTCCTCTGAGGTCACCGTTTTAACTTCGCTGGCTCTGTCCTGTGCAACTTAGCATTACGTTATCCTAATTTTACCTGATACGCATTAAAAAAATTTATCCAACAAACTAATTGCATCTTCCACTATGTTTCCTGCACTGTTTTATAGAAGGTACAAAGAAGTGTGTTTGGGTGGGGAGAATATGCATGTGTGCTGAGCTAAGAAGCAGGGGATGAGTTTAACAGGACTAGGCAGCAGGCTACAAGGGAGAGGGGTCAAGGTAGGCTATGATTAAATCTGAAGGAATCCTACAGACAGAACTGTATGTGAAGAGGGAAAGGCCCATCTTCTAAGTGGAATAAGACTTTCCAGAGAAGCTGGGAATTGATTGGAGTGTTACAGAGCCTAGGAGTAAGGTTTATGCTAGGGTGCAGTAAGGGAGGAGTTTCACATACCAGAGTCCAAAGTCTCGGGCCGTTCAGTTATTCACTTCCTTAGTCATGCATGCAAGCATTCATTCATTTGGTCAAGGAATACTCATTGCGCATCAGTTCAATGCCAAGCCTGTTTTAGGATGGGGGATACAGTGGGCAGTCATGACAGACAAATCCCTGCTCTGATAAGGGAGACAGAGAATAAAACCAGCGAACAAAGAAAAGTTTCAGGTAGTGATTAGCATTATGCAGAGAGAGGTAGAATTGGGTGATGTGACAGTGATTGGGTGACTACAGCAGAGTAGGTGCTTTCTTTGCTTCTCTGAAGAGAGGATGGCTAACGACGATCTGAACGACAGAGAGCAGCCAGCCGTGCAAAGGTCAGGGGGAAGAGCGTTCCTGGCAGAGGGAACAGCTGGTGCAGAGGCCCTGAGATGGGAACAGATTCGGCACATTTGAGGAGGCCAGTGTCACTGCAGTGTAGTGGATGACAGGAGGGGTGGAACAAGGTGGGACTGGAGAGGGAATATGCCAGATGGTATAGGAGTTTGGATTTTATTCTAAGTGGGATGGAAGACATTTGAAGGCTTGAACAGAGAAATGATATATTTAATATGCAGATCCCTCTGGCTGCTATTTATGAGAGTGGGTCACAAGAGGAGGAAGAGAGGAAGCAGCAGCCAGTGAAGGGGCCAAGTGTCACAATCCAGAAGCACATTGGAGTTCCTTGGACTCCAGTGGTGGTATTGGAGATGGGGGAGAAGTGATTACATTTGGGTTACGTTTGGATATAGAGTCGACAGGACTGAACAATAGATTGGATGTGGCCATGAGGGAAACGGAGTTGCCAAATTAGTGACAGAATTGAACTCACTTATTAAGAACGTCTGGTTTCACTGAAATGCTTATGGAAGCTCTCTCACAGCATTGAGCTCTCCAAACAAAAGTATATTGTGGAAATAAAGATCGACCAAATGAGAAAAGCAAAGGTTATTTATTCAGAGCTCTCTAATAGTCAGGGAGTCAGCCATTGTCACTAGATGTGGCAAAGACTCAAAGGCAGGCAGCTTTATGGGAAAAAAGGGAAGGCTTTAGGTATGCCCTGATGGGAAGCTGTTGGCCTGGGGAAGTTCTACATGGGCTTGAGAGGAGTGTCCTGTGTGACTGGTTAGGGGTGCATATTTGGCTTTCTGTGGTTGGTCCTAAGTTGGAAGTGGGGAAAATCATCAGGGAAGTTGAGAGGCCAGTACTAAAATAACTGAAATGAGAAGAGGAATAAAGAGGATAACGAACGGTTAATGCTTCCATGTTGGGTTGGAGACAGTGGCTGAGTTGACTGAGGAGGGGCTACTTCTCCAGTCAGGAAGGCTCCTTCTCCCTGCCTCTCGGAAGGGTTCCTGAGTCAACCGAGCCTACACTGGGCTTCTGTTTCTCAAGCTCTACCAACACAGAGCATCCCTACTGCGTATGAGAGCCTCTTCTGGCTTGGGGGGCAGAGGTGGGCTGGGGGAGCAGGGAGGAGAGGAACACTCCTTCCTTGTATTCTAACTGGAGTCTTTCTCAAACACTTGACGTCCTATTTGTGGGGTTTGTGTATATCTAACCCTTGGAGTCCTTTACATAAGACAGAAAGGGATACAATATCAAAGTCGAGAAAAAAAATCTTAAAATAAGCATCTTAAATTTCATTTATTCAGTTTTTCTGTGGATAAATGAATACACACACATAGTTTGAATGTTTGCACAAGGTTCAGTTAGCTTTTTTGTTTAAGTCACCAAGTAGATACAACTTAGATTGTCTTATTGCCCTATTCCTCTGCCACCATACTCTCAGTTCTAATTTAAAATATTCTATCACATAAGTAAATTCATATCTGTCAGATCATGTGTTCTGATTTTTGATTTGTAGAATATGGTCAAGGTGTCAATCAGCTTCCATCCCTGTTCACCTCAGTGACCGAGGTAGCATGCCTTAAATGATATCCCAAAACGACAGTGTGAGTCAATGTTTCAGACTCCATTTCCTCATTGTATTTCCAACCAAATGGTGGTTTTCCTGTTGAGTTGTGTTTCAGAAGGCATGCCCTGGCAGGTTCCCCTGAATCCTGAATCGTACTTTCTGTTCTCCACACCTCTGAAGATGAGTCAGGAATGCCAGCATTTCTGACCTTACAAAACCAGGATGCATTCTGTCACCAGCTTTCCAAGGCATGATCTTGGAATGACTGACTATGTGCTTTTCTCTATTCCTTTGAAGGAAAGCATATTGTGTTGTTTCACAAAAGTCACTTCTTACCTTGCCTCTTTCCACAGAAAAGACTAATGTAGTCTTGGAACATAGTGCAAAAGATTTTTTTTTTCTTTTGAGTGTGTGTGTGTGTGTGTGTGTGTGTGTGCGTGTGTGTGTGTTTAAGTGGGTTCCATGCCCCATGTGGAGCCCAATGTGGGGCTTGGACTCATGGCTCCAGGACAAAGACCTGAACTGAGACCAAAAGTCAGATGCTCCAACAACTGAGCCACCCAGGCACCCCCGGCCCTGCTTTTTTTTCTTTTGAAATCACTCAAGTAAAACAAAGTCTCCTCTTACTTTCAAGTCATTTGCTGCTAATGTTCAGAGCAAAATCTGCTTCTTCAAGGAGGAACAACTCTCCTAAGACTTGGGGAAGCGTGTCTGCTCTCAATTCTTGGGAAATTCCCCCAGGCAGTATCTCCAATCAGCTCTAATCTACTCATCAGTGATTTTTCTTCTAACGGAACCACTTGAGGCTGAGCCAGAGGCTTGTCAAGAGCTTTAGGACTTTTGGGGAGCATGGAGGAAGGGAAAGAGGCTGGGTGAAGAAGGGGGCCGATGGAAGGGTTTATGAATCTGCTACTAAATACCAGTAAAGTTTTTTCTGGAGGAAGACTCCTTGAATTCTAAGAAGGAGAATGTTATTTCATGTAAGTTACTTTTGTTTTGTTTTTGCCTTATTTTTGATAACTGGGAGATACTTTCAGAAATCTCTGTAAAATGAAGGCCAAGTGCATAGAGCCCTACTCTAGTTAAGGGATGCCAAGCTGGCATGTCCAAGGATAATGATGCACCCTAGTAAAAACATGAACATCAAAATGAGGCAGTGCTAAACTTGCTATCACCTAGTCAATAAAATGTACATTATGGAAAGACTCCAATTATTCACAAATTGGCTAAGCAAGGTAACTAAGTTCCAAACCAGTCTTTATTATTCATGTAGTAACAGAAACTGGCAAGAGAGACAATAAGACATAAAGTACTTTTAAAAGTTATTGGCCTTGTGATTGAAAATCTAAATGGGTTTGCTTTCCAGTTTGAAGTTAATTCAAAGTGGGGAGGGGTAGCTAGTATATTGCAATGTAGGTTATTGCAATTAGGATTCAAAAAGTTAAATAGAAAGCATTTCTATTTATACTACAAAACAGTTTAAACTAATAAAATATCTTAGTTGCATATAAAATATCAGTTTATCTAAGTAGAAGATCTCACTTGGTGATATTTATGGGACTAAGACTTTGTGGAGAGTGGTTGATTGGATCTTTTTTTTTTTTTTTGGTTGATTGGATCTTAAATTTAAAAAGATTTAGCAGTCTGATTAAAGCAAATGAAATGTCCGCAAAACTTAAAAACTATGTGACCTTAGGCTGTATTCGGAAAAGTTTACAAAACCAGGGAGAGAACGTTGTCTGTGCTCCAGACTGTCCAAGTAATCTTTGGAATGTGCAGCCCGAGCACATTTTGAGCAGGACGGTCCTGTTGGTGGAAGTATTCTTGATGGAGGACTGACTCACGCAGGGTCTCTCACACTAACTACGCTTCGTGATCACCTCTAAATTTTTTTTAATTGGAGTATAATCGAAAAACTGCCCGTATTTGAAGTATGCAATTTGTTAAGTTTTAACATAAATGTGGCACCCCTGCAAACATCACTATGAAAGATGGTGGACAAATTCATCACCCACAAGAGCTTCCTTGTGCCCATTTGTAACCCCTCCCAACTACCCCCTTCTGTATCCAACCTCCATTCCCAGGCAACCACTTCTGTGTTTTCTATCACTACAAATTAGTTTGCATTGTTAAGAATTTTCTTTAAATAGAATCATACAGTATGTACTCTTTTTTGCCTTTCACTCTGCATAGTTATTTTGTACTCCTCCATGTTGTGTGTGTGTGAATAATTCATTTCTTTTTAGCACCATGTAGTATCCCATTGTTTATCCATTTGCAGTTTTTGATTATTACAAACAAAGCAGCTATGATCATACACATACAAGTCTTTGTGTGAATATGTGCTTTATTTTTTATGGATAAATACCTAGGAAGAGTAGAATGGCTGGATTGTGTGATAGGTTTTCTGAAGCGGTGGTACTATTTTATGTTCCCACTGACAGCCTATGAAAGTTCTAGCTCTGCCACATCCTTACTGATCCTTGTATGGCCAGTGTTTTTATTGCAGTCACATCAGTAGATGTGAGGTGATAGCTCTTTGTGGTTTTAGCTTGTGTTTTCCTAATGAATAATGATGTCGAGCATATTTTCATGTACTTTTTTTTACCATCTGTATATCTTCATGTTAGTGAAGTGTCCCTTCAAATCTTTTCTTCATTTTATACATTTTATTTTCTGATTCTTGAGTTTTGGAAGTTCATTATACATTCTGGATACAAGTATTTTACCTGATGTTTGTTTTGCTAATATATTTTTCCAGTCTATATCTGCTTTTCATTTTTTTTAATAGTGTCTTTGGAAGAACAAAAGTTAAAAAAATTTTGATGAAGTCCAATTTATCAATATTTTCTTTTCAATGGATTGTATTTTGGTGTCTTATTTAAGAAATTTAACCTAACCCAGATCACAAAGATTTTCTTTTTCCTTCTTTTTTCTAGAAGTTTTATAATATCAGGTTGTATAGTTAGGTTTATGATACATTGTGAGTTAATTTTTGTTTATGGTACAAGACATGGATTGGAGTTCATATTTTTTCTACTGCCAGTTGTTGAAAAACTATTTTTTTTCTCCATTGAGTTTCTCTTGCCCCTTTGTAAAAAATGAGTGTCCTTATCTGTATAGGTGTGTTTCTGGATTCTCTGTAATTCCATTAATCTACTTGTTTATCTTTTTTTTTTAAAAGATTTTATTTATTTATTTGACAGAGAGAGAGATCACAAGTAGGCAGAGAGGCAGGCGGAGAGAGAGGAGGAAGCAGGCTCCCTGCTGAGCAGAAAGCCCGATGCGGGCTCGATCCCAGGACCCTGAGATCATGACCGGAGCCGAAGGCGGAGGCTTTAACCCACTGAGCCACCCAGGCGCCCCTCTACTTGTTTATCTTGATACCAGGACCACACTGTCTTGATTACTGTAGCTGTATAAGGCTTGAGATCAGGTAGTGTCAGACCTCTCTGACTGCTCTTAGTTTTCAAAGTTGTTTGGCTCTTCTAGGTACTTATTTCCATATGAAGTTTAAAATCAGCTTTTACTTTTTATCAGAAAAGTCTGCGGGATTTTGATTGGAATAGATCAATTTGGGGTCCTTCTTACAAATCAATATTGAAATTTTCAATGCATGAATAAAGATATAGTTTTTAGAGTATAGAGCTTTCATTTTTGTCAGATTTATCTCTAAGTATTTTATATTTTTAATGCTATTGGCAATATTCTATAATTTCAATTTCCAGTTGTTTGTTAGTAGTATACAGAAATATAATTGTTTTTTATATATTGATCTTGTATCCTGCAACCTTGAACTTACTAGGTCTAGTATTTTTTAAATGTAGATTTGTTTGGATTTAATAAATAGATGATTATGTCATTTGAAAATAATGAAAGTTTTATTTTTTTCCAACTTGGCTGACTTTTATTTCTCTTTCTTCCTAAATGAATAAATAAATAAATAAATAAATAAATAAATAAATAAATAAAATTCATACGGTGCTTCATTTTCGAAAGTTTCTGTTTTAAATGTCAAGTTTACTAATCTTTTCTTCTGTGATGTCTAGCCTGCCATTAATCCCATTCAATATTTTTTATCTCCCAAATGGTAGTTTTCATGTCTAGAAATTCAATGTTTTTTCCTTTGCATGCCTGTAGTTTACTTTCTGAATACTAAGAATGCAGTCGTAATCATGATTTTAATGTCCTTATCTTCCAAATGTAATATCTGGATCAGTTCTGGGTCATTTTTGATTGATTTTCCCCTCCTTCATTATAAGGAGTTAATAATTATTGGAACTAACCCTCTAGTGACAATTAAAAATTTCCATTTAACAGCTGATTAGCAGGCCAAAAATTAAACAGTCCAAATTATAATGTAAATCAAAGAGCCATGGAGAATGTCTTTAAAGAGAAACATATAGGATATGAATTGATTGTTAGGAAACTGGAAGTAAAAGTACATTACTGACGAGAAGAAGATGATGAATGAGAAGTGACAAGAACAGCAATGACAGAGAAATACAATTAGAAATTCAGAGAAAACTAAGTGCACATGAGAAAGTCATGTTGTAACAATGAAGTAAATTACACTGTATGATATGAGCAATAGATGGAAATGGAAAACCAGCATTTTCTGAAATAATGAAGAAAAACCTCAGGTATTTCAGGAAGATGAAGAGGACCAACTGATATTTTGTATTCATGTGTAGTTTCTTTGGGCTTGTTGTAATTACTAGATTTAATAATATGCCTATAATGTGTTTAGTTTTCCTTCTTGAAACTAATTTGTCTTTTTTATAAGCTATGTTTTCTTTCAGAGCAACCTGTTCCTATTCATTTCCTCCAAAGTTTCAAGCTTTGTTCTCTTTTTAAATAAAAAAATATTTTTGTTCTTGCTGTTTAATATTAGCGGTATCTTCAGATGCTTAAGAGACATTTGATGAAGTGTTACTTCTTGGAAACTTAAACTCACGCCCATTAAGAAACACATATTGAAAAACTCTCACACAACCACTTAACCCTCTTAATGTTTTTTCTTAACTTTTTTTTAACATCAAAGAAAACAATTTTTGGATGGAATAGTTCTTGTTTTAAAGAAATTGTTTTCTGAAGTTCAGTGATGTCTAAGGTTTCCTTTTAGGTCATTTTCTTCTGTCACATTGAAATAAAGTTTTATCTCATAGTTTTATTTAGGAAGAAAAGACACGTACATTGACAACCTTTGTGTTGGATGAGAAATTTATCATTCTTTTGTTTCTTTCCTGTCTCCTCTCCCAAGTCCTAGATTTTATTAATGAAATTGGACATCTTAAGGGTGCCTGGGTGGCTCAGTTATTAAGCATCTGCCTTCGGCTCAGGTCATGATCCCAGGGTCCTGGGATCGAGCCCCTCATCGAGTTCCCTGCCCTGCAGGAAGCCTGCTTCTCTCTCTCCCACTCCCCCTGCTTGTGTTCCCTCTCTTACTGTCTCTCCCTCTGTGTCAAATAAATAAATAAATAAAATATTTAAAAAAAGAAATTGGACATCTTATATTCAGATTATTTTTGTTATCTTTTAGATTATTGATTATCTTTCTGACTAAAGAATTACATTTGGCATTGCTATTACTTATAAAAACAGTGAGTAGCAATTCTTTTTTATTAGTGCTGTAGGTGGTTTTCCCTGGGAAGCAGACGTGGAGATATGATACAGTTAAACGTATCCCTCTGCCCAATCCTGCTTTCCAGGACCCTCGTTCCTGGAGAGGATTTCCTACATCTTCCCTTGTATGCCTCTCCCCCAGATGCCACCACCATTGCTGTTTCTTGTAACTGAAATGTTTTCAATTTTGTCCTTCAGATTTCTGCAATAATCAATCTGTTACTCATTTGTTTTTATGACCGTTTTTAATTCTCACAATAATGGCTTACTTGTTTTAAGCCTCCATGAAATCTTTCCTTCTTTTATATTGCTTTCTCTTTATTATTAATGGTTTTAGTTTCATAAATAAAATGTTCTTTCTCAAGAATTCTTTCTTTTTTTTTTTTTTTTTTTTTTTAAAGACTTTATTTATTTATTTGACAGAGAGATACAGCGAACAGCGAGAGAGGGAACACAAGCAGGGGGAGTGGGAGAGGGAGAAGCAGGGTTCCCGCTGAGCAAGGAGCCCGATGCGGGGCTCGATCCCAGGACCCTGGGATCATGACATGACCTGAGCCGAAGGCAGCCGCCCAACGGCTGAGCCACCCAGGCGCCCCTTTCTCAAGAATTCTTAAAGAAAAAAGGACATTTGGGGAAATTTCTCCTTCGAAGAAGACATTTTTTCCCTTCCATTTGAATGATCTTTTTCTTTGCGATTATTTATATATGTTTTAGAAATTAAAATTAAAATTAATTATTATTATTTTTAATAATTTTAATTGTTTAATTTTAATATTTAAGTAATTAAAATAAAATAAATTTATTTATATATGTTTTAGAAATTAAAATTAAAAAATTTTAATTTTATTGGCTTTTAGCAATATGTATTTGAATTGCATTTTATTGGTTGCTATAGGGTTTATAATATACATCTGTAATTTTTCATTGTCTGCCTACAATTATTTTCTTTTTTTTCCCAAATACTTTTATTTTATTTTTTCAGTGTTACAAGATTCATTGTTTATGTACCACACCCAGTGCTCCATGCAATACATGCCCTCCTCAATACCCACCACCAGGCTCCCCCAAACCCCCACCCCCTTCCCTCCAAAACCCTCAGTCCCTTGCTCTGAGTTCACAGTCTCTCATGGTTCTTCACCCCTCCGATTATTATTAACATGAATAATATTCACTTCATTTTACCTGAAATGTAAAAAAATTTCAACCATAATCTTCCATTTATTCCCACCCATATTCCTCAGGCTATGTTTGTTATATGTATTTCATCTACATACGTTATAAACTCCAACAAGGTAATGCTATTGTTTTTGCTTTAAACAATTTGATGTATTTTAAGGAAATGAGAGGAATAAGTAGTCCTATATATTTGCCAGATATTAACAACTTCTAATGCTCTTCATTCCTTGCTGAAGATTTTTATTTCCATTTGGTTTCATTTTCCTTTAGCCTGAAGAACTTCTTTATACTTTCTGATAGCCCACCTCTACTGCAGATTCTTTCGATGTTCTTTATTCTGTCTTCTTTTTTGAAGGATATTTTTGCTGAATATAGAATCCTGGATTGGCTTTTTTTCCCCCCTTTCAGTACTTTAAAGTGATTGATTCTCTCTTTATCTTTGATATTCAGCAGTTTGACTGTAATACTGCTACCTATGGTTTTCCTTGTATTTATTCTGCTTAGAATTGAATGTACCTAAAGTTGAGTTTGTAAATTTACATTTTCCACTAACATTGGGAAACTTTAGGCCATTATTTTTTCAAATATTTTTATTATTCCTTTTCACGTTTTCCTCCTTCAGAGACACTCATTATATGTGTGTTAGACCGTTTGATATTGTCCTATGGGTCTCTGAAAGCTCTGTTTATTTCTTTCTTCCAAATACTTGTTCTTACTTCTTCAGATAGAATAATTTCTATTGACTCATCTTTATTCTTTCTTTTGTCATCTCCATTCTGTTGTTAGGTCTATGCAGTGCTTTTAAAAAAAAAAATATGTCTTAATTTTTCAGTTTTTAAATTTACATGTGATTTCTTAAATATAGTTTTTATATGTCTGGTGATATTTCCTATCATTTTTTTTTTCATTGCAAGCTGACTTTATTTAACTCATCAAGCATAGTTATCATAGCTGCTAATCCAAGATTTGGGTTATTTTGTAGTTGTTCTTCATTTATTTTTCTCTTGAGAATAAGTCACATTTTCCCAGTTCTATGTGTGTTGAGTAATTTCATCCTTGACATTGTGAATAGTACGTATGGATTCTGTCATATTCTTCTACAAATTTATTTTGCTGGTATTGTTTAATTATGCAAGTGACCTGATTGTACTAAAAATGCAAATTCTGTCTTTTAGGTGGCAACTGAAATCTTAATTCATTTTTTTCTTTTTTAATTTTA
This sequence comes from Potos flavus, assembly GCA_028534135.1. Lineage (NCBI taxonomy): Eukaryota > Metazoa > Chordata > Mammalia > Carnivora > Procyonidae > Potos > Potos flavus. The sequence goes on along the minus strand of CM052898.1, from coordinate 139,599,945 downwards.
AAAATCTTTTAAATTAAAAAATTTAAAAAAATTTTTTATTTATTTGACACAGAGAGAGAGATCACAAGTAGGCAGAGAGGCAGGCAGAGAGAGAGGGGGAAGCAGGCTCCCTGCTGAGCGGAGAGCCCAATATGGGGCTCGATCCCAGGACCCTGAGATCATGACCTGAGCCAAAGGCAGAGGCTTTAACCCACTGAGCCACCCAGGTGCCCCTTAATTCATTTCTTTTGTCTTTAGTTGGAGTTCGCACCACACATTTGTGGTTCAGGAGTGAACCAGAGATTTAGACTGAATTTATACATAAACTTAGGGGTTCTTCCACTCTGGCTCCTTTTTTTCTGGATTCATCCCTCAATTTCCAGTGGCTGTGGTTCTCCAACACTGTTATCTGGTTCTTCAGACCAGACAGATTATGAATTTCTATTGGAATTTTAGCTGCTCTGAGCAGTTATTCACTTCAGTCCGCCTTCAAGTTAAATATCATCAAAAGGGGAAATTTGACATGTGCTCATTCCTTGTTACACTCCTTTAACACTTCTCCAGAATCTGCCTGCTTTTGTTCTTTCTCTGGTGTCTTCAGATAGTTTGCTTTTTGTATTTTGTGCAAAGTTTATAGCTGTCATCTGTAAGAGAATCAGTCTGGTTGGAACTTACTTTGTCATAACCAGAATTGGAACCAAATTCTTTTCTTTTGAATCACAGAATCTTTATAAAGACAGTAATTTTCCTGTGCTTACTCATCTTTAGGGAGTCAATTTATGCTTGACATTTATCAACTTACTGTAGAGCAAGAGTTGGAATGGCTTCTTTAAGAGGTTGATGTGGTCATTTTCTCAACCCTAAGTGCAAAATGAAGAAAAAAGTATAAAGTGAAAGTTTAATTATTTTGTAAATCTGTGTTATGAGTGTGGAGATGTTGAAGGCTTAAGGAAGTGGAGAGGCAGCTGGAGCTAGGAGCAAACTCTATGGGAAATTTTGCCTCTGTGACAAAGGGTTTCTCTTTTGTGTTTGGTATGGCATAGCTTTAGCAGCATTTCTGATTTTTTGCTTGACATGGCAACCTATACCAGATATTATGTTGGAATTTAAGCCTCGCCTATACTCAGCTCAGTATATGAATTAACTTTCTAACAATTAGAGCTTGCCAGTACTGAGTTTGATCCCACATAGTTTTTTTTAATCACTGGAATGATTCAAATGGAAGCTTGATGATCATCCATCCTTTCTTATTACTACCTCTACTTTTATTATGAGGGGTGGTGGGAGAATATGTACTGTGTTCTCCCTGGCACGTAGTAGGCACTCAATAACTAAAGGTTGCATAAACAAATATTTATTGAACTCATTGTATGAATGAATTAACAGAGAGGTGTTTTTTTCCCCCTGCAATATGGGTAGATATTTTACATTTTGAAGAGCAAGGATTAAAGAATTAGGGTAAACATTGTCTAATGTCTTTAGAATATTCTGGTGGAAGGGGGCATGAATAAGGTATTAGAGCATTTTTTAAAGTGATTATTTTATTATAATCAGTTATTTAAAACAATCAGCATAATTCCTGCTTTAAAATAATTTGAAATTATCCCAGCAGGAGAAATTTGAACTGTGATGGGATGGCTCATGGCATGTTCTCAGAACCTAGAAGGGTTCATATGTTCAACTCTTCATCTTTCTTTTGCTAGTTCTTTATGTTCTTAAAGGAAAAGCTGTCTGTTGGAGTGTTACACAACTTGAACGCTCAAACAGGTGTTCCTTGCCTTCTGGTCTAGCTATCAGATAATCATCATAAACAGTACCAAAATGACTCTTATTTCCTATCAAGAAAGGTTAGAACAGACTTGGTAGTCATAATTAGTCATACTCAGGAAACAGTGTGCTTTATCTAAAGACGTTGGCACAGTCATACTGACTTTTTAAAAACATTTGTAAGCATAAGGTGATTTGGACACTAGAAACTACCTAGAAGATTTTAATTGCTTTGGGGATTTCATCTAATTCTTACAGTTACTCCAGTCATGGCTATTACTCAATTCATACCTCCCTCCCTTCCCTGCCCCCACTTCATTAGTTGAACAAAGCAAGATTGCATAATAGTACAATAGAATTTACCATTCACATAGTAAGTGTCCATTAAATATTTGCAATGAATGGTCTATTTTATTCATCAGGTACCTGGAAACTAAAGTTAAATAACTCTTCCCTCATTTAAAGTTGCACAGACAGATGTTTATATGCTTCGGTAGGAAAGTAATAGTGCTCTAAAATAATATTAGCTGCCATTTAACATACCCTTTGATATGTGCCAGGCCCCTTCCTAAATAATTTATATGCATAATTTCATTTATACTTTATAATGTCTTATGAGGTAGGAATTGTTATCCTCATTTTACAGAGAAAGAGACTGAAGCATTAGAGAGATTGGGTAACCAGCTCATGATCACTCTCTCAAGAAGCAGAAGAGCCAGGATTTGAACCCCAGGACACCTGGCTTCAAGTTTGAGCCCCTAACCACTGATTTAAATTGCCATAGGAAAGTAGCCACCAAAGCTGAACAACTTTAGAACAACATGGAATTACTTCAAATCTTGAGGGAAACTGAGATAAAAAGAGGATGATCTAATGAAGGCAAATTTGCTTTTGTATAAATTTTACCTATCCCCTAAGTTATTGTAAGCAATATGATAGTCTCTCCCTTAATTCCTTCCTGGATTATTAGAGCTGAGAATTTGTGGAAAATACAGTGCTCCAAAAATGGCAACCAAGGGAGTAGCTGTTAATGGAAGCAAATCTGCCTTCCCCCTTACAACCTCTTTCACATCGCAGATCCAGCAGGGCCATAGTCCAAGGCATCCATACTATTGCCTGTATGGCCTCTGCTGATGGTTAAGTATTTAATTCTATAATTCGTTGAGCAGCTACTGTACTATATTTATTTTTTCTAAGTTGTGGTAAAATAGATATAACATAAAATTTGGCATTTTAATCATTTTTAAGTGTACAATTCAATGGTTTTAATTACATTCATAATGTCAAGCAACCATCACTACTCTGTTTCTAAAAACTCTTTCATCATCCCATACGGAAACTCTGTACCCCTTGAGTAGTAACTCCCCATTCCTCCCTTCCCCCAGTCCTTGGTAACCTCGAATATACTTTCTGTCTCTATGAATTTGCCTATTCTGTTCAAAGGTTCCAATTTCTCCACATCCTTACCCTTACTTCCCTTTTTAAAGCTTAGCAGGTATGAAATGGTATCTCATTTTAGTTTTGATTTGCATTTCCCTAATGACTAATGATGTTGAGAATCTTTTTGTGTGCTTATTGACCATTTATGTATCTTTTTTGGAGAAATACTTAGTTAAATGCTTTTGCTCATTTTTTAATGGAGTTGTCATCTTTTTGTTGTTGAGCTGTAAGAGTTGCATTCAGTATATTTAATCTTCATCACAGCCCTGCAAATTAGGCATTATTACTCTAACTTCAAAAGGGAGAAAACCAAGGCTGAGAGAGGTTGAGTTTTTGTCTGAGATCCTACGATAAGTGGCAGAGCCAGAATTTGAACCCATGTGTGGTAGGCAGTCTCCAGGATGGCTCCCCATGATGTCCTCCTCCTGGTATTCATGTCCTTGTGTAATCCCTTCCCCTTGAGTGTGGGTTGATGTTAACGGCTCATTTATACTGGACAGAATACAGCAGAAGAGATGGGATGTCACTTCTGAGATTAGGTTGCAGAAAAATGTTACTTCCATCTTCTTTTTCATTCCCTTGTTTGTTTGTTCTGAGGGAAGCTAATAGCCATGTTGTGAGCTATGTGTTACAGAGACTTATGTGGCAAGCAACGGAGGGAGGCCTCTGGCCAAGAGGCAGTGAGGAGGTAAGGCCTACAGTCCAGAATACTGTGAGGAACTGAATTATGCCAACAACCATGTGAAGTGCTTAGAAGTGGATCTTCCTTCAGTCAAGCCTTCTGATGAGACTGCAGTCTTAGCCAGCACCTTGACTGTAGCCTCGTGAGAGACCTTGAGATACAGGCTTCTGGCTAATCTGCGCTCATATTCTTTTTTTTTTTTTTTAGGTTTTGCTTATTTATTTGACAGAGAGAGAAAGAGGAGAGAGAGAGAGAGAGAGTGCGCACAACTAGAGGGAGCGGCAGATAGAGGGAGAGGGAGAAGCAGGTCCCCTGTGGAGCAGGGAGCCCGATGCAGGGCTTGATCCCAGGACCCCGGGATCATGCATGACCCGAGTTTCAGGCAGACACTTAACTGACTGAGCCACCGAGGTGCCCCTGTGCCCACATTCTTGATTCACAAAAACTATGAGATAATAAATGTTTGCTGTTTTAAGCCGCTAAATTTTGGAGTAATTACTTATACAGCAACTTATAACTAACATACCATGCTTACTGCTCTTTTGGTAAGGACTTGAAATGGGTTTAAATGCCAGGCAAAGACACTTTAAAGAAAATAATGAGGCAAGTAATCTCCATAGACCTATTTGGGCACAACATCCAGGGTCGGCCTAAAGAAGAGCTAAATTGGGAAGTGGGAGTAGTCGAGCTCTCTGTGGTTGTGAATAGTATACAGAAAATATATTCACGTATTGATCTCTAGATGGTTCAGGTTCAGCCTATGCTCTAGTCTCCCTAGGAGTACAGAAGAACTATCTTTTGAAATATTTTTACCTACTTCTCTGGCTTCTCTTTGTTCTACCATTGGGTGGTGGGGTACTAAGGAGAGGGATAAGTGGGTTATGATTTCTTCCTACTTTAGCACTTGTTGGAGAGCAAACACAATGTTTATTTACTAGAGTTGTTCAGTCTTTGGGAGAAAAGTCAATCAATCATCTTCATCATCATCAACAGCATCAGTAACAATTATTGATGGTGATTAGTATTATGAATCTGTAGTTCTTGAAAGAACTATAGTGGGTTCAAAGAGGCCCTTGAAGTTAAAAGCACGATGGTGTATGTTTGTGCAAATGTACGTTTTTCTGCAGAGAGGGGCCATAAATTTCATAGATTCTCAAAAGGGTATGGGATCCTGAAACAGTGAAGAACCACTGCTTGAATTTCTTGTTGGCATGCTTACTCCTGCCTTGAATCTCAGATCAGGCTGGAGTTTTATGCTGTCTAGAGCCTCCCGTTGTTGTTTTTCAGATCACCAGACTAGAGTGTTTGAATACTGACAGCAACTCACCTTGGCCCAAAGTAGCCACAGTCTCTCAGATACTCTGCCTGGGATGGCCAGACCCTCCTAATAGGACCTCTGGTCCAGCCAGTGGAGTCTAAATCCTTCTCCCTGCTATAAGTATCCTTGGTGTTGTTGCTTCACTCTCTCTCTCAAAATAATTTACTCTTAAACATGCCTAATAATTCCAAGAAGAGAGTCTGGCAAATTTGAATCTTTTGTCTAGCGTCAGAATGATAAGCACCATTGAATGTAGACAGCCTCTAGTCCAACATCCTTATTATCTTATCACAGTCTCCTTGACACTCTCCAGTGTTGAGGAGTTTCTATCACCAAAAGAAAAAGCCTATTCCATTGTTGGGCAACTTTCGTTCGAAATACCTTTTTTTACTTTCAGGTTCTCTGTGTTTTCTGTGACTTAAACCCATCGGTGTTTGTTCTCTCCCTAGGACGATCCTAGAGTTGTTCTTTTTCTTCTCCCACATTGGCAACCATTCTAATAATTAAAGAAAGCTCTCAAGCTACTTCAGGAATTTGTTTATGTCATGTTTTTGAGCTCCTCATCTCATCCAATCTGAAAGCATCTGATTATCTACAGTTAAGGAGAGTGTTTTTCTTCTCACTTTATGCTTCTTGAAATGAGTTGCATCTATTAAGTCTACCTTTCTATCAGTTTGTTCTGTGACTTGACAGTGAGGGGCTTTAGATGCTGGAGAAGATGTTACTAATGTTATGGTTACACATATGTGTATATGTTTACATATGTTATGTTTATGCACACACATATATATACCATTACCAACCACCGTTAACATCTAATTCCCCCACCCTGCAAAGAGAAGCCAGCACTGTGGTAAAGTCTTGTTCTACAATCTTACTCTACCATCTCTTCAGAGAGAGTAAAGAACATAGCACATCATTAATCTGAGGGTATCAGAAGGCAATGTCTATGCTGGGAGTTGATCAGGGTACCCCCAAACTGGTTGAAAGTGAACTTCCTGCTTCTCAGGCCAGTGAAAGCTTGGAATAGGTTGCATGATTAAAGAAATAAGGAGTTATGACATTATTTAACAACTGAGTGCTGCGGAGTACTTCATACCACCATTTATGATTATTTAGTTGTATCTTTGTTTATGGAAGTTCTTGTCCAATGGGAGTTTTGACACTACACCAAGGGGATTGTCTATTTCAGGCATGTGTTTAAACAGTGATGATCTTTTTGAGACAGTGTACATTCTGTATTTCTGCAGCTTTTCCCAGCTTCTGAAACATTATTTTTTGTTTCCTCCAGTATTCTGATAGCATAGGCAGGGATCATTAATCTTTATTTTATATATGAAGAAGCAGAGCCTCAGAGAGATCAAGGGACTTTCCAAAAATTGTAGATTTGGTGAGTGGTGGTAGAGGCGGATGGCAGGAGCTTCTGATGCAGGCTTTGGACTCCAAGTCCTGGGTGCCATCTACCATTACACATAGTGGGGCATAGTGAGCCAAGAATGGAACTTCTGGGCTGCCCCTTTTCCAATTGATTGGTACCAGAAAGGTAGGTTGGAGGTAAGGAGTATCAAAATTGCCCCTATATTGGCTTCCTGTAAGAGAAACAGATCCCTTTTTTATAATGAAAGTTTAATTTACATACAGTGAAATGCATAGACACTAAGTGTACACTCTGATCAGTTTTGACAAATGCAGATACTCATGTAACCCACATACAATCAAGATGTAGAACACTTCCATCACTCCAGAAACATTTCCATCACTTCATATCCTTCTCAATCAATCTCCCTCTCTGTTTCCACCAGTCCCTCAATCACATCTGCCTGCCAAATAACCTCAGTTCTGATTTCTGTCCCATAGACTTGGAGAAATGGTTTATGATGGCTCTGTTTTGGTCACCTATAGGAAAAGTTGGACAAACAGCAGTGACTGTGTCATCTCTTTTGGTTGCCATGGTCAACCTGAAACCAGGCTACATGTGAGCCACTTGGTTGGTCTGCCAAGTTTATCACTGAACAGAGGCGTTGTCTCTGTGACAAGAACTCCTTCCTGCATTCACTAGGCAGTGAGTGACATTTAAACAGCTTTGAGACCTTGCCCGAGGCTTTCGTTGGCTTGCATATAACATACTGCTGGAATCCAGTTAATGTTGAGACAAAATAAAATATTACCCACATTCCATTCCACCTCTGGGGAGAGTGGGCTATACGCTCATAGATATCTACTCTGGGGTTTCTCCTAGAGGCAAAGACTCTCCCCTGCATACAGGGATGGGAAAATTAGTCACTCCCTAATGTCCACTAGCCATCATCATCATCTTCTTCAATGGCAACCACCACTACTCCCATTTATTAGTGGTGATTCTGTCTAGGGTGACATGCATGGGGTGGGTGCACTCCCTTTTGGGGAGGGAAATAAGTTTGAGAAATTGGACAACTGCCAGAAGGTGGCAGGTAATTGACTCAATCAGACTTAGGAGGGGCTTCGAAGGAGAGATGCCTGGCTTCCCAGGACAGTGTCCCTTACCTCAGGCCCATTTCGAGCCAGGGAAGCTCGTTCAGGGGGTAGGGTCAGTCAGGATGTTTTCCCTCCACCCCAAAACTCTCTTTCTTGCCAGTTCTTTGAAAAGATATTCTTTGCTTCCTTCACCCACACAGCTAGAGGGAGGCCATTTTGTACTTGGAGCAAGATCCAGCTGAGGGTTTTCCCATCCTAGTGTGAGCTCATTCTCTGCCCCCGTTGGGAGAGGTGCTAGGAGAGGCTCCATAGCACACTGTCCAGCTGAGATGGGGGCAGCAGCAGGAGAGAGCCCTCCCTTTTTTTTGGAAAGGGTTCACTACATGCTCTTCTTGGTCATGCCAGTCTAGTGCGGGGCTGGGGACCCATTCACCTACACCTCCCTGGTTATGAAAGAGAGAATGGATCCAGACGGTAACTTGTTTTCATTTGTCATTGCCTATCTTTGTCTCCAACTGGCAAGCTAGAATGGAGTTGGCACTCGGACAATGGCAGCAGGGAGTCATAGCCTTTTCACACATGCGTGGAGAAACAATGCATCAGCAGGTACAGGGCACAATGGCTCCAGTGGGGCACAGGGATTTCATGGCTTTAAAAAATGATCCCAGATTCTTCTCTCCCCCTTGCCAACCGATAGTCAATTTTCCCAGTTGCTTCTCTCCTGGCTCCCCTCTTACTCAAAACCGCACAAATTCAAATAATCCCACTTCATCTAGGCAAAAACATAAAAGGAAAAGACAGTCAATCAAGAATCTGCTTGATTAATGTCTCAGGAGAAAGCTAACACGAGTCTTCAGGGATGAAAATAAATGGCTCTGAGCCTGGGCTGTGGTCATAAGGCTGACCTTGTCACTGCCTAAGCACGGAAGGCAAAGGAGGGAATTGGAGCTCCCGTCCCAGTGTGATTACAGTTGTACCCAAAACAGGACATGGCGGTGTTTTTGGCATTCAATTATGTTTGCTATGCGTGCGTGCATACACTCACACACTCACACACACGGAGCTGGAATTGAAATCATCTCAAGTGAGAATTCTTGTGATGCATTTAAGGGCCTGCATTTGACAGGTTGCTACCTAGTTATGGACTAAAAATCTCACCAGGCACCCCCATAGCTTATCGCCTGTCATTTCAAAACAAAGACATCCTGCTTCCCCTTTCTGTGTCACATCTCATCGACTCATTCTCGGCAGAATCTTACTTTCATTACAAGCTTGGTGCCACCTCCCTGACTTTCATCAGATGAGAACTTGAAAAAAAAAAAAAAAGAATAAAGGAAAAAAAAATCCCGTTCCATGTTTTGACTTGGACTCTAGGTGTTATTCTCTCAGTCCAGCTTGAAAGAAAAGAGCCCACCCCACGAGGGGGCAGGCCCGCTTCCCTGTCTTCTGCCACCACACAGTCTCTGAAGTGTGTGAAGAAGAGAGGAAGAGACAATTAACACTCAGCACCAATCTGCATTTCCTTTTTAGCTGCCATTTACACGCTGCTCAGGTTTTGAAAACCAGCATTTCATGCTACTCCCCAGAGAGCCAGCACCGGCTTCGGCAGGATCCATCTGCACAGCAGTCACATTGCTGAAATCTTCAGCCAACCCAGAATTCATTTATTTATTTTTTTGAAAAATGAAAGAGAGGAAGAGAGAGAGAGAGAGAGCGCGCGAGCCCATGAGCCCATGAGCCGGGTGAAAAGAATAGGTTCGAATCTGGTCCTATTTAACGCATGTGCTTGACCAATCCCCGCGCTGGTCTAGGCAGGGGGGACTCGGTGGAGGTTTTCTCTGATCCTCTTCTAGATCAGTGTGAGCCGCCAGGGGATGAGCGAGAGCCCTGCGACAACAGGGGCTGACAGGCGGTGAGGGTTGAGGCAGGAAGGACACACGCGATAAGTTTCGGCGCTCATCAGCCTGTGTGTCAGCACGCTCTTGCTGATGGGGAACAGCAGGGAGGAGAGCCGTCCTGGGAAGTCCCTGCTGGTGGGCGACAAGTTACAGGATGCTTCTGGAGCAGGGAAATGTGTGTCATCAACTCCTCAGGCCTGGCCGACTGGCTTTATTGCCTCCTGCCCCCGAAGGGTTGGGACTGGAAGCATAACAGCTTCGATGATAACCTTTGTTATTTTATCATTATTAGTTTTTAAACTGAGTTCAGCACCACAGGAGGTCACAGTGTCAATGGTCACAGCTGGCTTTTAAAAAGGGGTTGAGTCATTTTGTGATTGGTAAACAGAGACTCAGCCTGAGATGAGGGCAATCAAATTTCCTGCTTCCAGGCATCAGCGGATCACTACAGGGGTCAGAGAGAAGTGTTTTTCTCACGCAAGTCCTGGCATGAATATCTAGGTGAATGCAAAAAAAAAAAAAAAAAAAAGTTTTTTTTTTGTTTTTTTGTTTTTTTTTTGCAGAGGGAGCAGGGCTGAAAAACCCATTCTTATTCCAATAGACCAGTGAGTGTTCCAATTTCATCTAGCTCTGCTCAAATGGCTGTTGTGATGATAGTGTTACAGATGCATTTCCCCTCTAAGCAGGGCAAGATGTCACCGTCTGCATGGGCGCAGATTTACCCGTGGACTCGCACAGGTGTGCTCAGACGCTCAGATGGGGAAGAAGACCTCAGGGCAGGTTTGGAGGTGAGGTGAACATATGGCAGTTGGAATGGAAACTGCTGAGTGAAAAAAAGAAAAGGCTCATAAGAAACCCACAGCGATCTATGGATGCTGTTACATGTCAGGTCAAATGACGTTCTCAGGATACAAGGGTGTTTTGAATCTCTCACGAGACCAGAGCTATGTAACCTGGGTTTCTCAGCCTGCCAGACGGGGCAAAAATAAGGTTATAATAAACAGCTTTTTTTTTTCTTTTGGCTCTGCCCTTACCAGGTGAATCCTCCAATCCTTTGTATCCTCGAATAGTTCTTGGAGGCCCTGGTGGCGAGGATGTCCCTCTTCCACTGTTCTGTTCTCGGCGCCACTGGAGTTAGACTGCATGGGTTCCAATCCCAAGTTCATTCATTCAAAATACACTTAAAAGGAGTGCCCACTAGGAACTCGATACTATTCTAGATGCTAAGGAAAAAGCAGTCCAAGCTCTCTTTGTAATTTGGGTTCCGGTGAAGGGAGACAAATATAAATAAATAAGCAACTGAATGTATAAGATTCCAGATAGGGATAAATGCTACGGAGAAAAAGACATTGGCGTGGGGGCCAGGGAGAACAGGTGGTGAAGGTAATGGTGGTTGGATGTTAGATCAATTAGGTGGTGAAGGGCTCACTTCTTTTTTTTTAATTGAAGTATAATTGACATACAATATCCTATTAGTTTCAGGTGTACATCACAGTGATTCAATATTTTTACCCATTATGAAATGATCCCCACGATAAGTCTAGTTACCATCTGTCACCATACAGAGTTATTACAATATTACTGACTATATTCCCTATGCTGTGCATTATATCCCCCTGAGTTAGTTATTTTATAACTGGAAGTTTATACCTCTTCATCCCCTCAGTTATTTCACCAGGCCCCCAAATCCCCCCTTCTCTGGGAGCCAACCGTTTGTGCCCTGCATCTGTGAGTCTGTTTCTGTTTGGTTAATTTATTTGTTTTGTTTTTTAGATTCCACATGGAAGTGAGATCATACAGTATTTGTCTTTCTCCGTCTGACTTATTTCACTTAGCATACTATCCTCTAGGCTTGTCTCTCCCTGTTGTCGCAAAGACAAAGCTCACTTCTGCGGTGATTCTTTAGTAGACCCTGAAAGGGACAGGCTCTCTGGGGGGACGAATCAAAGAAGAGAGAGCAGTAGACCTAAAGCCACGGGGGGGCGGGATTGTGCTCGGCGTGTCCCGGAAATAGGAGGCCGGTTGACCACATGAGGCTGGATGGCAAAGGAGAGGTCTCGGCTGGACCCACCACCTGAGGAATGACTGTAGCTAGAGGAGGGGAAAGTTCTGAAACCCTAGGAGATGGTAACATCTAACTGTTGAGGGAGATCCGGAGGAGTAAGTACAGGAGACCGAGGTCGTCAGTGGGTGAGAGCGGTGTCCCAGAGGGGAGGGAAGAAAGCATCTTAAGAAGGAAAGTGTGAACACCTGAGACAAATATACCGGCAGTTCAAGTTGAAAGGAGAATTTATCACTGCGCTCAGCAATGAGAGGTCACGGGTGCCTTTGACAAGAGCTGTTTCAGGGGAAGGGAGGGTCAAAAGCCTACTTGGGATGTGTTCAAGAAAAGATAGAAGAGAAAAAAAAAAAAGAAAAGACAGAAGAGAAGAATGGGAGAGAGGGCCTAAAGACAACCATTTGAAGGAGTTTGGTTGTAAAGGGGAACAGAAATGGAGCGGCAGTTTGATTTAGGTGTGGAATCAGAGGAAGCCATTTGTGTTTTTGATTGAAGAAATAACCTCATGTTTGCATATGGATTCCCAGAGAAGGAAACTGGTACTAAAGCAGTATCCCTGGGTAGGCACGAGGGGGTGGGGTCGAGGGCAAAGTGGAGAGTTGGCTTAGGCAGCAGACGGACAGTCCACCCAGAGCAACGAGAGGGCAGAGAAAGCCCACGGGCAGAAATGCAGAAAGATGGCCAGGTTTGATGGTAGAAACTTGTTAAAATTCTTCTGATTGCTCCAGTTTCTCAGTGACGTGGGAGGTGAAGTTATTAGCTGTGAGCTCCCGAGGTGAGAGAGAAGTTGGAGGCTTAGAGGGAGAAGAGGTGAAAGAATCCCAGGAAGGTGAGTGGACGTGGATAATACTGTAGGCTGCCGGGTGGCCCAGGGTCCACTTGAGTTTCATGGCAACAAATAAAGGGAGACCAGTCAATGGGGCTGTTTCTTCAGTCGCACTTGGCTGCCAGCGTATAGGCATGGAGCAAGGGGAGAGTTGGCTTGAGAACTCAGCTTAGGGATTTACCACCTGAGCACAATAAAAGAAAAGTGGGTTGAGATGGGTATACACAGGGAGTAACACCAAGATGGCCCGTGGACGTTGGGTTAGAAGTGCAGGAGTTCATGAAGGGGTGAGAGACAATAAAGGGCTACCAGGAATCATGGTTCGTAGGTCCTGGTGTGGTCCAAGAATTGTGGGAGCCGGGACACTAGAAAAGATGAGCCGGAAAGAGAAGAGGCCATGGTCTGAGAGGGAGATCTGAAACAGAGTATAGTTGTAGCTGTAGTTGGTGGTGATGTCTAGGCAGCAGCATGAACATGGGGGGGCCAGCTGAGGTGGGGTAGAACAAAAAATCAGCTTCCTGTTGTAGTTTTCATGGTGGTGCTCCCTGAAGCCCAACTCTGTGAAGGCTATTTGGATGTGGAAAGCACCAAGAATTGTGATATTAGTGGCTTTGGAAAGAGTCCAACTAAAATAGAATCTTCAAAGAGTAAGTGGGAGGGAGAGATGCTGGGGTGAGGAAAAAGGAGGGAGTGGGACAGGAGAGAGGAAGTCCAGCTTGCCGCTGGGCTTGAGAGAAGCTTGAGAGAAACGGAAGTGAAGACGACTCCTTTTGGGGGTAACCGGTCCTCCATTTGTTAGTTCTGTGTGACTCGGGGGAGAGTTATTTCACCTCATTGTGCCTTAGTTTTTTTCAAATGTAAACTGGAGATAGTAACTCTACCTCCCTCACAGGGTTGTTCTGAGAATTCGATGAGAATGTACGAAATGTGCTTATCACAGATCCTGGCCCAGCGTGGGTTTGTTTCTTTGTTTTCAATTGAAGCAATTTTATCAGCTTCAATCTGGGTCACCAGAGCTCCTGTTTTTTTGTTTTTGTTTTTTTGTTTTTCGAAGGGGCAGAATGAGTCCTTGGCAGGTGCTGAGGAGCTTTCTCGGTGAAGGTGAGGTGCGGGGACAAGACCAGGCGAAGGTGCCGAGTGGAGAGGTTCAGAGAGGAGCGTGAGCAAAGCAGGCCTGCAGCCAAGACGGAGCAATTAAATATGTAGAGGGCTGAGAGGCTTGACAGAAGAAATGGAAGTAAAACATGTTTCTAATCAGAGCCACGACGAGGGCTGCCTGGAGGCTCTATTGGTAATTGATGTGCCTCTGACAATAATTAGAAACAATTTCTGGGGACTTACAGGATAGAGTCACCTAGTGATATTATTTACCATGGAGAGTAGTGTCTGGACTGAAAATGGATGTTATTGTTTCCTCAGAACACATTAGAAGGTGACTTCATGGTGAATAGATTTTTCAAGATATTTGACATTCACTGACTTTCTATTTAACTCCTCTTAGTCACAGAGGCCATTACCGTAATGACAATACCTGGATTTATCTCTGCTAATGGCAGAAGACATGTGGGAGATAAATCCTCCCTGTGTGGGCCCCCGACTCCCTGAGCTGCTGAGACACCCGAGGGATTCTGGGAGTACAGGGCCCCAGAGCACAGCGTCAGTCCCAGGGTGACTCACCCACAAAGGCCGAGGGGCGGGATTAGCACAAACCACATTGCCTTTCTCTAATGTGAGCTGTATTTTATGCTACTTGGGATTAAGTGCGATAATGTATGTAAAGTGCCAAGCTTGGCACATAGCAAGCACTCAGAAAGTGCTGGCTCATTAATTATTATTTTCTTGGGTTCTTCTGATAAGACTTAGAGGCCGTTCATATTTGGCATACTCCAAGCCCTGGGGATGGGCGTAGAGAGAGCTGAGAGAGAATCAGGGGCATTATGGGGCCGTGGAACTAGTGGGTTATATTTCCCTCGGGACACTCAAGGTTCAATGGCTGGAGTTTTTCCCTGAGTTGAATTTTTTTAAGCCTGTAGGCAGGATGCCAAATGGCGGTCCACCGGCAAGGGTATGACATAGGGTTTGAAGTACAAACTTTACAGATCAGACAATATGCGTTTACCTTCTGCCCCCCTCTGTGCTGCTAGCCCAGGAAGCATTTTTGTAGTGTCCAGGAAAGGAGGCATGGAGTGGGGTGTCTAAAACTCTAACCTAGCCTTCGGGCTAAAGGGGCAAAGGGAGCCTGGACGTTTCCAGGATGTTTCCCATCCCTCGGTTCACTGGGATGGGAAACAATAATAACGCCTTGTTGAGATCTAAACCCTACAGATGGTTCTCAAAGAGGAGTGTTATTGGCATTGAAGGGAGGGTGACAATTCTTCACTGGGTGAGACTGTCCCAAGCAATGCAGGATATATGGTACCTGAGACACCTGCCTCAGTAATGTCAGTAGGGCCTCTTACCTCACAGGTGCAGCAATAAACAAAAGGTTTCTTAACCTCCCCAGATTGGGAATGACAGTATGAGGAACGACAAGCCTGGAATATCCTTTCTGCAAATACGCCTGCACACCAGCTAGCTGGTCAACCGCCTGACCTCAGCTCCATCACTCTCTGATAGTGGTTATTAATTTATTTATTTTTGAGATTTTATTTATATATTTGTCAGAGAGAGAGAGAGAGAACACAAACAGGGGGAGCAGCAGGCAAGAGGGAGAGGGAGAAGCAGGCTCCCCACTGAGCAAGGAGCCTGATGCGGTGCTTGATCCCAGGACCCCGGGATCACGACCCGAACCAAAGGCAGATGCTTAACTGACTGAGCCACCCAGGTGTCCCTCCCTGATCCTGCTTCTGACACGGGGAAGGCTGGCAGAGTGAATTCTCATAGTTGAACAAGTATTTAAAGATTGCAGGTCCTGACCGTCCCCTCCTTGGAGACGTGACCGTCTCGGAAAGGGTTGCATTAATCACACTGGTCCAGTCGTGTGGAAGTATCCCACCTCGTTCCATAGCACCAGCAGAGCAGGACTGAATCTAAGGCTACTGGAGCTTAAGACTCAGAACCTCTTCCAAGGCTCGTGTATGAAAGAAACTTGATAAGATTCCCAAATTTGAAACAGTCCTAAAATTTTAGATGACATTACCAGTAACGCCTCACTTGAGAAGTTTGGCTGTGGAATGATATTAAGAATAGCTACAGATTATGATGTCTGTGTGCGCCGGGCACTCTACACCAGGTGCTTTCAACAGCTCTGCGCGTTCTTTTTTTTCATTACCCCTACTTCATAATTGAGGAAATTCAGGCACAGAGAGGTTAAGTGCGTTGCCTAAGATCACACAGCCAATAGGTTTAAGAATCAGGATTCGAACGCCCAACTTTCTGATTCCAGGGTCCCACACGCTCTGCATTTGGCTACACAAGGGGGATATCTAACCCTAGGAGGTGTGTATCGAGTGAAGGGGTTTGTGTTTATCTGAAGAGTGGGCGTCCTGGCTTTGGCTGACAGCAGAGGGCCCCTGAGGAGACAGAGTGGAAGCAGGTCAGGATGGTAGCCGCTCAGGAGGGAACTTGAAGAGCCTGAGCAGGTCCAACTCCATCTGGAAGTTACTCTTTCAGAAAGAACAGCGGCGTTGCCCTTCTCTCACCGATCAGAGGCCGTGAGTCCACAGATTCGACGGCTCTGAAGCAGACCCGCAGGCTGGGCTGACAGGCAGGAGAATCGGCGGTGAGCTTTGGCTGAGGGAATTGCGGCAAACAGACATCTGAGATCTGTTGGCAAAGATTTGGTATTTGAAGTACACGCTGGGAAAGTATAGGTATCAAGAATGTGCATTTTCAGAAAAGAGTAAATAAAGTCCCATACACCACACAGACACACCTCTTTGTGGGCTCACGTGGTGCAGGAGCGGGCGCCAGTGGAGAGAATTCCAGAGAGGCCAGAAAGAGACACATTCTCTTATCCACAGCAAGAGAAGGCATTGCCCCAATGGTTTCTTAGTGAAAAAGAGTTTGTCATGTCTATGAGGAACCCTTGCATGTCATTCATTCAGTGTCATAGCCAATGCTTCATTAAGCTATGTGTGATTCTCATTGCATAACGTAGCTTCATTCTCAACAACCCCCTCTTTGCCATCATAAAGTAAAGAATTAAAGAGCCACTGGGTAATCTGACAATTAGCAAGATGAAAAATGTGCATGCTCTGTGAGCCGCTTGTTGGAATGTATCTTACAGAACTGCTAGCATGGGTACATAAAGATATATGGACAAAGATATTTATTATAGGACTGGTTGAATAAATTATGGGTTAGCAGACAGTGAATTACTATGCAATCATTAAAAAGGCTTGAATAGATGTTATATTAAAAAGCAATGTGCAGAATCTTATTATGTAATGTGCAAACACCGACTTACTATTATTTAAAAATTGCTGTATATGTAGGTATATACCTACACATATTTGTGTAAACATATAAGAAAAAAGTCTGGAAGGACAGTGGATATCTTTGAGAGCTAAAGCTGGAGATAAGAAGGAATTCTCAGTTTTTAATTTATACCATTCCCCCAAAGGTAGAAGTGGTGGGATTATGGACGATTTTTATTTTCTTTTTGGACCTTGTTAATATCTTTCCAAATTTCCCATAAAGGACCTGTGTTGCTTTCATGAGCAAGCTTCATTTCTGCTGGGGAAGCAGCAGGCCATACGTAGTAGCTCGACCACATGTAGAAGCTAAGCCTAGGGCTGTGGGGTCACAACACCTGAGTTCACAGCCCTGCTCTGCTGCTCTGCAGGGGCTGATGACCGAGGATGGATGACGTCACCTCTCTACGCCGTAGTCCCCTCGGTTCGGAACACAGAGCTAGTAACAGTTTTGGACGTCATGAGATCGTTGGGAGGATTCAGTAAGACCCTTCGTGCAGAGGGTCTGGTCACAGGATTTAGGAATTGTTGAGTGTGGACCCCCTTATGGGAAAGATCCAGTTCAGGGGCATAGGTAGATAGCTTGATGCTGAACAAAGGACAATGCTTTGCTGACTCCATCTAAGATTGGAGGGGCAGGACCCCCCTCCCCCCCTCCCCCCCCCCCCCCCACCGGAGGCAGAAACATGCCAGTGAGGAGATGAGAATAGTGTCAGGACCCTGCTCAGGGTGCTTTTCCTCTCACGGTGGAGCCACAGGGAGAAGATCCAGAATAACCCTTCGATTTGAGTCCTTCCCATCTTTCTTGTGGTGCTGCAAGGTTTTTCCTTCTTCCATAACCATCACTTCTGCCTGACTTCCTGGGACTGAAGTCTGAATGTTTTAGGAGGAGACCAGCCTCACCCTTCTCTGCTGGGAGGCAGGGAGAAAGGGAGCCCACCCTTTCTGCCAAGATCTACAACACTCTTAGCGAATCTGGTCAGGCCACACCCGTTACCCCGTCTTTCTTCAACTTTCTTCATTCTGAAGCTTGAACAAATGATCAGTCCCTGGGAGCTGGGCTCTGCCCGTGGTGGAAATTGGTTTCTCAGAATTTACTGTTGGGCCCTAAAATCATGGACACTGAAAATAACTTATGGCCACAGTTGAGATTCCTTTTCAGATAAATCATCAGCCAGAAACATCTAGTATGTTTGAAAATCACTGTGGCCACTGCAGAGTTCAGCATATGGAGGCTCTCTGATTTGACTGGTTAATGTAAGAGGGCTCCAAGTAAGAGCGAATGGTCACCTGGAGGCCACATAAGGCCAACGATGCACTGAAAACTCCCGAGCATGGGGAAGCTCCGTGTCCGGGAGCATCCTGTTGGTAGGTGAGACGGCAGCTATGCCAGCTTGCCTCCTGAGATCTCTAACAGCCCTGAGAATATAGGGGAAAGCACAGATGGCCAAGATGCCTCACAGTCTGGTCCCAGTCATCACGGCCAGCCTTACCTCCTAACAATCCCCCTTCCCCACACTCTGCCCCCTGCCTCCTAAGCTATCTTGAGAGACCTGCTCATCTCTGACACCTAAGACATTTATCTCTCTCCAAGCCAGCTCACGCTCTCCCATCCACAGGGTTTTTGTGTTGCTCCTCTGACTGGCTAATTCCAGGGCGTTCTGAACGATGCGATTCTACTATAATCTGCTCTAAATGTCTTTCTAGAGCCTTCTACGTAGAATTGATTGCCTCCACCTTAGTGTTTCCTAAGAATTTGTTCATAGTTATCTGTCCTATTTTCTTTTTTATTTTAGTAACAGTTTGTTTATCTAATTATTATTTGCTTTTATTATTTATACTTACTTCTTTTATCATGATATGCTATATACTTAATCAGTAGTCCTCAAACCTCAGTGAGCAGAAGAACTTAAAAGCAGCAGCAACAACAATTTATTGAACACCTATAATGTGCAGGCCCAGGACTGGTAAAACAGTGGACTACCCAATAGAGTGGTCCCAGAATGGGTTTTGTGCTACTGTGTTCCCTCTTCCACATAGGACCTCTGATTCCGTAGTTCCACTGTGGAGCCTGGGAGTCTGTATGTAGTAATTACAACCGTAGGTAGATTCTGATTCAAGTGCCTGGAGACACACTCTTTGGGTAACAGTGTATAAGCCTACAGCTTCTATGAATGTAATGAATGTCATTTACGATATTGCTATAGAATAAATTTGAATCCAATTGCCTTGAGCCTGGTGTGTGACAACTAGCCCCTTAGTTACTGAGTAAAGTTAATTAACCACCTCCGACCCTCATCTCAATGATAGTTTGTGGTTCTCTTCCAGTCTGAGTAAATGGTGTAACATTTCCTAAACAAGTATTCTGGTGAACCTAATTCCATAATACATGGGAAAATGTGGTAGGTGCTATAATTGCAGAATAAAGAAAGTGCTATTGGGCAACAGAAGAGGGAGAAATTAATTTTGACTGGGATAATTAATTTATAGCTAGCAGTTGAATGAAATGCCAAAAGCAAACAAACACACACAGGTGTTGAGGATTGTTTTTCTGACACCATTTGCTATTCATTTGTGTGTTGCTTGCTAGGAGCAGGAACATGGGTGTAACTGGAGATCTGTGAATGCCAATCTTCAAGACAAGGAGCTGCCAAGGAGGGCTTTGATATGGCCAAAGAATTTTATTTTGCATTTCAGAAATCTCATTACAATTATGCCTTAATAGACAGTAGTGAGATATATTCAATTCCCAGCCCAAGAAAATCATAACAGAAAAGTTTCTGTAGAGGTTACACAATAACTTACCTTCATGGAATTTTGACATTTCCCAGAGGAAGCATGCAATTATGCAATTTTTATATGACTGATCAATTCCAGAATAGTCTATTTGTCCAAAAAATGGACTTTTGGCAATTCTTGCTCTCTTCCTGTAGTAGTGCTTTGTTGATCGGCTGAGGATTTAGTCAGAGAACTGGGGAAAGACCCTGGAATTTAGAAAGAAACACCACATTAATATCACATGTTTATGTATTCATTAACAACTTCTAGAACTATTTATTGAGCACTTACTATGTGCCAAGCATAGAATTTAGCACTTGGAGTCAATACTTCATGAAACAGGCCCTGACCTTCCTCTCATGTAGATACAGTCTAGTGGGAGTTACAGAGAAGTGAACAGGTAATTATAACACAATGTGACGAACCCCACCTTGGAGTGGAAACAGATTGCTATGGGCACCTAAGAGGGATATTAGTTTACATTTGAAGTGATTGGTTAAAGCAGTTTAAGACTTTGTTTCATGGCCTAAGAAGTAGGGATAACAAGGAGTTCTTTGGGAGGGTCCATAAGCTGACTCATGGGACAAACAAAAAGTGCAGAATCCATAAATGGGGACAGCAAAAAGGGCAATTAGAGGCAGCAATTTAAGGACTGGCCTCTGGGTGATCGTTCTTGGGAATAGTACTTCAATCTGGTGTAAGGCTGGACATGGGTTTGCTGTGTGGCATGGGTCCTAAGGGTGTTGCCCAGGGACTGATGCTCACAGATGGGAAACTGGCTGGGCCTGGAACAAGGTCAAGGAGACTGAACAAGTCTGTGCCTGGTGCTCCAGGGGCTTGCACTCACTCTGAACTTTGTATTGGTGAATTCAGCTTCCTACAACAGAAACCACTCTTGTGAATTTAAGCAGAAATATTACCAGATACTAACGTTACCAGATATTGGCTAGGAGAGCTGGTTCTAGGATATGCTTCCAAGGACGCTTTCAGATTCCAAAGTCCTATAAATCTCAGCCACAATCCAAGCAGTTGTGTTTCTGCTGCAGGAGGCCACTGAATTCAGGGGCAGCTGACTACAGAATATGTTGCCTCTGCCTCAGTCCATGCCAGCAAATGGTGGGTGCTTTCTGTCTTCCTCCTTTCGAGTTTATGTGGTGAAACTGGAGTCTTTCTGGAATCTTAGCTGCAAGGGAGCCTGGGAAATGTAGTTTTTGGCTTTCTGGACTCTTCGGCACAGGAAGGCACACTAGGAGGAGGTTCGAATAAATTTGGAGCAAGCTAGTTACGGTATCTGCTACAGGTATGTATCTCTCCCAGGTCTAATCAGATACAACTGCGAGATTTAAAGTCAAAGAACATACCCAACTCCCACTGTTTTAATTGACAAGATGAGGGTCTTGGGGATGGAATACTGGATCCTTCTGGCCCTGCCGGGTCAGGGATTTGGGTGCCATTACAAAGGTTGTGGAAC
Organism: Potos flavus; assembly: GCA_028534135.1. Classification (NCBI taxonomy): domain Eukaryota; kingdom Metazoa; phylum Chordata; class Mammalia; order Carnivora; family Procyonidae; genus Potos; species Potos flavus. Next base: position 139,578,858 of record CM052898.1, on the reverse strand, counting down.
CTGGAGAAGGACAGCCATGGAGCTGATGAGGATGTGATGGAAGGGCTGGCCACAGGCAACAGAGAATAGTCTGGAGTGCAGTGGGAGGTGAGAGAGGAAAAATGGAGGTACAGAATTCAGAGGGGTAGCTGAGCCTCAGAGGCCAGAGAAAGCAGTTGAGATTTCAAGAGCAGGAACTCAGGAATGGCTTACCTGGTTACTCCAATCATGCTAGAAGTCTTGACGTTGACCTAATACTGAGTTAATTAGGAGGGCGTATGCATACCACCCAGTGTGTTCCCAACTTTCTGGTCACTCAGTGGTTGATTTTAGCCTCAAGATTTCCTGAGAGATGCAGATCACTCTATCTGATTACCTCACTGAATGCTTTCCTCTGGATGGGCTTGGTCTTCCCCAGTGGGATTGGATCATGAAATCCACCTGCACATGCATTCTGACCCAGATCCTGAGTCAACTGTGGCAGAGGCAGGAGGTAAAAGAATTCCAGCATCATTATTCAGAAGGATTCAGATGAAAACTAGATGCCAAGAAACCTGGCACGTGGACCACCATGGCTCCATTCCCTTTTTTCCCTCACTTAACCATATCTGTTAAGTCCCCATAATGCCCCAGGCATGTGCACGGTCTGCATGGTGATATAATGGCAAGCAGTCTGAAGGATAAGTCAGACTGCCTTAAGTGGAGAAGTGATGGAAGAGCATATTGTGCAAGAGAGAACAGGATGTGCGCAAGGCTTGTCGCTGAAGTAGAAGTAACAAAAGACAGCATGGCTGGGAGATGGGCAGGACCTGGACAGGCACGGCTTTATTTGTTCCATTAGGGACTCTTGCCTTCTCCAAAGGGTATAGGAAGCCACTGTAGAGGGTTTTTGGTGGGAAGATGGACATGATGTGATGATGCTTTATTATCAGTCCCATGCTTTCTTTCTTGAGGGGTTGATAAGATGGGGAGGGGCCAAAGTGGCCACAGGGAGATCAGGTAGAAAGCCTTGCAGTAGTAATGAAGGTAAGAAATGATAATCAGAGGGTGGTGGTGGTAAAGAAGAGATATTTAGGTATTTAGAGGAGGAAGAAAATAATGTAAGAAAGAAACAGTTTTGTTCTTTTCTCTCTAGTCACTTCAAACACTATTTTCATTTTTAGACTTGGTTTTCTTTTTTTGCATTTATCTTTTCAACTTATATACTAGCATAAGAAAATCAAAAGGAATAGTTATATTTAAGAAAAGTCACATCACAATATGGATATGCTTACATATCACCCATGCCAAAGACTTCGAAGTGGTATACAGTCTGTATTATATAAAGTGCCACGGTTAAGAGCATGGATTTTGCAGACAGAGTATTAGCTCTGTGACCCCAGATGAGCTACTTCACCTCTCCACGCTTCAGATTCAGTGTCTATAAAATGAGGATTAATAGTACCAAACTCGGTGGGTTGCTCTGAGAATTAAATGAGATAATCCATATAAAGGCATTAGCATAGAACCTGGCATAATGAAAATGCTCGATGAATGTTAACTAGTATTGTTATTCATAGATACTATCTGCCCATCCTCTACACAGTTGGCTGATGGTCCTGCAGGTCTTCAGAGCCACCAGAAAGCACAGTACAAAGCAATTATTGCAAGACAAGCTTGTGCACAGATGGCAAGGGCTCTAAAAAGGTGGCTTAGGATATTCTTTGATTCTGCCTTCTTCTCCTAAAGCCAGGTTCTGTCTCTAAGACTGTAGAACTTGATGGAGAAGCACTGCCTGGTAGGGAGGATCGGGAGGAGTGAGGAAAAAGGATTGATGAGAGGGGAGACTATGAAGTGGGACACAGGATTTCTGCTCCTGTTGGGTAATGTTGGTAATAATTTCACTGTGGCTCCTTTGTTGTAAAGCTCTGATCTGTTTTCTTTTCTTTTCTTTTTTTAATTTAATTTTATTTTTTCAGTGTTCCATTCATTGTTCATGCACCACACCCAGTTGATCTGTTTTCTTGTTCCTCATTCATTGAACATTCACAGTGTGCCAAGCACTGTTATAGGTATTGGGGTTATTGCCATGAACAAAGTCTCAGCTTCTGTAGAGCTTAAATTTTGATGGGGTTATCTTTCTTGTCAGCAAATTTTATTCTCCTGGAAGTCTTAGTTTGCCCCAACTTCTGCCTCCATGATAGGAATGAAAGGATCCAGTGGAACACAGTTCCTGTTCTAGATCCATATTGGAAAGAGTTTTATTGAGTGGAGTTTGGTGTTTACTCCTTTTGGGGGAATTCAGTTTGTATTTTGTAAGGGAGGGGAATAATAGAGAAGTTAATCACTCCAAAGAACACTCCTCTTATCAGTCTTCAAAATATCCACTTGAGTATGTATTGTCACAGATGAAGACAATGAGGCTGAGAACTTAATTGATTTTCCCAAGCGGAGGAGGGACTCAAGAGTCAGACTTCACATCCCATGTTTTTATCTCTGTTTTTCATAAACTGGGAGTTATTTGGTCAACTGCAAACAAATAAATGTAATGGCATTAGCCCAGTTGGCAATTGGCTTGATGTTGGTGGCTGGAATTTCCAGTTAGCAGATTTTACGGTGTAGTCTTCATGGCATCTGACATAGCTTAGTGGTTCCCAACAGCTAAGTCCATGGACCAATGATGGTCTATGACAAAATTGTCACCAATCTCAGCAAAATCCAAAATAAATTTAAGTTAAAGGCTGTTTCTCTCATAATGTCTTCTCAACCTTTGGTTATGAGATGGTGGTGAAAGTAAGAGGTAGTTAAGCATTTGCCTGTTTTTAAATTATTATTTTACAAAATAAAACGCTGGCAAGCTTATGTCTGTCAATTCTTTTTTTGTTACAATTTACTGTTTGGTAAATTCAAAAGGTTGGGGGAACTGCTGTAGCTAATGAAATGAGAATTAGAAGTTCTGTTTCCAGCAATATTGAATATTAGTGTTAAAAAAGGTCTCTCTAGTGCAAAATGCCTAAAAAGAAAGTAAAATAGGAAAAATTATATATTAAAAAAATGCATAGTTGTATCGGCAAGAAAGGAAAATTCTTAAGGGGCCAAAAATGACAAGAAAGCACAAATCAGAGAAAACTACATTTGGGAAAGACAAGGCAAATCTCAAGGTGTGAACAATGTGGGAGATAGGATCAAAGACTTGCCTAGAGCTGGTGCTCCCAACAGGTGATATCCTTGGTGAAAAGAGGAAGTAGGAAAAAAAGTGTCCCTCAGAGGAAGCCCAGTCAATGCAACTGCCCGTCTTACCCTTGGGATGCTAGGAAGGATAAATTTCTCCTGAGAAATTCATTACCATGAGACACTCTCATTGGATTCAAGGCTAGAATTCCCATTACTAATATGAGCTGGAAAATCCCAAGCTGAGAATCCAAAATAGTCTGAGCTGGTAAGTGTCTCTAGGTCCCTGATAGGAGCAAGTAAATTTTCTCTGAAGGAGTGCATCTTGGTTTCAGGCCTTAAGGAATTCCTACAGATATAGTTCCAGTGAACATTAGCTCAAAATTAAAAATCACAAAATATATGAGGAAATAAGATGTCATGGCTTGAAATCAAGAGAAACCTCAAGAATCAAAATCAGAAATTAAAAAATTTTAGATATTAGAAATGTTGGATACAAAATATAAAAAGAGGTATTAAAAGTGTAAGAAATTACCAAGTATGTATTTTTAAAAAGAATCAACTAGGACTTGTCTAAATGAAAAATATAACCACTGGCAATTAAGTTTCACTTTTACAGGTGAAGAGAGAGTTCATGAACTGGAAGATAGATATGAAATAATTACTCTGAAAGTATAGAAGAATTAGGTTGAAAATATGGGAGGTAAAGAAAGAGAAGGGAAGGATAGAGTGAGAAGGTACAACATACATTTAAGTAGAATTACAGAAAGTAATAATAGAGATAATGAAGGAGATGCATGCCCAAAGTTATAATGAAGGAAAATTTCCAGAATTGATGAAATAGAGGAATCTTTAGATTCATAAATCCTTATAAATACCAAACAATGGTAAATTGGAAAGCCACACCTAGATACAGTGTATTGAAGTTATAGAATATAAAGATAAACAGATCTTGAAAAAGCTACAGAGAAAAGAAAAATAAATTATGAAGGAATGCTAATAAGTTAATAGCTGACTTCTCAGCAGCAGGTATGGAAATTAAAGGAGAGATATACATTAAAAATCCTTCATTGAAATATAGGTAACTAGCCAAATGTAATATCTAACGAATTAGCTCTTCAAAAGGCTTACATTGCATTAGCCTTAAGACAACACCTTTTTGCCTATAACTGGAATGAATTGGCCCACAAACTTGAAATACAGAACTTTTCCGCCTATGTTTTCATGTAGCCACTTGACCATTCACATGTCCTACGTGCTTCACTATCGTGAAGCTCAGCGTCTTGCTTTGAGGGTTCTCATGCCCCTTAAATGGAATTGTCTAAGAACACTGGATACTCATTCCAAAGTGGATTAGTCCTCTTTCTAATGCCAGATGTAGAGGGAAATGAAATTTGGTCAGTTGATACCACCCCCGTGCAGTTACTTTTTCACTACCCTATGTATTACAGTTGAACTTGGCCTTGAAGACTTCTATGGATATTTGTCCATTACAAGGACATTTTAATGAGTTCAGATGATTGCATAACCACTTTCACTTATAACTTGAGTGACAGTCATAACCTCCTGGAGAACAGTGGGTCACATTGACTATCACCACCACCAGCACCATCCTCAGATGTGAAACTGCTGTCCTTATTTCTCATGGTGGTCACCTTCCTTCTCAGGTTGGAGGCAGAGTTTTAAAACTATAGGAAACACCAAAGATCTTGTATTCATCTCTCCCAGGGCCATGACACCTGCTTAGTCTATGCTTACATGACCAGAGGGGAGTTACTTGATGACCCTCATGGTGTCTTCTCCAGGTGATCATTTCTCCTCTGCTATAGACTAAAACTTTGTGTCCCCTGAAATCCATGTTGAACTCTAATCCCCAGTGTGATGGTATTTGGAAGTGAGGACTTTGGGAGGCAATTAGGTCATGAGGGCAGAAGCCTCCTGAATGAAATTGGTGCCCTTGTAAAAGATACTCAGGAGGGCTCCCTTGCTCCTTCCACCATGACGGCACAGTGAGAAGACAACTGTCTGTGAACCAAGAAGTGGTTCTCACCAGACACCCAACCTGTCGGGGCTTTGACCTTGGACTTGCCAGCCTCCAGAACTGTGAGAAATAAATTTCTGTTGTTTATAAGCCACCTAGCTTATAGTGTTTTGTTATATCAACCTGGACTAAGACATTCTTCTAAACTAAAAGGTCTTTTCACTTCTTCCACAATCCACTTTTGGCGACTGACCCCAAATGGGCAGAATCTACTTATACGATGACACAGCTGCCAACTTCTTCTGCTAAAGGAGAACAAAACTCACACAATCAATTTCTTGTGGGACCGCTCTATCAGGCAAACTCCTACAACTGAAATGCCTGAACAGACTTGTACCTGTGGGTTACAGGTATGCTTGTGTGAAAATCTCACTCCTTGCTTATTTCTATATATAGAAAGTATGTCGATGGTACATGATTCCCAGTGCATGATATTAACAAATATTCACATATACTGTGCAAGCAAGTCTTAAGGTATGATCGGTAGATATCAAACTTGTTTTCCTTTTTGAAAAATAGGTCTGATTGCTTCTCGTGAATGTTATATTGAAAAGAAGCAGGTTTAAACTCCAAGGACATAAAAACCTGACACCTAAAATCTAACCACTTGCAAAAGGGCATTTACAAGTTACTAGGATTTTAAAGGGAAATGAATGTTCATTGAAGAGTAGCCTATGCTGAGCTCTCATTTTTTACATGTGTTATTCTACATATATGTTGGCTCAATGTTTTGGATCTTTGATCTCAGGGTTTTTTTAAAGGTATAATAACACCAGGATTCTGAAAAATCCTGTAAAATCCATGCTTTTAAGAAATATCAGGAGTCACTTTCTTTCCAATGTGCCATTTGTATGAAAATATTTGAAACACTTATTACAAAAATAATACATGCTCTTTACTTAAAACTTGCAAATAATATTTAAGTATATAAAGTAAAAACTGAAAGTTCGCTACACTCCTGATCCATCTCACTTCTCATTGAGAGCCACTGATAATGGTGTTATGTTTCTCCCTCCAGATCTAGTTTTATTTCCTGCATCTTGCTTTTTTACCTAACACTGTATCTGGGAGATAATTTTAACCTCGGTACACACAAAGATATTTTATCCTTCCATGATATTTCATAGAACAGATGTACCATAATTTATTTCTTTACTGATAGACATTTAGGTTGTTTTTACTGTTTCATATATAAAAACACGTTTTTGGCAATTATTTTTGTACACATATCTCTGCACATTTGTCAGAATATTTCTCTTGACTAGATTTCTAGAAACTGCTTTAATATGTCAAAGGAGCTCCATGTTTTACATTTTAATATGTTGTATTCATTTTAAAAAATTTTAAATTTTTTCCCAAGTTTTTCATTAGTTTAAGTTAGCTCTATTTTTCGTTTGATTGGTTTAGCTCCAGTTTAACCTCTAGAAAACTGCTGACATGGTTTTGAAGAAGTCCCTACACAGAGGACTAAAGAAGCTGAGAAACTGTCGGGGGAAGACTCCAAGCTCACCTTCGAAAGCCACACAGCTCCAGGACCATCCCCGTGTCCCCGAGAAAATAAACCAAAACAGGTAAACAGAAGTCAAGAAAAATGGAGAGTGCTGGGTGTTCAAAACCACACGAAGGAAGATTTTTAAAAATTTTTTTTAAAGATTTTATTCATTTATTTGACAGAGAGAGATCACCAGTAGGCAGAGAGGCAGGCAGAGAGAGAGGGGGAAGCAGGCTCCCTGCCAAGCAGAGAGCCCGATGTGGGGCTCGATTCAAGGACCCTGAGATTATGACCTGAGCTGAAGGCAGAGGCTTAACCCACTGAACCACCCAGGTGCCCTGATTTTTTAAAAATTAAAACCTTCAATAGTCTTTTTTTCTTTAAAAAGATTTATTTATTTATTTATTTTTGTGAGGGGGTGAAGGGGGGGAGAGAGCATGAGCAGGGGTGGGGCATGGGGAGTGGGAGAGGGAGAAGCAGGCTCCCCACTGAGCAAGGAGCCTGATGCAGGGCTCGATCCCAGGACCCTGGGATCATGACCTGAGCAGAAGTCAGAAGCTTAACTGACTGAGCCACCCAGGCGTCCAAAACCTTCAAGAGTCTTAAATGATGCAGTAAGATGTGCCTATTCCTTCGTAGATCCTTATGTCCTTAAATAGAAAATTACCTTATGTTGTAGTATTTTTAACATTCTAACTTGTTACAAACCTCAAGTATTTCATGACTTAAGCCTTCATATTTCTCATAAAGACTTCTGCTCATCAAGACTAGAGACAACACTTTACCATAAAGAGTGCTTTCAACAAATCTTTATAGAGCTATTCACCACTGTCCAACTCTTCTGTCACTGGATGTAAGTGAATACAGAGATAAAGGACAAAGGAAGGGGCAAGACCCTGTTAGCTTTCAGACAGCCCCCAAAGAAAGAAACAGATACATATTTTCATATGCCTGGCTTTCAGAGAAATCTGAGAGAGATAGTGCACTCATTTCTTTTTCTTTTCTCTTCTACAGCTCCCTCCACCCTATTCTTTGAAATAATCCTGAGACAGCTTAGTGACACAGCCTGTGGGCAGATGTGTGGCTGACCTTTCTTCTAGGTGTGCAATAACCGAGAGGTCTCTCTCCTACAGGAATTCTCAGATGCCAAGTATGATGTTTCCTGTGACCTAATGATTTTCCATAGTAGTAATAGTCAAGACGTCTTTTCCCTGTAGAAGTTCATGGATGTTGACTGAGGTGGACAGGTGCAAAAGGTCTTCCCACATATCTTGTGCTCAAGGTGTTTCTCTCCAGCATGAATTCTTCGATGCTGAGTGAGCCATGAACCACACCTTAAGGCTTTCCTCTACTCACTGCGTTCAGAGTGCTTCTCCCTAGCACCACTCCTCAAGGTCGAGGGAAAGAGAAGCTATTTCAAAGGCTTTCCCACACTATTCGCACCCAGCCTTTTCTTTCTCACATGTGGATCGTCCTTTGCTGGATAGAGCAGGCAAAGGCCTTTCCACACCTATTGCACACATAGGGCTTCTCTCCAGTGTGACTCCTGGTGTGTCAAGTGAGGGAGAAGCTGTAGGAAAAACCTTCCCCACGTTCTTTACACTCATAGGGCTTTTGTGCTGTGAGGGTCTTACCGTGTCGGATACAATCAGAGTGGAAGGGGAGGGTCTTTGCCCATTCGCTGCATGTGTAGGGCTTCTCTCTGGTGGGAACTGCCCTGAGTTGTGTTGAGGAAGAGTTGCAGTGAAAGGCTTTCCCACACTCTTCGCACCCAAAGGGTTTTTTGCCATTGTGGGTCACGTTAGTCTGGATGAAAACAGAGCGATAGCTGAAGATCTTTCTACATTCACTGCACTTAGAGGGCTTCTTGCCAGTGTGGACCTGCTGGTGGTGCGTGAGGTGTGACCTCTGGTTAAAGACCTTCCCACACGCTATGCACTTACCTGGCTTCTCCCCAGCGTGAATCCTCATGTATCGAGCGAAATCGACCGTTTCACATGTGGCATTCCTAAGGCTTCACCCCAGTGAATCTGCTGATGTCAAACAAGGAGGCGGGCAATCCTTCTTGAACACTTTCTTGCATTCTTTGCGTTTGTAGAGGGTCTGTCCAGCAGGAACCAGTGCCTTTATTTGGCTCTTGTGAGGCCCAGTCATGACTAGCATCTCCTGGAGTGTCTTGCTTCTGGAAAACCCTTGAGTGCAGACTCTCATCTGTCCCCAACCTGTTGTGTTCAAGGCTCATCTTCTCCAGGGGGTCACCTTGTGAGAGACTGTAGCTGGTCTCCCTCCCTGTATTTCCAACAACCCTTCCTGATCTCTGGTTTGCCCCAACCTAGAGGACCTGCTGGCTTTCTGAGTCTTCCCTGAAGCAAGGCCTCCTAAGACAAAGAGGGCTGGTGTTGGGTTTAACTTGTCACCTGGACAGGTGCTTCAGCAAAGACCTCTCTCTGTCTCTTGCCAGGGCTTCAAGCTGCTAGGTCGACTCTGGTTTGGGAATTGTATGCTCCAGTGAGACCAGGGGTCTGCAGGTGTCCAGGGTACTTCCCAGAATAGGGTCCTCTGGGCCTGGTCCAGCTGCCCTCAGTCCTTTTGAAGTGAAGGTCATGGACAGGCCCAAACACTGACACCTGGAATGCAGAAGGCCGCCACAATCTAACAAGACAAAAGGTGCACTCCAGCACAGAGCGTGCCTGCAACTGCAGATACCCGAGAGCACCGCACCCAGCCACGGCATCTGGACTACAAGTTCCAGGGGGCTTCCGTTTCACTTTTTTTACTTCCGGGAATTGAACCCTCAGTTACCCTGGAAAGAAGGTCATACATGCAGGAGGAAGTGCACTCCAGTTGAGTCAGGGAGAACCTCCAAACATGCACTCAAATACGCATGTGAACACGCATGCAAGGAATTTGGTCATACAGGGAATGGGGCGAGTCCTACTTGCTGCTTTAGTCTGTGCACGGACCCACATAAAACTGTACGCAGGGGCTGGGTATTAAAGTCAGTCCAGTCCAAACACCCAGTGTTGGAGGAGGCATGGAAATTCCAGATCTCTTTTATGTTGTGTCTGGTTCTGTCATTATTAGTAAAACTACTTTGAAAAAGTTTGGCCTTGCTTCCTACCAGTCTTTCCAAAGAGAAGCTTTTCCACGTGTGCCCCAGGAGACATGTACGAGAATGTTCACAACAGCAAACACCTGGAGGGAGTCCAGGAAAGAGGATGGCTAAACAGCTTCTCCACAGAATGGAACATTACTCAACTGTCCGAGTGTTCTGGCTGAGGCTGCAGCAGGGAATCGGAAGCATCACAGTTAACATTGCAGAATCCTGGGAAGTTAAAGGCCTAGCAGTGCCAAGTCCTTCTGGAACTGGTGAGGAGTGGAGGCCATCGTGGGGCGGAAGATGAGAGCAGTTCGAGCAGGACTGTGATCCACTGTCTTCCCCTGCCCAGGCTGGAACTGGTGATGACCATGAAGGGCAGAACGTGGAACTAGAGAAGGCTAATTTGAAGGTTCTGGTAAGCCATAGAAAGAAGAGGACTGACAGTCATTGACACTCTGAGTACTGGGACTTCTGCCCATTGTTGTTCTTCTTGTAGCTGTTTTGAATGGTCTCTGAGAGTACGACCAGCTCAAGACAAGAGAGTTAAAGATATGACCATTACAGGAACCTCAGTGAAATGGCTTGGCAGGGTGACTTTCAGCCAGTACTTAAATTTTGTTTTATTTTTCAATCTTTGGTGCTGGTCAGAACCTCCATCTATGATGTCGAAGAGAAGGGGTGATAGCAGATGCTCTTTTCATTCTCCTGATGTAAAAAAAAAAACCTAACATTTCATAATTGAGATTGTGTTTAGTATGGATTTTTGTTGCTATCACCTGCTTGATCACGTTCATAACATATGTAGATATTAGGATTAGAGAAATGAAGGACTAGACAAACACATCGCCTGGGAAAAGCCAAGTTTTCTCATCCATAGGATTTGTTGGAAGTCAGTGCAGTGAGGATACAAGGCAGAGAGGTCAGCTGTATTTTCTAGACAGCAGGACTCTCCCCAGAATGGGAGGCAGTAGTGGATGGCCATTATGAAGACAGCTATAAAGGGGTCTGAAGAGGTGCTGGACTGTCTTGCCCAGGACAGGTGACCCCATCAGTCTCAGGATGCTACACATTTGAGACAGAGTTCTCTCCTGCAGTGGTTCTCCAAGTGTGGTCCTTGGTCTAAGTTGTATCCACTTTTAAGAGTTCAAGAAAGGTTGACCGCTAAATACTGACATCATAACCGTGGTAACTCAATTGCAAAATGAGTTAGCTTTGCTTCTTGAAAAAGTCTGTTTTTTTTTTTTTTCTTTAGTGAATCTATCTTTCAGAAATACTTTCAATGACATAGAGCAGTTTCTGAAATGATTACTACTTGCAGTCATTTGAGCCATCAGCGGCAATGCTTTTAAGTAGCCTGAGTATCTTAGCCGGGAGTTGGTACGAATTAGGTCACATCAGAAGCTATGCTGTACTCAAGAGTCTGCTACTAGCTACTCATAAGAGCTTCTCCCGTGGCTCCTGTGCCAACTGGGGCCACTCCAGGCGATAACCATGGTGAGTGCAGACTGTCACCTCCACGTTTTGGTTCTTGGAGACCCCCGTGGGGAGTGTCCACCACTATTCCTCTGACTCCCTTTAGCACTGTAGTCCACGCATGAATATAGACTTTTTCTCTGATATTAGACCAGCCCGTGAGTTTAATAAGACTTTGCTGAAGGCTGGGGATGGCAAGGGGCTTCTTCACAAAGAATAACTTACAATTGACTACTAGCTATGGTTGTTCTTAAAGCCCTCAGTTCCTAATCTGTCCTCCTGGGGCCTCCATAGGACTGCATTTCTGTTCAGAGCACATTCTTCCCCCTTAAGGAAGAATCGAGGCTTTCTCTAACACCCAGAAACACCTCAAACATGACTTAACTCCCCAGAGTCTAGGCCCAAGTCAAGGGGCAGGGAGAGGAAGGAGTTTCCTTCTCGATTCCATCTTAAGCCTGTCTTCCCCATTTTCTGTTCCTGTCTTTTAAGGAGGACTGATTGGTACAGTATCTACTTCCTTTAGTGGAGACTCAATGCCCCCACTCACACAGTCTACCTTATGTCTATATTAGTACATCCCTTTAGGACAAAATAGAGCAATATTTATATAAAATATACATACTCACTGTTGGGGGTTGATTGCATCTCCTGCAAAAGATGTTGAAGTTCTAACCCCCAGTACATGTGAATGTGATTTATTTGGAAATAGGATCTTGGCAAATGATCAAGTTAAGATTGAGGTCATTAGGGTAGGTCCTAGCCTAATCTGACTTGGCCTTATAAAAAACTCAGAAAAAAGAGCTGCTTTCATTAAAAAGAATGACTATGATGGGAAAGAATAATGTTTTCAACACACTGTACTGGGACAACTGGATCCATGTGCAAAAGAAAAAACTTGGATTCTTACCTCACATTTTACACAAAAATTTACTCAAAATGGACCGTAGACCAAAATGTAAGAGCCAAAACTATAAAACTCTTAGAAGAAAACATAGATATAAATTTCTGTAATCTTGGTTTAAGTAATGGCTTCTTAGACATGACGCTGAAAACATAAACAACAAAAGAAAGCATAGATAAATTGAGTTTCATTCAAATTAAGAACTTCTATGCATCAAAGGACACCACTGATAAAGTGAAAAGACGACCCACAGAATAGGAATAAATATTTACAGATTGTATATTGACAATTGTATAACTCTTATAACTTAATCATCAAAAGACAAAAAGCCCAATTAAAATGGGCAAAGAATTTGAAAAGCTATTTCTTCACAAAGTGAGGCAGATAGAGGCCCCCTCCCTGGGCCCCAGCCCTCCTTCCTGCCTGCCGCGTTCCTTTTGCCTTGGCAGAGGAATGATCAAACGACCGGCCGTCCAGTTTGAATACAGAAAGAAAACAAACCTTCCCTTTAGATTTAATGCTCTCCTGAGATGTACCTCCCTTTAGATTTAATGCTCCCAGAGATTAGCACTCTCCTGGGAAGTTCCCGTATAGACTATACTCCCACGTGTAGTGGAGCTGAAATGACCGTGAAAATTTCCTGATACCATTCCCCGCCCCCCCCCATCACCCGTGTCCATAAAAGCTCGCCCCTAACCCTGTTCGGGGCTCAGTCTTTTGGGAATTATCCCACTGAGTCCGCCGGCGTAATAAAACTGGATTTCCCTGGTCTTCCTGTGTGCCGTTTGGATTTCCTCGGTCGCTTCATTTTCTGCAACATCAGGATATACAAATAGCTGATATCACACGAGGAGATGGTCAATGTCATTAACCATTAGGAAAATGAAAGTCAAAACCACAATGAGATACTATTTCACACTTAGTGGGATGACTCAATTGAAAAGACGATAATAGGTATTGGCGAGGTTGTGGAGAAATTGGAAGTCTCATACGCTGCTGATGGGAATGTGAAATGGTGCAGTCATTCTGGAAAACAGTGTGGTTGTTCCTCAAATACTGAAACATGGAGTTACCATTACAACTTTCTCGAAGCCTAGGTTATTTTGTTTTAAATAACACCTGACATAGGATATCCACAATGTCGTCGAGGCTGCATTTCCACAAGCTCTGTGGGGATCTCCTTCCAGAAGCCCTGAGTGAGTGGAGATCATCTGCCTTGCAAGTCTGAAGAGTCTAAATCCATCCTCAGAAAGGACCCATTTCTGCAGACAGGGTCTGCTGAGGTCCACGTTTGTCTGCTATGCAGATAAAGTTCCACAGGACCACACAGAACATTTAGCTTCTTGGAACCACAGCTGTTTCATGACCTCTACTTCTCTGTGGTGTCCATTTCTTCTAGAAGGTGTTTCTGTATGATGAACTTTCCACTGGTGAACACTGTGTTTCACCTATTCTAGAAAATACATGTTTTATGTTTCCAATCTGTTCTGTTGCCAGTTAGCAGAAATAGAAACATTCCCATCATTTCAATTTAGAATCTGATTCCTGGGTCCCGCTATAGTGGCAAAGGATCACGGTTCCTTCCCTAAGAAGACCCGGAGAGGGTTATTTCCGCCTGGGAAGTCCCTGAACGTGGCAGGATGTCCTTCCACTTCTTTCCCACTCAGCCCTTGGCAGTTTCACCTGCGCTGCTTAGCCTAGAGTCTTCCCCAAATTTATCCTATTCAAGTGTTCACGTCAGAGGGATCAGCCCTCACCTCGTCAGATCTGTCTACTGTGGCTCTGCATAAAACTCAGAGGAGGAGGAGGAAGAAGAGGAACTTACAGTGTGAAAACATCCAGGGCCTTGCTGGGGAGCCAAACCTCCTCTCCCCTTTTCACTCTGTGCTGGTAGAGAGGAGGGGAGCAGACGGGCCAGGAATAAGCCTGGGAGAGGGAGGAGAACCAGAAGGCTCCCAGCCCTGCTCAGAGCCTCACTCAGATGCTGCTAACCCCACACTGCAGTGCCCCTGAGGTTGGGGGCGGGGGTGGGGCTTTGGGGGGGGGGTCCCACACCTGCCCTCAGGTATATGGGCGGGTTCTTGAATGCAGCACAGTCCCACCCCTCCCCCACAGCAAGCCCGCCTGATGCCCTTTCAATGCTTTAATAAGGAGATGGGGGAAGAACAACTCGAAAAGCTGATGGGGCCCAGGGCTTTCAGCAACAAGGTCTCCTGACCTGCAGGCAGGAAAATGAAAATCAAAACAGTGACTTTTAAAGAGACTGACATGAATGATACATTTCACTGCTGGCACATCATCTGCCTCCAGAAGAAAAGTCCAGTGGAAAAGAAAGGTCTCGACATATTTTTAGAGGTGAATTCAAACACCTTTAAGTGCTGGGGGTCTTTTGATTGCTCCCTGAGCGGAGCCGAGCCCAGGCTCCTGGAGGAGGGAAGCAAGGGGGAGCTTAAGACTCTATTTAAAGCAAAAGGAAACAAAGAAACAACTAAATCTCCCCAGGCACTCCTGGTGGCCGGCCAGATTCTGGAAACTTGTTAACTCAATTTTCTTCCTCTTCCTGTTAAAAAGTACTCATCCTTTCCTGACTCCTGTGTGATTTCTTCCTTCACCTCTTTGCCTGGGCCTTGCCCCTGACTGGCAAGTTTTTATTCCTTCTCTAAACGTGCGAGGCCTGCCTGAAATGCCCTTCCTCTAAAAATGTGAATTCTCCTTGATTCTCTGCATTAGGAATAAACTCTCCTTTGTATCCCTATGTGGTCCCTAGTCCTTTACCTTTTATCCCATATCACTTCTGCCTTCTGCCTGGTGATGGGGCTGATGTTGTGTCCCGTCTCTCCCCACAACCCCCCCACCCCCACAGCTCACAAGAGCAGGACTCCTGTTGAATTCATCTTTATATCTCCCAGAGTAGGAAACACTGGGCCTTGCACGAGGTCCTTGAGTGAATACATGTCTTGTCGAATTTGATTCCTTTTGTGATTCAGAAAAGGGTGTCTTATACCCCCCTTTTTATTGAAGTATAATTATACAATATCCTATTAGTTTCAGGTGTACATTGCAGTGATTTGATACTTTTCTACATGACAAAATGTTCCCCACAAACGTCTAGTGACCATCTGTCACTGTAGCAAGCTATTACGGTATCGCTGACGACATTCCCGTGGCCCAAAGAGGAGAATGACCTGCCCACATAGAAGTCTGCTACCTCCGCGTACTGCTTCAGGCGATATTCAGTCTAAGAGACAACAAAGAAAGATTCCGAAACATAAAAGTCAGTGAAGCATAGCCATTGGTTATTTGTTTGGGAGGCCAGCTTCCCTTTGTGTGGGGCAGCTTGCTTTGGGCCTCACCAGGGAGCAGCCCACTTCCCAGGCAGAAGCCAGTAGTTACTCCTGCCACAGTTAGGACCGGCTCCTCCTCCTTCCTTCCCTGCTGTGGGAGCTGCCTCTGGGCCTCAGAGCTGCTGGGGAGAGCGGGAGAGCCCAACACCTGCCTCTCACATGCCCAGTGGATTCTGCAGTCCCTCCCCATGGTGGTTGCTGTAGGGAAGGATGAGTTTCTGTTTTCCTCAGAAAATATTCTTCCTGACTGGAGGTTTCCCATGTGCCTCTTGTCTGTTCTACTTGTCTACCATTTGCTGACAGGTGGCCCGACTCCTCAATTATTCATATACGTATATATAAATAAATAAAATTTATTTATTTCTTCATTGGCATGTTTCCCCATCACCGGGCCAACAGCAAATCCGTCACAGGTTGTCATGAGATGTCATAGTCTCACTCTGTATTATCCCACTAATACGATTCAGTACTAGGAAACCAGAGAGAAAGCTCTACTGTTTCTTGGACTAGGAGGGCTTGACAACTCAAAATGGGGAGGTCTAGGTTGGAGATAGGATTGACTTGCTGGATAACCTGAGGAAATTCACTTCACTCTTCAGTTTCTTCATTTGGAAAATGAGGGATTAGCTCACATTCTCTGGATCTATGACTTCCCCCCTCACCAGTTTTGGGCTATCTCAGACTTCAGTGAGACTTTGGGATATGGAACATAATGGATCCAAG
The DNA here is from genome assembly GCA_028534135.1 of Potos flavus. NCBI lineage: Eukaryota > Metazoa > Chordata > Mammalia > Carnivora > Procyonidae > Potos > Potos flavus. Next base: position 139,562,655 of record CM052898.1, on the reverse strand, counting down.
GGGGGGGGAAATGCATAAATCTCAGAAGAGGAAGGAGATATTAAAGAGAAAATGCCATCAGAAGCAGAATCCATGAATTCATAAAACCATATTTACATTTATAACTCTGATTTGGGATTTAAAGAGCAAATATCACATGGACCACTGTGTTCTATTTTAATTCAATATATCTCAGGATTCCCCACCTCAAAACTCTCGAAGTCCTTTGCCAAAAAGTTTGGTCCAGTATTGGCTGTCTCTAAATGTCTGGATGCGTGATCATTCCACCCCTAAGAACTCATTAACTAACTCCTCCCATTTCTATCCTTCCTACCCCATCACTCCCAGCCACAGAAGGTGGGTTAAGATAAGGAGGGAGGGAAAAAAAAAAAAAGATAAGGAGGGAGGGATCCTGAATACAGTCTTTGCTAAAGCCTAAATGTGGGATCTCCCACACCACGCTTTCCCAGTCTCGGCTGTCCTAGGCTTCTTATTTTCTTATCCATTAAAGGCTGCTCCATACGAGTGCCCAAAGCTGCCAACTTGAAGTCTCTTCTATCAGCGACTGGACAAGTGTGGCTGTTATCAGTTGAGACCTTCAAGCATACTGAAGATTTATTGGCCACCCATTCACAATGGGAGTAAATGGAACTCATCTGGGAATGTCCTAGAACTGTTCTGACCTTCAGTGGAGATAGGACTGATTACCGTGGTGCTGCTCTCTGAAATTAACCTGATACAAGACAGACCAATTTATTCCAGCCCACTGTCTCTCTAGATTCTTCATAAGACAGTGCTCGTTTTTTGTTTTTTAATATTTCATTTATTTAATTTGTCAGAGATAGAGCAAGCACAAGCAGGGGGAACAGCGGGCAGAGGGAGAGAGAGAAGCAGGTTCCCCACTGAGCGGGGGCCCCGATGTGAGGCTCTATCCCAGGACCTTGGGATCATGACCTGAGCCAAAGGCAGACGCTTAATGACTGAGCCACCCAGGCGCCCTGACAGTTCTCAGTTTTATAGGTTTTTATTGTGCTCACAGTTTGAAATTCTTCCCTAGAAGCTGAGAGAGACTAGCTCACTCCAACATTCAGAGTACATCTCAGAACTCAGAGTAGCACTTCCCTGGGGAAACCTCTCTTCAACATTTTCCATAACAGAAGAGTATAATCCTTCAAAATACCCAACTGGTGTGGTCCCTAAATATTTCTCAAGAAGCTTCTTTGATTTATTCATTAAAGCTTAATTGATGGACTCTGATTATGGCCAACATAGGACAGCTCCATTTCTCACCAGTTCTTTCTCTTATAGTAAAAATTTTCTCATATAGCACAACAAACACAAAGAGACTCTGGAAGGTAAAAGGAAAAGATGTATTATTTTGAAACTCAAGACTTGAGAAATGACGCAGTGGTGAGCTCCCTGGGTTGGTTTGTTTGATTTTGCCTCCAATTTCTCCCCAACTGCAGAATGCTGAAGTCTTCAACCTGAAACCCCCAACAGGCGACCAAATCAAACCAAACCAAATCAGACCAAAACAATAAACAAACACAAAACCCAAGAAAATTCTTCTTTTTTTAGCCAAAACATAACAAAACAGCCTAGTAGTATGGAAAATCTTTTTGATACCACCTGGCTTACTCCAGGCAATAAATAGCCAATATGTTGGAAAAAGAACGATCAATTTGAGGTAGTCGATGTATAAAGTACAAGAGTGAATGAGGAGAGGTAGACTGCCAATGTAAGCAGGGCCTACTCATGTGTGGGAGCTTGAGTGCTAGAGTACCTTTGCTGAAAATCTTTTGTAGATTGAGAGGCACTGCAGACATGATTTAAGGAAATAACAACAGGTTCATATTTGAGTTTTGGGTGGATCACACCAAGGGCTAACAGGAAGCAACTGAAGCATTCCAAGTGAGAGATGACGAAAGCTTCCATTTTGGCAGGGACACTGGAGATGTGGAAGCGGGGAAGATTCCAAAAATTTAAGGACTTGGTAATTGGATGTTGGGTAGTGGTATAGAAAATCTAGGTGTCAAGAATGACTTCTAGGTTTCTAATTTGGATGACTCTTTAGATGGATGCCACCAACTAAGATAGAGAGCACAGTTATGAGTGTGCTGGGGGTGGAAACGTTGCATTCAGCTTTGAACATGGGGAGTTTTAAGTGACTCTGGGTCACCCAGGTAGAGAATTCCCCGTATATCATCAGTTGTTCAGGTCAGTTTAAGGGAGTCTTAAAGTAGGAAGGAGGATAGATCTTTGTTTTTATTTAAAGTCTTTTTTCTCACCAGGATCCAGGATCCAGGATCCAGGATCCAGTTTGTGTCTAAGGGTTGGGAGCTAGGATGGATCCAAGTGACACATGCCATTCAAGAACCGATAGGAGTAGAGATTCTGAGAACTGAGGCTTTGTTCCTAAATCAGACTGCCAGTGCCTTATGCTGTCTTCTCATACCGAGTCTCGTCTCGTCTCCTGGGCATTCCAGTCTTTTCAGTGGATTTTTCAGTCTTTCTTGGAAGACCTGCCCCACCTGGGTCAGACATATGCAAATGCCAATTTTTACAGTAAAAAGAAGGGGCTGAGATGGGAGCAGGGCAAGTGGCATGCAAGATAGAAAACTGGTAGCTCTGGGACACAGGAGTGACAGGTCTGAGTTCAGTAAAATAGCTCAAAAAAAGGAAACAGTGGTCATCACAAAATATCTTCCAGGCATGATGAAGAGAGGGGGTGGGGATGGAGACTATAGGAAATCTGGACTTCCTATGACCTGGCACAGCAATCAAGTTAGTGAACGAGGGTCCACTATACCAAATTTGGAGTGTTTGGACCACGAGGAAAGATTCTGAAGAATTAATGAGGTCAGATGGCAGGTGGTGCCAGAAAGGGACCATTTGGCTCTTATAAACCCAAGCCACCTTCATTAGCCCTCAAGAAGCAGAGAAGAACCCACAAGACTGAGAATAACTGTGATATTTATCGAGCTCTTTTCATCTGGGTCAAGGTGACTGAACGGTAGGAAACTTTATGATGATATGGCTGAACTATAAATAACTTACAGCAATTAAAAAAAATGGCCCAATATTCTTTGAGACTCTTCCCATTGAGAGTGGGGTCTATGTCCTGTCCTCTCAAATCTGGACAGGTTTGTGACTACTTTGACCAAAGAGGTACTGCTCTATAACTTTTGAAGTTTGGTCATAAAAAGTCATGCCTTGTTCTCTTGAGGTACTAGCATCCATGTAAAATATTGGACTACCCCAAGATGGCCAGGATGAATATGGCATGTGAAGGCTCTCTGGTCAACAGGCACAGCTGAATGCAGCCTTCTGGCCATCCTCACCAAGGCACCAGACATGCAACTGAAGCCATTTTGGACCCTCCAGACCATCCCATCTGCCAACTGAATTCCAAGGAATGACATCAGTGAATGCACCAGAAGCAAAAAACTTACTCTTATGACCCAAATCGTATCTCCCTGCCAAATTCAGATGTTGAAATCCTAACCACCAATATTTCAGAATGTACCTCAGAATGTGACTATATTTGGAGAGATGGTCTTTAAAGTCAAGATAGAGGTAAAATGAGGTTATGTGAGTGGGCCATAATCCAATATGATTGGTGTCCTTCTAAGAAAAGGAGATTAGGATGCAGAGGCATACAGAGGGAAGGCTGTATGAAAGCCTATGGAGAAGATGGCCACTTACAAGGCAGGAAGAGAGGTCTGTTAAAAGATTATTTTCAACAGCCAATTTATTGGTCTAGTAGGCTTTTATTCAGTGGGTTGTGAATCAGGCAGCATCCAGTATAGAAGCCAGAAAGGCACTCCAAAGAGTTGTGAGAAGCAAGAGAGTTTTTAAAGACCAATGTGAGCTGGAACAAGGGCATTTGCTGACTGGTCGAAGCAGAGTTGCTTTCCTTACACGAGCAAAGATAAGTCTTAGAGCCAGGTCAGGTAACTTGTGCTGATTGGTTGATCTAGGCCCTCCTTTTCTGGGAGAGCCCAACATAGAAACTTCCTGAAGTTTTGGTTTGCTGATGTGGGGCTTAGCATGAGTGACACCATCTTGGACCTAATCTGGTTACTTTAATAGGCCTCAGAAGAAATCCACCTTGCCTGACAATATCTTAGTTTTAGACTTCTAGCCTTCAGAATTGTGAGAAAACTAGTTTCTGTTACTTAAACCACCTACTCTGTCGGACTTTGTCATGGCTGCCCTAGCACACTAATATACTCATGCAGCGACGAATTTCTCACCTTGCAGAAATGGCTGCTATTTTAAGTCACTGAGTTTTCAGGTAGTTTAACCCACAGCAGTGGGAATAGGAACAAGTTTGGACTTCTAAAGTTCCTCTTCCTCTAGGGATAGCTAGCTTCTAACCACGTTGTTAGTTTAGGACAGACCACAGTGGGCAGCCTTCCAGAATTGATACTACCGGAGAGAGAGGATGGGGCGAAAGGTCAGAGCTCAGACTTACAGTTTCTGCGGCATGGGAGAACCAGAAACTTCTAACCAGAGGTCCAAAAATATTTTTTTTCATTAGTCTGAGAAAAATGGAAAAAATTGTGCATAAAATGCAACTTCATATAGTTATTCTATGGCTATGTCATCTGGTCAGGTGGGATTCCTTGGGAGAGAGAATTACAGTACCAGACTGCAGGCCGAGGGCCCCGTCTGACCTAGATTCTGATTTTTTAAAAGAGTGATTATAGCTCTGGAGGCAGGGGTTAAGTCTCATGGTCTCCACCAGGAAGCACTTTTCTTAGCCGTGGGGGATATTACATTACAGCTAATTACAGGCTGTCTGCTAAGATTTTCTAATTACTTCACTTACATTAGTCTTGCTTTCTTAAGGATCCTATAAGCTTTCGGAAAGCATCTTGAGGACAGGGGCACACTGCTCTGGGTTTTCTACTCCACACAGAGCCCTCTTCAGTACCAGCTACCCCAAAGACGCCAGAAAGCAGGGGTAGACAGTAGAATATGAGTCACTGCAAGCATGGGCGCTGGGGTCAGCTGGTTGGGTTCAAATTCACATTTTACTTCTTATTAGCTTTGTAGCTTCATTCACATTAATAAGTCCTCACATTAGTAATTATTTTTTAGGGGCACCTGGGTGGCTCCGTCGGTTAAGCTCCCGACTCTTGATTTTGGCTCAGGTCATGATCTCGGGGTTGTGGAGTCGAGCCCCAGTTAGGGCTCTGAGCTGGGCGTGGAGCCTGCTTAAGATTCTCTCTCTCCCAAGATGCCCTTCAACAGACGAATGGATAAAGAAGATATGGTCCACATATACAGTGGAATATTATGTCTCTATCAGAAAGGATGAATACTCAACTTTTGTATCAACGTGGACGGGATTAGAAGAGGTTATGCTGAGTGAAGTAAGTCAAGCAGAGAGAGTCAGTTATCATATGGTTTCACTTATGTGTGGAGCATAAGGAAAAACATGGAGGACATTGGGAGAAGGAAGGGAAGGGTGAATTGGGGGAAATCGGAGGGCGAGATGAACCATGAGAGACTGTGGACTCTGAGAAAGAAACGGGGTTTTGGAGGGGAGAGGGTTGAGGGGTTGGGTGAGCCTGGTGGTGGGTATTGAGGAGGGCACGTATTGCATGGAGCACTGGGTGTGGTGCATGAACGGTGAATCTTGGAACACTGAAAAAATAAAATAAAATTAAAAAAAAAAAGATTCTCTCTCTCCCTCTTCTTCTGCCCCTCCCCTGTGTGCGTGTGTGTGTGCACAGGGGCTCTTATGCATGTGTGTGAACTCTTCTAAAAATTATACATTTTTTACTTCCATTTGGTTCTAAAAGATCAAGAGCTCCTACCTACTCGCTGCTGTCAGGTTTGGGGTTTACACGCGGGGAGGGGAACAGAGAGGCAGAAGTGATTGCAGTTAAAGAGCATGGGATTTGGAGAAGTCTAAACCCCAGCTTCCCTCTGTGTGGGCTGGGTGAATTCGCGTAAGCCCATGTCTTTCACATAGGGCCACATGGCAAGGATTTCCAAGGCCTTGGCTGTCACTATTTCTCTCACCCACTGCTCTCACCCCCAAATGGACAAATCCCAGGGGGCCTCCTGCTCCTCTATCAGGAGCAGGAGGCCCCCACCAGAGCCAGAAGGACTGGCGATCTACCCAGCCTTAGCCAGGGCCTCGAGAAATTAAAAGGGAGCATGTTAATTAGAAAATGCTTAATTAGGAAACCACTTCCCTAGAAGAAAGGGAATTAATTGAAAAATAGACCTTAATCAAGAAGTTTTGGGCACACAAATCCAGCACGGGGAGCTGATTTATACTGGCTTGTTCGAGATGCCCGTGTACTTTTCGAACTTTACGTTCAGTGACATCCTGTTGGCAGCTTGAAATCACCGCCGTGGGAGAATTTACACCCCTACCACTGATAAAGGCTACAAACTTGGGACTTTTTTCTAGGAGAACTGTTGTTCGCTATATACTACTACACAACTGCAGAAATCTAACTCGTATTCCTAGTCGGAGGGCCCACGTGACTCTGGGTCTAGAAACTTGTGGAAGCACGGCCCTTGCAATGTCACAATTTCTGCAAAGCTGATGTCTGCAACATAATTGGTACAAGATGAGTCACTGGGGAACATAAAGAAGATCTCACAGTTATTATTGAAATTTTTTATGTAATATCTATTTTTTTCTGTTCTCAGGTTTTGTTTTATAATGTATAAAATATATTAGTACAGCCTTATGTCTACATACTTCATATATACATATATATATATATATATGTATACTTCATATACATTTGCTTACTTTTTTTAACTGAGTATGTGGAGACCATTGTTTCAGAGTAAAAGAAAAGAGAACCGGTTCTAAGAAATTCAGACAGGATGACGTAGGAGTAGTGTGTGTATGTCGGGGTGGCAGTGGTGACATTAGAAGTTAGAGCTGAAGATAAAAAGTAGAAAAGGTGACCTCATTGCTATTTTAGGGTGGGATATGTTAATTAGCATGCAAGAAGGAAGGTGGGTCACTGTGGTGATCAAGGCGGTGAGACAGGCTGCTCTTGGATCTGGGAGGGGAGTCCTTGCAGGGGAATTTCACAATCTGGAGGACTGCTGGCCCTGCCCCCAGAGACTAGGTTTCAGTGGGGCTGGGCTGGGGCCTGATAATTTGCATTTCTTCCAACTTTTAAGCCATACGATGCTGCTGGACTATGATCACTTTGAAAACAAGTGATTTAAAGAGTTTTATCTTTTTTAAAGATTTTACTTATTTATTTGACAGAGAGACACAGCGAGAGAGGGAATACAGGCAGAGGGAGCTGGAGAAGGAGAAGCAGGCTTTCTGCGGAGCAGGGAGCCCGATGTGGGGCTCGATCCCAGGACCCTGGGACAATGACCTGAGCCGAAGGCAGATGCTTAATGACTGAGCCACCTAGGCACCCCAGAATTTTGTCTTTTGAAGATAAAAGGGATCTTGCTGATGACAATCCACGAGACTCAGAGGGCAGAATACAAGCGTTTGGAGTGGGTGGGCAGGAAGGGTGGGAAATTGGTTCAGATGAAATCCTTAAAGAAAGAAGAGCCCAAGTTACAAGCATCGACCTAGGGGCCTTGGACTTCTGGTGCTGGTTCAGATAAGCAGACATCTAAGCCATGTTAGCCCGGTGTGCTGTCTCCTTGTTGGCGATGATCTTGACAGCAGATCTTTCTGGTGAGATAGGAGGTGGTTTGGCTTGGTGGAAGGGCTGGGGAAGGTCTTACTGAAAACCAAATTGAGCTCTGCAGGCCACACCTCAGTTGTGACTGTTTCCCCCCATCTGGAGAATTCCACATGCTCTTGGTTATTCATTCCTCAGATCATGTCTCTCTTTTCTTTTGCTGTCTTCTCGGACATTCTGGAAATGTCCTTTCGATTCTATAAGGCCAAGAGAATGCATGCCCGTTTTGAGCCACAGTCTGACTCTTCCACTTGCCCTCCAGCCCCACAGGAGGCACGGTGTACTCGGCTACCATCAAAGGAGCATCAAGCATCTGTGTTTACCACTTGACCCGCTTTTCCAAGGGAGCAGGCTCTGCAAATCAACCCCTGTGAGATAGGTGGGGCCGTAATGAATCAATAGTTCCCATTTGTACTGAGACTTTGATCCTATCTTCCCTCCAGCCATGACACCATCCACGTCCACAATGTTTTGTTCGTCATAGTATATGTTTGTAAACATTCAGTCTAAGCACGCCCGAGTGTCCCATCATGTTTCTGAAGTGTTGCCTAGGAGCACACGAATCTGGGTATGTGAATTAACACTGTCATCGCGACGCCGTCCAGGCATTGGCCGCATGCCAACACTTGTTACTGCTTCCGCATGTGCCTTTGTATCACTTACATGTATCTCCTTGCTCTGAGATTCCATAGCCTTGCTTCAACCACACAACTACCTCTTTCTTTTTTAACCTAATACAAATGACTATCCTCTAAATCTACCTTTGCTGGTCTCTGCCCACAATTCACATGTAGAGTCTACTTTATATTTTACGTTATGTTTGGGTCGAAGGTTTTCTACTTGGATTGTGAACTCCTTGAATAAACTTTTTCTTTTTTGTATCCACCATAATGCCTAGTGGAGCAGTTTTGCAAAGGAAGTGCTCAATATTTGTTGATTGATTGACATGAAGAAATGTGTTAGGGCTGCTAGATTTGTTATGACAGAGAATCAGGCTGCCTTAGCTCAGACTAGGAACTGCCTATCCAATATGAGGAATTTGGCTAAATACTGAAAAGCTCCTTTAGTTATTATGACATTTTAAATTAATTATATATTTCCAACTGTATTTTTCAGTTTTATGCATAATTATTATTATGCTAAATGGTGTTTATACTTAAATGTGTGGTAGTTAACGTAAGCGACTGAGATTAGGAATGTTTTGCAGCCAAACCAAATTCATTTTTAATTGTTCTCTTCTCCCAGCCTTCCCTATTGGCAATTCCTCTGATGCAATGCGCAGTTGAATTCTAATCACCCTATATCATGCTCAGGTGGGTTAAAAGACAGAGGCCCCAGAGTTCAGTCCTAAATAGGTGGGGGCCTCCTTATAAGGGGTCTGCCCTCCCTCCTTCCCCAGCACTGGCTTGTTGTCCTTGTCCCTAGACTTCCCCATCCTGCCTGTGCCTCCTGCCTGATGCCCCAGCTATCTTGTCCCAGACGTACCTGAATGTTTCCTGTCTTCCAATTTTGACTTTTTACTATGAATTTTGAGTTTATAGAGAAGTAGAAAGATAACACTTAATACCCATATTCGTATCCCCTTTATTTAACAGTCAACATTGTGTACCTTTTTTAAAATTATTTTTTAAGGATTTAAAAATCACGAACATTATGACATTTCACACTTAAAAACTTCAGTAAAAAACTCTAAAATATTTTCCTATGTCACCACAATGTCATTATCACACTGTATTAGTTTGCTGGGGCTCGTATAACACCCACAGATACCACGACTGGGTGGCTTAAACAACGGAAATTTATTTTCTCACAGCTCTAGAAGTTGGAGGCTAGAAGTCCAATATCGAGGTGGGGGAAGGTTTGGTTTCTTCTGAGGCTTCTCTCCTTAGCTTGCAGGAGATGATTTTAAAGAATATATATATTTGGTTAAATATATGAGTTAAGAGACTATATTATATATATTGACTCCAGAATTCATTCATTTAAGAATATATATATATTCATATATTATGTATATCTATAAATCATGTATTGATTTAAAAACAATTGTATTGCTAGTTCAAATTCAAATTTAATATTATAGAGTTTTATTTATTTGAATTTATACTTCTATTTTCTCTATGCTGAAAAGCTTGGTTTCTAGCAATATTAATAAAATTACTTATTTGTTATGCTGTTTTTTTCAAAATAATAAGAAAACCGAATGAGCAGAATATATTTGTTTATCCTAGAATATATCCCACCAAGGAAATACAAAGTACTGAGTTTTAAACTTGGTTAACTATTTTCTCCATGTGGTTCTGCTATTAATTTTTAATGCAATTAGGTTAATTTTTTCTTTTCTTTCCTTCAATTTTACGGATGGCCTTTGTTTTTATTTTTACATAATATATATATTTTTAGATATGTAAAACATTTACAGCCTAGAAGTTAAAAGCTATACCCAAAGAAGTTTCTCTTCCATCCCAGTCCCCTCCCTCTCCACCCCCTCTTCTGCCATCTGTTAACTCATTTGAAAAACTGAATTCTGATTAATTCTTAGAGGGTTTCTTATTACAAACATAGGCAAACATAGACAAAATTGTGCTCCTATTCATATTCGCCTTTACCCTTTCTCATGAGGGTCGCATATTATACACACTTTTTGGACCACACCTTTTCATTTCACAAGTTTGGAGATCACTCCATATTAATACATGGAGATTATTCTCATTCTTTTCATGGTGACCTAGTTGTGCATCACACGAAGATGCCAGAATTTATTCAGTAAGGGACTGGGTGTCATAGTTTATTCAACTGGACTCTCGTGGACATTTGAGCCATTTCATGTTTCTTTGCAAGTACACATAATGCCTCAACGAATAACATTGCTCATATGGCATTTCGTATTTGTGAAGTCATACCCTTAGAATAGATTTCCAGAAGTGGGATTCCTGGGTCAAAGGATAAACACAGCTGTGACCTTGAGAGATACTGACGAATTCTCCTCCAAAGAAAAGAGATCATTTCGTATTTCCAACAACATTCTATAGCAGTCCTCACTTCTCCACAGCCTCACTGGCAAAGTGTATTGCTACAATTTGGACTTCACCCAATCCAGTGGGGGATGGAAAGACATGGTACCACAGTGTAGTTTATTTTGTTTTATTTTATTTTTATTTTGAGAGAGAGTGGGGGGGTGGGAAGCACACAAGGGGGCCCGAGGGAGAGGGAGGGCGAGAATCTCAAACTGACTCCCTGCTGAGCACAGAGCCCCACAAGGGGCCGGATCTCAGGACCTGGGCCGAAATCAAGAGTTGGGCACGCTGGCTGAGCCACCCAGGCGCCCCTCACAGTGTAGTTGTAATGCACATCTTTCCCTTTACAACTGGAGTTGAGGCATTTTCCATATGTTTAAGGAACATTTGTATTTCTTTTTCTATAAACCATCGGTTTGTGTATTTTGGCATGTTCACGGTTGTTGGTCTTTTTCTTTTTTGATTTCTGGGAACTCTTTATGTTAAGGAGATGAATCATTTGGCTGTGAAGTAAGTTCCAAATATTTATTCCTACTCTGTCATTTGTCTTTTCACCTTTATGATTTTTTTAATGCAAACGCCTTTTTAAAAAAAATTATGTATTCAAATTCCTCACCAAACTGTATTTATCGATTCTAGATTTTGAATCACAGTTAAAAAGGTTGTCTTCACTTCCAGGTTTTAAAGGAATTCACCCATGTTTTCTTTTAGTATTTCTAGGGTTTAAAAGTATGTTTGAATAGCTGACTCATTTAGGAAAGTTTTTTTTTTTTTTTTTTTTTGGTGTGGCTTTTGCACGTTTCTTGTTAGATTTGTTAAATTTATTCCTAAGTATCTTTTCTTTCTTTCTTTCTTTTTGCTGCTATTGTGAATGAGGGTTCTCTTCCAAATATCTTCTTAACTCGTTAATGATTGTATGTAGGAAGACTATTCGTTTATACTGATTTTATATTTTGCCAATTTAACATGGATAACTATAGTTTTTATATCTTTATTTCTAATTCTTATGCCTCTAGGTGCTCCTCTTATTTAATCAAATTGGCTAATACTTTTTTTAAAAAAGTTTTATTTTATTTGTCAGAGAGAGAGAGAGAGAGAGAAAGAGAGCATAAGCAGGGAGATTGGCAGGCAGAGGGAGAAGCAGGCTCCTCGGGGAGCAAAGAGTCCGATGCAGGACTCGATCCCAGGACCCTGGGATCATGACCTGAGCTGAAGGCAGACACTTAACCGACTGAGTCACCCAGGTGCCCATGGCCAATAGTTCTAATAAGTGGTTAACTAGTTGCAGAAATAGTAAGTACCTTGTCTTATTCCTGACTTGAGTGGGACTACCTTTAGTGTCTTCCCATCAAAAAAGATGTTGGCTCTGGGGCTGGTGTGTGTGTGTGTGTGTGTGTAATTACATTAAGAAAGAATTTACTGATTTTTATTTTGCTGACTGGTTTTTTTCTTTTTAAAGCTGTCATGGGATTGAATTTTCTTTTCAGCATCAAAGGAAATGACCATTTGCTTTTTCTATGTAGATATGGTACTTAATGTGAACGAAGTTTTGGTATTGACTCATCCTTGCAATCATGGAATAGACGGTACCTGGTCCTGTGTATTTTGCTTAACACGCTACGGGCATCTGTGGGACAATTTTTATTTAGAATTTTTCCTTCAATATTTGTAAGAGATTAGGATCTGATTTTCTTTTATCGTGTGCAATCCTAATTGTATATCAGTTTGAAATTCACTTTGTAAAACTAACTTGGAAGTTTTCTTTTGTGTTGTATGTTTGTATACTTTTTTTTTAAGATTTTATTTATTTATTTGACAGAGAGAGAGATCCCAAGTAGGCAGAGAGGCAGGCAGAGAGAGAGGGAGGGGGAAGCAGGCTCCCCGCCGAGCAGAGAGCCCGATGCGGGGCTCCATCCCAGGACCCTGAGATCATGACCTGAGCTGAAGGCAGAGGCTTAACCCACTGAGCCACCCAGGCGCCCCGTATGTCTGTATACTTTAAGTAACATTGAAATGATCTGCTCTCTAAAGGCTTGTTGTAGTCCCCCTGTGAAATCATTTAGGTCTTCTTTTCAGTGGGGGAGGGAGAGCTCTTGATGGTTAGGAGCTTCTTTGAATGCTATGTTTTCTTGTCCTTCTACTCCCCATCCTAGTCGTCTGGGAGGCCGAGGGCTCCAGGTAGCAGGAAGTAGGGTGTAAGTCTCTAGGGGTAGAGGATACCTTTCTTGGGGCAGATGGAGCCTGGGGGTGGATTGATACTATAATCACCTCTAGGATGGAGCAGGGACAAGAGGGGAGTGATGTCTGTGGGTGGGCGGGCTGTGAATAGATGCCGAAAAGGCCCAAGCTGAGGAGAGATCAGCTGCTTCTTCCCAAAGATTTTTCTTCTGACTCTGCATTCCAACCTCTCCTGGGGGGTCGCTGTCCTATTTTCACAGCTGAGAAGGCAAAAGAAATTTCCCACAGTCCACTGAACTCCTTGGCAGCCTCTGTGGGGGAGGGCCTCAGAGTCACCTCACCTGAGGGAGCTTAGACTAACCCTCGGCAGTCCCACCCCCACACTCTCCTCACTTGCATTTGTCCCGAGCCAGTTTCGGCCAACAAGCCCTGTGGCTCACAGACTTATTAACAATCCTGAGGTCATAGACATTCCTTTCATGTTGAATCTCTGATTTTCTGAGGGAGCTCTCGCCACAAGGGCTCTGGATCAGTCACTCCACTGTTCAGGTAGTTCTGCTGTGAGGTGGCTTTGCAATGGCAGATGGTGGAGGGGGGCAGGCCCTTCCAGGTGCCCTGAGTGTCCACGCCCCCATCTTACCCCTGCTTCCTGTCTCCCTGCTCCCTCAGCCTGTGCACCTGCAGGAGGCAGGGGTCTCCCTGCCCCCACCCCCTCCACAAGGCAGCTTACCACCAGGAGGTGCTGGTCTGTGAGGTAGAGAGTGAGAGCACTGGGCTAAAAAGGGCCCCCTTCTGCAGCTGTAGGATGTTGCACTTGCTTAGAGGCAGGGAAAGGGAAGGAGAGGAAAGCTGCGAAATACCTGGAGCTCCCCACCACTTCTGAGAGGGAGGGAAGGCTTTGGAGAGGCTGAAGTTCAGAGGCACCACGGAGAGATTGTTCTGCGCCCCAGGTCCTGTTTCCGGTGTACAAGTTGTGGGCCTTGTGGAAAGTGGGACCACTCTCAGCTCCTGTGCCCAGTGCTCTGATCCTGCCAGACCACAGGCTTCTAACTGGAGCAGGTGCGGCCTGCGGTGGGCTTGCAGGGCCAAGGGAAGCCTGGGCTGTGAGACGAGTTGGGGAGTCTGGGGACTGCTCTATGTTCTCGGCCAGCACTCCCTCCCCCTTTAGATGCAAAAGGAGTCCCTTCCCCAGCACCTGTACACCTGCCTCAGGGCCGACCAAGCTTGTCCAGCCCACAGCTGTCAAAGTCAGGGGAGAAAAAATATGGTGACTGGTTTGAGAACTTCCGTGTAGAGATGTGAGTTAGCACCAGAATGCCCGCAGAGGTTCATACTGTGCTGCAGGGGCTGTGGCGCGGGGACCGGGGTGGCCCTAGGAGCTCTTGGCCCAGACTTGTTTCTCCCCCCTGGCCGGCTCAGCCCTGGCTGCGGCCACTGCCGAGTGAGTGGCCATACTGGCTATGTTTCCAGGGGGAGCCCCAGTAGGAGGCTCCTGGAAGGACTCTTCTGTCATTCATTCCTCCAAGGCCTATTCAGGGTCTGGTTGGTAAGTGGCCACTTCTCTGCAGGTGTATTTTATCCTCTTTTTCGTATATCATTTGCATATGACAGAAGGAAGAGGTGAGGTAGAGCCCTGGCCTTGGGATCCAGAGACGAGGGTTTTATTCCTGCCCAAATGCATGACGGAGATAGAAGAGGGACAGTCTCCTCCCATTTTCCTCTTACTTCTTTAATTAATATTATTATCAATACTCTTACTGATGTATTGAACCCTTCCTGTGTTCCAGGTGCTATGTTAAACAGCTTACCGAACAAATTAGTTCCCTGAATCTTCATAAGCCCACAAGGTGGGGGAGGGGGGCAATGAGCACTACTGTTCTTGTTTACAGAGGAGGAAACTGAGGCTTAAGGAGATTGAGCAATTTTCCAAAGGTCACCAAACCAAACTGAATTTGGACCTATGTATTTTTTTCGCCATAGTCTATTAATCATCCCCCTCAAATATCTCTGGAAAGCACCGTTGGTCAAAATGGACTTGACCGTGTTTCTCTTCAGAGTGATTGTGTGGAAACAAATAGAGAAATTCTTTAACCACTTTTTTTTTAAACTTAGCCTAAGTTTCTTGGGATTTCTCATTATATAAGATAAGTCCTGCCTCTGTGGCTTTCACCCACCTGTACAAACTATGGAGACACGGGCTGTAAATTTGTTATAGCCCAAACCCCAGTGTCCCCCTCTGTGTGCTCTATTTCCACTAGCTGCCTTCAGCTCTCCCAGCCCTGGCTCCTCTGCCTGGACAGTCAGTTTTGGAAACACTCTGCCCGTTCAAGCTGGGCACCCTCCCTGAGACACATAAGGTATGACAGCTTCTCCGACGCGGGCCCCGTGACTGCTGGAAGGAGGTGGAGGAGATGTCTCCTGATGTGAGCCTTGAGGGACAGGCTGAGTTAGGGCAGAGAGAGGTCGATGAGGCGTATGTTGTCTAAGAGGCTGGAGGTGGGCTCTGGGGGGTGCATGGGTCATGATGTCCATCTGGGAATGGGCAGAACCCAGGGAGGAGAGGAAACTGGTGTGAGAAGGAGCATCTCGCGGGGGAGAGGGGGAGGAGGAGGCCAAGAGCCTGGGCAGTGGGGAAGGCTCGGGGTGCTTGCCTGGAATGGAGGGGCAGAACAGCAGGCTTTAGATGTTCCCCTGGTAGAGCAGCAAAAGAAACATGCCCAGGGTAGCAGAGGCAAGCCCTAGAGGCAGGGGAAGAGAGCCCCTCCACCTTCTTTCCCCGGACTGTCGCTTCACCAGAGGGCAAGCTTTGACCCTCTGAAGGCAGGGTCCGTGGTTATTCAGCCTTGTCTCCCCAGAGCCTGGTGCTGAGTCTGTTGTTTCGTAGGCCCTTGAGACTTTCAGATAAATGCAGGAACAGACAGAGGGTGGGATAAAGGAAGAAGGATGGGTCAACAGTAGGACTTGATCATGAGCTGGGGACTCCAGACAAGCGTCAACCAACCCCTTTCCAGGGTCAGGTAACTGGGGCTCACCCTTCTCTGCATTGCTGATTTTCATGGGGGTCATCAGTCACAAGAAAACTCACTCCTCTGGTCTCCTCTGATGCTTCTGGGTTAGAGAAACTAAACAAGGGTTCAACAAAGTCTCAGTCCAGATACACAAGACAGAAGAAATCCGATTGAAGAAGGGGACCTCATGCAAAGGAAAGTTGCCCTGTCATCCAAGGCTTTTTGTCCTGCCCGCATCTTGGCTCTGAAGTCAGTGCCTCTGGTTCATGATTCATTAGATTTCAAGCGCAGGTCCCGGTCTATAAGTGCAGACTTAGGTTTCCCTTAAGGGTGCACATTCTTTGGGTGGATGAAGCCAGGTGTTGCTGAGTGAACGCCATCAGTCACTGGTTCTTCAGAATCTTGGGCATTACCCAGATACACAGAGCCCTTGAGCCCCTGAGACAAAGGCTGATACAAAACAAGCACATAAAGACAGAACTTAAAAACAGTAGCTTGACTAATAGTAACCCAAAGACCAGTGGGCCTCTAACCACATTTTTGTTTATTTTTTAGTGTGTTTCCTTCATGGTCTTTCTTGTGGCTTGCCCTATGCAGTTTGTGTACTTGTTGAGGGCTTTTTTTTTTTTTCGGTCTCTGATACTGTTTTCGCTGAACTCAGTTTTTCCGAGACCCTCTCTCCTCATAAGCTCAGTTTTGGCCTGCCATCTGCAGTCTGCCAGTTTCTGTGGCAGAAGAGGCCTAGGCTGCTTCCTGTGGGCCCCTCGTTGGGCAGAAGCATGCGGTGGTATCTTCTCCTGATCTGGGCCCAGAGCCTGAGGCAGGCTCCCCTCTCAGCCTCAGGTAAGGCCTAACAATGCAGCTTGGAACTGGACGGAGAGGAGGAGGAAAGGGAGGCTGGGAGTGGAAGTGGGAGTGAGGGAAAGAAACACAGGGTTTTCAGAGTCCTGTGTCCCCTCATGTGAGAAAAGACAGCCTCTGGGAAGGAGGTGCAGTTCTGTTTTGGGTGGCAGAGGAAGTCCTTGGGGTTGGGTGTCTGACTGGCCAACCCAAGAGAGGAAACAGGGGGAAAGAAAAAGACAAGGAGGAGGGACGATCAGTTCCCTTGTAGAAGTTCACTCCTGCTCCGTCGTTCTGTCTTCTGTCCTTGAGGAAACTTCTAGAAAGGCATTGTATGTTTTCTGGGGTTCAAAAATGTCTTCTTCACAGACTCCAGAGATTCTACCATTATAGACTGAATTTGCATTAGATCTGTTTCCTTCTGTATTAAAAACCATAGACAAGTGTTTCTGAGGGGGCACCGATGCTGAGAAACTCCAGTAGAATTTAATTTTTATGTTGTTTTTTTGAACCATTTGAGGGTGGAGCTGTGCCCAAGGTGCTGGGGGGTGGTCAGTGCTGAGGAGGGTGGTTTTGTCTGGGAGAAACAGTTTCTCTCCAATCCTCCTTTCCTTTGGATTTTGTGGCTCTCCTCAAGGTTTTCCCAGGCACCCCAAAGGGCAGTCAACCAAACAGCCAGGTTTCATGTCAAAGGATCCTGTGCCCGGCACAGAGCTGGCTGCTGGGAGAGAAAGTAAAACAGGAGTGGTGGCTGACAGGGCTTGCATTCGAGATAGGGAGACGAAATAAGGCTGTGGAAGTCCTCAATGAGCTTGTCATGAAGCTAGATTACAGTGGAATATCCCGAGTGGGTGAAGTGCTCTGCTGTGTAGTGATTATCGTCTACGTGGGGAGTGACAGGAAGGACAGGAGAGTCTGTCATTCCAAAAACCAATTCTAGCCTCAAAGCCCTTTGGGATTTCTGTGGGAAGTCTCAAGGACAGTTGTTGACCCAAGACCCACGCACGCTTTCTCCCCTTTCCTAGGAGCTGTGTCAGGCAGGATCGTAACAACGGGGAACGTTTCTGTGGAGGAAGGTGGCTCGGTCACCTTGCAATGTCACCTCCCCTTCACCACTGCCAACGTGACTCAGGTCAACTGGGAGCAGCGGGACCAACTTCTGGCTGTTCGTCATGCTCACTTGGGGTGGCACATCTACCCAGCCTTCAGGGAGCGAGTGGCCCCGGGCCCCAACCTGGGCCTCACCCTGCAGTCGCTGACCCGGAATGACACGGGGGAGTACTTCTGCACCTATCACACCTACCCTGATGGGATTTACAGAGGGATGGTCTTTCTGGAGGTCCTCCAAAGCTCAGGTATGCCCTCTGGAGCAGGGGGGATGATGAACCTCACCCTCCAGAAGAGGAAATGTGTTCCTGCCCGACACTCTACAAGGGCAGGGTCCCTCAGCCTCGGCTCACAGATCATCAGGGAGCTTTAATGATGCTGATGTTGGTACCCCGTCGCAGACCAGCTGACTCGGAATCCAAAGGGGCCAAGTTGGGAGGTAATAGGTTCCGAAAGCCTGGCGATTCAGATGTGCAGCCAGAATGGAGAACCACGGCTGTGGGCAAGAAGTGCACCTTATGTGTGTTTGTGGGGAAGAACGGTCGTTAAGTTCATTTGGGAAGGGTTTTCGTTTATTAGTTTAGCATCAGTCACGCAAATTAGAATTAGCTTCCAAGTTTTATAAAGGATTAAAACACAGCGTGTGCTAAGTGTGAATGTACAGTAATTTACGTTTGTGTGGTACTTCGTAGTTTCCAGAATGCTCTCACATTCACTATGCACCTGAACACTGAAAGTGGGTCTCCGAAAAGTGGGAAAAGATGACTGCCTCTGAGGGACAGTAGAGCAGAGCGCTTATGAGCTCGGGCTCTGACACCGGCCAGCCTCGGTCCAAATCCTGGTGCTGCCGTTGACCTCAGACAAGATTACTTAGCTTCCCTCTGTATCAGTTTTCTCATCTGCAACATGAAAATAGATGTAGGATTGAATTCCTTACTACAAGAAAATGCCCTTAAACAGGGCCTGGGACACCGTAGGCACCAAGGAAATGTTAGCTCCGAATGCCAGCCACTCCCACAGGACTGTCTGAGGGAGGCGAAGGCTGGGCTCTACCGCTGCTCAGGGCAGGAGGGCTGGTTTTCACACCGATGCTCCGGTTTCACTAACGTACACCCTCCGAACTTTTATCAGTGGCCGTCAATTGTGCTGAAGGGTAAGTTTTTTGACTTAGCAAAATATGTGTAGACGGAGAAAATAAAAGGCTACTTGAAAGTTTCTTTTCAAATGCTGCTTCTTGGCTGGCTCTGACCCAGATCAAGGCAGCATGAGGGGAAGAGCCCGTATCCTTTCCGGTTCTGTGGACAGCCCCCCGCAGCCCTTCTGCCCCCCGAAGCTGTGTTCTCCATGACCACTTTGCTCCCCATCTGCCTTCTTCCCCCCGCCTGTGGCCAAAGCAAGAGGCTGAGTCTGCAGGGCAGGAGGAACTCATTCTGGGGAGCTGGGGCTCCCTCCGCCTGCCCCCTCAGGGACTGTGAGCACTGCCTTGCCCCAAGTGACTGCGTTCTTTGGCCACCTTTCCCACAGTGTAAACCCTTCCTTACTTAGAGGGAAGAGGGCCCCGCCTCTGCTGTCCCCGTCTTTCAAGACGTTCCTGGACACCTGGGATCTGCCTGAGCTCCTGGAAAGGGGGGGGGATGGGACACAGCAGCCCGGAAACCCTCCCACCTGCGGCACAGCTCACGTCTGGGCACCCGTCCTGTTTCTCTCACACTCTCCTTGGATCAGTTATCCCACTTCTCTTCATAACTCCCTTTCTGCTTCTTCTCCTTACATTTTATATCTTAATAGAAGTTCATTTTTTCGTGCTTTAGTTCATACCACAAATATTTACGAAGCACCTGCTCTGTGTCAGGTGCTGAGAAAAAGCAAAAGATAAAGCTCTAGAACCTTACTCCCTCCGGGGTCTCCTGGCTGGAATAATGTGATAGGCTTACCACGTGAAAGGTTATTTGCTTTTTGCCCTCTTTTTTGTACTTTAATATTAATTTTATTTTAATTTTTAATTAAATATTTTTCTAGTATGATTATAAATAAGAAATTTAATAAAAGAAAATGTTCTCTGCTTTTTTTTTCTTGGATGTCACTGTTTCATTTCATGATTTTTTTTTTTCTCTATTTTTTTAAAGATGTTATTTATTTATTTGACAGAGAGATCACAAGCAGGCAGAGAGGCAGGCAGAGAGAGAGGGGGAAGCAGGTTCCCCGCTGAGCAGAGAGCCCGATGCGGGGCTCGATCCCAGGACCCTGAGATCATGACCTGAGCCGAAGGCAGAGGCTTTAACCCACTGAGCCACCCAGGCGCCCCTATTTCATGATAATTATAGAAAGCGATTTTATCGACTAGAGGAAAAGTGTTAACAAGGGTCTGCTCCGGGGTCAAGTGTGTGAGGTGCACCACTGCTTGAGAGATCAGCCACTGATCTCACGACGGGCCGGGCAGAAGCTCTGCCGTCCAAAGAGCTGGGCTTAAAAACCCCAGAACGTAGGGAAAGGCCTGGCCAGCCCCCACCTCTGTGCCCTGACACGGAGGCTTCGCTGTGTAATGGTTGCCTTTTGCTTCTGGCTTTCACCGCCTCATCGTCATTTTGTCATCCCTCCAGTGGCCGAGCACAGCGCTGCGTCCCAGATCCCACTGCTGGGAGCCACGGCCACAGCGCTGGCCGTCATCTGCGTGGCAGTCATCATGGTGGTCGCGTTGACCAGAAAGGTAATGACTCCAGCTGCACATCTCAGTCATGGGCACCCCCCCAAGCCCCCACCGTCCTTTCATGTCCCCGTCCTGTCCAGAGAAAGACCAAGATGTGGTCTCCCCCATCGTTCTTCATGCTTTTTGATGGTCCTTGCTCTGGCTTTCAGTCAAGCTGTTTACGCTCTTCTTCCATCCCCTTCCTGGTCAGGGAACCCTGGCCAGAAAGGCTGGGCCTGTATGCTTCCCGTCTTGCTGTCACCTGCAGTTCCTAGCCCCTGTGTGTCCCTGAAGCCACTCCCCGGAGAGACAGATTTATCTATCGTGAGCTTGATGGATCTGGGGCATCTGCTCTGTGCTAGGGAGTTGTGTGCATTAGCTTATTTGATTTTAACAACCTTTCCATATTGCTGGGCTACCCGGCACTTCTGTAAGATGAGAAATAAACGCTCCCCAAATTTAGGAGTAAAAGGTATACAGCAAGATCACTAGGACGTGAATCTTCTGTTACTCTAGCTGAAGAGGTCATGTGGCTGAAGTGGATGGGGTACTTTCTAAGGGCAGCACTGAGTGTGATTACAGGGACGATGCTGAATCTCCCTGGCCTCCAGTTCCTCATAAGGAACACGGGGATGCTAGTGATTCTGCTTGCTCTCTACCACGGAGCTGTGATGAACAGGGGGCACATTGCCTGTGAAGATATTAATGTGCTTGTGTTGTTAACTGGTAGTCACCGATTGGTGAAAAGAATTTGCACCACTTGTTTTGTCTGCCCTTTTGGACTTTTTAACACATCCCAGGTCACCTTAAATTCTAGTCACCGAACATTTTGGGGAAGGCAAGATTGGGATTGCCAACGTTATTTTGCACCTCATCCTAGACCCTCCTCCCTAGTTCCCGATTCACTTTCCCCCCAGCTCAGGTTCTGCTCAATTAACAACCCAAGTCTTCATCCCTGACTTCGCTTTCTCTGGACCATGTACTTGCTGCTGTTATCACTGATATAAATGGGTTTATAGCCACCACCTTATTTTCTTCATATTTGTTTTGCCTGTTTTTTTCCCTATTCTTTCTTGCCATCTTTTGAATTAAGTACTTATTATTATAAAAAAGATCCACTTGGTAATGAGGCATTTTTTGCTATTCTTTTAGTGGTTACACTCGAAATTAGAAACTAGACCCCTGACTTGTTAAAGTCTAGTATAAATTAGTGCTTTTATCCTTTCTTGGATTATGTAAGAATCTTAGGACACGTTAACTCTTTTTACCTTCCTTCCCAACTTATTGCTATTTTCCCCATGTATTTTATTTTATTTTTTTCCCATGTATTTTAGTTTTAAGTTTCTTTTAAACCCTGAAAAAAATTAGTCTTGAGAGTCAATATTCACTTAGATTTACCTTTTCTGTGGCTCTTCACTTCTTCCTGCATTTCCTATCTTGTCGCTAGAATCATTTTCCTTCTGTCTGAAGAATACTATTTAGTATTTCGTTTTGTGCAGGTGATGAATTATCCTGGTTTTTGTTTGTCTGAAAATATCTTTATTTTTCCTTAACTTAAATGTCATGTCCCTGTTTTGCTGGGTCTACACTTCCATGCTGGCAAGTGTTTTCTTTCAGCACATAGGGAACATTTTTCCATCGTCTCTGGCTTCTTATATTTCTGTTGAGAAATTATGTGAATCTTATTTTTGCTCCTTTGCAGATATGGCTTGTTCTTTTTTTTTTTTTTTAAGATAATTTATTTATTTATTTATTTGACAGAGAGAGAGAGAGAGAGATCACAAGTAGGCAGAGAGGGGGGGAAGCAGGCTCCCTGCTGAGCAGAGAGCCCAATGCAGGGCTCAATCCCGGGACCCTGAGATTATGACCCGAGCCGAAGGCAGTGGCTTTAACCCACTGAGCCACCCAGGCGCCCCAGATATGGCTTTTTCTTATGGTTCTTTTAAAATTTTCTTTCTCTTTGATTTTCAGCAACTGCACAGTGATATACTTAAAAATAGCAGGGAATGCATCATGCTCTCAAGGTGGATAGGTTAAGGACAGTTTAAAACAGACATTTACAAAGGACTGGGCAGCACATAAGGAAACCAATAGGGGAAGCGTAGCAATGTGTTGGTGTCACCCCTCATCTTTAAGGGAAAGGAGAGGATGATTACTAGAACCTGGAAAGAGAGATTTGTGGAGGGGACCACCTTGAGAAGTACTGTATCTTTGAGGGAAGGCTACAGCCAGCCCAAGGCCACCCGTGGCACAGAGAATGCCAGGGAAACATATACCCTCACCTCACTCTCCTTCCCTCCATTCCCCAACTGTTGCTCTGCATTGGCCGAAACCAAACTCAAAACAATCGGGATGGAAGGAAACAGAAGGCTGGATGGAGAGAGGAGCTGAGGGGTGAACAGAGAGGGTATCCACGCCAGTGCTGCTCACAGACCCGGAAACTGGGCAAGAGATCTGGATTTTCCAGTGGGTGTTGGCCTCAGTCTTCTCTCGTGTATTCTTGTCCTCTTGATTACGTGGCTAAGTAATGTCCCGTTGGCTGCCCAGCTATATTTCTCTTAGGAACACTGCTTTGTTAGCCCATCTTAATATCCCTATGGGTCAGGCTTCCCTGGCTGCCATTGCAGAAATTACATCCACTTTGTTTCTTAAGCTCTGTCATCTGCCCCTGTATTATTTTGGGGTCTCTTCATCCGTGTGGTTACCAGGGATCCCGTTCCATGAAAGCCTTCAGCCCCAGCGTACAGAGGAGAGATACCACTAAGCCTCCTAATGATGCTGGTGTTCTCTTCACTAGCACATTCCTTTCCACCTTTGTAAAAGAGTGTCCTCTGGATCTTCCCTAGAACCATAATCAGCCATTAGGGGCATCTGGGTGGCTCAGTGGGTTAAAGCCTCTGCCTTCGGCTCAGGTCATGATCTCAAGGTCCTGGGATCGAGCCCCGCATCCGGCTCTCTGCTCAGCGGGGAGCCTGCTTCCCCCTCTCTCTGCCTGCCTCTCCGCCTACTTGTGATCTCTCTCTCTCTGTCAAATAAATAAATAAAATCTTAAAAAAAAAAAAGAACCATAATCAGCCATTGGATTTTCAAAATTACGTAGTACAGGGATTGGCCACGTTTCTCTGTAAAGGGACAGGTAGTAAGTCTTTGAGGCTTTGTGGGCTCTGTGGTCTCTGTTGCAACAATTCAACTCTGCTACTGTAGCATGAAAGCACCACAGACAATATGCAAATGGATGGGCATGGCTGGGTTCCAACAAACTTTTATTTATAAACACTGAAATTTGAATTTCATATAATTTTCATGTGTCATGAAATATTATTCTCCTTTTGAATTTGTTTTCAACCACTTAAAAATAGAAAAATCCTTTTTAGCTCACGGGCAGTACAAAAATCTGTGGTGGGCCAGATTTGAGCCACGGGCCTCAGTTTGCCAGTCCCTGATTTAGTAGGTTATATTGGGGAAAACTCTGTTTTTTTTCCTCTTCTCTACTCTTAATGCTGCACAGAACACTTCTAAACACCAGATGGGTGGGTTTATTCCCACACTGACCAATTCTTCTACACCATCTGGGTGTCCTACAATCAATTCAGCTCTGACACTATCTACTTGGAATCAACATCAGAACCCACAAATTAAGGGCTCAGTCCTGCAAGACCGCCCTTCCTTCAGACACCAGCTGCAAGTCCCAGACTGTCACCTGTATTTCTGACTGACCGGCTCTAAATTGAAGTTCCTACAACCCCCTCCTTGGATTTGATAAGTTGCTGACAGCTCGCAGAAACTCAGAGGAACACTTACTTACATTTACTGGTTTATTATATAATACAGAAGATGATAAAGGATACAGATGAATAGCCAGATGAAGGAGGTACGCGAGATGAGGTCAAGAAGGGTCTCAAGCACAGGAGCTTCTGTCCCTGGAGAGTTGGGGTGTGTTACCCTTCTGGCACGAGGATGCTTTTAGCAATCTGGAGGCTCTTTGAACCCCATACTTGGGGAAGGATGTTTCTGGAGACTTCATCGCTTAAGCATGATTGATTATGAATTCATTTTTCAGCCCCTCTCCTCTCTCTGGAGAATGGGGATGGGGTGAAGCTGAAAGTTCTAAGTTTCAAATCATGGCTTGGTCTTTCTGGTCACCAGCCTCCATCCAGGAGCCCACTCAACGTTGCCTCATTGGAACAAAAGACACTCCTATCACCAGGAGATTCCAAGAGCTTTAGGAGCCCTGTGTAAGACATTCCTATCATTCAGGAAATTATGAGGGTTTAAGGAGCATGGTGTCAGGAACCAGGGTTAAAAACAAACATTAGTAGAAACTGAGGGTAGAGACATATATGTATGTATATATTCCTTATGATTTCGCATACATCCATGATAGCATCCCCACTTTTCTGAGCATTTTGGTTTTTTTCCTTGCATAAATTGCCAAAGCAGTGTTACCTTCTCTCTTGACAGCAGTGTATCAACCTTATCTTCTGGGGCCCTCGAAGGGTTAAGTTACATCTTAAGTCATGAGATGGGTCCCGATATTGACAAGTTACCCCCCAGTCCAATCTCATAGTCTACTTGCCTGGCACAGACTTTCACTCTCAGGATTCACTCCCAGACACATTCTCCCATTGTTGCCAGTACATGTTAGCCACGTCCTTTAGGCACAACCTCTCTCCTCCCTCAGCTAGTGCAGGCTGTGGTCTTGCCCTAAATACAGGGCCGATGGCCTATAGCGCAGGTGGAGACAGGTGCTAATGGGACCCTAACTTCCATCAAGGGGAAGTGGGCCATTTTTGTAGCTCCAGATGATACAAGGGAAGCAGGTGGCTCTCCAGGGCATCTACCCAGGGAGCCTCCTCCCGGGTCATAGAGATCCTTCCTTTTCTAGACACAGGAGTCTTGCCCAAGCTTAGAATCCAGCCTGTTTGGAAGTTCTATCTCTCTTACAGTTAGGTCCTGGTCTTCAGTGCTGGAGATGGGTGTTTCTTGAAATGCTGCCAAGTGCTGCTTGCTTCCAGGTGCTGACAGATCCGAGCCTGTCATGTTCTCTCCTCAGCGCATCAGGGGGAATTGAGTAAAAGCGACTCAATCCCACAGTTCTAATAATCACTCTTTTCCCATACTTCTCAAGTTGTCAGAGATGTGACATCAGCTCAGAGTCCCCTTCCTTCGGTGTCCCATCCCATCTCACAACGAGTGGTGGGGTTCGTATTCCCATCCAGCTGGGGAGGGGTTCCCCTCCACACTCCCATCCTGTGTCTATTTCTAGGGCCACTGCCAGGAGCAACTGTGTTAGATCCGGTCCCCAGAAAGAGAGCCTGACATGTGAATTCTGGTGACAGTGATTTATTGGGATGGACTCTCAGATGAAGGGTAGTGAGGGAAGCAGGACGGGGCTGAGGGAAGAAAGCTCAGCTCGATGTGGTCTCAGCTGGAGACTTGGCTATAGTAAGAATTGTCCGCACAGTTGGTTGTACCTTGAGGCAGGAAGCTGGCTCTTTGAACCTCAGTCATCACTGACCACTGGCTGCTCACCAGAGAGGGTCCAAGAGCCATTCTCCAGCAAGGGGCGGCTGTGAGCCACCCACAGCCCATAGTCCCAGGGTCTGGGTCATGGGAGCACTGGTCAGTAGGGAGGATCTGAGCAGGGTACCAACAGTATTCCCTACAAACCTGGAGAGCCTGTCGATTGCATTATTTAGGAGCATGGACTTAGGAATCAGACAGACCCAGCTTTGGATCCTGGCTCTCCCGCTTGAGTTGCTGTGGTAGGATCTGTAAAATGAGAATAATTATGCTGCTGCATATATAGGGTTGTGGGAAAACTCAAGTCAAATAATTCATGTAAGGCACTTGGCATTTTTCCTGGCATGTAGCAATAAGTATTGGTTGTGAAGTTCTTGTAATTATTATAAATTTTATTTACTGAAGCACTTCATAATACTCGGTACTCCAAAATGTTGATGCCGCATGGGTTGATTACAACTAAATAAATGGATATTCTTTGCTAAGCAGCTATTGGGAAAAAGTTCCCCTAGGGGACCTTCTGTGAGAGGAAGGAGAGATGAGTGTGTCCCCTTCCATAACAATGACTGCCAGCTGTCCTTCCTCCTCACGTTCTCCCAGGGCGGGATGTTTGTCCCCCTAGGGCCCCGCTGCAATCTCTGTAGCTCCCTTTGGTCCTTGAGGACCCCCTCAGCCCCAGGCTTGTGTTTTATACTGACAATCACAGGGTCCCCCCACATGGGATGGAATGAAACCAGAGCTGAGAGACCCATCTCAGGCCTGTTTACATTTCCCAGAAGACCTTGGATGCCAACATGGTTTTAAGATCCCAGGGCAAGGGTGGCCCGTCTAAGAATGGAAATGAGAGCATACTAGCGCCAAAGGTCACAATCAGGTCTTTGACAAGGAATTGGGTATTTCTATTTTTTAAACGGATTGGGCCACATCAAGGGATGTGGGCCTCTTTTAAGTCCGGCATCGGCATGATCCATGACGACCATGCTTATTCTTCATACCGATGGGAAGGGATCGGCCATAGTATCGAAGAGGAATGAACGAATCAGTGAGTGGGGAGAGACCCCCTGACTCCTGCGTTTGCTTTTGAGACCATGGCCTCTCTCTAGGCCCGGTTCCTCAAGGCCTGTGGGGTGGCACCAGCCCTAAGTTCTGATATTTGTTCATGATGTACGTCCATGCAGCCCACCCACGCTTCCTGTTATCGGTTCTTGAACCGATATCGCTATCGCTTAACTCGTGCACCGCTGAGCTTGACACTAGTCAGCGATGATGCTGTTTCCTATTCCGGCAAGCAGTGAGGGGAGGGGGGTGGGAAGAATGAGATTTGGTTTGTGTTTGTTGTGTTTTTCCAAGCCCGTGTGTGGCTTTTGGGGATTCTGTCATCCAGACCTATATTGGGGATGACGTTGACAGCAGTCTCCAGTAAGACCGAGAGCGTGTCACCTTTGCATTGGGTGTCATTAGGCATTTCTTCTGCCATCCTGCTTGTGCCTACTGGTCTTTGATTTCCTTGGCTTAGCACAACCTTCCCCTGCGATGCTATCCTATGGGGGTAATGGCTGATTTCATGTGCTTTATTTTCCCAAACAGACTTTGCTGTCTGTCCTATTTCTCCATAAAAGCGATTGTAGTTATCTGACCACAAGTTCCTACTTGGGTTTGGAAAATCCTGTTCTTTGAGGTATGGGGCTGAGGAAGAATGTGTGCGT
Organism: Potos flavus; assembly: GCA_028534135.1. Classification (NCBI taxonomy): domain Eukaryota; kingdom Metazoa; phylum Chordata; class Mammalia; order Carnivora; family Procyonidae; genus Potos; species Potos flavus. The sequence continues at coordinate 139,534,917 of CM052898.1, read as the reverse complement.
GTGCATGTGTGTGTATGCACACACGTGTGAGCACACACACACATTTCAGTCCTAAGACACATATTGAATGTCTGTGATGGGCTGTAAGGTTACAAAGAGGAATACAGCAAAGATCCTACCCTCAGGGAGCTCACAGTTTGGGGCCTGAAGAGGGGAGAAGGGTAATAGTAAGTTCTAAACAGCATTGCATATTACAACAGAGAATGTCCAGGAACATATTCGAGCACCCAGGAAGAATGTCACTCTCCCAGAAGAGTCAGAGAAGGCTTCCTGGACAATGTGCTATGGAGCTGAGTCTGGAGGAAAGAGTAAGAAACTTTTTGGGGAACTACGAGGAATGGACAGTGGGAGTAGCACATACAGAATCAGGGAGGCAGTCTTGGCTGAGGAGAAAGAGCATGGCCTGGTCCCACATCAGAACTGGGTCCGGGGCAATTGGCTTCAGCTGCCGGTGCCTATTAGCTCATTCAAAAGTAGAAACTTCAAGAAGGTTGTTGCCGAGATTACATAGAGGGGCTAGCCAGTGCATGCTCGTGGCAGCTTCTCAGTAAATGGTATCTCTCTGGCACCCGGGCCCTCTGTCAGAAGTTGGGGTGTTGGGTGGGGAAGCATTGCAGGAGATGCAGCTGCAAAGGTGAATGTGACCAAGTCACAAAAGGCGTTTTGGGGGGCATCACACACAGTCTCCTGTGGGGGATGAAGTGAACTTACGGACTGACTTGTGGGGTTTTACAAACCCCTTGACATTCACCGTGGCTCCTGTAGGAGGTGAGGCTCCCTTTGGTGGACAAGAGGAGCCATCGCCGGGCTTGAAGCAGAAGCCTGGAGGGATCTCACTCCCAGTTCTGAGCTATCGCTGTGCGGGTGGCCTTATGAAAAGTCAGAGCAGAAGAAAGAGGGCGTCCAGAGGCAGGCAGGTGTAGAAGCACAGGGGGAGATACGACATGGGGGTAGGAACAGAGAAGAGGGAAGTGATTTTAGAGCTAGTAAAGTTGGAGTATTTCAGGAGTTAAACTGGACGGGATTTTATGGCTGGTCAGAGTTTAACTTTGGGCTTCGGGTTTCTGGTCACCTGGTGCCATGAACCAGGACAGAGAATGCAGGGACAGGAGCAGTTTGTGGGGGAGGGAACACGATGCTCTCGCTTGAGACATGATGAGTCTGGGCTTGCTGTGACTGCCTAGGTCTGGAGCTCGGGGCAGAAGTTTGTGGGGTTAGTTTGGGTAGAGATCTGGGAATGTTCAGGGGGCAGAGGGACATATGGATGTGGTGACTCACAGAGAGTGTTGAGTATGAGGAGACAGAGGGCAGAGCTCTGGAAAACCCCTTTCTTTTGGGGAGCTCATGTCGGGGCAGAAAAAGAGCAGGCCCGGCTGAAGGGGAAGGTGGGGGTTCATAGGAAGAGGACAACCGAGAGAGTGATGTCCCAGAGGCCAGCGAAGGAGAACATTGCAAAAAGGCAGAAGTCAACAGTGTCAGATGCAGTAAAGAGAGCAAGAGAGCTGAGGCAAAAAGCCGTTTCGGTGGGCTTAGTGAGTAGTGATTAGTCATGGGGTGCAGGGCTCACTGCATGGGGAGCGAGTGTAGGTTCACTGGAGTGGCTAGTCCTGAGATCCAGCTGTGTGAGGTTGAGCAATGAAGGGTTAGGGAATTGGTGTTGGTAAGAACACAAACCTTGCACGCACGTGTGTGTGTGTGTGTGTGTGTTTGAGTGTGTAAGAAGGGAAGAGAGAGATCATTGTAACCATGTATTATGTTGCGGAGTAACTTCTCAATAACATCCCCACATCCTCACTTAGTAGTCTGTTTGTTTTTAGAAGAAATCTCGCCGAGTCCATTGTGCGGAAAGTGGCGTCGGGTCAGCGGCGCGCGAACGGGAGGAATGGAATGCCCGCATTGTGTCGCCCGCTGGAAGCGGCAGCCGGGCAGAGACGGTGCCCGTGGGCTTCTACACGGAGCGGAGGGGAGATGACTGCGCCGAGCCGCATGACTACTTCAATGTCCTGAGTTACAGGAGCCTTGGAAGCTTCAGCTTCCCGGCCGAGACGGGTTAGCTGCCCGAGGCGTCATCGGGGAGACGCGTTCCAGTGTCTGCGGTTCCAGGGGCGTGCGTGAGGGTCTGAGGTCTCCGACACTGCCATGCGTGCACGCGAGTGTACGTGTAGCTGACTGACTGAATGCCATCCTCTTCTCCGCATTTCCTCTGCCCCCTCCCTTCCCTTCCATTGCGGCAGCCCCAGAGGGAGCAGCTCGTATCTTGATTCTGAGTGCAAAGTTAAACACAAATGACTTGGTTTGGAATCTAGCAGGTGGAACTGACCCTGGGGCTCTGAGAAATGCCTTCCCCCTAGCAGCACTGGGCGGGGCTTTGGGGGTCTGGACACTGGCAGAGTCTTGTGGATGGTGATGATGATGAAGAGGATGACAGTATGACTCATCTCATTTCTCACAGTCATTTTCATCAACATTCACACAGTCAGAGCATTTTAAGAACAACGCATGGTACTGGCTTTCATGGAGAGGTTCGAGCATGACTGAACGGCGCTTTCGGATCTCAGCCCTTTTAGACCTTACACTTACCTGGGGGTAATGACCTTTCCATTAAAGGTGGTAAGAAGACAGGGATATGAGACCCAGGCCTTTGGGAAGAGGTGCTGCTGCAGGCTGAGGCGGTCAGGATAGGCTTGTCCGGGGTGAAGTGGCCTGGGAGGATGGCGGGAACAGCGAGGCTAGCGTGGTGAGAGCCGGAATTTTGTCTAGGGAGAGCCAAGAAACTGAACAGAACTGCTGAAATTCCCACATGGAAGATCCCGGCACCAAGGGAGCCTGCAGACCTTCGGGTTTTATTCCTCAGGCAGATAGTTCAAGTCTCCTTCTATTGGCTGTGCTCAGAGTCTGGGGATGGGCGGCTGCAGGGGACCCGAAGCTTTCCAGATGCCTGCCGGGGACGTGTGCAGGAGTGCGGTGTCCACTGTGGGAGCTGCAGCCTAGGCCCTGGCCAGGACCCACCTTTTCTCTATCAATCCACTCCTGAGCCCGGGAGGAAAGAATCTGTGTCCCACCAAAAGGAAAACATAGATTTTTAAAACAGAGACTCTTCCGGGGAGGGAGGGAATGAAAAGAGGGTGATCGAGTGTTTAAAGATGAACACCCTCTCCCTAGCTGCTCTGAGCCCTTAAATCCACCCCCCCCCCGAGCACTTCGTGCTGGGTTTGGGTGGCATTTAAGCGCTGGTTTCCCTTTAACTGGCATCCTGGTCTTTATCACGCCACCTGTCTCCTGCAGGAGTGAGGAGGGAGGCCGTGCTCACAGGTGACAGGTTTCGTAACTGAGCGAGAATGCCAATGGCTGGAATCAAGCACCACTCTGCCCCCTCAGAATTAGGCAGGCTGAGCAAGAAGACATTTCAACTCCTACTCCTTGGATTTGTATTTGGATTTTTCTCACTTCTCTACCAAATAGGTATGTGGTTAGGAGTGATGAGCTGAAATCTGTCCCAAGGGGTAAGTCCTTTGGAAGATGGACACGTGTAAAGTGCTGTTAGGCACCATGACGGTTCGCCACACTCTTCTTGAAGAACTATTGCAAACTGCTGGCGAGCAGAACACAATTCATGGACTGCAGATGAGCTAAAATGTAAAGATAAAAAGGGAGTGGCAGTTTGATTGGGAGGAGATGTCTACTGGGTCAAAGCTAGACTGAGAGTTACAGTGTTATAAAACGTGATTACAGGAACTGGGAAATATCTACAAATACCATTCGGATGGTGATATAAGTACAAAAGGACCCATGGATGTTATAAATGGGCCAGGTTCCTAAGATGAGATTGAATGAGACAGAAAATAAATTTTAAAGTGGAATTCACCGAACTGGATTTCCCATGGAGAACCAGAGAAGACTGTCCCCTAAAAGCCAGGTTCCTAGAGGCACGTCCTGTCCAGCCATCCTCCATGGGTAGCCGTCTAGTGTGCGAGATGTGGTTAGCCTGCATTGAGATGTACTGTGTTAGAAGTGTAACACACACACACCAGATTTTGAAGGCTTATTGTGAATAATAAGAATATAAACTATGACATTAGTAATTTAAAAATATTGATGACATGTTGAAATGACAGTATTTGGGATATATTTGGTTCAATAAAATGTTATTAAAATTAATTTCACCTGTTTATTTTTACTTTGTTACTATTGCTCCTGGAAAAATCTAACATTGCATATGTGGCTCCCATTTCATTTTTTTTGGACCATGCATCCTTGGACCCTAAACTCGAGCCAAGCAGGCACCAGGGACGGGTGTCTATCTCTGACTGGTGGTCTTTCTTTTTTTCTCTGATTTGAGATAGGGTTTGAGGAGGCTTTTCCCTCTTACCGTGTCTTTTGAAAAACATGTAGGAAGGGATTAGAGAGGAAATGGAGGTGGGAGAACGTTAAGAGCGCACAGGAAGTGATCCTAAGCTCTCTCGGATCCCCTCTTGGATTTCATGATAGGAGAAGGGGAGAATAAATGAATTAATGAATGAGAGTTTGGGGAGGAAAAAATATACCGATTCTCAACCCTTTATTACTCCATATTCGAAGCCTGAGCATATAGAGCTTGATCTATAATCCAGAGAATTACCCTGAACAAATATGAGAAAGTTTGAGTCATGGAGCTTTGAGATAGATGATCTTCATGAGTAGGCAGGGTTTTCCTGGGCAATTTTATTTCTCGACTCCTTCCTTCTCACCTGTGAGCCCTTGGAGATGCGTCATCACACACTCAGGTTCCTACAGATCCCGTCAGTGCTGAGCTGGGCAGGCAGGGTGGCTCTGTGTGCTGCAAACATGTGGCAGCATGCTGGTGGGCACGCCGTACCCACAAAGACGAGGGACTCAGCAGCATGGCTGTGGCTGCCAGCGGTGGGGGGTGAATTTTGTTCCATCTTCTGGTTCTTCCCAGTCCTGCTTCATGCTGCAACTAGTAAACTTCCATATCCGCTCGCTCCAAGATCCATCTGCCAAGAGGCCTAGATGAGTCTTAGGTGTGCAAGAGCTGAGCTTTCAGGAAATCAGAATTCAAATAGGTACTTTGATGTTCGATGGAATTTTTTTTTGGCAGAAGGTAGAGTCTAGGACAATACTATCCAACAGAACTTTCTGTGATGATGGAAATGTTTCGTATCTGTGCCATTCAATATGGCAGCCACTAGCCACACGTGGCTACTGAGCACTTGAAATGTGGCTAATGTGACTAAGGAACTGAATTTCAAATTTCATTTCATTTTAATTAACTTAAATGTAGATAATGACATGACTACTATATTAGACATCACAATTCTAGTGATTCCCATGCATATGAAGAAAACACAGAAGAGGTATGTTTACTAGCCATTGGAAGGGTCTACAGATGCTATGCATTTGAAAGGTCTACCACCAGGAATAAACATGGAGGTCCTCTTCTATTCTCCTGTGTCCTTCTTTTTTTTCCCCGTGTTCTTCCTTTGATCAAAACAAAGCAGGAGGCCAAAAGCAGGCTGTGCATTTGTTTATTTCAGACTCTTCCCAAAAGGTATCTGAAGTAGCTAAGGGATCCAGTTCATGTCAACAAGGTCATGGTTGTCAAAAGATTTGCAGCTCGTAGGTGTTGTGCAAGAGGATTTGCCCTGAACTACAGCCATTCTGACTTCATGTGAAGAATGCTTCCTCTGGTGCTAAAAGTCTAATTGATTTTGCAGAGATCAAAAGAGAAGTAGCTAGGATGCGTTGTGGAAGGAGAGGATACTTGGTTAAGTGCTAAGTGCTGCTATTTAGCTTTACGATATCGGACAAGCCACTTAACCTCCTGATCATTATAAATGTTTCCTCATTTGTAAAATGGTGATAATAATATCTACTTCTTAAGGTTCTTGGGAAGATGAAGAAAATGTGGTTGGATCTTTGTAAGCTATAAAATGCAGAATCAGTGATCTCATTATTGTGCCTGGCTCTGCTGCTGATGCCACAGAGGTCCCCGAGGGGGCATCAAACCTTGTTGGGAGCAACCTGGGGATCTGGGATTACCAAACTCTTAAAAACTGGGATGTAAGGAATGCTAAGAGTTGCAGATATATCCTTGGGGTCTGCAAGTTCTCTGTATTTTAAAATTTTGTGTTTTAAGTGAAATAAACTTTTAAGAGGTCAAATATATCCTGGATATTGATGCTTTTTTTAAAAAAATAGGGTATTGTCATTGCCTTCAGTCTCCATATTTGTGTTTACAATTAAGTAGATCTCAGGTCAGGAAGGTTTAACTCATAGATGATTCATTTGCTCCAGGAGGGTGGAATAGGGGAAGATTTTGCCATAGACGAAATAGTAGGAAAGTGGGAGGAGAGTTGTGTTCATTTTGTACACTTTAGGGATGCCGTCTGCAGAAGGACATGGGCCAAAGCAGCCAGTCCACCCTACCTTGTGAGCAACAAAGCATCATCCAACATATGAAATTGTTATTTTAAATTATTAAAATAAATAATCCATCAAGATGCCATTCGGGTTCACAAAAATCAAATACAGGCAAACCTTGCATCGTGAAATGTTTGCTTTTTTCTTCTGTTCTACTTCCTAGAGTATCAGGAGAACCTAGGGGTTCAGTAACTGAGTTGCAAGAAGTCAATATTTAAATTCATAGAGGTCACCTTTCAGCCCAGAGTTCTCCTTAAGACGCTCCCCATCCCAAGCCCCAGCCTAGGCATCTGTGTTCCTCTCCCGGGTGGGAACGTCCGTCCACACTCGCCTCCTCCAACCCAAGGCCTGAAAGTCTTTGGGAGTCCCCAAACTCAACTGCTTATTCCTTGGACCCTTCTCTGACGGTGTACCCTGCCATATATCTTTCTGTTGGTTGATGAACTTTCGTGGCACCGACAGTCTGAATGGAACAACCTAGCTCTTGATCTTATAGGAGTCTTTATTCCTAGTTGTTCGATTTCAAGGCTTACCAGCATTAAAGTAATTTTCTTCTTTCCCTTCACAAACTGTACAACATTGAGTGAAATATAGGTGCTTACTGAAGACTTTGTGAATTTACTTCAGTCGCGTTGACTGCCCAGGGACAAATATGTATGTTTTCTCCATCACGCCAGTAATTTCTGTGAGGATCATGAGGTTAGAGAGCTCCTATGGGTAGGGCTGCATATGAGAAAGGGACTATGGGCCAGATAGGAGCCTCTTGGGGATCCCCAAAGTCATCAAATGGGGACATATTTTGAGCCACGAGCTTTCCTTGGATACAAGGGTAGAAGGGCGTAGTGTCACACGATTATTTCCACAGGAGGCAAATAGATACTGATTCGCACATGGGAAGGAGAAAAAAGAAGTGAATCATGGGGCGCCTGGGTGGCTCAGTGGGTTAAAGCCTCTGCCTTCGGCTCCGGTCATGATCTCAGGGTCCTGGGATCGAGCCCCGCATCGGGCTCTCTGCTCAGCAGGGAGCCTGCTTCCCTCTCTCTCTCTGCCTGCCTCTCTGCCTACTTGTGATCTCTCTCTCTCTCTCTCAAATAAATAAATAAAAATCTAAAAAAAAAAAAAAAGAAGTGAATCAGTTTAGACAGCGGTAAATGAGTGACAGGCTCACATGTGAGTTTTGGACAGGGAGAGGAAAATGCCCAAATTTGCCCTATGAATCCCTAAAGTGATTTCAATATCAGCAATTCTGGGATTCTTACGTCTTGTATCAAGGGGACTGATGTGTTGAGAATTTCTCTGGCCTTTTAGGTATAATCCTCAATTTGGATAATCTCCACCTAGACCTTGATCACAGGGTATGAGAGAATCCAAAAGACCATCTAGAACAGTAGCCTTGCCACAGTGTAAAGAAGACGCAATAGGAAACCCAGAGAAGAGTTTTTTTTTTTAATTATTCCTTCATATTCAAACTTCACAAACAGTGTGAACTTGTACAATACCTCGGAAAGTGAAACTTACAAAAAAAGTGCTGGTAACATTTAAAAAAAAACAACAAAAACCCCAAAAAACAAACATCATTCTTAGCAACATCAATTACTCTTCCACACAAAACAGAAACCTTGTAAAATTTATTTTCGTATTTTTAAGGCGTAATACTTCCGTATAAAGTATATGCAAGAGATAAAACTTCACAGTATTCCAAAATGTCACAATAATAATAATAATATAATAGTATAATGAAGCGCTACAGTTAATTTTTCTTTTTTTGAATGTTTTTTTTTTCCTGTTTAAATAACAAATACAAGTCACAGGTAAATATACGTGAGAAAAATACGAGGCTAATATTAAATGGCAGGTAAGGATACTGTCACTGTAAGAAAAAACTGGCAGGATGTGTGTATTTAGTCTATATTTTAAAGCACTTGATAGAAAAGGCGTATGCAAGGTTTTTCAAAACAATTTTTTGTTTGTTTGATAACTGACAACAATTTTAAGAGTATAATGAGGAAAAAAAAAAGGAACAAACTCCCTCTCAAAACTATTGACCTGCTCATCCCAAACCACGCATATACTGATGGATGGATGTGTGTGTGTGTTTTTCTGTATACATGGGTTTACAGGGTACACGGATTGATACAAGCAGTGTTCCATGCCCACCTGCAAAGATCAGAGGGGACAGTCTCTGCAGTCATCGAGCCCAAGCTCCTGTTGGGAAATTATTCTTTCAATTTAAAGCTCGTTCTTTCCTTGCCTTTCCCTCTTTCCAAACTCTTCCCCAGTTCCCAGGTCCTCGGTCTGAAAAGACAATCTGGTTAGAAAAGTTGCCCTCCATTCAAAGGTCACTGGGAAATAGATACTGCGTGAACAGTGACACCCACACGGACGTTGAAAATACCACTTGGACGAATGAATGTGTGCATGTGTGTGTGTGCGTGCATGTTTGTGTGTACAGTAGCAATTGCAAAAAAGGGACCATATTCCTTTCCATACTAAGATACAATGTGATAAGAAACATTTCTGTGCGGGGAAGAGGGCTTCTTTGAATCTTATCACAACACTGTGGCGGGGAAATCAGGAAATAGGTTCACCTTTCAGCAGTCACCACAGTAAACTTCATTGAGAACGCACGTGCCCGGACGTCTGGTCTGTGCACGTGTGTGTTAACAGCTAGCCATTCAGCCAACAGGTAACAGAAAGACAGCAGATAGCAAAACACGTCAATAAGGTGCTCAAAGAAAAAAGTGGCACCCACTCCTCGAATGGATGGCCACGTTAAGGTGCTTCAAAAAAGTTTTTTTTTTTTTCAGTTTTTATTTCAAACATTAAGAGAGTACTGCTTTGCACACGGTAGTTCTGAGCCAGGCCAAGGGTTTTGAGATTTCTGACATCTTCCATCGAAAAGGGCTTTCACTGTAGTTTTATTCAGTTTGTCGTGGGTCACTTGAGTCTAAAGAATTTTTTTAATGGCCAAAAACTGAAATCAAATTAACAGGACTAAAAGAAATAACAGATGAAATGGTATAGAACATTACTGCATTCCCATCGGATCAAGATGGTTGCGCCCATTTTTCCTCTTTCGCTAACACTGTTCCTTTTTTTTCTTTGTTACAATCCATTCCTTGTGAACATACAGAAATAACCAAAATCACTGCAAGTGGCTGTTTTTATTTTTTGTGATCTGTTGCAAGAGTCCAACCTTGTTTCCTCTGCTGCTGTTCGTGTAGCATCTGTAATGAGCATCTGGATTTATAAAGAGCATCTGATTTTGTTATGTGCACGTGTGTATATATGCACATATACACACCTATACATGTATAATATATACACTATATATATGTGGATATATATAGGAAGTGTGTATACATTTATACATAATATAGTGTATATTGTTTCAACTGGAGATAAACTGAACTGGGTTCAGACACTAGCACATGTTTATCTTTCCCCTGCTCCCTCTGTTGTACATTTTAAACAGTCTGGAGCTTTTATTTATTTTTTAAAGTGCATTTTCAATGCAGAATAACTGTAATCCACTGATTCCTTGGAAAACATTTTTGATGAGAAGAAGCTGACGGTTCTCAGCCCCAAGCAAGAGAAACCTGGGTTTGGTCGTGCCGGGGGCTGACGTGGCAGTGCCAGGCTTGTGCCTGAGTGATTACTGGGCATTCTGGACTCCGGGCACCTAGCAGCAGCAGCAGCAGCACCGTTACGAGAAGGCGGAGAACAAAGAGGAAGAAGGAAGGAAAGCTCAGATGAGGAAGGATGGGTTTGCGGTGTGTTTGCAGGTCGGAATTGCTCACTTCGTATGGGTTTGTGCAGCTCCTGCTTGGCTTCGGCTAAGAGATGCCATCTAGTCCCTTCCCCGCCAACTGACACCAACCTCCGGACGCCCCCCGCGGCCGCACGCTCGAGCATCGCTCCAGCGTCCCCACTCCCCAGGCTGACTTCTGTGTCCGTTCCCTGTGGGTATGTGAGTGCCAGCATCAAGTAGGAATAAGGCACCAGAGAAAGCAAAATGTTACAAAAAGATGCAAAACCCCGTTTCAAAGAGCCTCTCCCATTGCTTCATTAAAATATTGCATGTGATACCATTCATTTGTGTGTACTTAAAGTGTGTCAAATGCAGTCTCTGGAAGGGAACTCAAGGCCCTTCAGCACCAGAGAGCTATAGGAATGCACCTTTTATCGAAACACACCCACTCCCCCACCCCCAGGCCCACCCCATGCCACACTCAAAAGCACCAAATCTGGAGAACAAGGCTGCTTGCCATTGCTCACCTCATTTGTGGTAAAAATGAGAGAACTGTATGAAAGAGAATTGTCAGGAATCGCTCTAAAGTCAAATGGGTTCAGGCTGTCATGTATCTGCTTAGGTAATGCTCTAAACGTCCAAAGAGCATCACGAAGGGGTTGACCCGTCTGTGTTAATATTTAGGGGGAATGTGTTAAACGAAAATTACTTCGCAAACGATGCCCAAGTCCTCCACTAACACTTCAACCTCCCCTATTTTTTTTAAGCACTGTAAAAAGGAAGAGGTTCGCCTAGCTATAAAAGGAAAAAATGAAGGCACATGATTTTATTCGGTCCCACAATCCTTAAGAAAAATGGTATTTTGCAAGTGTGTGTGTGTGTGTGTGTGTGTGTGTGCGCGCGTGCACACACATGAAATGGGAGTCCGAGGGCCATAGGGGCAGTAGTCCAAGGGAAGTAGGAAAAGGAGAACAAGAGAGAATTTTGAGACAGAGAGAAGAAAGGAGAAAGGAGGAAATGGAGGCCTCTCTTCAGCTTTCTGTCATTGACAGTCTCAAGATTTGGCTGCTTTAGGGTCCAGAACGGAATTTGTTTGTCTTGGTCTAGAAAGTGCCCCCAGTTAAATATCTCCAGTTAATCATGTTACAGCTTTTGGTGTTTCCCTTTTCCCTTCCCTCCAGCCAAATGATTTAAAAAAAAAAAATCACAGTTTTTAAAAATTATTTTTTCAATGTTGAAAAAATATGGAAAGCTATTGAACAGCCTTAGGGCACTCTGCCTCTCCGTCTTCACAGTGAGCAGATGGATGGACAATCCACAGAATCAAAGATGAGGCAGACAAGATCCCTTGTGCTAGATGGTCCCTTGCCCTACCTTCCCCATTTCTTTCAACTGGATCCTTCCTCCCTCCAGCCCGTCCACGGAATGTGGGCTGCTGAGAAAGGCAAAGCCATTCTGGAGAGCGATGGTAACGGAAGGGTCTTAGACGCCGGACGGTGGAGGCGTGGGGAGGCTCACTCCTCCTCCGGCGGCGGCGTAGCAGTGTGCCCTCCGAGCAGCCTGGCCACAGACGGGGAAAGCCTGGCTGCCCGCTGAGACACTGAAGTCCCATCACATCTCCTTCATGAGACCTCAGCCCTCAGGCTCACGGCCTTGCCGCTTCTCCTTGCGTCCCAGCTGGCCCCCAGTCCTGAAGAAGGCAGTGATCCAAGACGGAGAGGCAGAGCCGACCGGCTCTGTCCTATGAGAAAGGGCTACGGACAGTGGGATTTCGGAAACAAATTGAACTTTGGTTTTCTTTTTCGAACCGTAAAAATTAAAGCAGGGCTTCAGTGGCGTGCATCATCTGACAGCTGTTCTAGTTTTTTTCTCATTTGGCAAGGCTAAGGCAGGAGGGAAGAGAAAAGGGGTTTCCCATAATTGGTCGAAGACACAGGGTGGTAAAATGCTTCCACACTTAAACTCACAGTCCAGTGTTTTTGACATTTCATAAATAGCTTTTTTTTCTCTAAAAAAAGAATAAAACAAGAACAATCCCTTTACTTACTCATCTGAAACAAAATAAACAGCAGTGGGTACAAACTTCTTCTTGTAACAATTACAAAAAACAACAATATAATCCCAACTTTTAACACGCATCTTGAATCAGTTATTTTTTTTTTTTTTTAACCTCAAAACTGCAGCATATCCTTAAGGGCAAACTTTTCGATTAGTTTTTTTCTTTTTTTTTTTTTTAAATAATGTCTTCACCAAAAAAACAGTCTTGTACCAATAAAATGCATTCAAAAATAGAAAATATTACACAACAAAAATATGTATCCTTCCTTTCCAAAAAAGATTCTTCACAAAAAAATGTAGAAAAAATTCCAACAATTTCTTTCCACTCCTAAACATTAATTTTCAGTCTAGGGCACAATTAGTTATTGATTTAAATGTCTGTTTTTGCATAAAACATGGAAGATGCAAAACAATTACTGTATTAGGATTGTGTAGTTACATCCACTCCCACCCCGACTCCAAAACAAAACCAAACCAGAAAAACCCAGCAAACTTTAAACAAATGATACAGTCACTTGGCTAGGCAAATTATCTCCATCTTTCCTCTCACTGTGCATTTGTATGGGTTAACTGGCTCTGTTGGTTTTGGGAATGCTGAAGAAGGGGGATGGGCTTGGAGTCAAGAGGTTCTTTACCACTGGCTGATGTTCTAAGGAGTCGTGGACGGTCTCCCATGATGAGGGCCAACCCACTGAAATCCTCACGGAGAAAAGAAACACGTGAGGTACTCCATGGACAGAGGACTGAATTGCGTGCAGCTGCGGATTGTACCCATATCTCTATACAAGCCAGTTTTTCAACCATAGCACATCTCCCCCTCCGCCCCCCAAAATGGAGCCCAAGCATAGGATAAAAAGGTGATAGAGAGTTCCAGAAGTGCTGGGTTTATTTCCTCCATAGTTGCCTCTCCCACGTTTAACCCCTTTGGCTTTCACTGGAACCATGGGAAGATCTCTGATCTGAAAGGAGTGCCCCATGTCCCCCATCCCCACTGAGCCCAGGCGTCTTCTTTATTTTCGGCATTGTAACTTCTAGGATTTATCTTTCTTATCTGATGAAATTTCTCTTTCATGTGAGATAGATTTTGTCTGTGTATTCAGTAGGAATAGGTGGTTTTTCTCATAGCTTTTTTTTTTTTTCCTGTTACTTATTTGGTTGCTGGTTTTTTCTTTGTGGTTTTTGTTCTGTTTTGTTTTTGAATTTTTGAACAGTGAAATGTGTCCAATTTTATTTCCAGTGCATTAAACAAATTTTAAATTAAAAAAAGAAATAAAACTTTTCCCCCATCCTTCTAAAGGAAATGACTGATAAAAGTACAATATCATAAAATCAGGCATCGCCAAAAATAGCATGATGTGCAACCTCAATTACATCAAAGAAAAACAAACAGACAAACAAAAATTAGAGAACATAAGCATGAAGGAGCCAAGACTATATAATCCCAACTATGGTATGATTGGCAAGCACTGGTTAAAAAATAGGTAAGGCTACTCTTAGATTTCTAACTCAACATAGTTAACCACTGCTCTTCTGTCTTTTCCTTCAACTCTTAATCTTTTACTCACTAGCTCTTTATATCTTTAAAACGAGCAAATTTGTTTTTATATTTTTGGTCTACAGTAGAATTACATATTAATAATATAATAAAAAGGTATTTCATTAACAGGTTGGTACTGCATCCATGTGGGGAAAATAGAAAAAAAGTACTCAAAGAGACATAGCAAATGGACTCTATTCTTATAAAAATAACCACAAATATAATAGAAATTATAATCAGGGCAACAGACTCAACAGAAAAACAGGCATAGAAAGCTATATTTTGGATAAGACAAACTCGTGACAAGCTATGCCCTAGAATTGCGGCCTCTAAACCTTCTCTGTGATTTCCACCTTCCCACTGGATCACTCAGAATTCAAATGGAAATGAAAACAAAATGAAAATAAAGTGACAGGTGGTTGAGCCAGCCAAAGCTTCTGAGTTCTCTTAGCTGACTGGGTCAAGACCAGGGGGACAGCATTCAAGACACTAGTAGGCTGCAGGGGACCCGCTGATGGTATCTGTTTTTGATTTTGGAAGAGTTCCCAGCCCACTGATGAAGAGAAAAACCAAGGAACCCAATAATTCTTCTGGTAACATAAATACATGAGATGAAATATAATTCTGATAGAGGAAATGGGGGGGTGAGGTGGGAAAGAGGAGAGAGAGGGGAAACAGGCAATCTGTGGGCACCACCTTCCTTGTTTTTCTTCAACATGTGGGGTTCCTTCTCTTTCTAAGCATTTGTTAGGATTAACTACAGGCTCCAATGTCCTCTGGACAAATACGTGTCTGCTCAACTCTCCAGAGATCTCTGCTTTTCAGCCTTCCTAAGGGCTAGGTGGTTCTGGAGGAAGCCTCCCTCCCCGCCCCTCCACCACTGCCTCATGCCCTTGATGATGCAAAGGAGTGCAAAGTTGTAATGACAGATGCCCTTTACATTAACCATTCCTACGTGATGGCTAATTCACACTGATGGCTCAGAGTGGGGAACAAACTATGAAGGAAAAGAACCGGCAAGAGTTGAGCTTGGTAATCAGCAAGTATGAAGTTTGCTTCCAGGGAAAAGAAAGAGAAGGAGGAGAAGGAGAAGAACAAGAATAAGGAGAAGAAAAAGAAGAGGCATCAGTTAGAAAATACTGCTTTTGGTTTCTTTTAACATTGAACCATCCTTGGTTTTTCTCTCATTCAGTTGCTCCAGTTTAAAGTAGAGTTCAGAATCTAGTGCAAATATCATCAAATCACATCATCCCAGGAGCAATATCCTGTCCCTTCATCCTAAGTGAATCCTGTCCCTTCAGACCTCCTCAGAAGACTGGGGGTAATGGTCCAGAAAAGCCTAACTGAACAAATTATTAAGAAAGGCACTATCACAATAGGTCAGCCTCAGCACTGTCCTCGCCATGGGCATGGGCGTTTTAACCACTCCAGCAACCACAGTGAAACCCAGATCGTGGCTTTTTCAATACTGGAATTTGCTTGCCAGTTGTCTGACTCTCCCTCTGGCCGTTGCTGTGGGCTCTGGCCACGAAGAGCCGCGATCTGATCTGTTGTCTACACTGCCCGCCAGTGCACCAACGATCCTTGTTTGGTTCTATGTGATTTAGCTCACTCTCTTCCATGGAAGTTTCTTTCTCTCCATCAGTCTTCAGGTCATGACTCTATTAAAGATCAGTTTACAGTGTCAAGGTACTACTGTTTGTTTTTTTCCCTAGTTTTTGAACTTCTGGCCAAACCCTAAGTCATGAAGACAGTTCTGTAGCTCCTCTAATAAACGAGTCTCCTGTAAATATCACTGTGAACAGAATGAAAACCAAAGTGTCATCCCTTGACCACCAAAGCATACCCCCTGAGCCTGTCATATTATTTTTGTCTGGGAGAGAGG
Source organism: Potos flavus (assembly GCA_028534135.1). NCBI lineage: Eukaryota > Metazoa > Chordata > Mammalia > Carnivora > Procyonidae > Potos > Potos flavus. The sequence goes on along the minus strand of CM052898.1, from coordinate 139,519,266 downwards.
AGATTAGGCTCTGGTGATTAAAATCTTTGGTGACAAAACCGGAATGGGTATGCAAGTTTCGCAAACGAAGTTGTTTTTTTGGGCTTTGGGGAAAGCCTCAAGAGAAGTATCCTAGGAGAATTAATGTGAATGTATCTTAAAAGGTCAATTATTTCTTTCTAAACCTTTGGTTTGGTGCAGTCAATACTGTCTTAGTGCTTACGCAATACACCTCTCTAAGTACCTGTTAAGAGCTCTGAATTTAGAGTTTCCTATTTAAATGAGATAATGCTTTGAGTGCTTAAGGGACTGCTTAAGTTAGTTCTGAAAGCCCTAAGTGGCATTTTTTTTCTGACTCGCAAGGCTGACAGTTCCCTTACAAATTTTTAACCTTGTAATAGTAGACTTGGATGGATGCTAAGGAGGAGAGAGAGAGAGAGAGAGAGATAGGTATCAACATTGTAATCTTAGGAAAGAGACCTCAACTGACAGTTTTCCAAATTGATGTCTCCACATGTGATAGTATTCATAGAAATTCAACATTAGCCATTTATATGTGTTGTGACCCTTTCTTACAGAACCAGAATCTTCCAAGCTGTCACCTTGGATTCTGGAAGAGCTCTTCAGCATCGTCCTCTTGTGTTACTGTGCCCTACACAATTGATTGCTTTTCCTGTGCTGCAAGATTCTTTCATTAATAGTCACTGAAGAGCTGTCACACACTAATTACTTCTCAGGATTAAAAAGGCAATAAAAAGAAATCCAATAAAAAATTGAAAAAATTCAGCAACTTCAAAACTAAACTTTTAGGCACTGTTAAGGTCTTCTGCTTAATAAAGGATAGTCTATGATGGAGCAGCTAGTAAGTAGGTTCTGATCAATTCTCCAACCCTTCCTTCAGTTTCAAAGTTGGCCTAGCTTGTTTCAAAACAAACCTTTCACCTCACTGGTTGTCCGTGTTTATTGCACTGTTCCCTTACCGCCATCTTAAAGGATTTTACCACGTGCATGGCCTTCCTCTTTGGTTAGCCTGATCTAGGTCTCACCCAGGGATGGAAACGCATGCTCAGGCTGAAAGGATATCTCCAATACAGACAAGACTGTGGGGTTTTTTTGTTTTGTTTTGTTTTTTGTTTGTTTTTATGAAAGCAGGACATGCCACCGCCCTCTGCCACACCGAAGTGTGCGTCATCAAGGGGTTTTGTGGTGGAGGCCAAGGTGAAGGCTTTGAGCTCACCTCGGCTGGCTCCCTCACCATTGCAACTCTTACCGGAAGCTTAGCTGGAGACAACACTGGGCAAACCTTTCCCTAACCATCTTCAACTAACTGTACCACCCCAGCTTCTTTATAATAAGACAACAGATCCTATCAGCCTGGCAGTTTCTGGGCCTGATAAAGAGTTAGCAGATTCCACAGACTCTCGCCAACCCTGCTAAGACCAAGCACGATGGAAATCATTCTCTGTTTTTGTGATGCTTCCTGTTTCATAACTGCCTTTCTTCCCCATACCTCGCACACTCTCTCCCAGTATGAGTAAATACATTTCAGTAGTGCAATGCAGTGCAGTCATATTTAGTGCAAAAAAAAAAAAAAAAAAAGAAAAAAACCCCAAAATCAAAAAACCAAAAAAAAAAAAAAACCAACAACAACAACAACAACAAAAGCCCTATTACAGACCCAAGCTCAACCCTAAACAGTTCTTACTAAAGGTTACCAGTGCCACACGAGTGGGAAATTCAGTCTTTACCTCACTCTTCTGTGAGTCATCTCTTGTTGCCTGTTTGTTTCAGCTCAAAGGAGAGAAACAACTAGCATGCGCCTATGTATTCTTCTGGAAAACGTTAAATCAATAGGCAGAAAATAAAGGGAAGTAGATGAGTCGAAACCAGGGGTAGTATTTAGGAGAGGAAAATAGCTATTTAATGCAAAGGTCAGTAGTGGTTTTTACTGAATGGTTTTCATCATGTCAAATGGCTCTGATGCTAAAGAGAATGGGTACAGAAAAAGATAAAACTTTCCCGTTTCCCAAAACACGGTTCTAAATTTAACAGTGCTGGGCTCTTAATTTAGAATAGTGCAATCAACTCTTCCTGGAGGGCTCTGGCAGCAGCCACTTGACCTAACAGAAATAGGGATGCTAGGAGCACTCACTTCCTCATATTGACCACCTTCTCCCGCCCCTCGTTCCTCCCCTACTCACTCTGTTTTCTGAACACATAAATACAGATCTACACACACACAGACGCAGAGATTCTCAAGGCCCCTCTCAGGATGACAGATTGAAAATTGGTACAAATAGCTCAATGACACACTCACACAAAAAAGTACAACTATTAAATATAAAAGTGAATTATAATTACACCTAAATCAAGAATCTGCATTGTACCTCTTCTTGTATTATTCTGTAAGAAAAAACATTCATAGTAGGCTATCTTACGGAGCTTACTTCTTGCTTAAGATTAGTCTGGAATTGGTTTGGGATACGGCAGAATTAAGTGATTCTGGAGACCTGCTTTGTATTTGATACTCTTAAGAGTTGATGTGTTTTGGCCTGTCCGGGTCTCCAGTCTCCAAACGTAAATCTGTGTGGTCTGCTCAAACCCACACATGCGTACTGGAAGTCTCAGGAGAATCGATCCATAGCTGAGAATAGATTGTAGAAACAAGGGTGTCTGGCATAGTGGCGTCAGCACAAATTACTTTAAAACATAAAATTACCATAGGTTTTTCCTCTATCCTATCAACTTCTTGCCTTTGTTTGCTATGAGGAGGATTACTAAGCAATCTGCTTTCATTTTTTCTGAAAACCACGATCCTTTCAACAACAGGGCAAAAAACCAACTTCATTCAATATGTGAAAGTTACCCTTAATTTCTACCTCAATAGGCCCCTCAGGAAAACTGAGGTTCAAATCAAGGGGACCAAGGAAGGAGTTTAACTGCCGACAGTGCTTTTGAGAATTTTCTCCTACAAATCTGTATACAGATGGTTCCAAATCAAAGTTTGTCCCAAGGAGAGCAGGAGCAGAGAAACTGGCCTTATTTTTCAACGAATCCCTTGGCAGTAAACATACACAAAGCACATTAGACTAGGTTTAAATCTTGTATCGAATTTGAACCATCACTTTATTTTCCGCTATCTCTCTGCAGGGGTCCTGGAGAGCAGATTAGGAACAGGAGCAGTCAAGGGTGTGTATGATTTCTCTGAATGGATTTGATAGTAATAAGGAAAGTCTTAAATCATAAAGAAGTGTGGTTTCCTGACCAATTCTTAAGACCATAATAGTAAGGATGGACAAGAATGGTAAAGGGTGAGTGGTGTTAGCTTTCCCTGGTGACCCTGAGAACTGGCTTTGTGAATCCAGAACTGTATCAGATTTAGCCCCATCACATTGCCCTGTCTCTCCTCTTTGCTTTTCCTCTGTTCACTTAATTGAAATTGCAATTATTTTAAAGATTGAGCTAAAAATGCAAATTATAGCACAAAAGACAGGTTCTAAAAAGGTTGTCAGGCTATCTGTAAGTTGAGTTGAGTCAAAAACAGTATGCTTTCAAATGAAGCACTACAGCTTCCCTTTTTTAAAAAAAAGTTTCTAATTCGGTTTTTCCTTATTTTGTGGTGGTGGTGGAGTACGGATGGGTGGAGGGCTGGTGATGTAGCGCCGGTCTCCCTCTGTGACTGTCCCCTCCAGCACCAGATGGGGGAGATGAGAAGCAAAGGAGAAGCGGATGTTTCCCTATTTAAGACCTCGTGGACATGTATTTTTGAAATGAGTAGAACAGAAATATGAATAATTATAGAAATCTATAGATTGATTGACTTTGCATTTAAGTAGCATCCTTTCTTTGTATTTTCTGGGTATTCTGCATTAGATATTAGTAAGAAACATACAAAGCAGATTTTCATTAATTTATTCCCAGCCTTATTCCAAAAATTGGAGGAGGCAGTAAAGATTTGTAGTGTAAAATATATGACCTTCATCTGCAATCAATTCCCACTCTTTGGCCTCAGACCTGTTAGTTTGGGTAAATGAGGTTTCTCTCAAGAAATAGTTTTTATTTTAACGATTCTACCCTCAAAGTGCAGAGAGAATCTCTCTCCTCAAAGCTCTCTCATGCTCTCTGTAAAGGAAGATAAGATTTCCAAGGAGAAAAGACTCTTTAATGGCATGAAGGAAGGCTCTCATTCTAAAAGGAAAAGAGTATATATGGTAAGGGCGTGCATAACTTGACTGATACCTATGGCTGGGGACAGTATCAAATTAAAGAATCAAAATCTTTCACTATCCCGAGAAGAAAGAGATAAAGGGAAACAAACAAACTGACAACAAACTTTACTAAAATACACATTCCTCCAGTTTCAGGTTTCTAAAAATAACAATTATGCTTAAGTCAAGGTTTACAGATAGCAAACAACTGTTTTAATGTGTAAAAGTATTATCCCTTTGCTTTACTATATTAGTTTCACTTTCTTTGAAGGAATTGTATCTGTGCACACTTGTCCTAAAGTCCAGTGCAGAAAATAAACTGGTTGGCCACCAGCTTCAATCTCAGAACATTTCCTAAGCTATATTTGCGAATCCTAAAACTACATATCTGTAAAATGAGATGCAGACTTTCTGAAATGCATGATGGTGGGGTGGGTGGGGAAACAAGCTTTTTATGGAGGAGAAGAGCGAAAGCTCTTCCTATCCTCCCTATTACATGCTATAATGTGTCTGACCATCATTCTGCTGCATTAGTTACTTACTGGTAGGGCTCTTGGCGTTCCTGACAGGTGTCAGTTCAGAAAAGCAGGAGGCTCATAAGCAATAAGAAATTCACATCCTGGAGTCTTTAGAACACTAGCAGGGTTTACACATTAATCTAGACAGATGTGGAGGTTATGGTGAGAAATCCTGGGCTCAGAGTTAGAGCTCTTCTTGGGGAACCAGAAGGAACAATGTCAAGAAAGGCATCCTGGAGAAATCCTTGCGATTAACTGGACCAAATGGGACCTGTCAGATCTGGATCCTCTCCTACTCCACATTACACTTTAAACAATAGTCATTAGGATTTAAAAGAGAGTCTTCTACAGTTTCAGAAGCCAAAGCCTGAGGAGAAGAGTGCTTTAGATGAAGACTACTTTTACAAACGAGATAGAGTGAGAACAGACAAAAGAAGAGAAGATGGGATTGGCAGGGAAAACGTGCCACATGAAGATCACCACCCTAGGCAACATAAATCCTGGCTTTAAGAAACATTGCTTTCCTACTAGATGTATAACTCAGGAAGGTTTTGAACTATCTCTTTATTTCATTGCTTTCTGTGGTGTGAGTTCATGTTCTAAAAACTGGTTTAATTAAGGCAGGAAATGGGTCAAGCCTCTAGTCACATTAAGAATACATTTCTGGTACTAAATGTTGCTTCTGCTTGTCAGTGGGTAAAGCAAGAAATAAAATAGCGCACGTCTGTGCACCTAGAACCAGACAGTACTCTAAATGCCACAGAATTTGTCTTCATAAAAGCCAAGAGGAAGTGTAGGGACATGGCAAGAGTCATGGGCTGGAAGTGAGGAAAGAAGGTATGACATTTTGAACATCCTGTAAAGGGACAGATCCAGAATGGTATCAGTCTTTTGGGTAACATTTGGCAATTTTGGGTAACATTTGGCAACACACACATATATACATACATATATATATATATATATAAATGGAAACTATATTTGCCATTTAAAAAAACAACTGCTCGCAAAAATAGACTCTTCATGGATCTTTTCATCCCTCAGTAAATTACTGCTTAAAAGTTCTAAATCAATCAACAATAATTTGTTTTTCAGAAAGATAACAAATGAAAAAATTCTTCCTGGTTGTTTCCTCCGACTTTAGTGGAAGTCACTTTACCTGTTTTAAAAGCGTTCACTAAGGCTCGAGCAGTTATCGAAATTATCTTAAAATGTTACCCCTTTTGTTAGATTTCTGTAAATCTAGTATGGGATAAATATGTCATCTGGCTAAATATCAGCAGGACTTGAAAGAGTCAACATTGATGAATTTTTTTTCCCCTCTCAGAAATGGTCTACTCATATCAGGAATTTGAACATTGTGATATTTGAAGAAAAACAAAAACAGAGAATATATATTTTTTTCTTTACCTTTGGCCAAATGTGAACGTGAAAGGAATTGATGACCTCACTAGTACAGCTGACATTTAAAACTGTGACTCAGGTCCTCCCACTCTCAAAAGAATATTGATAACTTTTAAAAGCTGAAGGTACAGTGAAGACATGCTTCTTCACTCTGCCTACGAGTCTCAGGTTGATGAGCTAACGCCCATCAGCGCTCTTGAACCGCACAAAACTTAGAGAAGGACATTGAGGACGGGGTGGGGAAGGAAGGCAAAGAGCACTCAGGGGTCACAATTATTTGGATTCCTCGGGTGGTGAGGAGAAGAAAAGGTAATTTAAAGTAGTCCCAGAGAGGAACAAGAAATAAAGGAACATGGCTAGGAAAAGGAAAGAGGAAAATAACAAAACCAATACAATTTGGGTATTATGTGATCACTGGAAAAGCAACAGCCTCACCGACTTCACTGACTCCCAATTCACAACTGTGTCTGTCCTGCAGAAATATATTTAGTTGAAAACTATGGAGAAACAGAATTGTAATTTTGCTACTAGACTCAATTTTAGCCCTTGGAAGCAGGCTGGAGTAGGTCCACCAGGCTTCACCAGTGGGAGGGCACTGCTGGGAGCTTGAATAAGGGGAGGCCGGGAAAGACTTGTTGTGGGCAGGGGTTGGGGGAGTGCAGCAGAATGGGATGGGATTTGGAAATAAAAACCTATTAGGAGAGAAGAAAGGAAGGAATTGGTGTTATTCATACTGACAGGCCTTAATATTGGTCCAGTGTGGGAAGGAATTTCACACTGACTATCATTAACAACTGTTGTCGTTTGTCCTGAATGGAGAACTGAGAGAATGAATCTGGCTTTGGGTCTCCAGGATGGATGTAAAGTTTATCCAATTGGGGAATTTTCCAGGCACTGGGTTGAGTAGCTAAGGGAAGCGAAGAAGCTCTTTATCTGAAAATACTACTTGAAAATATTTCTTGCTAGGAAGACAGAAGACAGGATGCCTGATTTCGGAAGTTTCCATGATGGCCTGGCTAAAGAAGAAAGGCACCAAATCCCCACTTTCACAGACAAATGGAGATATGGAGGGCCAGAGACCCGAGAGCCACCAACTTATGGATTCTGCGGGCTAAAAAATGAGCTCTCTATTTCTCAGTTCTATTTCAATCAGCCTCTGTCATGAAAAAGTTCCTCAAATTCCGGTTTTATTTAAGAAAGAAAATCTCCTAGGAAAATGAATGTTCTATTGCCAAGCTGCCTCCAGGGGAGCATTGAAGACTAGTTAAAATAATCACGGAGCACACTGAAAACAGAAAGTAGTCCGTAAAGAAGCAGTATGAAAATCAATGTTTGAAAATCCAGTTGGGATGCCTAGGCATTTCATTCCCTTAGCTTCTCAGACGAGCAGCCCTGTGGCAGCCTGCAACCGCTGGTCAGATCATATGCAGGTTAAGCAGCCCCTTGGTTGTATTTTCCAAAGCAAATATAGCCAGTGACAGTCCTAAAAGGGAAAATCACAGATACATTCATATGCACTTCTTTTGTTCTTCAGATATTGAGAGGGTCAGCTAAACAAGATCACTTTGAATATGAACCTCTTTGTATCAGCCACACCGAAAAAAAAAAAAAAAGTTTTCTTAAAAAATGTTTTCACTTTCCTACATTTGCTAAGTCTGAGCTTAAAAAAAATTCTAAAATCCTGTAAAGACAATACTGAAGCTGATAATATAAGAAGCAAACTAGAGCAGTAATGATTATTATTAAATGCACCAGATTGACTGCAGCAGGTTGGTGATGGGTGATAAATGCAAAGAAATAATATTTCAATCAACTCATGATCATAGGCAGATTCAAAAGTTAAAATGAATATAATGTAATATATATTTCAATATAGAGTTGTTATATATAATGTGTATGTTCTAGCTTTCAGAAATACTGCAATGTAGTGTATTGTACTTAAGTAAGCATACCTAAATGTAACTCATGTTCTCCCACCAAGTTACTAGTACTGTTAATTAAAAAAAACAAAAACAAAAACAACCAAAACTCATTTTTTTTCCAGTAAAAAGAAATACCTATGGTTACAGTCACAGACTTCTTTTGCATATAGAAAGACAATATACAGTTTTTAAAAATAATAACAATGAAAAGATTCTAACTGTAAGTAGCCTTGCTTAAGGGGGTAGGAGAAAAGTCACCAAAATAGAAGAGGAAGGAAAATGTCTTCTGAACTCTGTAAATTAGCAGAAATCATCTTCTACATGTCACAAAAAAATAATAAACCGCCTAGTAAAAGAAGGGCATGGGAGTGAGCAAACTGAATCCGACTGTTTCTAGGCCATTCTCTAAGGTCAGCTGCGAGAGCCAGGTCCATTTGTTCAGAATAGTGCACAAGAGTGGCATGCTACTTTAACGTGTGAGATGGGCCAGAGCCATCAATTCCTAGAGATTACCAAAAATTATTCCACCGAGAGTCTATCGGTTTGCTAGACACGGTAAACAACCCACTCCTGCAAAGACTTGGGCGAAGGCCACGTTGGTTTCAGGAGATACAGTTTGGAATTATGATGATGTCCTGCAGATCCAGGCTGGATCAGGAAGCTTTAGTTTGGGAGTGAAAGCTACAGGTGAGCAAGCGTGTGGGCACACGCTGGGTTGCAGAGAGGAGAGCAACGGAGGCCTTCCAGCCATGGACCGGCTCGGATCAAAGTTTGGGCGGGCCTTGCCTCCCTGGCCTCGGTGCTCTCCCTCCCCGGAAGACCCGGAGAGGTGCCCCAGACTGCTGCTCTCTCTGTGTGCTCTCCATTCTCTGAGTACTTCTGTTCTACCTTCTTCTGGAGGAAAACAGCCTGTGACTGTAGGATTGCTGTGGCTCCAACAAGCTGCCTTTGTTTCTCCCAACTCTGAAACGCTACGAAAAGCAACAGAGTGGGCAGGTGACTGCTTCCTGGGAAGGGAGCCACAAGTCTGGAGCACAACGGTAGGAAGAGGCGACTGCGACGACGCACCAGGACCCACGCCTGTGTGTGCTTCCTTTGAGAGGCGCACACGCTCCCGGACCACAAGTCCACATGCAAACACACACGTACACACACGCCAGTCAATCCAGTGGAAGTGCAGAGTTCGTTACGTGCACTGTCCTGCACACGGCATATTCAAGTTTCTCGTGAAGAAGGTATACAGAAATTACTGATGGTTGAACTCCTTCAGAGAATGCCCTAGAACCTCCTCACAGATAGCGGACGGCACTGATGCACCCAACCAAGGCAACAGAGCAGAAGCAGATAGGAGATAGGTGAGACCTTGGACTAGCTAACGAGAAGTTCCAGAAGCTATCAGGTCACTGGGGAATACGAAGGCGGAACAGCTCTGTACCGAGAGCCCCTCCCACTGCGTGTGTACATACAGAATGTGTACTCGTTTATGGACATTTTGGAAAGCAGCTGGGACATATTAGCTGGGTTAAGTCCTCTTCATTACTGGAGTCTACATATAAATTACGATGATTCTGCTGGGCAATAACGAACTTCTGTTGTAACAATAGTAGGAACAGATGTCTCCGATGGGGTTTTTTTTCTTTTTCTATTTTAGGTGTATCAGAATCTCATGGAGGCATCTGAACCAAGGGAAGCCCTGAATTTGAAAGAGGGCTCGTAGGAAGTTTTTATACCCTAATTAGGGATCTCAAAAGTCAGGACTCTCGGAAACGTGGTTAGATTTCCTCTATGATCTGCAGATTGTGCTCCTTCTTTGAAGATTTGAAAGTTGTGGGTTTGCATTTAAACAAAGAACCACCAGATAAAGCAGATTTCCTCACGAAAGCTGAGGAAAACTGAGTTTAGAAATATATAGTGTATGGGGAAAGAAAGCTTTTTGTAGAGACTGTTCTCCCTCTGAAGGAAATGATGAAAATTGGCATCCCAGGCACCTGTGATCGTGTCTTACGGGATTTACCCTTTGACTAATATGATGCCTATTTGACAGCTAGCCCGGACCTCTGTCACTGAAGTAGGCTATGAAGAAAGGGCAACCACTTCCTGAGAACTGTCCGTTCCAGACAAGTGCGACACGTCTCTGCGAAGCCACTGTTTCCATCATCTTCACTCATGAAGAGGGCTCATTTTGAGGATGATGCAACCATTAAAAACAAGAAATGTCTGTGTCTTCACACCCTTCCAACCTCTGTGTCCTCTGTTCTCTTCCCTGGGCTTTCTGACTTAAGGCAATAATTCTTCACTCTAAGTGGCTTCTGGTGAAAATCCCTCAACTGAGGTCACTTCAGAGGAGATTTTAGTCTGAAGGGATTCAGTTTATGGAGCTGTAGGCTGGGCCTGAGGAACCACTGGAATTCAGGGGTTGCAACCAGTTGTTTCAACCCAGGGCATTTTTTACCTCCTTTGCAGTGAAATACCTAGTTCTGCAAAAGAACCCGTGCCGTGCAGCCCTCATCCCCTACTTCTTCATCCTAAAAAGAACTGAAAACGAGCCCTGGTGTTGCAAACCGCTTTCTGGGAGCTGTTAAAGTACATGCTGACCACTGTGGATTCAGTGTTCCGGGGGGGGGGAAAAATGTATTCGGAGACTTAGAAAAATCTTTGGGGAATTTTGGTTCAGCTAATCTCCTTAATCCCTAGCGCTAGAAATGATGCTCTGGGTTAGCAATCTCCACGTTTTGTGTTTATATGAACACTGAGTCGCCACAGCTTTTCCTCTCGTGGAGCGGCCAGCGGTCTTAGAAATGGCAACCCCACACAGAGAGCCCTTGGGGTTACGAGAATATTCTCACTCGAGAGCAAGAGCTCTTCTGTGCCCCTCTTCTGTCACCATATGCTGCCCGAGCACCAGGGTGGAGATAGCTTTGGAAAGTTGGCTCCATGCAATCTATTTCCTGGGCACCTAAGAGAACAGTCCTTTTTTTCACGTCAACGCGGAGACAAAGGGGCTGACGACATCCCAATGGGGAAGTTATGTGGAGCCTCAGAAAGCCCCGGGTGGCTGGGTCAGCACAAGCACTTTCTTCAAGCCACTGCAGATGGAGAGGCGTTGGGTTGCCTTGCTTTTTCTATGGAATTAGGGAGTCTATTGAAATTCTAGTGCGCCCTTCCTTTTGTTTGTTACCGGGTCACATGGTTCTGTCTTTAGTGTCCTATTTTTATTTTATTTTTTTTAAATTTCTTTTTCTGGGGGATAAAATTGGCCATTTAAAGAAAGTTCTTTTCTAGTGAGTAAAGAGGTTTCTCAGAGCCAGAAATCACTCAAAAGAAAGTCTGTCGACCCCACTGCCCATGGAAAGCCCAAAGATTTCTCTAAATACTTCTTGCCAAACTTCCTAGTGTTGCGATTGGATGTTTTTTGGTTTTGCATTATTGGGTGCTGAATACACTTTGCAGTCCTTTTGTTCTCTTCCCCAGGGCTTCCATTACCCTGGACTTCAACTCATTACTAAATTAAAGAATTCTTTCAGGAGATTTCTTTTAAGAGTCGGGTCGCAGCAGAAAGGGCACCCTCCCTTCTCCCAAATCCTGAGGGCATCTCAGGTTGTGTCTGCTCTTACATTATACCTTCGTTTTGTTTCTTTTTGCATAGCAGAGGCAGACCTGATTTGGTTATCTGATACCTTTGCTACAGAATCACTTACCCTCTGCTCCCAGCCTCAGCTAATTAAATAACATCTTCCATAACAATAGAGGAAGGCTCCTGAATGGGCATGTTAAGTAAGAATCCTGGCCAGATCTAGCTCACTGCTCCCTTCCCTAAAGGCAACAGGTGTTGGGAGCGTTATGGAGGAAGCACATCTAGGAAGCAACATGAATCTTTATTATGTTCTGTCAGGGACCTGAGGGATTTTATAAGGGGCACGCCTCATTTGAGGGAACTGTTGAGGGAAAACAGGTTTGGGGTATGTGCGGGCTGGGCACACACCGTTGGTATGCTTGTATGATGGAGGTACATGTGGGTCGAGGCGTTAGGACTTACTTGAAACACACATACCCAAAGGAAATCTTTTTTCTTCTCCTATCAGAGTGCACAAATTCTACCTGTTCATGGGTTCCAAAGGGTTTTCTTGGTCCTTAAAGAATATTGGGATGATACAAAATAAAACCCATGACTTTTCAACAAAGCAAATCCAAGTCTTTTCTTCCAAGCCTGGGAGCTACTGTGACCTCCAAGATGCCTATGAAGAAGGAATGGACTAAAGCTGGAACATGAGAAGGAAGTTATCCACCACACCTGCTCATGGCACAAACAGTTTCAGAGAATTAGGAGTTTGGGCAGGAAAAAGTCTATAAACTATTATCAGGAGCTAAAGTTTACAACTCAATTAAAATAGATAGTAAAAGCCGTTTTGATGTCGAGACTTTCATTTCAAATTATTTTTGCCTGGCTTGTTTCTTAATCTTTTCCCATGTGTAGATTTGTATCAGACCCATCTGTTCCAATTCCTTCCTTTTTGGGGGCCATATTTTACCACTTGGGTTTTTTTTTGTTTTTTTTTGGTGCAAATATTGGCATTTATTATAGTAATAGGGGGAAAGCTGCCTACCACGCTGCTACCAATGTTTTCAGAGCTGGGAAATTTTATTTTTCATAAACTGTATCTAAATGTCTTGACATAAATATTCCCCTTTGACTTTTTTCCTTTCCCTTGTTCAGCTAACCCACTTTTAAATCATAAATTACTAAAAAAAAATGTTCTTTTCCAAACCAGTTCTTGTTCCCTGTATTCATCTTAAGAGGTCTTAAATCTGGAACATTTGCTTCCATTTTATCTATTTTTTCCCCTGACTACTGAAAAAAAAATTTTTTTTAGCACTCATAGCATCCTAGCATGAAGTTCTAAATGTAAGAAGATTGTTGGATTTGAAACTAAAAAATAAAAGGATTCATGTTCATCCTCTATTCTTGAAGCAAAATATGTTTCCCCATTTCCTAAAATGTTGGTAATTATTGAATTTAAAAGTAAGGATTGGCAATCTAAAAGCATCTCTATCCTTCTGAAATAGGTCCAGTCTGGTTTATATCAGTTGGGAAAGTCACCCTTTCAGGAGGTCAGAACGTATAGTAATGACCCCACACCAAGTTCACTGCTCCCCAGATTAGACCTTGCACTGCAGTATAACAGCTCCCTCTCTCCAGAGAACTAGTCTATCAACTATTTTAGACTATGAATGTTTGAGAGGAATAGACATACGGTAAGAAAAAGTCTACTGCTATGCAAACCTGGAGAATCCATGTGGTTAAAATGATTGCATCCATCACCTCACCAAGAATTCTCTGGGAGTTCTCCAACATTTTTTAAAAAGAGATACTTCATTTGAAGGAAAAGGATGAATATTAGTGTTTCAAACCCAACTGGGATTTTTTTCCTCTACATGTTCTATAACAAAATGTGGATTTGATTTTAACCCAATTGCTTTGCTTTTCACGTGGCAAATCAACATTAAGGCAAATGGGTCTCCCTCTGATTTGAGAAGCAGATAGCAAAATGTGGCCCATAATGGCACCCAAGATCAACTTTTCTAGAGGTACTGTAAATTCTTCCTATTTTGGAAGGCTGGGATAAGGACAGCTTAAATCAGCTACTGTCAAATAACCGAAAATATTTTAAAGTGGCTTTTGGCTTTTGGCCTTCTTCATTTGTATATATGCTGAGGGGTTTTATGTCATTTTTCCTCTAGATTAAACAAGTCTTTTCCTTAATGTCAATTTTTTCTTTTTTATATCATGGATTGAATGACTGGTTTTTCAAGATATCAAAGCAATCCCAGGACACGGTTAATTAACTAATGCTCCCTCTGTTGGTAGTAAGTGGAAATAGTAAAGTCTTAACTGCTATTTTAAAAAGCAAAATTAGCAAGAGAAAAATGGACTTTTCTTAATTTTGAAGCTGGTTCCCACTAACTTTTAAAACAGGTTAATTTTGGACACATAGTTCTTGATAGGACTCCTCTTAGAAATCACAGTGAGTGATACCCAATAATCAGTTAACCACCCAAGTCTACATTAAACTTCTGGCAAAATATTTACTGAATTAAGAACCAGAGGACCAGATAAAACCCACATGTACTCTAGTTGCACCAACCCTACTAAACATCACCAAGAACTTGTGGAAAACATCCAAGTTAACCAATATCTAAAATATATGAGTAAAACCAATTTAGTCACTATAGAGTTGCTTCCCTTGGAAGATTTCTCCTCATTTGTTGCACTGTTTTAGCAAATATGTTGCCGACAGAAAAATTAAAATGCACAGTAATTTTGAAACTAAAATTCTGTCTTTGCTTCTTTTTTAAAATTACAGTTTGGTGTTTCTGCTTTGTTTAAAGATTTCCTTCTCCCCCTTAAGAGTATTAAAACATGCACAGCAATAAAATCACCATTGGAGTTTTTGTTAGGTTTAAGAATTCTCATATTTGAGTTGCAATCCCTTCAGGACACTGTCTAGAATGGAAAAATCCCTGTTACAATACTTTGATCAGGACCGAGGAGAGAAATCCCAACTAGGAAGAGAGAGTGGCATCTAGGATGATGCAATGAACCGGTGGCCTTCTGAATGATGGATGTTGGTATCCGAGAAATTTTTGTTAATTTCCTTAAAACCTTTCCAGAAAGCAAGGGTTAACACGTCCTCGAAAGGAGGTTCATCTTACTTAGCCCTCTCAACCATGGTGGCAATAGTCAGAAGGTGGTATTTGGAAGGAAGAAAGTAATTTTGGCATCAAGGCATCCTGATCTGTACCAGGCTTCTGCTCTCTGCAGCTGCGAAGGGTGAGGAGGCATGAGCTCCTCCTCCTGGCTGCCCACAGAAGGAAAACCCATTTGTCACGACCTCTAGACTACTAGTGTTTCATTCAAGAAAAGAAGTAAAGTCAAGAGAAAGTCTAGAATCATAAGACCTCAATGAACTTTTAGAGAAGCAAGAAATCTGTTTCTGAAAGATAAAGTCCTCCCATGAAAAAGAACAGAATTCTAGATGGATCAGTTGGAAAAAAAAATAGTCAGTGGAGCAACTTAAGCTTGCTAAAAGTCAAAGAACTACATATCAAAATACAAAGCAGCAGTTCAAATTACAGCAGGGATGGGCTGGCCACAGGGGCCCTCATCAACCCAGGCAATACTTAAAATAATAAAAATTAAGAAAAAATTAAAAAAAATATGAAGAAAATATCCTTCCTCTCTTTCAAATATAACTTTAATTGCCTTTGATTCTTTCTATCTGGAAGCAGTATCGCTAACCTTAACAGTCTTGACTTACCAAAAAATATATATATGTGTGTGAAATAAAATAAAAGAGAAGGGATTGGTGGCAGTGTATGCAAAACCAAAACGAAAAAAAAAAATTACTTTTAACAATCTCACTTTTTTTTGTTTTTTTTTTACACAAATACTGTTGTAAATATATTAAAAAAATCAGCATTCTATCTGGTAAACGTCACTTTTGCCCCTCTATAAAATTTTGAATTAAAAAAGCCTCAAGAACTTTTTATCCCCCCACCCTCCATTTCTCTTTCTTTTTCTCTTCCACAAGAATATATCCTGACACTTTTTTTTTTGTTTTTGTTTTTTGCAAAGATTGTGGGAAATAATCCTTCTCTTGTACCTAGAAACGTAGGTGCAAACCTCTGATATCTTTGTTTTATCTGCATTCCTGCCTTTCATGAAAGTCCCTCTTGATTGTGCTGAGGCTGTGGCTCAGCGAAGACACTGAATAAATACGATAGCCACTGTTGCTTGATGCTTGTCCAAGTCTTCCTGGCTTCTGCTGAAAGGGGGGACATGGAGGAGGTGGGCCAGGGTGCGCGGACGCGAGCAGAATCTGGGGGAGAAGCCTGCTGTTCGCCTTCCCCGACACCACCAGACCCACTGCCCCTTCCCGACCCCCCCAGCCCTTTTATGAAATCAGACAATGTGGTAGGTGGAAAACAGCAGGGCCCTTCCTCTGGGTTTTCAACCAGAAGGGATATTCCACAGTTTTAACTGGTTACTGTGAAGTCCAAGCGGCCAGAATTGTGAAAATGTCCACTGAAACACTGCAAGCGGTGTACTTAAAGACAGTAGGCCTTTTAGATTTTGTTATATATTTTTGTAGTGCTCTTCACAAGTGAAAAAAAAATTTTTTTTTTTACTTTTTTAAAAGATTTTTTTGTTTTTTTTTTTTGTTTTTTGTTTTTTGTTTTTTTTTTGTAAAGAAGGGTTGTATTTAGAGGCCAGTAGCTAGAGATCCAACCAGTGGACCTCTTGAAGCACTACCAGGCCTTAAGGCCACCATCCGAGGGAGGCTGGGAAAACTCTCATTCACCCGAGCCTCCGGAAATGTAATGTACCAGCAGGCAAAAACAGTTCTTCATGTAGTACAAAATGAAACGAAACAAAAACAAAAACAGAAAGTAAAAACGAAACCAAAACATTTCTTAAATTCTAGTGCCATAGCTTTTTTTGTTTGTTTCTTTTCTGTCGTTTTGTTCGTAAGAAAGAGAGAAAGGTACTACTTATCCGTCAGACACGTGCATCCTCATGTGGTCGTTGAACTGCTCGATTTGGTCAAACTTGGCGGGACAGACGGAGCAGACATACGTGGTCCCCTCCGTGCAGGCCACCACCCCCGGGGGGCCAGCGCGGGCACCGGGCGGTGTACCCGCGGGAGGGGTCCCGTTGCTGGCACTGTGCAGGGCCACGTGCCGCTCCAGCAGGGTCTTGTGGGAGAACTTCTTTTTGCAGATGTAGCACTCGTAGGACTTCTCCCCGCGGTGGAGGCGCATGTGCACGTTGAGAGAGCTCTTCTGGGTGAAGCGCTTGTTGCAGATGCTACACTGGTACGCCCTCACGCCTGTGTGTGTCACCATGTGCTTGATAAGGTAATCTTTTAAGGAGAAGGAGCGCCAACAGATGCTGCATTGGTGGGGCTTCTCACCTGTCGGTGGGGGAAGAGACAGCAAGCGGAACAGAGCGAGACACAGCCAGGGAGGGGGAATGAGAGACAGGGAAACAAGACGACAGAAAAACACAAACAGGAAAATTAAAAAAAAAAAAAAAAAATCTGGTTGGTTCACCCTTGACTGGAAAGAGTCAGTCCTTCCTGGCCTCTCAGGTTCTGAGAAACCTTGCTTTTGGGTGATGCCGGGTCCGACAGGCTAATCTTCCACCTCCCCGTGCCAGAAAATGGCTCTCTTGGAAAGCTACAACACACTCCCCACCACAGGTTTTCAAAGGTCATTCTGTGGAGAAAAGGGAGGGCTACATGGAGGGGGTTGTTTTCGTCATCGTCGCTCATGTGTGAATTTAACTGTGTGTTTCCCATTAATTTTATCAAACCCATGTAAGAAATTAGAGAGAGGAATGATTTTGGAAGCATTTGCGTTCTTTAGAATCTTTAGAAACTAAGGATAGGGGACGCCTGAGGGGCTCAGTCGGTTAAGCATCTGCCTTTGGTTCAGGTCATGATCCCAGGGTCCTGGGATCGAGTCCGGCATTGGGTTCCCTGCTCAGTGGGGAGCCTGCCTCTCCCTCTCCCTCTCCCTCTGCCTGCTGCTCCCTCTGCTTGTGCTCTCTCTCCCTCTCTAACAAATAAATAAATAAAATCTTAAAAAAAAAAGAGAGAGAAAGAAAGAAACTAAGGATGGTGGTTACATAGCCTGGCTCTTTGGGGATAGTTTCCATTTCCAGAATTCTGTCTAGTAAAGGCACTTTGCCGCGGTAG
The DNA here is from genome assembly GCA_028534135.1 of Potos flavus. Classification (NCBI taxonomy): domain Eukaryota; kingdom Metazoa; phylum Chordata; class Mammalia; order Carnivora; family Procyonidae; genus Potos; species Potos flavus. The sequence goes on along the minus strand of CM052898.1, from coordinate 139,501,477 downwards.
GTCTGCAAAATACTGGCCAACTTAGGAGCAAGTCGTTCTGAAGAGCTACACTTCCAATTTTATTTATTTTTGACAGACATCTTCCTGAAATGTAACGTGAGAGTTAATTGGCTATTCCGTCTTGAGTGCCCTGAGCTGCGGACCAGCCTTGTCTGGTGTGGGGGTTGACTAGGTGGTGGACAACACAATGATCTCAGAGTCAAATGGCGCTGTTCAAATCCAGGCGCCAACCCTCGGCATGGCACTCTGACAAATCTCCAGATGCCTCTGAGGTATACAGTCCTCCTTACCTCACTGTGCTGGTGTTGACATAAATCCATATGAAATCACTTTGCAGACCACCAAGGGTGGTGTGGGAATACTTGCATGGTATTCTTACTATAAAACTACCCCCCCCCCCAGACCCCAATTAAATGGTTCCATACTCATTTTTGAACTCTCGGGTCAATTTAAAAAATACTTTTCTCTTTCTTTGTTCTCAGTCTGTTGGCTGAAACTCTTCTTTCTCCTCAGTTTACTGCTTTGGTTTGCTGTTGGCTTAGAAACCAAACATTTGAGCTTGTGAAAGAGAGTAAGGTAAATAAAAATATTGTTACCAACTGACCATATGAAGTATTCCTCTCTAAGTAATGTCCACGGGCCTGTGACAACCCTTTAGATAAGCAGAGCCTTGTTTTTGTTGGTGGTGGTAGTTCTCAGCTCTGCCCTTGACAGGTGAGATGAAATGCATTAGGGTGATTCCATCTGTCCCACCTCATTACTGATTGCCTAGTGGAGGCACCCACCTCGGAGAAGAAAGTCCTTTTCCATACTCTTCCATAACCCAGCGTAAAGCTCAAAGCCTTTGAAACTCTCCAGGGTCATTGTTCAACATCTGGACTGTGTATCGGGGTAGGAAATCTACTTCTTAAAATTGAGTTAACTTCCAATTAAAATATGGGCCTTGACTGGGTTTCCATTTTTCCTATTATGAAGCAGAAGAGGTTTGAGGTGTCACAGTAATAACGGCAATGAAAACAATCAGCATGCATTCGGTGCTTCGTCTGTGTCAGGCCCAGTGTTACTGCTTTATGTTCAGGATCCGTTTTATGAAACTTAATCTCATCAGAAACCTTTTTCACTGTGTTTGTAAACTTCAAGGGTATGTTTTGAAGGACATGATGGTAAGAAATGGCTGTTTTGTTCAGGAATCCCTCCACGAATTTCTTAACCAAGGTCATTGGTCTTTGAACTCTCTTTCCCTTAGTTATTCACAAACGTTTTTGGCCTAGGTCCCTCTCCTCTCGACTCTTCTCTGATTTCTTTCCTTTCATTCTCACGGATGGAACAGTATGGTCAGTAGGATCACAGGGTTAGAAGAGAAGGAGCTCACTTTTGGACAAACGGGCGAATGTGGGGAAGCCTCATTCCCAAATGATGCATTTAGGCTACGCATGGTGTTTATGTAGGTACATTCTTTGGAAATGAGAGATTCCCCAAGAGAGACAGTCATGCGTGTTATTTTTAGTTGGAACATTTCTGTCAGCTACAAGCATGCTTGAACTCAGGCTGTTCTTTGCCATCCGTGTGCCTTGAGTACACTTTCTAGAAGCTCTAGAGGCTACCATAGGCTGGTCAACTATCTTTTAAAACATATCCACCTGTCACCTTTAACGGGCAGCTTGCCTTCTTAAGTTCCAGATGCTATTTTGGCTGCTAGGAAGTTGAAACTTTATGTTAAAATGCTCTCGCTGTTTGAAACTTTCACCTTCTTACAGTGTGTTCTTCCTCTAGGCAAGGTCACTCTGAAGGCTTTTTGCTTTCACAATCTTCTAATCTGACTATAAATTGATTCTTCACAGTTGTTATCTTTCCCTTCATAGCATACATCTGTATGTTGTTTGCACGCACATAGTGTTGGTTCAGCTGTTAATTATCTGTGTGACCCTGGGCTTTCTAAGTCTTCCTGGGTTCGTTTCCCCTTCTGAAAGTGAGGAGCTGGACCAAGCCCTTGCCAGGGCCCTTTGCAGACTTAGTGACCTTCTGCCCATCCTGACCCACGGCTCCTGAGGACTCTAGTCTAGGCCTTGTCAGCACATGACCTGAGGGCAAGGTGCCTCCATCACTCACCGCATTAGCAGTCCCACATTTTAAATAGGACAAAGTACCCTGTTCCCTTCCCTGCCACAGAAAACAGCGTGATACTTAATGAGGAAAAATGTTTGCAAAGCACTTGGGAGCTCCTTAAAGGAAAACGCTCTCTATAATTATTAAGGTGCTGTGTTGGTAGAGCATAGGTATTTCAAGAACTGTCTTACTAAATGGGGCTTATTTTCAGATTAATCAGGCAGCCACAGCTTTCATTTATATATATGTGTAGATTTGAAACAGCATCACTCAGTAGAAATGTTAGTGTTTTTCTTTCTTGTTCTTTTCCTGCATATTGCTTATAGGGACCCCGAAAGGGCTTTCGACATTATACATGAGACAGATGAGGTCTGCTAATTGTTGCTTTCAATGTGGAGAAATAAGTTAAGATGAGTGGACGTGGATGGCTTTTCAGGTCTGAGCCTCTGGCCGGGAGTGGCAAATCCTTGGGTGCATTAACACGAAGTCCAAAGCAGACACTAGAATTATAACATAAAGGAGAAGCTCATATAAGCCCCTTCACTTTAAACTGCTCCATTTGGGGTTATACAGATGTGGGAGTCAGATGTGAATCCCATTTCCTTGGCTGAGTGGCGTGGGTATGTTACTTAGCCTCTCTAAGCCTCAGTTTCCTTATCTGTAGCTTGAGAATAATACAGAAGTACCTGTCTTGGGAAGGCATTTTGAAAATAAAGAGATAAAGCGCTTAGCACAGAGTATGTGATCATTTGAAGGAAAAAAAAAAAGCCAACTGTCCTTATCAGTAGAAAGGAACTGATGATAAATGAAATCAATTGAGAAATAACTTGCATTACACGGGGAAGCCAATTTAGGATTTTAAAAAAACACAAAACTTCAGATAATCAATAAAGCAAGAGATTATATTGCAGCTAGGTGATTCAGAGGTAAGCGTATCGTCTGCTCTCAATTACATATGCTAATCAAAGAAGCGGTACCATGAATAAAATGTCAGCAAGTAGCTCTGACAGAGGGGTTCTGAGCAGGCGACAACTGAGCTCTGGAGCCCAAGAGACGGCACAGCAAGGGGAGAGACGGCACAGCAAGGGGAGAAACCAAAGGGGCGGCAGTGTCCGTTAGGATTCCAGTGCTGTGGGGGGAGTGGCCAACGCATATACTTTTTCTCCAGTTTTTGATGCCTGTTCTCCAAAGAGCCTCTTTTAAACTCCTTGTGGACCAGCACTGACACTACCGCGACTGACAAGTGACGAAGGAAAAAAGGAAGAGACATCCTGTTAGGTTCAGTATATACAGAGGTTCTGCCCGAAGTTCAAGTAAAAGATATCTGACTGGGCTGAGACACCCCAATTCTGAATAGTCACCTCTGTAGTGGGGGCTCAGCAAGAACCCGTTTATTCTGCTGATTCTTTCATTCTAACCAGGCTTCTCCTGGCTTGCAGAAAGTACAGTGAATGCTGTTACCGGGATGTTTTTCGGAAGCACTGTTCCCACCTATCTCTCCCATTCTCTTGGCTTCTCCATCATCTGCTCTAAGCACAACACCCTCCTCTTCAGGTGAGTCTGCTGAGGGGCCAGAAAATTAAGACTGGGGGCTTGGGAAGAGGGCAGATGGCAGGGAAGAAGAGGAGAGTATGGGTAGGGGAGGGTGGCCTCCGGCGAGGAAAGCAGAAGGAGTTCCTGAATTCAGGAGTCCCTGAATGGAGAACATCAAGGTGGGAACAGAAACTGGGAAAGGTTCAGTGGCAAGAATGGAAGGGTGCTCAGACAGTTGCACAGAGCTTTCACCGGCCGAAAGTCTGCTCTCTACCAGAGAGGTCTAGTTGAAGGGAGGCCTACAACCCCGAGATATGGCTGGGGAACTGCCTGCCAGCCTTCCTCCAGTTCTGAGGGTGCGATCCTGGTGGCCCGCTTGGACTGTGAGGCCGACTGGGAGGAGGGACTGCCTACTGGGGGACATGCTGCGTTCACAAAACATCTGTGGCTTCAGGGACAACTAACATATTTTGGTGTGAGGCAGAACTTTGAAGATCTCAGGGAACTTCATCGACGTTACTTAATTTTCTTATAGCTCTGTGAGTGGGGGAGACATTAATGTCCCCAGAAGATGGTATCTCCATTAGAGAGGTCATCCAACGAGTCAGTAACAGATGAGAGGATAACCAGCCTAGCCAGATCATCACCTCTTCCTCCTGTTAAGGATTTCCTGCTCTCTGGATTATTCCTCAAGAGGTTCGGTGTTATAACTATAACATATATGTTCTTAAGTGCCTTTGATGATTTTACAGTATTTATGGGTTAAATGCTTTCACAGAAATAATGTTATTTGATTCTTAGAGCAACCATGTAAAGTAAGTATTATTAAGATCTAGATATTTTGGGGCAAAAACATTAAGGCTCAGGTTGACTGTAGAACTTACTTAAGGTCACTCTGAGAGTGGTAAAACTGAGGCTTTCTTACTTCAAATCATGGACTTGTTCAGTGCTCCATGGGCTTGACATAAATAATAGCCCAAATTCTGGGTGAGGACTGTCACATTATTATCTTGATCCCTGTATTTTTACACTATTTCTGACACTGTTATGTTTCTACTCTTCCTATATCTTTTTATATCAAATTCATGGCTGAAATAGCTGAGTTTCTCAAAGTAACAAACAAAATTATCATCTATGCAGAGGACACTAATTGACCAAAAACAGTCACCAATAAATGGGCTGTTGATAGTATGATTCAGAAAAAAGCCCAAACATCTACCACTGTTACTGAAGAGAAGACAAGTAGAAATGCAGATACAATAAATTCTTCAGCAAATAAAAAAAGAAAAAAGAAAGAAAGGGAAATTAAAGTCTTGCTAGAAAATAATGCATTTATGTGTAAGTCCCTTGAATTAAATTCTCCTGGAAAGCATGCCCACATTTCTGAACATTCATTCACTTACTCAAAAAGTATTTGTTAAGCAACTACATATGCTAGCCTGTATTCATATATAGATTTTATTTATTTATTTTTAATTTTTTTTGTTTTTTAGGTAGGCTCCACGCCCAGTGTGGGACTTGAACTCACGACCCTGAGATCAAGACCTGAGCTGAGATCGAGAATCAGATGCTTAACCAACTGAGCCACTTAGGCACCCCCATATGTAGATTTTAAAGCAGAAAGTCCTAAGATTGAGTCTTAAAAGACAGTTCTACCTGGATAATATTGCGAGATAAAATGCATGACACCCAGTTAAATCTTTCAGAAAAAACAATGAATAATATTTTAGTCTAAGCATGTCACAAATACTGCATGGGACATAGTTAGGCTAAAAATACACTTGTTGTTTATCCAAAATTCAAATTTAACTGGACCTCCTGTATTTTTGTTTGCTAAACCTGGCAAGCCTATACCTAGTGGTAAATAAATCCTCCAATGCCATCCTGGTATTTTGATTCATTCACTTATCAAATATTTATTGAATGTTTATTATGTGTAAGGTATTATGCTAGGTATATTGAAGTATAAGATCGATCTATCTATCTAGCTACCTACCTATCACTTATTTCTGGCTCACGGAGTTCACATTATAATGGAAGATGTAGAGACAACCACATAATGATAATACATGTCAGTACTTTAAAGTGCCAGAAGGCGAACATTTGCTGTGGTCCTTGTGCAGTTTGAGAGACTTAGCTTACCCCTCATTCATGAGGTATTTGCCTCCATAATATAATTTATCCACTATAAAATCAAGCTGTTATTTTCAACTGGTTTTCTTTTTCCAAATGCATAGATTCTTATGAGTGGAATTTTCGAGAACGATGTTATATAACCAAAGCAACCTGATGCCATCCTCGTCATCGCCTATAGCCTTCTAGGAAAATGATTCCCAACCTACTGTGAATCAGGGCTCATTGAAACAACAGATTGCTGGGCTCCATCAGTGTTTCTGACTGAGGTCTGGATGGGCCTGAGAATTTGGATTGCTGGTATGGGGATCATGCCGTGAGGACCACTGCTGCAGGGTTATCCTTGAATTTTCCCTATTGCTTGCCTTTTGTATCCACATTGACACCAAAGCTTGTCCTTCTCTGTCCTCTGTCTTTCCCTTCCATTCCTGTTCCTTTGACTTTTGTTTTTCCTTTTGAGGGGAGGGGACATAGAGAAGCCTGCTTGGTTCTACGACAGGATGGTTTGTGTTATCTGTTTTTTTCTGATTCTCTTCTTTTCTTTTTTTTTTAATTATTTTTTTAAGACTTTATTTATTTGAGAGAGAGAGAGCGAGAGCGCATGCCAGCATGAGAAGGGGGAGGGGCGGAGGCAGAGGGAGAAGCAGACTCTCCACTGAGCAGGCAGCCCAATGCAGTACTCCATCCCAGGACCCTGGGATCATGACCTGAGTCGAAGACAGACACTTAACCGACTGAGCCACCTACGTGCCCTGATTCTCTTATTTTCAAATACGTCCTTTACTCTTGGTTTTGTACCTTGCGACTTTTATGAAGCTGTAGTAAAGTAAACTTGAGACACTCCTAGGAGAAATGGAGTACCACTGTGGCTTGTTTGGGAGTAGAGAGAGTGGTTAGGTGAGGGATTTTCTGTTACTCTTAAGAAAATCATTAAGAAGTGAAAAAAAATGCTGATGTTATGAACGAAGTTCAGGGAAAACCCAAGAAGTATCACGTGACTTCAGTGTTTGAATTCCATAGAGGCTTAATAAGTCAAGAGCTTATTATTCAGAGATATGAGATAGAGCAAAGAAAGTCAATGTCTCTTGGGTGGAGGGGGCTCAGGTAATAATGACAATGGGTTTTTTTTAAAACATTAACTAGTACGGTACCTTTTATGAAAAGCTCTTAAATGCACCATAGCTTTAACAGCTACTCAAAAGGCAGGACAATAATTATTTCCATTATAAACACAAAGGAACTGAGGGTTTCAAAATTAAGTGACTTGCTTAGGGCCACACAGCCAATTAAAGGGACCAAAACCCAAGTAATCGAATTGTAGTATAACTGTATTTCACTTATGTCCCCACTCTAAGTTTCAGTGTTATCATCCTTATGGAATATGCTTTACAGCCAAGGGCTTTCTGGAGCTTAGCTCCAAAGTTAATACAACAGACGACTTACTTGTTTCAAATACTTCCTTTCAATGAATATGTGGATCATTAACACAGAGCTCCACAGAATTTTATTTGGAGTCCATGTCTCAGAATAGATTCTCTGCAGTTATGGATCATAAGTACTATTGACATTAAAGTTGGAGTAACTGAAATGCAAATCCAGTTGGCATGCATGATAGCCATGATGCAGAGAACCCAGATCTCTTAGTAAGATTCTTTTAGATTAGGTTATAGCTAAGAATACTGAAGCCATCCCTACTCTTTCAAGTATCCCTAGTATTTTCTAGAATCTTTTTAGACTGACATTTAGACTCTTTGCTCTGGATTTTTATCATTTCCACTGGGCTCTTGGGAAGTTGGGAGGCCCTGTTTTTTTCTTTTTCTTTCTTTCTTTTTTTTTTTTATGTTTTCCAAAGAAATTGGAGAGAACTTTGTTTTGAAACGGAGGCTGCAGTGAATCCAGGTCCCGAATCACTTCCATATGTTCAGGCTGTCTTGCCTTTTGAAAAATCTAGACCAATTGTTCTTTAATTTTGTTATGTTATGGACTCCATCAGCTAGACAAAAGTCTTGATAGACAGATGGCCCTTCCAAACTGCCACTGCCAAATAATTCAGGGTGAATGGGAAGAATTTCATTTCTTTTAAATGAGGTACCCAAGTGATTGCTGTGTATTATTAATTGTTCTCAGATGTAGCCATGTTATACACACAATACAAAACCTTCATATTTTACTAGAGATCTGAAGGCTACACTTTGAGCATAACTCAGATTTATAAAATGACTTGACTCGTAGCTTTTGCATCCATGATGTCTAAATGTACAAACCCATTGCTGGTTTTCTCATGAGCAAATCTAGTTACTTGCTTAACCACAGAATCCGTTAGTGAATCCATTGGATGATTGTGTTTATATAGCAAAAAGACAATTTTTGATAGTGCACTGAAAATTTTATGTTGCAAAATTAAGGCTTATTTCAATATGTGATCTAATAGAATATGTGAATTTTATTTCTACTAGGTCTACTGGAAGAGATGCACGGGGGGGGGGGGTTGGGGGGAAGGAGAATAGAAATGTTTATGGATCCAAGACTAGCAAAGTGAACTTTGGCTAACAAGATACTTCCATAAATGGTCTCTTTTTCCTCCCTAATCTTTAATTTGATGGCTTATATGACAACTATTCAGAAGAAGAAAGGACAAACTATGTCGGAGCACTCCGTAAACCATAAAGTGCCACATAACTAGAAATACTACTATTTGATCAATTTACCAAGTAATGATGATACCCATACCATAGAAAATTGCCCTTGATTGATCTCAGGTTATCAGTGCATTCACATTTACTCTAAATAAACACAGTGACTTACCACTACCTGATTTTCTTCCTAAATTCAGTAGTGAGTCACTATGTTGCTTTGGAGTTATAAGGACCATCATTCTTAAGACCAACCGATTCACACAAAGGCACATACACAGATGTACCTAATGTTTTGACTTAAGTTGACTGCGAAGAAGGCAAAGTTCATTGTAAGTAACGTTCTGTTTTAGTTGTTCACCTCCATGTTGGGTACCTTGTCTCAGTGTCTGTTATTTTCATTCCCTTCTATTTCCCAACTTACATTTATCTGCCTTATGTCCTATCCCCTAGATTCCTGCTAGCTGATCTGAGAAACAAGGTTGCTCAGAGGAACCAATTTATTTTCATGTATTTTAATTTTAGTATGTAACTTCCTCTGGCAACTTATTTGTCAGTTAACAGGGATGTTCTGGAACCAGAGGTAACACCGGAAAGGAACTCATGATAGGAATTTCAAATACGGTGACCATCACTGGGGTAGGTATTTTCAGATATGAGAGAATCTATGTGAAACCATACCACATATGTAGTCACTTCTATGGCGGAGCACGTGTGAATTTCTCACTTCTATGTCTGTCCCACTACTGAGCTGGAAAAGGGCACTAGCTGGGCGGTCAGGAGATCTTAGCTCTAGGATCACGGAATCCAGAGATGAAACACCATCTCACCCAAGGACTCACCTAATGATTGAGGCCCCTCTACAACATCGCTATGAAAAGCTCACCCATTCTCTCCTTGAACACCTCTAATTATAGAAACTCAGTCCCTTTGGAGGCTGTCTATCCCATCTTAGAGCAGCTCAGACTGTTAACAAACCTTTTCTTTTATTCAGTTGAAAGACTCTCCTTTATAGCTTCCAATCATCGGTCCAGTTCTACCTTTCGAAGCCAAGCTGAGCAAGCTCAATGTCACTCTCTTCCCGACCATTTAAATAAAGCTAACAGTGCTAACGTTAGCTACGATTTATAGAGCTATAGGGTTATGTGCCGGGAATTGTTTTAAGAGTTTCATATATTAATTCACTTAATCCTGAAAATGACACTCTGAGAAAGATATATTACTGTTATCCCCATTATAGAGACAAGGAAACAGGTGTAAAAAGATTAAGTAATTTTCCCAAGGTGACAAAGTTCTGTAGTGGCTAAGTCTGATTTCAGACCTAAGCAATGTAGCTCTAGAGCTCCAGCCTCACTACATTATGCTGCCCCTGAAGCTCAAATACTCGGATGTTATATGATGCTCTGAGGCATCTTTTTTGCAGGTTGGACAGCCCTCGGACCTTCAACCATGATATGCCATGCTTTGCATTCCTTCATCATCCTAATTATACTCCTCTGAATATGTCCCAGTCTACTGTCTTTTTAAAAGGTACTGCCCAGACCAGACTATGGTCTCTAGATATTGAAAATAGAGAATAAGCAATAGTGAATGGAGTGAGTCTATCACTTTTCCATTTTGGGGACCACAAATGCAGCGTAAGCTCGCACCAGCCTTGTTGCGGCCTCTTTAAGCTGATGGTTCCTACAGAACTTGCTACAGACTGAAACTCTCATCTCTGTTCTGCCTCTATGACTTCGGTCTGTAAAATGAAGTGCCTGGAGTGAGTAATCTCCAAGGACATTTCCAGCTCTAAACACCTAGAATCAAAGAATGTATTACAAAGTTCAATGTATATAAGGGATATTGTGCCTGCAAATTCTTTGTCAGACTTGTCCCCCTTTGGCCTGTCTCCATAGGGTTTCTGTGATTTTTGTGTTTTGCTGGCAGCTGCTTCATGCCTACAATGGGGGTACTGCTGGGGCTGCTAGAAGATGGCTCACAGTGGGGTCTCCTTCAAATCTGAAGGATGACTCCAAACCTTCCCTTGCACTTGCTGTCCTGCCCCTCCCTTCCTACAGCCCCCTCTCACCCATGGCCTGTTTCCAGGCCTCCAGAGGGGCCTGCGCACTCACCTGTGTGTACGAACATGTGCTTGACGTAGTTCTGTTTGGCGGTGAAAGTCTTGTTGCAGAGAGTGCACTCATAAGGCTTTTTTTCGCCCTGCCCACTGGCTGTGCTGTGGCCTGCGGATGGGGCCAAGGGCTGTGGCGCTGGCAGCTGTGCAGTAAAGGTCGACAGGCCAGGCTGGGACACTGTCACAAACTGGGTCTGCTGGCCTGCCAGGGGCTGTGGCAGGCTGAAGAGGAAAGGCTTGGGGCCACTGCCCGCGGGCTGGGTAGTGAAGAGGGCCGGCAGGTAGGTGTTGCCGGCTGTGCCAATGACCTGTGTGTTGCTGGTCAAGGTCAGAGGCATCCTCAAGTTGCTGGTGAGGGTTTCTGTCTGGCGTAAGTAGAGCTGGGTACTTGGCAATGGCTGCCCGATGGACGTGTTGACCGAAGGCTGCTGCAGGACGCTCTTGTCGGAGCTGTTGCTGACAGTGATGACCGTGTTGTCCATCTCCACCTCGTTGCTTCTTTCCGGGGAGGAGGCACCTGTCTCTAGCTGGTGCGGCTGTGGGCCGCCCTCGGCAGGAGCTTCCGTGGCCTGCTCTGCTTGGGCAGATTCGGCCTGGCCATCCCGCGCCGCCCCGGGCCCAAACTGCTGCTCCACCGAGTCAGGCTCGGTGCCGATGGAGGAACTGACGCCCGAGTCGAAGCTTTCGCCCTTGGGCTCACTCTCAGTGCCCTCCGCCTGGTCTGTGTCTTCCGTGCACTCCTCGGATTCGTTGCGCTCCAGGATCTGCACCCTTTGCTGCCCATAGTAGTCGTAATCGTCCTCCATCTCCTGCTTAATGTGGATGTTGCCCACCAGGGTCTGGATGCGCACGGGCCGGGGCTGCTTGCGGCAGTGCGTGGTCTCGGGGGTGGTGGACAGGTAGCGCTCCATCTGCTGCGAGCGCTCGTGGATGCGCGTGATCCAGCTGGGGTCTTCCATGTGGTGGTCACGGGGCAGGCCGAGCGCAGTCTCATGGTGGCTGACCACCGCACCGCTGTAGAAGGAGCGCTCCCCGCTGCCGTTCTGCATGGAGCATGCGTACAGCGCCGAGTAGATCCTGTCCACGCTGTGCTGCGGATGGCTCTGCAGGTAGCCCGACTCGGTGTCGCTGCTCTGGCCGGATGTGCCCGACTCGGGAGTGCCCCGTGGCGTGTCCTGGCCCGAGTCCTGGATCCCCGGGAACACATCGCCCACGTTCTGCGACACAATGCGCGTGCACTCATCGATGACTGTTTTGATCTGCAGGATGCTGGCGGCCGTGAGGATCTGCAGGGCTTCCGACTGCGAGACGCGCAGCACGCCGCTGTACATGAAGTCAATGAGCTTTTGCACCGACTGCACCGACACCACGGACGGGATCTCGATGTCGCTGTAGCCCAGCAGCAGCTTGTCCTGGAAGAAGGGGCTGCCGGCTGCCAGCACGCAGCGGTGTGCGCGCAGCATGCTCCCGTGGATGCGCACCGTCACGTCACAAAAGTGGCCACGGTTGCGCTGCTCGTTGAGGGTCTCGAGCACGGAATTGCTGAAGTTGTGAAGGTTGATGCTGTGAATGCGCTCGGTCATCCCCTTGCAACTGATGTCACCTGCACGGTGGCAAGACAGACACAAGACAGGGTGTGTGGGTCAGAGCTAGCTGACTGCATTCCTAACACCCAGGTCTCAGGTGGGTCACGCTCATGGCTCCTGGAAGCACCCCCACCCCCGGCCTTGCAGACTCACGTGGGCTCTGTGGCGAGATGGACATGCTTTGCTCAGGGATGGGGCTGGGGGTGTGATGGCCTATGGGAATGAGGCCTTGGATTTGGCACCAACAATACCCCAGCTATTTTGGGTATTGAATCCCTATTAATGCCCTAGAGCTTCAGCCAGGGTTGCCAGTTGAAGTAGGACAGCCTAATAAACAGATGGGTCATTGCCTGCTCTTCCTACAATTCGGCACATAGACCTGAGAAACAAATGGAAGATTGGTTCTCATGGAATGCTCTATTTCTACTTTAGACAGGTCTAAGCCGAGGTCCTTTGGGAAAGCTTACATTTTCCCTGGTTTTTCAAAGTTTCTGATTTTATTCATAGCAACAATATTCATAGTGAAAAAAACTCCCTTCCTATTTATTACTTTATATGTATATTTCTCAATCCACACCATGTATGCAAAAACCCTTGGAAAATCCAGTGCAGACCAAGATATCCACCAAACAGCTGCTGCCATGTTTTCCACTTGAGGGACAGGCTCTAGGACTCAGTTTGCTAGCTAAAGGGGCATACACCCACTGCTTTCTGTATCTACACACTCTTCTTGTCGTCTCCCACAACCTGTATGAGGACTTTCTAAAGTGGTGATATGCGACATGGGTCATTTTCTGCATTTCCTGAAGCTTAATGAGGAAGGAATGTTCAAAAGGTCAGACATGGCGGCACTGACCTGGGAGACTGTGATATAGTAGGTGATCGTATTTAGTGTTCAAACTGGGCACTTCTGAGAGCGAAAGGGAGCACTGTTAATAATTAGGTGAGGACAGCAGGAGTAAACCGGGAATGGGCTGTGTGATCACCGTAGGCAATTCCGTGTCCTATGCACTTGCTACAGGGAAGTATCAAATGGGTCCCAGCGGGGAAGGCAGCAGTCAGCTACGCGGAAGCTGTCCGTAGCCTGACCCATTGCCACGCTCACACCCCAGGCTCTGCAGACAAGGGATAACGGTTACATTTGGATCACAGATTGAGAATTAAAATGGGTGGCTATAACGTGAAGGCTTAGGGCTTTCCTATTTTTCTGCCTCACTTCTCAGATGGCCCTAAAGAACCCCTCTCTCTGAACTGTTCTTCATTTATGTTCCCCATTCTTGCCTTCACAACTGAACAATCAGCTTGAGAGAGGCCAAGTAAGTGGGCTTTCACAATAGGCAGCCCAAGCTCTGATTGTTGGCCTGTGGCTGGGATCCCCGTGTCTCGTGAGGAGTAGCCCCCAGAGGTAATGACCTGGGCAGATGGGAGGAATGCCCACCTCCTCAGGTTCTTTCTCCTCTGCCCTAGGAGAGAGGACCGGTTCAGGAAAGTCTGAGCTCTACCAGCTCCACTTTGCTGCACGATCTCCTCATGCGATCTGAACTCAGTCGGTGTGAGCACATCCTTTTATATACTCATTTATTTCCTTTGTTCCCATCTTTACATGTAGTCGGCCTCACATATACCTGGTTAACTTAATACATGTCTAGAGGCTCTATGTTCACTTTCGGTCATAGGATTTGCACTGATTGTTACATAAGAGAGTTTCTTCTTGTTCTGACTTCCATTAGGTCTGTGATGTGCCGAAAATAATGCACTGGGGCTCCAGTTTCTATTTTTTTCACTGTTGTAAAAACAAATGGTCAATGCCAGATTAAAGAATCATGGTGAATCCTCTCTAACTGTGCTAATACAAAGTACAGCCCCAGAGAAAGGCCCAATAACCCAGGAAGATGTTTAGGAAATCAGTCAGCAGACCAGATTCTAAGTTCTTGCTGGGTACCCCCATGCACAGAGAGCACGATAACACAAGAGCAAACATTCTTTTTTTTAACGCTTACCAGGTATTACCAGATTATTTCATTTAATCATCACAGCAACCCTTACCACGTAGGTATTATTATTATTATTTTTTAAAAGATTTTATTGATTTATTATTTGACAGAGAGAGAGAGAGAGAGAGTGCACAAGCAGGGGGAGTGGCAGAGGGAGAGGGAGAAGCGGGCTCCCCGCTAAGCAGGGAGCCCGATGTGGGACTCTATCCCAGGACCCTGCGATCAAGACCTGAGCCCAGGGCAAACGCTTAACGACTAAGCCACCCAGGTGCCCCAGGTAGGTAGTAGTATTATTATCCCCATTTTTCAAATGAGGAAACTGAGGCCATACAAATTAAGAAACTCGCTCAAGGCCACACAGGCAATGGATGGCAGAGCTGACCTTTGAACCCAGGCGGTCTCGCTCTAGAGTTTTCACTCTTACCTGCTTCATTGTATTGCATGCTTTGCCCTAAATGAAGTCTGGCCCCTGGGTGTCCATAAATCCACTGTAAGGCTGTGTGAAAAAGTGTGTTCCGTATGTTCTCCAGCTGCTTCTACACCTACGCTTGAATTAGCATGGTGTTCATGTTTCTAGGCCTTGGGACGTCAACATAGTCTCAGTAAATCTAAAAGACATCTTTTTTTTTTTTTTTTAGTTTATAAATGGAACAATGCAAGAGATAAAACAACTTGTCCTGGCACTAAAACGTAGAGTTTTCTAGATACAGTTTTACTATCCCCAAAGTCTTTTTTATAAGTAAAATGGTAAGCACTAAAACTGGATGAGTCTGATAAAATAATCATCTCTGAGGAGGATGGATTTATAAAGTGATTTTTTTCCACACAGGTGAAAACACTCTTTAAACACACATTTGCTCTTAGCACCAGTCACAGCAATAGCACTAGGTTTGTCATTTATGATGAAGAGTTGTCTTCTTTCTGATAATTCTGGGAAGACACTCTATGATGAGTATTCTAATAATTAATATCCATGTAGCATTTCACAGTGTACAAAACTCTTTCTCATACAACTTGGTCTTTCCTTAAAACCATCCTACATGTTCTTAGGACAAGTCCTATTATTATTATTATTTGATGTAAGGAAAGGTTGAGGCTATCAAAGTGTTTAAGTGGCTTACCCTAAGTTTTACACAGCTAGTAAGAGGCAGGGTTGGGATTAGAACCCACACCCCTGGATGCTTTTTTTTTCGCTCCATAACCCTGGGTTGCTGAAGAATGAAACTCAGATTGCCCAAAGATCTAAGGCCATCCTAATCCTCAGGACATAGAAGAAAAGATAAAAACCCTGAAAAGGATGATGGAGGTTGCTTTAGAGAGGGAAATGGTCAACAGCAGAAGGTGTCCTCATACTACACACACTCATATACACACGCGCACACTCACAAGCTCATGAGAAAAATTCAAAGTGCTTGTTTGACCGAACTGGCCGAGTCTATCTAAACAATCAGGTAATCCTATAGAGATAGTCACAAAAAACCGTGAAATGGTCTGAATTATGATTCCTGCAGTAATGTCCCCAACCTCATTAAAAACCACAGAGACAAACTCAAACCTGCACAGATGTACAACCCGACCTGGCAAGCCTAGTTGGAGTTTTATAGACACAATTTTTAAACATCTCTCTGAGTATGCTGGTCCCACACCGCCGCGAGCGGCCATGAAAGGCTGAATGGGCTTTGCTGATACGGGTACAGATGCGATGGGGGACCCTGCCTCTCCATTCAGGCGCGCCTCGTTCCTCCCGCACACAATGCTGGAGCAATTCTTTCCCAGGCTTTCTTTTATATTTCACACTAATACAGTGGGAAAAAGTTTCTGCCACAGCAAGGCAATGTCCAGGCTTTTGTGAAGCAGGTCCTTTCATCCAATGGGCATTAATGTATAGATTCCAATGGAATAAATCTGAAATACTCTACTGTAGAAGATTTGTTCCCCATTGAAAACAAATCTTGATTAGATGGTTATTCAGGGACTGTATAGGAAGGAATGGTGTGAAAATGCTAACTCCATTCTTTCCTAGATTGGCACTGAATAGGCATTTGGGCTATTCAAAAAAAAAAAAGAAAGAAAGAAAGAAAAAAAAAAAAAAGAAAACACCAACCACCCTCTCAACTCTGCAAAACCATACAACTGTACAAAGATTATGTATATTTGGGGACACCATCTCACCCCCAAAATACCCCCACAGTGGTGTGAACATAGAACCGATGGGATAAAATGAAAAGAGTGATAAAAATGGTTTTCTGTGTGTTTAAAAATAATAACCAACCTCCTTTCCACTAGAGTAAAAATACAGAGTCAGCCTGAGATGGCATTCACTAGAAACATGCAAGGAATCCTACCACCGAGAGTGGTCCCGTATGCTGAATGACTGTGTTCTGGGAGCGAGCACAATAAGGACGGGACTGCAGCAGGGTGAGGACCGAGGGGAAAATCAGCTCATGGTGAAAGAGGTGATGGAGGGCCTGGCTCTGCCTCGTAGGAACCCAGCTCCTGCCTGTCTCTTAAACTGCGGGTGTCCGGGGACAGGACTTAGCATGAGAATAAAAAACTGCTTGTGCGCAAGGGAAAATGAACAAGAAAGGAAACAGCAGGCTATGCGATCTCCTTTAATTAGGTGTGAAATCCAGTCCTTTCTCAGCCCAGATATATAAAATGAGACCAGTGCAGGGGTGAGGTGCTACAGAGGCAGATGGGAATTCGAAGTCTCTGGGATTCAGGAAGAAACACCAGCTCCCAAATTAAAACCCACATGAATTTCGGTCAAGTCCACACGTCGAAGTCAAAAGGCAGGGCCGGAAAGCCCTTGAGCTTTCAATCTGGGCCACCAGGCTCACCTGAGGTAAGTGGGTCAGCCCATGAACTAGGGCTGGAGTGGCCAGGTCTCCACAGCCCAGTCTCTCATATCACACTTTCCCACATTACACGCTGATACCTTTACCGTGTCGAGGTTGCCCTTTCATTTATTAGGTGACCAGTGGTGGTTCTAAGCTACTTACCAAGTTGGTCACGCTAGGCAAGACCCATTCCTCTCCTGAGGAAGCGGGGATGCATGTGGTAACTCAGGTCCCTTCCTCCCCAAATCTACAACTGTTGCTGCGGCCAGGGCAGAGACCTTGGTCACATCCACGTCACCACTATGCCAGGGCGGGGGGCAAATGCTGACCTCTGCGTGGCAGGAGGCTAGACCTCGCTCGCTCACGGCTTTCACCGTCTGAAACACATGGCCCTACACAGGCTGCCTATCTCACTGGCATCATCACAATCTCTGTGAGATAAGGAAACCGAAGGACTCCATAAAAACCTGCTTTTTGTTCCCTTTCCTGCTTTTGTTCTTGCTAGGACCTGCACCCCCCCACACACACGTGTCTTCATGTATGTCCCCCTTATAAGGGACAAGGAGTTAATGACTTCTTTGGAGTCTCCCAGCACTAGAGATAGCATCTAAGGAGTGACCAGGCGAGGCCATCGTGTGCGTATTCCAGACCACCGACGCTAGACCTCTAGACGCCAAGACCCCCTGGCTCCAGGGAATAAGTGACTTATGGTGGACACCTGGACTCTGTCCTTGTTCTGACCCGTTCCTGGATGCCTGAGAGGACACGTGCATCAGACCACAGTCGTCAGTAGAAAGCCCCCAGACCTCAAGCAAAGATGAGACTCCTTCCTTTCCTTTCTGAGTCTCCCACTCTGTACCTGCACTCTCTCTATACCTTCAATTCACTCTGCTTGCACCTTCTGCTGGCTTGCGTTTGATTTCAGTCCTGAGCGTAGCCAGGGACCCTCTTGGCTGATCCTGTGTGTCTGCCTCTGGGTCCACGAACCGGGCATCATTTGGAGGGTGGCTGGGGGCACTGGGGAAATCACTTACACAAGCAGAAGGTGGCAGGCAGGACAAGACTCTTCCTCTTACACCTAGCATAGCCCGGCTGTCATTGCCACTGGAGATGGATCGTGGGAGGGTCATTGGGCTGCAGGAAGGAGAGCTATACTGCCTTATGCACCCACTCCTGGGTGTAAAGGGGGTGTTTGGGCTGTCTCCCGGTGGTGAGACTTAACCTCTATCATCTAAGCCCAAGATACAGGAACCATTAGAGGCTGTTTTCTCTCTCTCTCTTTTTTTTTTTCCTTCTTTTCTTCCTAACCATTGGTAACAGAATTGTTCTCATAAAACATAAATCAATTATTCAACTTTCAAGAAATTTGACTTTCAAACATATTTTCTGGAAGACACTACCTAGGAATGTTGGGAACAGTCTGTATATACTTTTGTAGTCACTGCTTATTATTTTAGGTGGACAGAAATAGTCAACTTCCTAACTTTCTTCAAGATAGATACTGCTTATTATTTTAGGTGGACAGAAATAGTCAACTTCCTAACTTTCTTCAAGATAGATATTTATCTATCATATATAAGTATGATGGATAAATTATACTATTTATTCTATAAATAGAATAAATCATTCTATTTATGATCTCAGTACTGTAGTTGGGTATGTCTTTCCTGTTCCTTGAACTGTCATTGATACATCTAATGAATTTTCATTCATTCTGGAGTACAGTTTAAGTATCGAAAGGTCCTTAGGAAGTGTATGCGTGGGCTTCAGGGGTATCCCCATTTTTTCATGAATGGGCATGTTCCTACTTTCACAGGGATAAGGTCAGTGACTTTCATTAGAATCTCAAAGAGGTCTGTGTTCCTCCCCAAATTAAGACCCATGAATTGAGAATCCAGTATCTCTCCTCAGGCTGCTCCTACCTACTCCGGGTAATCACAGCCTCTGAAACCGACGCTGCCTCCATGCTCGCGTCTGATGAAGCCGCCAGGCAGGCTGGGGCGTCTCGTTTACTTAAGTTATGTGATCGACTCAACAGTCCCAGCCAAAGTGACGACAGTTACCTCTCTGCAGAGAATGACTTAAAAATAAAAAGAGGATTGAAGAGGAAGACAGAAAAGAGAGAACAGGAATGATAAGGTCCTAACGCTAGCTGAGATCTGGTGGAATGTCACAGAGCCAGACAGTTTGACAGTCGGTGAGGCCAAACACAGGTCTTCGTCAGGGTGGGTCCCCTTCGAGGGTTAACACAAATCCATGGAAGAACTAGGAAACATCCTTGAATGTTTTTTGACTGTGAAAAATGACATATTGTGGTATAAATAAGTACAAACTTAACATGCACTTCTTTTCTTTCTTCTTTTTTTTTCTTTTAAGTTAATATTTACTTTTAATCTAGCCAACAAGACAGACTTCACCTGTAAGTTCTGTAGTACTTCAAACTGGTGGTCGGCTTTTCTGTCTTTGTTTTTCTCTCTCCCTCTCTTCTTTCCTTCCTCCGCTCCCCTCCCCTCCTCTCTCCTCTCCTCTCCTTTCTTCCCTCCCTTCCTTCCTTCTTTCTTTCCTTCCTTCCTCCCTCCCTCCCACCCTTCCTTCCTTCTTTCCTCCCTTCCTTCCTTCCTTCCTTCCTCCACTGCCTCTCTTCCTCCATCCCTCCCTTCTTTCCTTCTGCTACACCATTAAGTTTTCCTAAGCTTCAAGTATGGGGAACAAGGGGGCAAAATTGTGAAGCAGGAATACATTTGCCCTGTGATCTTCAGGCCCATCCCCAAATTAGGACCAAGCCTCCATTCCTGTTGTCCTTCCCCTCTCTTCCCTCTACCAAAAAGTAAGAGCTTTACATTTTGTCTGAAGGATGGAAGAGACCTATAATACTAGTGGGACTTTCAGAGCCGAAAGAAAAGTCCCAGGGAAGCCCTTTTACTTGGCTCTGAAGGCTCTCACAGTTTCCCCCAGACGGCCCAGGCCTTCGGTTTGCTTGACTCCACATTCACTCTGCTGTTACCTCCAAGAAGGGACTGAGAAATGCCTGATTATTCATCTAACATTGCAAATACAACGGATTGATACATGAAGTTGTTTGGGTCATTTGAATTTTCACCAACTTATGAGTGAAACATTTACTGAGAATAGCCTCGTGTAAATGGATCCATGAGGCCATAGATGATCTGAAGTCTCAAACAGTGGAAGAAATTTATCCATAAGGACCTTTGATATTTGAAACATACATTAATCAATCAGCTTCTCTCAGACCTTGGTGCCCAGGAAAAGCTGGCTCTACTTTCATCTTGGAGGACCCTGTGAAAATCATACCTGGAGCTCAGAATCAAAATTTAGGTTGTATTTTCACATTTCGCAATAACATGGGACCTCATGGTGTGCTTTTCTAAGTAAAATTTACCCCCTAGCCTCATTTGAGTGTCAATTCCTTATTTTACTTCAATGCTGGTTTATTTTTTATAGTTATGTATAAGTATATTTTCCTACGTATTTGCTAATGTATTGAGTATCCTTTTAAGTTAACTGAAATCCCTTTAGTTATCAGGTGAGGATATAATCAAACAATCAGGAAGTAATTGAACATCAATGTTATGGAACCCATTCTACATATAAGTTAAAACCTCAGCTTCAGGTATTATCAAGCTACGTACTTGATGAATTTCTATACTTGGAGCATCTGATTCCAGCGGCATAAAACACTGCATGTTCAAACACCTTCTTTATTCTCTTGGAGTACAACTTGTGAAAGCTAAGTTTTAACTCTGGGAACAAAGGCAATGGACAGCTATAATTCTAGACAACATTCTGAAAGACACCTGTGCCCTCATTCCAAAGCTGAAATGAAATGGCTTCTTCTTGAGGAGGGAGGACCTGCTGGGACTAAGGAAGAAAGTCAATGAAATCGGAGGTTGATGCCTTTAAATCCTCTTACATCATAAACCTTTTGAGACACCTTTTAGGAGTTTGATTTTTTTTATAAAGCTCTTTCCTTACAAATTTAGCTGCTGCCCTATTGTAACCTTTTCTTTTGTTCACTAAATCTGGGGAACAAAAACACAGAGATGCTGCATCCGTGGGTGGGATACAAAAAACGAACAAAGGGATCTACTTAAATTCACAGTGAAAGTATGCAGTTTGAACTTGGCTTTGGATAGGCCTTAAAGAAGGATCTTTATATTCAAATGTACAGTTAATAAGTTTGGTCCTTTTTCTCTGCTGAAAAGAAATTATACATTTAAAAAGTGTTTATCTAAAAACCAGAATCTTCTTACTTACTGATCTGTTCTTTTGATCTCTATATCATTGTATTTTAAAGGGAAAATAAAGTTTTATCTTTAGCGAGTTCAAAGATCCAGCGTAACTCCCAGGAAGGACATTCCTTTGGAAAATATCAACTGGTGTTAGAGTAGAGTTATGTAAGAAATTAATTTTTCGACTTTGGGAAAACTTTTATCTGAACTTCAATGAGTGAGAAAGTAGAGCCCCATCGTGTCATTTTAAGAAGCTGTTTTACTAAAATAATCACGAAGTTTCCCAAGCCACAGAACTTCCTTTGGTCCTCTGTTGTTGAACTGTTTTGAAACTGCTTTTGAAGCAGATCTTGAGATTTACGTTCACGCGTTCTCTTTGCTTATGTCTTCCTAGAAAAAATAAGTTCGTTCCAATGTGACAACTGGTTTTCGAACACAGTTTGTCGGTAAAAGGGGGCTACGCTATTTCTCTACAGAGGGCGTGGGCTTGAGCCATGGTAGACTTTTTACTGAAAAAATGAAAGCCTTCTCTCTCAAAGCAACAAGGAAAAGCCAGGGAAAAAGGTAAATATGTTTTGGTGCATTTACTAGTTAAGTGAGAAGCACAGAGGTAGTGTGATGTGGGCTAGTTTAAGACAAGTAGCTAAAACTACATCTCAACAATAAAAGGTGTGATCCATTATAAACTCAGGCTCAGGATTTCCTTAAGAAAGAATAACATGTAAGTCCTTTTGGCTCATGCTAAGATGAAGAAGATCCTAGATAAATGTTGTCGGAAATCAAAACCTTGGGAGACACTGGTAAGTAAATGAAGTAGAAGGCATACTTCATAATTAGTCTAATAAGGAATAAGATATTTAATTTTTATTGTATTCTTTATATGTCCTTTCATATAACATTTTTATATTGTTTACATGTCATAGGAGAAAAGATATTAAGCTGTTAAGAGTCTTCTATAGCTATAGGGAACATTCTAATGATCTCATCTTACTTCAATGGTTTGATCTTATTTTCTCATTTTCCCAGATAAAGTCTCTGCACTAATATAAGAAGTTAGACATTTTGCCATCCCTTGCATGTATTGCATTTGTTCTTAATTCTCTTTTGCTGAATTTGTCCTGAATTCTGAAATAATCGTGCTTTCTCTACTTACTAAGCCTTATGTACCATTTGAGAACCCTATTCAAAGTTCTTCTTTCTCTGTGGAGCCTTCTTTGATTGCTGGAGTCCATCCTGAGGTCTCTCTTGTCTTAGTTCCAACTGGTTGGTGAGGTAATAGAGTGAAACATTAATTTCTGTTTTGGTCTTTTTTTCCCCCCACTAAATGAGGAAACTTTCCTAACAATAAGGCAATTAAGAAAGGCTAAACTTGTACACAGTTCTGGGTTCCCTTGCCTTAGGAAGTTGTGGCTTCAGAGTCCAAATCAGAAGTTAAGCCTTCAAGACACAGCCCCAAGACAGAGGGTTTGTTTTTAGAATCTACGCCCTCTAAGGAGAATTAAGCTAGGCCCTTTCTAGGGTGAGGAAGGTGAGGCTGGTGCTTTGGAGTTACACTGAGGTGGCCCGACAGGGGAGAAAAAGAATCAACTATGCCTCAAATGGGGAAATTGATAAAGTGTGAAGTCTCTGCTTACACACAAGTCTACTTGGGGGTAATTGCCTGGTACACTTCGGAGACTGGACATAAAAGGCACTGCCTTGAGAGGAACAGTGATGATCATGGGGCAAGGACCACTGTGAGGGGCATCTCTAAACCCAGGTAAGGCAGCAGTGCCCGGCAGTCAGATGGACCTGGGTCTTTGTCTGGTATACAAGCAATGTGGCTGAAGGAGACCACTGTGGACTTAGGATCTAACCTCTCCCTCGATTTCATGAGTCCTGAACAAGTCTGGGAAAGGGAGTGGAGCCCTGAAACCTCACGGAATTTCTTACTAACTTTGTGACAGGAGACTTAGGTTTAATTTCCTTTGGATATTTAAGGAAATGTTTCTTGCACCTGAACGCTGAGGAATAAATCTGAACTTCTTACACATGTACCACATAATTCAGTACATTATTGATTATTGTCTCTTTTCATCCATGCTTGTCTATGTCTACAAGAAGACTCCCAGCTTCCCGCAGGCTAGTTCTTTACCTTGTTATAACTATAGCTACAACTACACATTATTGGTCCCTTCACACTGCCCAACACATTTCTTTACATCGAGTAGGTCCTAACTGAGTATTTGTTAGGGCAGGTCTCCACTGAACTTCCCAAACATGCTGATAATGTAGCTGGGAACTTCCGGTGGCACCTTTTCTCTGAGGTATGTCTGTATGTGCTAGTTCCAGGGGGTCTTTCTGTCTCTGAAGTTTTGTGTAATGCTCTTCCCCCTCTCCTTTACGATCTACTACCTCTCCTCAGGGAATAGCCATAGTTCTATTTTCAGTATGAATTTAAGGTCTAAGGCAGTTGGTTTTTTATGTCTTCACTGAGTTTCTCACAGACCGCGCCCATTCATTTATGGTTTCTGATACAGGCCTTAGTGTCCCCATCTCCTGGATTCCATTTCCTCCCCAGAGGCAGCTCATTAGGTCCTCCCGTCCGCTGAGGAGTCAGTGGAGCTCAAAGCAGAGGCAATACCTTATAACCCAGAGTGAGAAGAGACAGCCAAACTCCGGTGTCCTATAAAAATGATCAGGCCAAACTCCCACCGCTCTTAGCTTCCCTAAGTTAAACTGCTGGCTCGCACAAGTTACCGAGATATCTATCAATCAGCTTTGATAACTGGGTATGTATTTTTGCATCAACAGTGTCGGAGGGAGATTGTTTAGAATATTTTCACTGGGTGGCCACTGGGTGTCCTCATTTACAAAGTAAATAAGTAAATACACACTTTTTACTGTAGGTCACCAGAGGGAATAAAAGACACTAGGTTTCTCTTTGGCCTTTCACATACTGGGTAGAAATTTATTATTGAACTTAGAGCCAGGTCAGATATCGGTAGTTTATAAACGCCAGGTAAAATTGGTGAGGTTTATAACCAAAGTAATTTTTGCAGGTTCTAGACAGAATTTACAAGGCCATTTTCTCAACAGAGGGGACTGTGATCCAGCTATTAGAACGAGCTCTTATTTGTTTGAAAATTGGCATGGGATTTTGACTATCTGCGTGGAGAGCCTGGAGAGAGGAGCAGAGAAGGTCTTAATTTATTCTTTAAAAGAAAAGAGAACACCAAATATCTCCATGGGATATTTGTTAGATTCTGTTTTTATCTCACCTTCTCTGAAAACCAATTAAAAATAATAATGAGAAAGATAAAATATGTCCTTTTCCTGGAAACCTACAATAATGAGGAAAAACAGTACATTGAGCAGGGTCACATAATGATTAGGAATCATTTCAAATTTAAAGATGAAGATTTAAATTATTCCTTTGTCGACCAGTTATCCCACCTGTAAAATGAAGATGCTTTCACTTCAGCGGGATGTGGTTAGGAAAATAAAACAAAATGCGGAGGCATGTAGGGTTCCCAGGAAAAGAAACTATACCTGAGAGATTTCAGGGCAGTACTAATGTTCTAGCTGTCCTTGAGTCACAGTTGTGTGTCTCGGCCCTGGTAGCAGAAGGCAGCAGGTCAAGGCCAGAGCACATGCAGCCAATGAACGTTTGCTGACTCAACCACTCTAAGGCACCAGAGTGATGTCCTGTTGGGCCGTCACTGTGTGCTTTGTAAAGGGACTTGTGCACGCCTAGGATTGTCAGTGCTTCTACACTTCTATTACGTATATCTTGGATGAGATTCTTTCCTTGCAAGGCCAAAAGGATTTCTATCTCCCTACCCTGTAAATTTCTTGAGATACAGAACTACTGCTAAACATGTAGCAATACTTGCCTTCCGCTGTTGTGCGTAACCGACTAGCTGACCTTTTTCAAAAGCAAAGTTAACCCTGCTACAATCATCGTCTCCTCTAGTGTATAGCCTCAGCTTCATTATTATCCTCTGGCATGTTGTTTCAGTATATAAATCATCTGTACGATTCTCTGCCATAACCAACAATTCATATAGATAAGATCAGGGAAACTAGGAAGCCCTGTGAGCTATTCACTGCCTTTCAGAGGTGTTCTCTGGCCTTATTTGGCTTCGCTTTATAGCTTTTTTTCTGTTTTTAAAAGACCACCCGCCCATGCCTCTCGTACAGCTGTCTGTAACTCTCCATCAACCGTTTAAACACGCAACAATGCACAATAGCCAGGTCACTTGCACCTCGAGATTCTACTAAAGGATCACAATGTATGCAGAGTGCATGGAAAAGTATCTCATTTCTTCTAAAGATCCTTAAGTTCCTGGGATTTCTAGCATGTTCCAACTCTTTAGTTAGTAGATTCATTTTTGAACTATTGTAACCCCAAAGACACATATCCGCAGAGCCCTCCTGATCGTGTTTTTCCCTAAGCCTTTACTCCTTTCAGTTTCCCCAGTTTGCTCCTTTAATTTCACTTTCCGCACTTCTTGAGGCTCAGTGGCTGAACACCACACAGCACAGGTTTTATCTGATGCACCGGCGCCTGGTGTGGTCTAAGACAAACTGGTGTTTTGTTCTCGAAGTAAAGGACTGAAGTTCTGAAACCTAGACTCCAACACAAAGGGCATCATTAGCGCGTTTTAAGTGTCGCTTTTTCTTCCCTCCTGGCCCCTCCTACTCACCCCAGTGCTTCCTTAGTTCTATGCACTGGCCACAGATGGTAACCATATTCCAAAACCGAGTATATACAAAATCGTGCCATGGAGAACAGAGTGGCTTCAAAGTTAGCTTTCTATCCAAGTGGGATGGTGGAGACTCTGGAGGAGTGAACTCATCTCTCATTCATTTAATCCTCTATTCATTCAGCCAGGAGTCTGTTTTCCTACACATTCTTCTAGTATCCAGCCAGTCGAGGGAGGATGGGCGTGAAGAGCTCTCTTGAAAGCCCTTCCAGCAAGAGGGCACTGGGGTTCTAAGCCAAGCTCTTGTTTCCCGGGGCTGGCTCTGCCTGCTGCTGATCAGATCATGCCAGTCCCATGAGAGGAGCTGGGGAGCACTGCGTGGGGGGGGTGGATTTCCCCCAAACTGCCTCCTTGCTCGACTGGCAACACACGCTGTGTCCCCTAGACGAGGATTAGACCAGGGAAAAGGGTGAAACGAGGAGGAGGGTGTGGGGTTGCAGGATGGTACGGTAATGGGAGGTGGGAGTGGGAAAACCTTTCCTTTTTCTTGTTTCAAGGTTTGCTGGAGCTTTCGCCTAATCATCTGTTTGAGCATCTTGAAAATAAGTATCTATTTTCATGATATCTATCAAAAACAGGCATCAGATTATACTACAAAGTTGACCTTAACCCTGCCATATTGTTACTAGAATCAAAACATGTAGCAGCCTACATCCGACAGAAAAATATTCTGTTTTCCCAGCATAAAAACCAGAGGGTATCTACGATGCACTTTGTTTTGTAGGTCTGCTGAAGGGAAAAAACCCATTAAGAAATCCGTACTTATACTTTCACCAATGGGCAAAGCGCTCACAAACACAGTCTACCCTTCCCTTCGCTCCGTTCTTCCCCACCACATTCATTCATTCAACAAATATTTGCTGAGCACCCACCACGGCCAAACACTCTGCTAGGTGCTAAGGATCCAGCAGCAAACAAGAGAGGATTTCTGCCCTCACCAGTTCTTCTGCCTGGTCCAAACGAGCATTTAATAATTTAACTTGCAGTATGTTATTTGAGGAACAGGGATCATTTGTCTTACCTACAGTTTCTTCTGAATCTTTCTCAAACATATTTCTCGAAGCTCCAGGCTCTTTTAACTAAGATCTTCTGTCTTGAATTTCTCTTTTTCTACTGTTATCTTCGTTCCTTTCGTGGCTACAATGTTGAGAGTTCAGATCGCAACTGCTACCTTTTTTCTTTTCCTTTTTCTTTTGGTGGGACTGTGACCTTGAGGGATTGTTACTTTTGAAGCTACACATATATTTTCTCTGTAAATATCGTACCATCTAATTTGTGTCTTTGGATTCTGCTGATTAGGCATCAACATACAATTTAAGGAATACTGCATATGAGATACAGAAATCACAACTCAGTACATCATTGTTTTAAAGGTCTGACTTGGGGCTTATACGGATTTCATACTGTCTAGTTTAGCATTTGATCTGCACCTCTTACTACGAGACTTAAAGCTCAAGTTCCACACCTACGTGTCCCTGGAATGCTATACTCCTTGAAAATGCTCTGGAGTTAAGAGAGGCAAATGTCCAAAATGATCTCCATTACCAAAAACTATGTGGGCACCACAGGGAAAGGAAGGGCTTACTCGGTACAATGAGCCAACAAGTCTTACTGAATTTCTTAAGATTATATATATATTTTTTCAACTCCTGCAAACTGCCGCGGAATGGAAGAAGGTAAGTGAGCTGGGTGATTCAGAGCAATCCTTCTCTGCAGTGAAACACATTTACTCTTCTAAATTTTGCCTCTATTTTCGATTATTTCAAAATACTCTGAAGCCATCAGGCAGACTGTCTTTCAGAAGGATGAAGATGAGTTTCTTTAGTTGTAAGTAGGGCTCTTTGGGGAAGGGCCCTGGGACAAGCAACACAGCCTCCTGCCCGTTCTCAGGAATTGCTCTTTTGGCCCTTTCAGCTGTCAGTGCTGGGAGGTGGCTCCGTGGAAGGAGGATGCACAGCACGGCGGGGCCCAGCCTCTACGATGACATATCCTGAGCTAAGACAGCACACAGATCCCTTCCCTACAATTAGAAAATCTCTTATCGACTGGAACACACTTGAGGACAAGAAGGAATTGAATAGGTTAATACTATCTTACTGTCGCGTCATAGAAATAATACTCTGAACCTTCCCTATATCAAGAAGAAAAAGTCAGAAAGGTTGTTTAACTTGTTTGAGCTGCAGTTTCCTTATCTCTAAAATAGAACGTTTTGTAAGAACGATAGTACTTGAGACACGGTGGATGCTTAGTAAATGTTAGTCCTCTTCCAATTTTAGGACAAAAACCTTCGCCAAGACAAATGAGGGAATGAAGGAAGGCAAAAAGATAATGGAGAGGCTTCTGAGTCTACCTGGGCCGGAATCTGAGAAGGGGCAAGGAGAGCGGCACTGGCCTTTTTCTGAAGCAACGAAGGTCACTGTCGCACGTGCTCTCCTACAGATCCAGGCCTCTTAGTCACTCTCGGGGGGCTGGGGAGTGGGGAGGATGCAGGCCCCGCTACTATGACATACATCATTTATGTTGCATCAATTTTAGTACATATTTACTTAATAATTTAAACCAGAGCTAACGCTCAAATTCACTGAGCGTTGGCTGTCCTTCTGGTGCTGTTTTAGGAGCTTTCCATATAGCATTCCATCTCGTCCTTATAATAACCCCAGGAGACAGATACTATTTGCATTCTCATTATGCACACGAGAAAATGGAAATATAGGGAGGTTAGGTAAAGACACGTAAAATGCATTCATAGGCTGAAGTTCACATTAAAGAGCGCACATATGTAGACTGTGGGGGTGAGAACACATTTTCTGAGCAACGAATGGTCCAAATCTATTCCATTATCAGATATTGAAGAAATAGCTTTAGAAATCTGTTATACCTGCCTCTGCCCCGCAGGCATCTTGAAGGGCCTTGAAAAGAGCTTTAGGAACCAGTCCACATTTGGATGTTCACATCGGACTTGCTTCTTAGTTTACTTTTGGGGGTCAGATTTGAGCACGCAGATTCTGTTTGGGATATACCGTGGGGGAAGTGGCTCTTTCTTTCTTTTTGTTCTCTGACCCCAGCCTAAAGTAAGCTACATACTGTGTCCCGGAACAATACCCACATAGGCAAGCATACGTGTGTGCATATCTTCTTAGGAGGTTCCTAGACTCTGAAAGGGAGGTCCGGTCATGGTACCAAGCCTCCAGGCCAACATTTCCTCTTCTAGAAGAGTCTTTCTTCTGGAGGGAGAGGGTAGTCTCTGCATGAAGCCTCTGTCTGTATCACTGCCCAAGGACAGTGCCCAGGTCTGCTTGGAGTGCCTCTGAGCATGTTAACTCAGGATTAATGTCAACATCAGAAACCCAGGATCCAACCACTCCTCTGGGACCCTTAGGTCAGGAATAAAATGGAATAAACCAGGTTTCTGGGGGGTTCCTTAAAATTGGGGGGAAAAAATCCTAACCACCCCTTCCTGCATGCAGTATTTCCCTGAGGAAAGGCTATGTATGCATCCTTTCCCCTGGAGTTAACATCCGATGGTGAAGTTCAGAATTTGCATGTGTATTTTCCATGAGACACGGAATTATGCTCTGTAGCTAAAATGCATATAGACCTCTCTTCTATTGTCTCCTTTATATCTAAGTACCCAGTGGAGGCAAAGAGACAATAAGTGATCATACAGAAAAGAAAATGATTACCGAAAAATTAATGACAAAGTTAATTTCACTTCTTACAATTCTTCATGTGGTGTTCTTCATGCCACACCAAGCACTCTTAAAATTATGTATGCCTGGTCAAATACTGCATGAGATCTTGGTATAAAACCAAAAACATGAACCTGGTTAAAACCACTGAAGATAAATGAGTGGGAAGAAATTCTTTTTGGAGTTGGACAGTAAAGGGGAAACTCAATGATGCCTCATTTTGGCATCAACTATGAATTCATTCTTCTTTGTGGAATGATAAAGACATATTCACAGTTGTTTCATGTGGTTGTTTATATAATTTCTAGTAGTGATAAAATAATTTTCGTATTTGTTTAGAAGTAATTTAATAGCAGAGGAAAGCAGCGTTTGATTTAGATGGTTCCAGAACACCACCGTGAAGTAGAAGTAATTGCAGATATTGTGTGTCACGTGACAGCGGCCTTAGGGATGTCTTCGGCCATCAAAGAGAACAATACAGACCAAGTAAAAAGTTTAAAAAAAACCTCCACAAAATAGTGAACTTGAGGATATCCTGTGACGATGAAGACGTACATGGAAACAACACATAAGTCTGTTGTTAGTAATACAGAACTACTTGAACTGAACCTATCATAAAAGGATTTCTTAGAATGTGACATTTTCCAAAAGACTACGCCCTAAGAGAACTTGTTTTAAAAATTTGGGGGAAAATTTTAGGGCTCAAAGTATACAGTACCTGTCCTCTGGCTAATGCTTAGAGATTACTAGGGATGAGTGAATATTTGTAAAGCCATGTGAAGAAGACATGTACGATTCTTACAGAGCATTTGTTCTTATTAGCTAAAAGGAAGAGAAAGCCATGTGGGAAAGGAGTAGAGAAAGAACTAATATAATTACTGATTTGTTGGGCTTGGGTAGTGACTTCACATTTCTTTTTCATATATTTATCCTTCCAATTGCTATGTACACGGAAGATCTAATTCTCTCTCACCTCACCTATTTAATTGCAGAGTCTCCCTTAACACTGGTTTTTATTCTTTAGTCTATAAATGGGCTTGAGACTCTCATATCATAAAAATATTCCCTACCCTGCTTTTGTATTACCTGTTCATTATTTCTTTGTAAAGTATTAAACCTCTTTGAAAAGTAGTGCCGAGTTGTTGCTTCTCATTCATCTTCTCTTTGCTCTCGAACCCCCTTTTATGGTGTTTTTGTGATGCATCTGACTCTGCTCTCTTAACAGCCACAAGGAAGCCACCAATCCTTGGTGTCTGCAGGACCCAACACTGCTGATCCTTCTCCTCGAGGGTCCTTCTGGACTGTTCGTCCTATATCTCAGAACTTTTCTTCTCCCCCTTTGCTGGTTCCTCATTCTCTCTCTTACCACTCTCTGCAAGCATTCTATTTTCTCTTTTTTCTCTTGACAAAGTCTTCTTTGAACTTACTCCCATATTTATGGTGCCAGGTTTGGCCCCTTGGTGAAAGCAGTCGCTAGCCCTAATTTCAAATCTTCCTGCTCTACTCCACTACCCTATTTGTGATTCTATGTTAATTGTTTCCATTGGGTCTACCCCTGGTGTCTCATTCTCAGTGTTGTTTAAAACTGAACTGTATTCTACTCCTCTAAACATTTCCTTTTGTCTCCTCTTTTTGACATCTTGGAGTTAGCTCTGATGATCTCCTCTCTCTTAACCAACACTCAGTTGGTTCCTAGAGCTGTCCACCCTCATCCACAAAGTCTGTTGAACCTGGTTCATCACTAGCCCCCTTCCAGTTACCCAAAGTCTGAACTGCTGACAAAGCTTCCCAGGCTCTCTCCTACCCCAGCCACCCCATTCCCACATCCATGCACCCTCCACACCCTTGCTGCTAAATTAGAGCTTCCTACAGCAAAGTCTGGAGCAGGGCTGCTTCTACTTAAAACCCATCCATAGCTTTACACCAAAATGAAGACTCCTTATCCCTTACCCTCATGCCTTACTTCCAAAGAAATCCTATTTGTTTTTCAAGAGAGCTCAAATGGAACCTTTCTGGTAAAACTGAATTGGATATTACTATAAACTTCATGAACTTTCTAACTTCTATCTCAGATAATGGTGATTTGAGGACATGCACCAAATTTTAAGATTCTCAGAGGCAAGGTCTGGGTGTCTCTACCTTTGTCCAACCACGGAAGTCTGCATAGGGCCAGGCACGTAAGATGTACCCTACACACGCCCGCCAAGTGAATGAACCCACGCTCTGGTGAGTCCAGGTGTACAGGACGTATCTTTAACCGCTCTGCAAGGTAGCTGTTTGTGAAGGTATCTGATCTTCTCTACGAGATTCCAAATCTCTGTACATAGGGCTCCAGTTTATAAAACTGCATCCTATACAATACGTAGGCCCAGTCCTCCACACTGAAGGCATTCAGTAAATTGGTAGATGAACAGTCCTGATTCTCTTCCTGTTCAGAAAATGTAAGTTCTCCTTGAAGCCAACTGGGTAGCAGGCAGCATAGTATGGTGGGAGAAGGAGCAGGGTTCTGTTTTGGGCTCTTTGACTCACTATGTGGAAACCTTTTGGGAGGACACTTGCCCTCTGTGGGCCTGTTTCCTCACCTCAATAATAGTGGATTTAGATCAGGCAACCTTCCATCTCTTCCAGGGCTGATAAAAAGGACTCAGTGGTACACATTCCTGAGAGAGAACAAAGGATACAGAGGCAGGAGAAAAGCAAAAAGTGCTTATTCAGCCGATGCGTTAAGACGGGGTTGAGCTGACGGTGGTACTTGATGTGAGGTGATTGGTGGAAGGATTCGACTTGAGATTTCTTAAAGCAAGGAATTCCCAGAGTCGTCATGCATGCTCTCAACTCATCCTAAATGATCCCTCTCTGAGGGCAATTTTTGTTTTTTAAGTCAGGATGTGAGAATCCCTGACAGATATGGAGGAACACTAATTTTATATAATGAAACTTGCCACGTGTGGAGGAAGCGCATATGAAACTGTCACTAGCAGCTGCAGATAAAAATTAAAGATGTATTCTCGCAAGATATGGGATGGCAAGATGAAGACCAGGGCCCTAAAAACCAGCAGTAAGTCTTAACAATTATATGTGGACAATTACAGGCACCTTCACGCACTATTTGGGACAGCAATATGGCACGGAGTAGCTTGAAGCAACGGGTCACGAGACCAGATTTGCCAGGGGAACTGGGAGGAGTTTTCAAGAGAGGACAGATTGCTAGAACCTGGGGAGACCGCAAGTCAATGACAGAGTTCCAGCGTGACACTTACAGGTGACTCTGTGGCTCCAAAAATGACCCTTTCTCAATAAGAAAAGTTATTTTGAAATCTGTTCATCAATAAATTAATACTAGGTCCCTCAATACTTTCTTACATCTACTGACTGAATGAAAGAGGGCAATTTTGCCCATTAGAAAACAAGTGGGTGTCTTGCTTTATTTTTTAATTGGGAAGGAAATGTCTATAGAAAGGATATGCAATTCAGCCCAGCTGAATTTTAATGACAGGCAATGTTACCCAAATATAAAGTGCCCCATGGGTGAAGCCTAAGAAGGTCTGAGTATTGTAGCTGAACTGCTCCGTTTTCTGAAAATATCCTGCTTTTTTTTTTTTTTTTTTTTTTTTCAGTCTCTGTGGCTTTGCTTCTGTTCCTCTGCCTGGAATGCCGTTCCCTCCCTCTTTTATCTTACACACACCTGCTCTTTCATGATCCAGGTCTAATATCCCCTTCCCACTGCTTCAGGCCCCCTCCTCAGGAATACTTTAATACTGTATTTGTACATCTCCCTTCATAGGTTTCCAGTGTTAGCCTGGCGTTTGGGGACACTGAGCTCCGAAAGTGGGGGGACGGTGTCTTGTTGGTATCTTCACTCCTAGGGCTCACTGAGGACTTGGCATAGAAGCAGGGGCTCAGTAGCATTTGATGAATGACTAAAAGATGGAATGTGTGCGTGAATGAGAAACGGGACTATTGGAAATTATTACATGAAGGGATCACGGAAGACATCCAGTTAAATTAGCGGTGTAGGGACAGAACAAGTTGTATTAAAAGGAGGGACAATTTTATAAGAAGAGGTAGACCGTGACACGAAACTTCAAGAAGAAGACTTTTAACCATAAGTACTAAGTAGTGGCTCCGGGAATTCGAGCCAATAAAGACATTAACTGGCCTTCTGATGCACGAGGGCTGGACTAAGCATTGAAACCTCTAAATAAGAGGGCATCAAAGGTAAGAAAAGTAATTCCAAAGAGATTATGTATCAATTAACTCAGAGGCAGAAGGGTGACTGTTTATAAAGGGCAAAACTATCTTTAAAGGAATGAATCCACACTTAATAGGTAAGAGGTTTACCTGGCTAACGACACAGCAGAAAGAGAGTTGAAACTGTTAGCTATGAAAAGGTAAATATGTCATTCTTTATAGGAAGGAGAATCAAGAGGGATGCAGGGCACTCTGGGGATAATGAGAACACTCAGTTATACCAAAGATGCTCTATTTACTGTTAAACTGATATGGAATCTAGTAGAAAATTAATAGCAAAGCCATAGGATAATAGCTCTCTGTGGTTGCTCATCCCAGCCCATTCTGATTATGTTTTTTCTGCAAATTAGTGTGACCCCAAAATGTTTTCAGGATTGTCCAACTTGTCCTAAATTCCATAAATAAACTCTTTCAGAGGATGCTGTTTTTTGCCATGTCTCTATTACGGTTCTTCACAGATGGACCATTTTTGTCCTTTCAAAGCCTAAGAATAACTCTCTCAGTTATCAAGACATACCCAAATCCAGTTCAGCTGCTCCTGTGGGATTCCAGTTAGTTTAGACACATCTGCTGAGATACACGCATTTGAATCCAAATGAAGCTTTTGTTTGATTATACATTTGAACATTTTCGGAGGTTTTTTGGGGGCCAAAATGTTTTTCATTTTTTGGCACTCCAAACAGAGATCGTCGGTTATAAACACTGCCTTCTGAGCACCTCCAACAGAAATCCAATCTTCTCGTGTGAACAGGTGCCTCAGGAAGTTTTTGGAAGGTTTTACACTGCATCAGCTTTTTGATTGGAAACTTTCGGAATGCACAGTCAAATTTGCCAAGGAGACCTTCAAACTTGCTTGAGCAGTTTTCACTCACACAGACATACATTCACACATACAGACAGCTCAAGTGAAAGCAAATCAGAGCCCTGCAAAACTGCAGTATCTTTCTTAAAGGTTAAATACCATACGCAACCAAACTGAACAAAAAGGAAAGCGTGACAGGAGAGAGAACGAACTAATAGCAAGAGCGGAGGCGCAAATTCTTCACGAGTGTGCCCCCCTTAAAGCATTACTGGAGAGTTCAAGCGACACATCGTCTCAGTAAAACGCTGTCTCACCCAGTTTCCAATGCGCACCCAAGCATTTGTGATTTTAGACACTTGAACCTTCAGCGTCTTGCTACCCACTCCTTTTACTCACAAACTTGCTCGAACATTTATTTTGAAACACATCCTGCTCTGACACAAACGGGCCAACGAGGTTCAAATCCAGGAAGAGACAACGCTATGCTCTAAATCGGGCTCTTTGGCGAAGCCCGTACTTTACCTGATTCCCTACATCGTTTCTTTTCCAGTTTGGATATAAACTGAAAAGTGGAGACAGAGTAAAATAACTTCTTAAGCCTGAAGCCTGCAAAGTTATTACAGCGTAAACTCACTCCCCCCCCAACCCCCATCGGGCATGCCCGGAATTTAGGGGGAAATCTGCTTTCAAATTGTTCCTATAGCCCTGGACCAGATGCTCTAAGGTGGCCAGAAACCTTTGTCTACACCCACTTAGCAGATTTCTGGCTCTTTATCAGGGACTAAGAGGTTTATTTGCAGAAATGAATCATTTCCTTCAAAATATCCTTTACCCTATTTACATGCTTGCATATTCCTTCCATTTTGTTTTCCCCCTACAGCTTTACTAAGGGAATTAATTATCTCGAAGAACAGGAACATACAGTAAGTACATCTGAAATACAGGATGAGGCACAGTATGTCATCTATTAGGCCTGGCTAAGACCAGCAGCTGATGCTAAATGGGAAGGAACATGCACCAAATGTTTTTTAATCACAAAGTTAGTAATTAATTGCTCTTTAAAATACATTTTATGCTTCTTTCTGTCTGTGTACATGAAATGCACATTTATTACATGCCAAAAATTACAACATTATGGTTTAAATGTGACTGGCACGGAAGTCCGGAAATCAGAGTTAATGTTCCCACGGCAACTTTAATTCTGTCCGTGTGCACATGTAGGGCCATAATAGGCTTCCGCTCCAGGATAATACGTATAGATGGTCTGGGGAGGGAAGCTAAAGACCCATATCCTCAACTGTAGTTACAGGAGAGAGACAAAGGGTAAAAACCGTGCTCCTTTCCACATACGTGGAGACAAAACAATGTCCCCACGCCTGGTGTTGTGTAATCAGGGAGAGAAAGAATCTGCTATGGTGCGGGCACTCAAGGGGACAGTTTCTGTTGCTGTGGGAACCTGAACTTTGCATTTCCTGACTTTGGGGTAATTAAAATGTCAGCCTTAATGTGGCATTAATGGAGTTGGCCATAAAAAATCCTCTTTGTTTTGTTCTCTTAAAAAAAAAAAATTGCTTAAAAGTTCAAACTGAACCAAGTGTACTAAAAATTTTAATCTCGGGCACTTGGCCTGGTGATGGGGGTTGGGGGGTGGGGAAGCGAAGGGCTGGGAGGGGGAAGAGCGATGAAGGTGGAAGGGCAGAGAAAGAGAAAGGAAGGGCCCAGCAGTCTCCTCAGACAGCGCTCAGCCCCAGCAGAGTCATGCTACCTACGGAGCTAAAGTTAAACCCTCCCACACAACAGTTTGGTAATGTGTAAAGGTTAAATTAAAAATAAATAAAAACTGTTAACACATAAGTGCCTCTTGGCAAGGTCCCAAAAGATGAGACAGCCTGCTGAGGCCAGTGCGAAACACTGGAAGGTAAGTCACCACGGACGTCAGCTTCCAACCAAACAAAGACATCAGAGCAGGTGGATCTAGGGCCGAACGTTGGGAGCACTGCCACAGGGGGGAGAATTGCCTCTCCCTTCGACGGGAGCCTTATCTGGGGGAAAACAAAGTGGAGGAAGCACGCGAGTCGTCGCTCCGGTCGAGTCTGTCGCATGTACGCGACGGTGACGTGCCACAGCTTGACAGTTGTCAAGCTGGAGGGGCTTCATCTGCTCCGCTGACTTGGGTGAGGCCTGTTCTCGTGTTGGAAGAGAGAGCTTGGCTCAGCTCTTCCTCAGCCTGTTCCTCGGCCCGGAACCTGTTCTATCAAACACCTAGGGCTTTTGTACCCTCTGCCTTCCGAAACTCATCCCGGGTCCCGTGGTCGGAGTTCGTCCACCACTAAGGTGAAGGGGCCACAAGCGAGAAGGTCCTGGGGGGGTTGTCGCTAGGACGTCACCGTCAGTGGGCGTGCCGCGGGGCAGCACACGATTCCGTAGCGATGTTAACCTCACCATCTCGCAAGGGGAAGCATTTCTCAACCCCAGTTCTTCTTGGTTTGGATATTACCGGGATCTTTTGCAAAGTTTGAAGTCGCTGGACAGGGTAAGTAGCCAGCTGAGACTCTCGGGGGTCAGACTTGTCTAAAACATGGGCCTGCGTCCTTCAGATGCGACAATACTACATCTCACCCACTCTTACCGGTTCATAGGCAGAGCTGATGCTTTCATGGGGATGCTGATCCACTGTGTTTTAGAACTCAGTCACCAATAGGATAGTTGCACATTTTCAAGATGCCATTTATGGGCTTGGAACAGAGGATTCAGGCTGCTCACAGAGAGCAAATCCATAAACAGCCCTCAGTATCTGAATGAGTTAACTACCGAGAGCAAGTCATTCATCGACAGAAGTGTCAATTTTCTCGGTTTTCTCATCCGTAAATTGGGAAGAATTATAATGACTGACAGGAAATGGGCATTAGAGCATGACTAAGAATAATTTTGCTAAACACCTAACAAATAAAAAGGTGCTATAAAAATTCGGGCACTTGTGAAAGCTTGGAACACCACACACTGGTGGAATGTTTCTGAAGTTAAAGAGACTAACAAGTCAAGGGCACTATTTTTAAATGCCCCAAATCTGTTAGTTCTAAATAGGAACAGAATATTTTACCTTAAAGAAATTAGGCTTTTAAATTAATCTATGGTAAGAATGACATTTGAAAGTAAAAAAAAAAAAAAAGAAAAAGAAAAAGAAAAATCTTCTTGAATGCAAGAAGAGCATCCAAAAAATTTAACAGCTTAAAATAAACCTCTTTCCTGTCTTCTCTCAAGCAATCTCCAAATGGACAGATTTCTGTGAATCTTTCCTAAAAACAATTTTCTTCTAAGTGTAGGCTCAAATCAGGACAAACTATGATCCAAATAGATTTGGAGAAAAGCATAATCGATTTCAACGACAGGTTAGGACAGAGAGGATGTACACATCTTAATGGTAAAATCAGAATGACTTTCTACGCGGCTGGAGATTAGGCGTCTCCTCCCTCTCTGTTCTCCTTCCAACTGCATTCAGACCCCTCACTGTGGGCTCCGACCTCCTGGCTCCCTCTGGGTCACTTCTGAGCTGTACGGCAGCTATTACGCTCCTACAGTTTCTTGTTCGTATTCCAGGCTGATGCCGAGACCTGGCGGGAGGATGCTCATGATAAAGTACAATCAGTGAAGCCCGGTGCCTTCTCTATTCAGCAAAACAGTCGTTTTGCTGCAACAGGGGATTTCTGGGCTAAGGCCATTCTATGTAATCTTCCCCATAAGGTGTGGCAGAAAGCCAGGCAATGAAGGTATGCGCGCAGGAGCTCCAGGCCGTTCTCCGCAGGAACCGGCTACCTTCCTGGTAGGTAGGGACAGCGCGCACATGCCTACGGGCGCTGTGCCATGCTATTTTCCAATTCTTCCTGTAATTACTATTAGGCCAGAGACTGCCAGGCAAGAAGGGCCAAGGATGTAACTATTATGATGGGTCCACAGAACACAGTCCTTGCTCCTGATCCCCAGGGTTGGCTACAGAAGCAGCTACTTAGTACAAATCACAGGGGCTCTAGAGATTCGGATCCCATTCTTTCTCATTTCATTTCTCTAGTGACATCGGAGCTGGCCAAAAGAACAAGCTCCTTTCACCCCAACCTCATCCCCTGGGTTTTGTCCCTTTACCTATGACACTATGATGATGAAGCAAGTAGGGAATGGAATCTCCCAGACGCATGCACTTCTTGCCCAGTTTGCAGAGTTTTACATTTGTTTTGTCAGAAAAATAACAACAGGAGATTTAGACTCTCATTTCCTAGTTAATAATGCTTGTGTTTGTGGATAGGATAAATGGAGTCCTTTTTTGAAAACAAAACTGTCTTGGTCTTATTCTTCCTTCATCTAAAGAAGAACACGCCAGATCTTTGCCTGTTACTAGACATCTTGTATGGAGATCAGTTGAGAATATTTGCTGGGTATCTTAAGACCAAAAGGAGTATTTTTTCAGATCGGATCCCAAAGTTATTCCATTCCTTTCCATTGTCACCACACATGTTCCTTTCTCTTTGAAGTATTGGGTTACACTTCAAAGACAGAAAAGCTCCGAAACATGATTTATCAACTTTCTTAAAATAGAATTTGAAGAAGTGACTTCCAGATTAGTGGGAAGACAGCAAAAATAAACAGCAATGGAGTGATTTCAATGGCAACGATCTCATTAAGCTGCCCATTTCCAAATTTAGCCCGTAGGCAGTTTTTTTAATTAAAAAATATTTTTAACCTGAATTCTTATTGGCCACGTGAAGTCTGGGTGGATTCTGAATTCTTGGAAGCCATTCTCTTTTCTTCTGTAAATTTATGCTATCCTTTAACCACTTCAAAATAAATTAAAAACTGGAAGGACGGAAATTCAGCCAAGCCAAATGAGACTCCAATAACTAATGCAAAGCTGACTTGTATTATGTAATTTCAAAATGGATGTTTCCTGTGTCTAACTGGCTTTTTGAGGTCCATATTTGGCCGTTCAGTTTAGTCATGGTGGAAGTGCCGTTATGCAGATCGCGGGGACAAAAGAATAATTAGAAAACAGTAACCCAACTTTTTTTTTTTTGAGTGAATGTTATGAAAGAAAATGTGGTTCATGTAATGAATCAGCCTTTTGAGGCCAAGTGGCTGGACACCTGGTTTTGAAACACACTCTAGCTTTGAAAATATAGACATTGGCTGAATCAAAATGGAGGCAAGTTCCCTTCGACTACTCCACAGGACCATACGGAAACAGCTTGTTCGGAACGCAAAAAAAAAAGCCAGAGCCCAGGGGAGAAGCACGCTCCCAGCACCGCGAAGACACCATCACCTTACTGGTGTACTCACAATCAGATGACCCGGTGTGAGCGTGAGAGTTTGTCAGTGAATGTGTTGAGTGGATGAGGGCTGGGTCTGGAGACAAAACAGCTTCAAAGTTCAGGCAGGGAAGGCCCGGCTTGGCGCTGGATCCACCCGGCTGAGTAATCTCATTCTCCTCAGATGCCTTCTGGTTTTCAGCTGTCTTGGGTTTCTTCCTGAAAATAAACAAAGGGCCCTTTGAAGGAACTGACTGCATATTTGGGAAAAGGCATTTTTAGAATCTGTTAAAGATAACTTGATTTTTTTTTTTCTGAGGGGGGATGGGAGGGAGTCCAGTATGTCCCTTGTTTTAAAACAAGCTGATTCTTGTTTTTTTCCCTCCAGTAATGGCCTAACTGGGAACACATGAAAGCATATGGGCCAAGCAAACAGCACCACATTTGGACTCTGTTGGCTGCATAAAAAGACCCTGTCCCAGAACTTTAGACAGATTGAGCTACGTATGGCTGACATTATCCAAGAAAGCATCCTTTTTTCCCCCTTAAGAGTTTTAACATGGTCTGGAAAAATACTAGTGGAGGTTTACCGTTCTAGCATTTGTCAGGAAGCTTAGAGACAGGACCCGTGGAGTAATGGGAGGAGCACTGGACTGGGAGTCAGGAGACTTGAGCTATGGTACTAGCTGTGCCTCTAACTTGCTGTGTGGCCTTGGGCACCTCACTTCACCTCTCTGGGCTTCAGTTTCCTCATCTGTAAAATAAAGGGCTTGGATTAGAAGGCCTTAAAGGTTCCTTCCAGCTTAAAGCTTCTATTCATGGAATGCATTATGGAACATTCAACTTTCTTGCTGTTATTAGATTTTACTTTAGATTAACACATATCTTCCAATCACAATCTAAATTTGCAGGCTGTATAGATGAGAGGGTAGTGATGGAGGTTTTTGTTAGAGTAGCAAATGAAAAGTGAAAAGATGAGCTTAGCTTCTAGCAGGTAAAGCGGTAAGGTGTCACACGGAGATCTTCTATTCCAAATCTTTACTCCCCCAAAGCTGAAGATTCTCCTTGTTTGTTGATTTAGGACATGACTCTGGAGTATGGGACTGTGACTGTGTGTTTGGGGTGGAAGGAAAAGACGGGTGAAGGGAACTAGAGAGTAATTATTGCCCACTGCTGCTTGGAATCAGGAATGGAAGCAGAAGAGCTCAGGTGGGTCAGCTCTGGTGTCCTCCCCCTCTGGGATGATAAAACTGACATAAACACAGAAATA
This sequence comes from Potos flavus, assembly GCA_028534135.1. Classification (NCBI taxonomy): domain Eukaryota; kingdom Metazoa; phylum Chordata; class Mammalia; order Carnivora; family Procyonidae; genus Potos; species Potos flavus. Next base: position 139,460,232 of record CM052898.1, on the reverse strand, counting down.
CTTAGCTTACACCGCATGTACCCTAGGTCCCAGCCAAACTGGGTTATTAGTCATACCCTGAACATGCCCTCCAATTTCCTTGGCTATGTGCCTCCTTCTATCATTATGTGGATGGCGACCAGAGAAATTATTTTATTTTATTTTTTGGTGGAAGACTATGCGTGCAACAGAATTTGTTGTAAGTAGCTTTGTTTCCATGTTTTTCTTGTTTCTATAAGCCTGGCAATGGACCTGTCATACGGAATATTTTGTATTGGAATTTGTTGTACGGGGTAGTTAAATCTGCCCTCGCAGAATATGGTGTTGTGATTAGCATGCTGTGTTTCTGGTCCAACAGGTTGTGAAATCAAATCTGCTTCTTCAGAGGGCAGGAGGCAGAGATGGCATGGTAAAGATGAAGAGAGAGGGGAAGCTTTCAGACATATTTTTCAGTAGGGAGTAGGCCAATATAAGAGAAGCAACAAATTGCAATGCTTTACCAACTGTTTGTTGGATGGGTGACTATGGAACCGACCCCCAAGTCTTGAGCGTCTACGTGGGCTGCCAAGACCCTGGATTCTGGCATTCAGTTTAAGAAAATATCCAAGACCAAAGTCTCCAAAGTTCAACTCTTTTTTATCCTTGGAAATCAGTGCCCCCTCTCAGGCCCCTCCCTATTTCCATCACTGTCGTCTGTCACCAGCTTTGTCCTCAGGCTGGAAACCGCAGGTGAGCAACAACTTCCTCCGCCTTAAAGCCCATTCACCAAGTCCTGACAGTTCTGTTCCCTTCATATTTTTTCACATCCACGTTTCCCTTTCCATTTCCACCACTATCACCTTAACACTTTTATTTAGACTGTTGTTTATTTACTGGCTCTCTATCCTCCTTGACCCCTTGAGAAAACCAGGTTAACCCAGCACCCCAAAGGAGTTCTATATGTGCTCTAGCTAAGTGTTGGCCACACAGGACTCTCAAAGTTCTTGAAAATTCTCAGAACGTCTTGGGGTATCTACATCTTTGGCTCTCCGTCTTTGTTCGGGTTAGTTCCCTTGCTTTGAATGTCCCTTTTACAACTCTGTTGAAATCATATTTACCCTTCTTACTTATTAAAGATTGTCTGCATCTTGTAACTGTCTTGATTTACCTTTACCAGATAGAATGTCTCTCTCTCTCTCTGAAATTGAACTCCGTCCCACTTTTCTCTGAAATTCCAAAAAAAATTTTTACTTTTCCCTATTTTACTCACTGAATTTTGCTTCAATGATAGTTATTTATGTGGTTATCCCTCTCATGAGACTGTAAACTCTCTGAGAGAAAATGTCTTCGTTATTTTTTAATTCCCTGTGTTCATCCTTTCTTTCCTTCCTCCTTCCCTCCCACCATTCATCTATTCACACAGTCATCTTGAAATCTCATGCACCCATGGTGTGCCGGCATAGGTTAGGGAGTGCGGCAAGCCTAGTCGCTATCCTCCCAGAATTCGTTCTCCAGTGAGGACTGTTAAGCAGAGTAGCTTCGACAAAGCTGTCATTCAGTATTTGTTTGTCGATGGAGTGAAGTGGAATTGAAATAAAGGTATGTCTTGAGAATAGTCATAGTCTAAATCCCGATTAAGTTTCCCTATTCTTTCATTTTGTTTTTATTTATTTGAGAGAGAGAGAGAGAGCACAGAGGGAGAGTGAGAGGGAGAAGCAGACTCCCCGCTGAGCAGGGAGCCCGATGTGGGGCTCGATCCCAGGACCCTAGGATCATGACCTGAGCCAAAGGCAGACACTTAACCATCGGATCCACCCAGGCGCCCCAAGAGTAGGACCATTTTGCTCAACAAAGCTGGACTGGTCCTCATGAGTCCTTTAAATATCAGGATGAAGTACTAATGGTAGATATCACTTAACAGAAAAACTATCTTTCTCTTTTTAAAAAATATTTATTTCTGATGCTTATAGACAAGGCCTCAGCTAGTTTGGGGTTTCTGATTCAGGAAATTGAAAAAGCTCTCTTTCAGACATGAGTACATGGCCAAACAACCAGCATTACTCTTTTAACACTGGAAAAATGGTACTGTTCTTTATATAAATGCCCTTGCTTCCTTCCGTAGATTTGATCCTGCTTCCTACCTGGCTTCTTAGACCACACCCTCCTGTTGGTTGTCCCGAGGATCACCTATTGAGAACACTCACAATACAGAGGCACCAGAAGCCACCTCTACAAAATGAAAATATTGAAAATTCAACCTTCTGGCTCACCCCCTCATTTGCTTATCCTGATTCCACGGGGCTTTTCCCAACTGCACAGATGACACAGAGCCACTGGCTGTCCTTAGAAGCAATTCATTTCCCATCTCACCCTCTCTGATTGTTCCGTCGGACTCCTTTTTCTGGAGCCGAGAAACACTGAAACGTAACAGCAGTCTGTCTAGACATGCACAGGGGCTGTTATGTTGACCCCGTTTTTGCAGTTCATAGTTTATTAAGGAGGAAAAAGCAAGGCCTGTAGTAATTAATTGAAAATACCTTCTTTGGTTGTGCAAAAAGAATTATATAAACAGGGCACATCTGAGGGCAAGTCTGTCCAAGCCTCTGTGGCTATGCATTATTCCCTGGAGCCTTTAGAGGGCAGCAGCACACAGGCTACTCCGGGCAGCACCGCAGAGAAGCAAACTTCCGACCAGACCAGAACCTTCCTCCCGGTCACCATGCCAAAGGTTGGTTTGCCAAGCTCTGGCCGCTCAGCCTCTTTCTTTCTTTTCAGTTCTCATTCTCTCTCTCTCTCTCTCTCTGTCTCTCTCTCCTCCCTCTCTCCCTCCCTCCCTCAATGTTAAAATTATACACTCTGATGAAGTCGCCCCTCAACCGGAAAATGAAAGCTCCAATGAAAAAGTTAGACAAGCCAACAACAACAAAGAAAGAAACCGGGAGAAAGGGGAAAGGGGGCTGGTGAGGGGGAAGGATTTAAGAACAAGAAAAGGGCAGATGTTTCGTAAATATATGCAAAGCAAAACTGGGTGTACCCTGAACACTTCCACAGAGAAACAGACCAATCATTGTGCATTTCCTCCCGCCACACTGATGGAGCCCTGCATTCAAAAAAAAAAAAAAAAAAAAAAGTGTGGCTGCAGGCACCTGCCTTTCAACGGTCAGTTCTGACATTCTTGCTGAATATCTCCCAATTGTCCGAAGAGAACAAAAACATTTTCATCTCCCCACTGCAAACATTTCTCTTATGAGAAAAAGGGCTGCTTCAAGAACTGGAAAGGCGTTTTAAGGTGACTGGTGGCTAGTTT
>CM052898.1:139389522-139456467 GCA_028534135.1 Potos flavus | reverse complement strand
TTAGTGATCTTTTTAAATGTCTAGACTTCGGCAGGGGCAAATGGACTGTCACTGTAGCAAAGGCGGAAAGAGTGTCAGGATAAGCAGTCTCTTCTTCAACACTTTGATCTTACATTATATCACCCTCCCGACACCGTCCTTCTATTCACGTGTTTGTCATTGGTGTTACGACCCCAAGAGCCCCTCTCGAACTTGAGCGTCAAGCAAGCTCCATTTGGGCCACGGAAGCCCACCAAACCTGGGCACTACGGTCTGGCGTCAAAGCCAAACTTTGGCACTCTTCGCTTATCACGTCTCCTTATAATTTATCCTTTTACTACTTGGTCTGATGTTCTCAGACCAATTTAAGATGTTTTCGTAATTAAAACATTGTCTTCTCTCAAATTTTTTAACCTTCTTGGCAAGGCCAATCTATAATGTTTTTCGGTATATTTCTCCCTCACTGTATCCGTCAGGATCCTGGCAAGAAACAGCTGCCACGCTCCAGGGTTTTAGCTGGAGAGAGTTTAATACAAGGACTGTCTGGTGAGGTACAGAGGAGGTAGCCGGGGGCTCAAGGGAGGCTGAAGCACCGGGGCTAGCAGCGGTGGAAAGCTGTGAATGGCAGCTTTCAACTGTTAAATGCAAGGGCCAAGGAGGGAGTGGTGCTCTCGGAGTTCAGGCACAACTGCAGTTAGGAAGGGGGCTGGATGAATCAGTAGCCTGCCCTCACTCTCCCCCTACTCGCACGTCCCTCTCTGATGTTCCTCTAGGCCAAATTCAGAGGGGAGCCAGAGTGGGAGAGGGCCTAGGAGCACAGTCCAGGGAGCCTGGCCTCCTGGGGCCACGGGGCAGAGAGGGGCTCGGGGTTTTGTGTGTGTAGAGGGAAGACTAATCGGTGGGCCTCTTCTTTCCCTTCTCCATTTCCTTCACCCTTCCCTCTTGATTTTACTTTCTGGAAATAAAGACACAGCAAAACGAAGTGAAGTCGGTTCTCTCAGCGTCCATGTACCTATTTTGTCTCTTTGCCGTTTATGGGGGAAGAAAGCTGAACGTGGGGTCCGTGAGAGCAGGGATTTTTGTGTGTTTCGTTAGCGGCCACATCCCTAGTCCCCAGAACAGTGTCTGACACAGAGGAAATTGTCCAGTAAATTTCAGTTGGTCGAGTAAATATATTCACTTCTGCTATGCCAGACATTATATGCATATTATCTCATTTAGTTATCACAACAATCCAGATAAGTAGGCAGGCCTGCTGAGCATGGTTGTGTAAGTGGTGTGTGAGTGGGTAGGTTTTAAAATCTAACACGTGTCCCCTCCCTTCCCATCCCTAAGCCTTGAGACCTGGTCCAGGGCACTGTCAATGCACAGGAAGGACACATTTTTGTCATTAGTCCACATTTTTATAGTTTATTCACCTTACTGGTTTTGTACTTAGCAAGTGCAGAAACTTTACTGTTGTTTCTTCTTTATATATGAGAGAGTGGAGTTTCTGAGAAGCAGAGCCTGCAACCATTAGCGCCCAATCTGTCCTTGGTAGGACCTGTGGAGCCTGAAAGCAGGCACTGGGGTTGGGCACCGGTTAAATGCTTCCTAGGGCAGAAACAGATGCTTGCTGCTGGGCCTCCCTGTGATTTTCAGGAAACCGTAGGTCCTGATTCCTGGGTCTGGATTTGGGTTCTCTGTAGGAAGGGAGGAGCGGTAAAGACTCTTCCCTCTTCCAAAGGCTACAGATCCTGGGAACCCCAGTTACACCCTAGCTTAGCTGTGCTACTTGCCCCCAGCCTAGTTCCCCATAATGCAGAGAAACCCAGAAAACCATCCAGATGTGGGAATTTCTTTTCTTTTTTTTTAAGAATTTATTTATTTATTTGAGAGAGGGAGAGTGAGAGAGAGAGCCTGAGAGGGGGGAGGGTCAGAGGGAGAAGCAGACTCCCTGCTGAGCAGGGAGCCCGATGCAGGACTCGATCCCAGGACTCCAGGATCATGACCTGAGCTGAAGGTAGTTGCCCAACCAACTGAGCCACCCAGGTGCCCAGACGTGGGAATTTCTAAGGCACTCCTTGCACTTCAACTTGAGGCTGAATGAAGCTGTCTACATAAGCAAGTTCCTTGCATGGGTATGGAGAAACTATTTTTGATCTTCCATCATGTCTTTAGTCCCCAGTCCCTTGAACCCAGTAGTACCGCAGATCACGCTGGTGGTCCCCATCTCCGTGCTGGCAAGCCCGCCCATCCCCTACATGTTCACTGCCACTAATTACAATCCAGGTGACTAAAAGCATTAAAGAGGAACAGCAGTGCAAAACAAAACAAAACAAAAACTCTGGCTTTGTCCCTTTGAGTACGATTTATGCCCGAACAGCTAAAGACACAGAAAATACAAATGCGAAAATCCCACCCGAAAGCCTAACAGGGATGGTACTCTCCCAGGGTGAGCATTTTCCAGTAACAGAGAACATCATCCCATGACCCACCTCATACTGTATATAGAAAAACTTGAGAATACAACTAGAACAAGGTTTTGTCTTAAAACGTATAATTAAGTTATTTTGCATGCATAACCTCTAAATAATTCAACTTTCTGGCTTTTGCAGTTAAAAAAAAAAAGCATCTCTTCATTTGTTACTTTTAGCAATGGTTAATGAATACGTGATATCAACCTTTCATACGTATTGTCCTGTAGGCATCATGCTTCCTATCCCAACCTATTTGTGCATCTTGCCTTGGAAGGGCTGTACTTCTCTGACATAAATGCCCGACGCAGAGGGAACTCAACCACACGCACGGAGCCGTGCATCCACAGGGCAGGGCTGAGCTGGCCAAGGTGGCATGAGATGACAAGTTGCGGTGAGATTCAACAGAGTGGCACAGAAGGTGACAAGGGGCCAAGAGATCTGGTGGGAGCTGCCACCACTTCTGGCGAGGGTGCAGACGATGAAGAACAGGGCCAGGCCCCGCGAGGTGTGCCCCAATCCAGCCCACCCAGCCATCTGGCGAGGAGGGCACGCTGCTGCTCAGGGCGGGCGCTGCGGGCCGGCAGCTGGGGACCACCGCCGGCACCTCAGCACTGAGCCTCGAGACCTCGCTGTGGTCAAGACACGAGGCCATCTAAAATTGCATCTGCATTTACAATTGTGTGAGGTGTTTTTTTTTTGTTTCGTTTTGTTTTTAATTAAACTAAATGAATTAAGAAGCCTTTCATTGGAGGCATAAGGTACTCACAGTAGTTTCCAAATAAATGGTGTCACTCTTCAGGCAAATCACTCCAAGGCTTGGGCCTAGTGCAGATGTTCATTGGGGCAGGGAACAGAGAGCGGCTGCATCTAGAGCAGACAAGGAAGAAAGATAAGGCTGTTAAATGACAGGTGATGGTGGTCAGTCACGCTGATGGAGACGGAACCGTGGGACCTGGGGGAAGAGCCCGGTCCTGCTCCTTTGCACCAGACAGCGGCCCACCAGGGGAGGCCGAGGCAGAAGAGAGGCTGTCGCCCGGGCTCCCTTCTCAGCATGGCCACCTGACGGGGGGCGGGTGGTCTGAGACCTTCCACAGCATCCTGTCTGTGCGGACGGAGTGGATTTTGTGGTGGGGAGAGATGGAAGCTGAGGGGAGGGTGGGGGCGAGGGGCAGTGTCCTTCTACCTTGTCACAGCCGATGCTTCTGCTGGTGTTCTCGGCTCCACTGGAGCCTTTCCTGCTTTAGCGCCCAGTTCGTACTTGCTCTGAAAATGCCACGGGCCTAGCCACGTTCTGAGCTCCTGTTGCACCTTGGCCTGGACCCTCACTACAAAGCCTCCGCCGTCTCCCCTGTCCTCTAACGCGTGGCGCTCAGCCTTAGGGGCTCCAGGGCTGACCTCTGTCTGTCTCCAGCCTCGCACCCAGAGGTCCTTACCAGGCCTTGCCCTTTTGGCCACACTGAGCCCCGATGACCACATTAGGCCTGAAACTGTCCTCCCTTCTCGCTGGGACTCCGCATCATCCTACTTTCCTTCTACCACGTGGCTCTCTCCTCTGCCTCCTTTATTGGCTTGTCTTCGTTCTCCTGTTCCCGAAATGTAGATATTCCTCAAGATTCTCTTCTCAGTCTTTGCCTACACCCACCCTGCATGACCTCAACAATTACTTCTCCATAGAGAACACCCACGTGGCTATCTTTAGTTCCTGCTTGTCTGCAGAGCTCCAGATCCACAGTCTTAATAATCCCCGGTTATTGGTTCATTCACTTATTTGCTCGTTCATTCATTCATTCATTCATTCAGTGTTTGCGTAGTATCTATCAGGCACTTGGAAAAGATGAATAAGATAGAGCCTCTAACTCTGAGAAGCTCACACCTCCATCAAATACCACACAGGCACTTCTAATTCAGAAAGTTTAAGACAGAAATCATTGTCTCTCCCTCAAAATATGTTCCCATTTCCTGCCATGGTCCATTTCCTACCGTCTTCACCCAGTTACTTGGTCCTACAATGGAGGCATCATTTTCAATTCCTCCTTTTCTTTTGCGTCTCAAAACCAATCAGCTGCTAAGAGATTGGAGGCTGTGCTTCCTAAATCAACACCTACTGTCTCCCCCAACACCTATTTATCCTTTTGTCACCTGTGCTAGGACTTTTGTGAGAGCCTCCCAATGGCTTCACTTCTTCCAGGTTCTTTTTACCTTTAGCCCATCCTTCACGCCAATACCACACTAATTTTTCTTAAGTCCCCCTCTAAACATATCATTCCTTTGCTCTTTGCCTACCAGACCAAATTCAGATTTCTCAGTTTGGCACTCAAGGCCCCTCCCATACAGACCCAGTCTAATTTTCCCTCTTTACAGTCCATTCCACACTGCAGCGGAGTCCCACTCCTTCCCATCCAAATGCCACCTCACTTACGAAGTCTCTCTCCAGGGAAGTGCCCTAGCTGAGTCCTCGAGCACTTTCTGCACTACTCCCTTTGCATGTTCTATGAACTCTAATAATTATTTGTGTAATGTGACTCCCCTCCCCCATAAGCTCCTTGGAAGCAGAGACAATTTTTACTACCCTATAGTAGGCAATGCTTTGTGCAGAGATTTGCACTTGGCTGATGTCTGCTGAACCAAAGTTAAAAGGAATCAAGATTCTTGCTTAGAGTCATGGAAACTGAGACTGAATTGGAAAGGCCTGAAAGCTCATCGCCTCTCATTTTTCAGATGAGATGAAGGGAACTGACTCGCTCAAGGCCACATTCTTGCTCCTGGCCGAGCAGCAATAAGTGATAGGAAAGGTCACAGATCCTTAAATATCTGTCAGCGCTTGCTCGGCACCAACAGGCCCAGCAGATCATCCACAGTCACCAGACCAGAGAGAGTGAGGGGTTCACGGCGTGCACAGCCAGCCAGGATAGACTGGGTTCCAAAAGATAAAGAAGTTTGTTTCACTGATTCACTTCAATAAACTGAAATAATAAATATCCTTTTATAGATAAATCATGTTAAAAAACAAGGGGGGATTTAAAGAACAAGGAAGCAAACCTTTCTAACACCGTCAGCAGAAACAATTATGACAATATTGCAAATGCCACTCGGGTGATAAACTAAGGGTGAAAACCGGGATGAAGGAATTTCTCACGCTTTAGAAAAGCAGCGGGTTCAGCTGGAGTTCTTGGTGAAAACATGCCACAGTAATTCTATGGTTAAATTCTGACCTCGTGGAAACTGAGGCTGTTGGCAGTCTTGCTAGGAGGCAGTGCGTCTTCTCCACCTAGCTCTGCCTGGGATTGATCCTCTAAGTTTGTTTAAATTTTCACGGATTTTTTTCTTTCACCGTATCACCAATTTACTTGCGGAAATGCCTAGACGAGTGCTCCCAAGTCTCCCGACTTTTCCCCCTTCTTTTTCTCTCAGGATAGAAGTACTCATTGTTTAATCTCCTTTCTAGCCTCATCCTCAACCAGAATCCTTTCCTCTCGCCCAAAGATGAAAAGCCCCAAGGCCCCCCCTCCCGCCCCAGAAAACATGGGGATAACGGTGTTTACTTAGGTGAGAAAACCAGACTTTTCTAGGGACTCTCGGTAGTGTTTACTTGCCCAGAAAAGCTCAGTTCTTACATGTTAGCCTCCAGCGCTGTAAGACTTCATCTGCCTCTCCCAGGCGAGTACTCCCATATTGTTACTCACCAGAGGAAAAACTTGGTACTATCAATCAGATTCTTTCTGGCCAGTGTGGGGGGGCCATGCTATGCATTGGGACATCCATTCAATAGGAAAACCCCAGTGGCCACATAAACAGCAAATTGGGCTCAAGAGCTCTCTACAGTTCTTAGTAAACCATCCTATGGCTGGACAGGTTATCAACACTTCAGCAGATGCAGCAGATGCAGCTTCCTTCTCTTTTCTCCCCCTGGCAACTCCATTAAAATGATAAAGGATATCGCTGACCGATATGTCTAGTACCTTGCAATGAAAAATCACCAGGAAGCATACAAATCCATTGTGTAATTAGAAAAGTGTACATTTTAAATATGCCTAACATTTGGTTTAAATTGTGCATTTTATAATTAAATGGAGATATAATTTTTCTATCCTTTCATCAAACTCCTCCTTCCCAGCCCCACATCCCGCTGCTGTAATCTGCCTTTCTTTTTTCGGCAAACGGTCACCTCTCCCCCTCTCCTGACTGCCCCGCCCACCTCAGCACACACCTAGGGCTCTATTCATCAGACCTACTGCCTAGTGTGTCATGTTTTATTGCTTAAAGGGTAGGTATGCTCTAAAAAAGACTCCGTGAAAATGACTTCATGAGGTTTCATATTTATTCTATTGCAATGACTCCCATATCCAATGTACACAGTTTTTAAGTGAAAAGATAATTCTGAGAGACTGCTGGGGCTACACATTCTTTGCAGGGTCTGGAAAGCCAGCTGTTCTCTCTGCCTCTTACATCATCGCTGTGATAAAGAATCTGCTCTTGGATCCCAGCTGGCAACGTTCCTGATGGTGTCAGAGGCAGAGGAGACAGTGGGTCACTTCCATTCCGGTCTGCTTTATTGTTGACGTCTCTGCCGCTCTGTCTTGGAAGAGAGCAGAGCTCTTATGTAACACGCTGCCACACATCACCGCAAGGAATTCTCTGTGGAGGCCTCGTTTCAGGGTGGCTCTTTCCATTCTTCGGAAATCACACCAAATTTCTGAAAGCTTACAAAAAAGGTAATAGTAACCATAAGAACTACCATTTGTTAGATAGCTACATTTTGTCGGGAACTGCATGGGGGATTTTTACATGTCAATACATTCTCACCGAATCCTCATAGCAATGTCGTGCTGGTGCTGGAGGTATTAGCATGCCCATTTTACAGATGAGGAAAAGTGAGACTAAGAGCACTCAAGAATCCATTCTGTGGATAGTGAGGTCAGAATTCAAGGTCAGATCTGAGCCAGATCTCTCTGACTTTAAGTCTGGGAGGGGATTTTTTTTTCCTTACTCTACAACAACTGTTGTTGTTATATATATATATATATATATATATATATATATATATATATGTTACGTGTATATATATAACTGTTATATAGTATATATATAACAAGTCATATATATATGTGTGTGTGTGTGTGTATATATATATATGTATATATATATATAGCTGTTCCAACACAGCATGACACATTTCTAGTTCCCACTGTGACCTCAGCACAAGAAAGAGGCTTATGTTATTTCCATGATGATTCAGACTGGGAGCACAGGCCTCAGGTGAAAGAACTCTTTCAGAATCAATAAGTAGAGCTCCTTCCTAACTCCTTTCTATTTGAAGATGAGAACAGCTTTTATTGGTCTTCTCAGGCTCTAATGAACAAATGAATCATGCAGCATTTCTGATTCAGCATGTCTGGGATGGGGTCTGTGATTCTGCATTTCTAGAAAGCTCCCAGGTGATACTGATGACACTGGTCTGGGTACCACGGGTCTTATGTCTGACACTCACCTTCCTACCGTTTTCGAAGGAGCAACTGAAGCTGAATAACTTGACTAACAGCTCACACGGCACGACTGGCTTCTGAGTCTGGGCCAGTTTGTCAGGTCATCAGGCATTAGATGGAATTCAAGGAGTTTCTGGCATAGAGCACAATGTGAAAAAAAAAAAATTGTTCCTAGATCCCCCAGGGCTCTTGTACCCCCCATTGGAAATTAAAATGATAATGTTTCTAACATGTAAAGTTCCTATTTTTTACATTATTGTTATTTTTAACAATAATTATCTGGTAATAATTCAAATAACACCTTTCCTCCGAGAGATTCAATGAGCTTTCCTAACCTTAATTGTCTAACAGCAATTCCCAGGTGTAGATAAAGCTGTCTCAAAGATCACAGTAAATTTAAAATTGTTCCACTTCCCTCCTTTCTTTGCCCCAAATGTAGTGATGAATTAGTGGTGACGGTTTACTAATTGGCAAAGACCCACTGTCTCATAATCTGAGGCATTGGAAATTTTGTAAAGGCAGGAAAAATCTAAGACATAATCAGCGGAGAGGTGGTGGAAGGGCACAAAATACTGGTCAGAGGAAAAAAAGAGTTAAGGGGAATAAGAGGATGAAAAGAGAAAGTGAAATGACAGAACTAGCTGGATGACCTTGGATGAGTCATTTAACCTCTAGGTGGCTCAGCTTTTCCATCTGTAAGAATATGTGGATTTTATGATTTTTAAGGGCCTTTAAAACTCTAATAGTCCCCCGAGAAGAAAGATGTGGGAATTAAGTAGCTCATCAACCTGCTAAACCATTACACCTGTAAAGAAATCTATTTGACCTTTAACTTTTTAACTAATTACCTGAAATGAATTCCCAAGTCTACGGCACTAACCCCGCCTCTCTGCAAAGTGGTGAGAAAAACCATTTAATGAGGAAGGCACCAAAGGCATCATGGCCAGACAAACTTACCATCAACCCCATCTTCAGCTTTCCAATGCTGTAAAAAAATGTTTTACTTTAAAATACTTCAGCTCCTTAAAAAAAAATTTTTTTTAAGCTCTTTAATTCACCACTAGTTAATACCCATGTCCAGAAGAAATGCCTCTGATGGCTTGAAGACCCCTGGGATGGCCCTGCCAGTAGAAGGTCCTGCTGTTTGTCACATTAAATCTATGTTAATTTTCTCCATAGAGACCTCTTGATTCCTCTTTGACAATTCACAAACTCTGTTAATAACACTTGCATGTCCCAGGAGACTTAGAGCAATCAGGTACAGTTGATTCTTATTTTTAAAATAAGAGATCTTTGGGATCAGGTGAGAGAGATCTATCTCAATATACTCATACATTCCATACATACGCATACACATATGGAGATGCAAACATACTGATGGTAATTTTTCTGGCTTTAATGAACAACTGGTGATGGGAACTCCTTCTCTAAGTCACTTGACACTGGAATCTTCCCAATCAGAAAGGCTGCCACAGGTCCTGGTTATAAGGTCATTTTAAACTACGCAATGAGGATTCCAACATGGACACGATTTATGGTGCAGCATGTTATTTGTGTTATATCAGAGTTATCTATACCTTGCTTCTTGCACTGAGTACGTTTTCTGGACTAGTAGTTACAGTTTGTGGCTAAATGGAGAAACAAGTACCAAGAAATATCAAAATGACATTACTCTGGAGAACATTCCCTCACTGTCTCCAAGGTGAACAATCACTCCCCTGTTCCTGCTTCTATCACTTCCACGGGACCATTAACCAAATGCTGACTGTGTGGTAGGTATTGTGCTTGGCACTTTCCATCCATTGTTTAACTTTCTTTCTTTCTTTTTAAGATTTTATTTATTTATTTGAGAGAGAGACAGAGATAATGACAGAGACAGCGAGAGATCGCACAAGTGAGGAGCAGAGGGAGAAGTAGGCTCCCCGCTGAGCAAGGAGCCCGATGCGGGACTCAATGCCAGGACCCTGAGATCATGACTTTAGCCCAAAGTAGACGTGTAACTGACCGAGCCACCCAGGTGCCCTGTTTAATTTTATTTCTTATAGTCGTTCTTTAAGGGTAGGAATTCTATTCTGATTTTATAGATGAGGAAACTGACATTTAGGAAAGTAAAACTATTTACCATAGATCATAAAGCCAGAGGATAGGAAAGCAGGGCTTTATAGCCAGGTTTTAACCACAGTGCTCTACGCCTTAACCTATAGCTAGCTTGTGCTCTCCTGCCTGCGTCCCTGTCCTGTTCACTGAGGTCCTCGCCAGAGGTTCATACTAGACTCTCTATCATGGTCCTCTGCTGCCTTCTTGAACCTGTTTTTAACTTTCTCCAAAACCTTCTACATTTGATTTGTTTTCCCTCTCTACTTCGATCGATGCTTCATTACCGTTTTCTCCATAGATCTTTACCACCATCTTCTCCAGCTACTTTGTAGCCCTCCTCTTCATTTCAACGTACTCTTTCCACTTCACATTTGACATCAAGTATTCCGATCCCAGCTTGAGAACTCCCCTTTCTCAATGCCTAAGGAATCTCCTCTTTCCTCCTGGCCCATTAGTTGGCTCCTGCTGGCTTCACTGGATGTCTTTGTCCAGCCCGACCATACTCCATGATCAGCCAACTCGACACTGCTCTCAATAACCCTCCGGATTTCCTTGTTCCCTGACCTTCTGTGTACAGGGTCTTTTCTCATGTTCCTCAACCATGAATCCGTATCACCACATCATTCTCTCCCACTCTCAGTACAAAACCTGACACACGCATGTCATCTGGACCCTCACTCCTGCTCGGGGTTGCTTCTAAGTACAAGCCTACTGTAGTTTTTCTTAGTATGCTCTACTTTACCAAGTCCGTTCTCCATTCTCTTCTGCAGTTGATGATCTTGCCTCCTACATTGGTAAGATGATCTAGACTATTGTGTGGTAAGCTTATTCGCTCTCATCTCCTTGTCCAATTATCTCTGAGTTTTCATCACTTTGTTTCCTCAGGATATATCTATACCTCTTTCCACATTCTCCTCCTAACTTGGAGGTTATCCTTTTTACTTCTGATCTTTCTCCTTCCCTTTGGTTTCATCAATGATATCTTCTTCTCTGTAGTTGATGACATATCGATTCAAGATAGTACCAGGTTAATCATCACAATATAATGTTTTGCCCGACCTTCAACCCCTGCCCTTCAAAATATTTCCAGGTGGTATATCTCAAAATGAGTTTTATAGAACACTAGAACTTCAAGATGCACCTCAAAGAAGGTTCCTTGTTTAAAGAAATATAGGAAATACTGCATGCAATATGTTTCTCTTGCAAACTTATAATGCACATGAGGATATTAAAGGTGCTGAAGACCCCAGCACTTTCCCAACTTACTGGATTACAGACCATCCCCCAGCCCTTCTTAATGGAACACTTATCAGCCTCAGAATATACTTAGAGAAAGATGCTTTAACGGATTTCCCTGGTTCCAAATACTTGAGCCTGGGTATGTAAGTTCACTGAATCTATATCAAATAAGCCCTCTCAGATTTCCTTTCTGTCAATACTCCATTTGGTCTAACCCAGTGAACTTACGGGGTATTGGAAAGACTGAGCACATCTGTATTTCTGAGCCCCTGGACATGGCATTTTGGCTGTTTAGAGTGCCTTTATCACCTTTTCCTCATCGAGGCCTTTCCCCTTCCTCAAGGCCCATACAAAATGATGTATTCCTTATGAAACTTTTCCTTGCAAAAACCATCTTGGCCCATATTGAGCTCTGCCACACACTGAGCACTAAAATAAATGGATAGAGTTTAACGCCTTTTTTCTGTGTCATTGGGGAGAATGTCTGTTCTGTAGGGCATGGGTCTTGTTCTACATGTTACAGCAACTCCACACACAGGGCAGTCCCCGGGGCACTCTATGGGGTTATAACCATATTAAGGGTTACCACAGATAGATATGGATGACATTGGGGCACAATAGATCAAAATTTGATTTCTGTAGTGATTGGGATAGTTTACCAGGCTAAAGACCCAGGTGGAATGTACCATCACCTTGTTGGGGAAGAAATACCAGCTACCATCACTGTCATCACCTCTTCAAACGATAACACGCATGCTTGGAGGAGATGAAGACTAGATCTAGATGAGCAAAGGCAGCCCTGTCCTTAGGTGAAAAGAGGAATTTGCATTAGCTGATACCCAATGCGGAGAAGGGTAAAATCATCTAGGAACATCAAAGGACCCATGAAAGGGACCACTGGAAGGCCTCTCTACCAATGATTAGATTACCACTCATGACCATTAAACCATGGTAACCTGATGAAAAAGAAAAGGTTATTCTCCTACCCAAGGAAGTCAGGGGCAGTCTTTTTTTTTTTTTAAGATTTTATTAATTTATTAGAGAGAGAGCAAGGGTGCACATGAGAGACATTGAGAGAGAGCTAGAGAGAGAGAGAGCAGGGGCAGGGGCAGAGGGAGAAGCAGACTCCCCGCTGAGTAGGGAGCCGGACATGGGGCTTGATCCCAGGACTCCAGAATCATGACCTGAGCTGAAGGCAGAAAGGCTTAACCAACTGAACCACCCAGGTGCCCAAGTCAGGGGCAGTCTTGTGTGAGGATCCACGGCTTACGATGTGCCTGGTGCACCGAGGTAGTAGCGACCATGTGCAGAATGTCACGGGACTGAATGTGCTCCTCCTTCCATGCATATTCCAACTCTCCTGCTTTGGGTCAGTGTGGAGACCCGTTGGAGGAGTCAAGGCAGTTGGCTACTAGCAGCACAATACGTAATCCCCCCAAAACAATGAATTCCATCTTTCCCATAAACTTCTTTCAGTGCCACAGCACAAAGAGCACACAGCAACTGTCCATCTCAGGCAAGTGCGCCATAACCAGATATTAAAGGGCTTTCAGTTTTTCAGATTAGATGTTATCTGAAGTTGCGTCTGGACAGGTTCCCTATTAGTGAGTTCATAGTGAGGCTAGGACTAGAAATTTCGTCTCTCTTTTTTTTTTTTTTTTTTAAAGATTTTACTTATTTATTTGACAGAGAGAGAGAGATCACAAGTAGGCAGACAGGCAGGCAGAGAGAGAGGAGGAAGCAGACTCCCTGCTGAGCAGAGAGCCCTAAGATCATGACCTGAGCCGAAGGCTGAGGCTTAACCCACTGAGCCACCCAGGCGCCCCAGAAACACCTCTTGGTGCCTAGTCAGGGAGTTCTATTATGTGAGAGAAGACAGTATGGCTTTCTTCCTTAAAACAGCAGCAACAAATGATTTTCATGTTTTTGCAAAAGAGAAAATGCATTTTTAATTAAAGTACAGTCTGTGAAGTATTTTTGCTACCTTCCTGGATAAAAAGTGTTATACAAACAAAAGATTTAGTTAAAAACTATTTATAAATGAGAATGTTTACTTACATTTACTTTAGAATAGAGACTGTATTATGTAATGTGTGAAAATAGTAGGATAATGGTAAAAATTCTGTAATAGAAAATTCTGTGTTGGTCCTTAGTTAAAATTTCTAAGAATGTATTAGAGTATTTATTAGTAGTAGTAATCAATAAAGAAATATTTTTAAAGCTGGAATTTTTATTGTGGTAGTTTACTGGGTCAGTGAAGCTAAGTGGCTTCGATATTTTCTGCCACGCTCCTATTCAGAGTTGTCTTTCTGGACAATTTACACATTTGAGAGTGAAAATGAATGGTGGCCTGCTTTTTGGATGTGTGACAGGCCACTGGGTCAAGGCTGCTGTTTTCTGAGAGCCGTGGACAGTTTCTACAGTAAAATATCTTAGTTTCTTCTTTTTTGTAGTAAAAATAGGTGTTTACTTATGTTCTAGGTAAAGTCTGAGATCTCTGCATGTCTATCCAGGATGTCACCTGTCGCAGAGACAGGGGGATACTATTGGCAATGCTCTGCATTGATTTTGACACATTAAAGGTTATGCGGCATTTTCATACTTTCATGGACACTCTCTAAAAATGAGTTCCCCCATCATGAGTCACATAGATGAGAAGACTGAGGTGGGGGAGAAAGATTTAAGTGGCCCAGATAATGAGCGGTAAAGCTTAGTATAAAACCGAGGTTTTCAGAAGAAAATTCCTCCCCCCGCCACCTTTTTTTCCCCCCTAAAAATACCATGGCTGCCAAAGAGCTTTGAGGCAAATCTGAGGAGCAGAGAACTAGGTGGAGAATCAGAAGATCTGCCTCGTCTTCTGGATCTGATTAGAACTAGGCAGCCATGTGACCATGGTCAAGTTAACTTTTCTGAACCTTACAAAATCAAGAGCAAGGAAGCAATGAATGGTGTAGTTACCTTCCAGCTGTAAAACCCCTCACCTGTCGAATAGTAATGATTAAAAATGTGTGCTTTGCCTATCTCACAAAGTTGTGAGGCTAAAGTAAGCTGAGCACGTGAAAGTACTCTGCATTCTGTGAAATACTGAATCATTGTAGTCTCAAACAATGAGTACTGGAAGAATTAGGAATGGGTCCCCTGGGTGTGTGGGAGCTGACAGCCCAGTCCATTTCCATTCAGGTTTCGGGAGAAGCTGTAATCAATCGGTCAAATCCCACTCTGTCCCCTCCTCTCCCAGCCTGCTGCAGAGTATCACTCGAGCAAAGTTACTTGAGTGGGTGAGCCAAACCTCCAAGTTCCAGCCTTTCTGAGCAGAAGCTCCAGAGGTTTCTGAGCCTCAGTGCAGATGGCAATCCTGGTTCCTCCAGGTGTATTTGCAACACTGGGGAGAGCCTGGGGCCAGGATGTCCAGGGAGCTGGGGAGGAAGTTCGGACAGCACTGCTCCCAAGGCCCAAGGTTTTCTCTTGCCCACCTCTCCAGCCCCCATGATTTTACCCGGCAGCCCCAGGAGACAGAAAAGACCCAGAATGAGCAGGAGCCTCCTCTCCTGATAACCTAAGTGCTGCTTGGATTGAAAGGCAGAGGGTATCAGCAGAATGGCTGTACTGAGTCGGCATTGATTTCTCCAGCCTTTGTCTGCGTCTGGTTTCTGTCTCGTTTGGAGGTGGTTACTGTTACTACAAGCAGCATGAATCATGTCTCTGTTAAAAAACAGAGCTTCAATTGTCTTACATAACCCCTGGTAACTGAACGTCTAATAATAGCAAGCCATTTACAGGTAGGGAGTCTGTCTTCCTCCCAGACACACACACACACACACACACACACACACACGCAAGCATGCGCGCTCTCTCTCTCTCTCTCTCTCTCTTCCCAGTGCCTCACAGTAAAGTGAGACAGACAGGGAGGAGGCAGAGGGAGAAAGGGGACAGCACAATTGATTTTTTTTTTTAATTTTAAAATACATCGAGTAACCATGCATCACAGGGCTTGATGACTGGTATGTTTAACTGAGCTAGTTTAATAAACTGAAGGAAACAACCATTCTCCTCCAAAGAATTTGAAAGAGCCAGAAGCCCTACACACACCACAGAACCTTCTCTACCATTCTAAGGGCCGTATAAAAACCCCAAGCCCCAAAGACGAAGGCAGGGTCTGAGGGGTAGGAGGCGGGGCAGAAGTTTCACCGGATTGGCTACTAGCTAGCACCAGCTAGGTTTAATTTTCAAAGGACTTTTTCTCCTACCCTTTTTGCTTGACCAGAGAGAGATGGTCTGAAGGTTTTTGGCTATAGTCATTGCATAAAATTCCAGAGAGTGAAAAGCAACTGAAAACACGCTGCCGTGTCCCACTACGTGGGTGACACTGTCAGGCACTGCACCCGGAGCCCCTTCCTTTGGGAGAGAGAACCCTGCATCGGAACACTTGTATTTTTCCCATGAGCATAATCTCTGCCTTGTAAGACACGATGAGGTCTTTTCATACACGATCCGCACTCAACCACCCATTAAGGTGATTACCAAAAAGCAAATAACAGGGCAGCCTGAAAAAAAATGACTTGAAAATTGTAAAGGTGAGTTTTCCTTTAAACCACCCATGTAAGAAAAAAAAAATGAGGCTCCAGACAGCAAGTGAAAAAGTGCATGAGGGAAAAATCATACAAATTTGCCACATGCATGTCTTCAGTTCCTCACTTGCCTCATCACGGCCAACCTAAGAATAATCACCGCAGGCATTATTTTTTGAGCGTGCATTCCCAGGAGCCCCGTCACTCTAGATATCGTCTAAACTGGACCAGGGGAGGACTTTATGGGAAATCACAGATGGAGGCTACAACCAGCCACTCGTTTGGGCCAGGAGTACAGAGGGAAAACTTTCTTCTCTGTTTTGATTGTTCAATCACATGAAATGGTGGATGAGGCTCGTTCAAACCAAAGAACGTCCTTGGAGACACTGACTTTGGAGACCAGGGCCTAGGCTCTCCTGGGGCTCGTCAGTTGGTTAGCAATATAAAAAAGGCATTTGGAGAGAGTTATATGTCAAAATGGTGTGTATTCCTTCCAAATAGGATTTACTCTGCCTATTTGCCTTTCAGAGTACTTTCTAAGTCCATAAGCAAAAGAGTTTTACATAGAAGAAAGAAGAGAAAGAAGAAAAAAGAAGAAAAGAGAGAGGAAGAAGAAGGAAAATTCCTAATGTTTCCTTATCCCCACTTGCAAACCTGGCTGGAGCACATAATGAAGGCTCCACTGCTGTTCCTCTGATGGTCTTTGCTCTGTGCCATATGGATGTGGCTTCTGGAGGAAATGAGTTCTAGGTTTTTCTCACAAATATACAAATGCAGAACAGGAGGGATCTTCACCACTGAATCACCCCACATAACAACAGGACCACAGTGGCGGGATGTGGCTGACAGGGCTAGAATCTTCTCGGCTTCTTTCATTCACAGTTTACTGAAGTCAACTGATCTTAGAGTTGGTACAACGGTTGACTAAGTGTTTTAATAAAAACAGCCACGAGACACCACTGTTTTCCTCGTAAAAGCCTTTCCCCTCTCACTACTGTGAATATATTGCTGAACGATTCCCGCTTCTAGAAGAGCTGGGGGTTTGCCTCGTATCTTCCTCCTGGCCTCACGAACTAGCATCTCCTATGCGTTTGTGAGGTGATTACGCGTACCTGAAATTTCAGGGCCCGACGTCAGCCAGTGCCTTGTCGTGTCTGGCACCTGAGCAAGGACTCGGCGGGCCAGACACATTTAACACGTACAAGTGGATTATTATATTATTTGCATTGCAATAACAAGAGTATTTCTGGATTGTTGCTGACAACTAGATCATAATAACCATATGCGGTGCAATAAACCACATGACATTGTATCAGAAGCTTAGAGTTCATATCTTCAAATGATCTAGAGTTTTTTTTTTTTGAAAAAGAGAAATGGTGGATGCTTCCCCCCTTCATTAAGCATTTACTGAATGCCTATTGTCAGCGATGTACTCCTTATTCACAGAAGGGAGCTGGGCTATGCCGGGCTCTCACCATGTTCTCTCTCCTCTAACACTGAATGAAATATCAGTAAAACCAAGTATAGCTTTTTTTTTTTTTGAACCTGATGCACAATCAGTGCGTAGTGACCGGTCATGCTGCTGATGGTAGGCGCTGGTGATACTGATGGCAGTGAGGATGATGTCCTTATAAAGGCACAGCAGTGTAAGAACATCTCAGGGACAATTTGGGGGAGGGGGGTAAATGAGCAGGTCTGGTCTGCTTTATGTACTCCAACAAATGCCTGGAACTCCAGAAACTTTTTAAAATAATACGATCACGCCATGTTTACAGGAATGCTAAGATTCTTATGAAAAAGAGGCATAGATGTTTATCTAGTGAGCTTCTCCCTATTTGTAGAATACTCAGTATACTTCTGAGAACCCGTCTTAATTTTTAGAATCATTTATAAGAATCCAACAGTTTATTATTATAAAGTCAACTTCAGTCCAAAGCAACTATTCGAGATGCTCGTTGACAATCAAGAGACACAAAGCAACATTGGTGGGATAAGGCAAAGTTAGAGTTCTCTAAACCCGTTTCAGAGAAACTGAAGAAATGGCACAGTGGCTCGGCTGGAAGGCCTCCGACTATAAATTAGAGGACCTGGGTCCCCAGCCATGTTTGTCAACAGCTGCATGATCTTAGAAGTCATAAACATGTCTTGCGCCTCACCTCACCTTCCTCATCCGTAAAATGGGAGTGTTGGATCAGATGGTCTTTAAGTTTCTTTCCAGTTTAATATTTGCTGATTTTAAAGTAAGACAAGATGACAGAGTCATTCCCCCTTCCTCTCACTGTAGTAAGCACATTGCTTTCTCCTGATCTGTGTCTGTGTGGTTTCGTTTAGGTTTAGGTTTCTGGGTTCTGGATGTCACATAGTAAATATTCATGTCATTTTTCCCCCCTTGTATACATGGGAAAATAATAGGGGGATAATTCTCCCTTTCTTTCTATGTCAACGTCTCTTCTCAGATTTACACGCTGAATAAAAACATGATCGTCCTGGTTGTGAGGAAGGTTCTTCCTCTTCCTCATCACAGGCCCTCACTCATGCTCATGCAAGTTTATCTGATTGGGTTATTTCTGTATTTACGTCCTGGCTATTTTTTTCTCTTTCAACTTGTTGAAATCCCTGGTAAGCATAAAACTGCAAAAACAAAAACAAACAAATAAAACAAAACAGCTCTGTTTGAATAATTTACTTCAGCTAAAGCAATATAAGAAAACACTGTAACACTTGGGGAAAAAGAAAAGCTTTTTAAAATACTCCTGTATCTTAGAAAAGACCAAATAAAATGTTACATCAATGATAGTTTCATCTGTTGTTACTGTTTTTTTGTTTTCAAAGCGAATGTTATGTATTGGGTTTATAGTCTGTGTACAGACGTGGCTATTTCTCCCAATATTCCTCAGGCCGCCGCATCCTGGAGGCCAAGGAGGCCCAGAGCTTGCTGACCTGGCTTTACGTAGACAAAGGAGCCACACAGAAAACCCAATACCTGGCGCTTAGATCATATCCTGACTAGGCACTGCAGTTACCCATGACTCGCTCTTTTCCATTTCTCTCCTGCTCCTCTGCTGATTTCATTTCTGTCACCTAGAATGCCCTCCATTTGCCTCCCTTTCCTGCCCAAGAGTCCTCCTATCTTTCAAGACCCACCCAGCTCACACCCCATTTCCAAGAAGCAACTTAGGTTGACCCAACTTGGGACCCGGGGCTAATTTTCAAGGCTGGCAAGTGATAACTAGCTCACGTGACAATTGGAGTTACTGAGACCACCTATCTAGGAAGTGCTCAGAGAACACCAGAGAAAAAGATGGTTAAGAGTTGCAGGGTCCTCATAAAAGGAACAAAGGCTTTAGGAACAAGTCCAATATAGGAGCTGTGGTCCATAAGAGAAAAGCTGTAGGCTTGTAAATAAAAGTTATGGCCTTGTAAAGGAAAGTTGTAGCCTTGTACAGAAGGGATTGTTTTCGAATGGCCTGACCCTTCTTTTTGCTTTTCTTTTCTTTTTTTTTTTTAATAAAGGAAAAGAAACACTCTTTCTTAAAAGAAGGAGTTAAGGCATTGCATATGGGAACATACAGTGTCATAAAGTTTGACTGTACTAATTATGAAGCTCAGATGTCAAGAGTTTAATAGGGAGAATATGGGGCACAGTGAAAATAGGCAGACAGAGGTATGTGTATAGAATCTGCATTTCACCTACCCCCAAACCCCCTCGGTCTGATGGCCACACAATGAATTATGATAAACTCTGACAGTGCCTAGCTGGGCTTAAGTGATGGGCCATGATATATTCTGATAGTAAAAGATAGAATGAAGCTCAGAAATGCTGGATGCTGTTATATATGTATATGATTTTATTTATGTGTATATTTTTATATCTATATATACAAACATATATATTTGTATGATGTTTGGCAACCTCGCTCATGGTATTCCTGTGAAGTAGGCATGTGGTAAACATAATTAGCCCATTAAACAGATGGTAGGGCTCTGGCATATCTTACCATATTCTAAAATGGTGGAGCTGTGAGCAGGAACTGAAGAGAGAGTGCAGTTTGATGCACGGTTCACTGCAAATCTCTGTGAATTGCTACTTTCCTAAAGACAATCTGGGTAGGCTGCGTTTGGCTGAGAACTGGGGATGGTTTGGGAAGCTTTAAAAATATACAAGGGGACAACTTTTCACATTCATTCAGATATAGTATCTTCATTTTTACTTACTAGGGACATTTTTTGAAAAACAGCTTTTTATCTTAACTCATCTGTGTTCCAAGCAAACTCCCAAATTGCTGAGCAGATTAAAAAAAAAAAAAAAAAACCCACCCACATGCCAAGTAGAAACACTGGGTAAATGTGCGTGTGTGTGTGCGTGTGCGTGTGTGCGTGTGTTTTAATTGTCTTTACAAAGTGCACTATTGGAAAGGATAAAGTTGAAAAGAGGTTGGGTCCCATAAACATAGACACACAACCATCATTGTAGCACAGTGACTAGATAAGTGCCAAAGCACGTGTGATCAACTTTTACTCAGCTGACGTATGTGGCCGTGGCATTGCCACTCCATGGTACAGCTGGCTTTAGAGAGCCTGTAATTAAATATTCCAGCCCAATTCTTTGTCCATTGAAATAGGCGCAAGCAGAAGTGAAAGGGTTACTGGAAGTTAAGACTTGAATTTACAAATGCATTTGAACTGGCTTCAAGAAGACATGAAACATCAATACATCTGGAGAATAGAACTTGCACTTGACTGTTCTTTACCATCTGGTCTCAAGAACATTTTCTGCTTGGAAGTTGCATAAGCAATGAAAAGACACACAAACAACTTCCTGTACCATGTTTTTGGTCACTTATAATGACGCATTACAAAGTAAACCAGCTAAATATGAGCAACTGTGCCTAACTCCAGATGACACTGTACATTATATAACTGAGATCAATGGGTGACAGCAAACATCTTTATTTTAAAAGATCTGGACTCGAAAAAATATTCAAGAATAAATAGCCTTCTTTCTAAGGTGTTTTTCTTGAGTAGTTTTGGCTAGATTCTAGGCTTTTAATGTCACCGCAAAACTCTCCTTTTCCAAATTAAAAAAAAAAAAAAAAGAACAACAACGACAAAAAACATACTGGGGAATGAATGTCCCATATATAAATTTTTTAAATGATGTAAACTTGCCTCTTCAAGCAATAAGCCATATTTTATACTTTTTCCCATGGAAACTTTTATACATCCCTGTTTTTATAAACAGAGATGCTGATATCATTTACATTTTTTCATATGATACAGGGTCATCCTTGTGAATACTCTTTGCTCTTGTTTTTCAGAGCTTTTTATACTTTTATTTTTCTTGAGACTTGGACTCATCCCTTACTGCTCAGTCTAAGCTGCAGCCCACTATCCACTTCTGTAGCTCACTAGTGTCACCGTCCCCGTTTTTAAGAGTCATATCCTTCCAAACCTCTATGCTAGATACATTTTCTAGTCTATTTTGGGTTGGAATGGCAGGTCAATGAGTGCTACAGAGACAATACTGCTTGAAAGTAGGGTTTGGTCAGAGATTTTGGGACACTCATTTGTGTGTTTGAAGGTCTTCATTTATTGCTTTGTTAAGGGTTGTAATTCAGGAGTCTGAACTTCCAGAAATCAAACGAGGTGCTGTTGTGTAATAAGAGAGTGGCGTTTATGCTCTTATATCACAAGTGTTTTGATTTTCAAAGAAGTTGCTCAGTTGGGGAGCCTGGGTGGCTTAGTCAGTTGGGCGACCGACTATTGGTTTTGGCTCAGGTCATGATCTTGAGGGTGTGGGACAGAGCCCTGTTTTGGGCTCCACACTCAACGGGGAGTCTGCTGGAGATTCTCTCTCCCTCTGTCCCTCCCTGACCCCCATGTGCTCTCTTTCTCTAAAATAAATAAATAAATATTAAAACAACAACAACAACAACAACAAAGAAGTTGATCAGTAATCCATTCTTTTTTTGAATTATTTTTTTAGAGAGAGAAAGGGAGAGAGAGAGTGGGAGAGGGGCAAAGGGAGAGGAAGAGGGAGAATCTCAAGCAGGCTCCATGCCCAGCGCGGAGCCCCATGTGGGACTCGATCTCATTACCCCGAGATCACGACGGGGCTCAATCTCATGCCCCTGAGTTCATGACCTGAGCCAAAACCTGGAGTCAGCCACTTAATCAACTGAACCACCCAGGGGCCCCGCAGTAATCCATTCTTGTTTACTTTACTTGTAGGTTTCTGATCCATTCCACCTCACTCCCTTGATTTCTGCAGGCAATGTGACTAACATGATAACTCTGAGAAGTAAAGAAATAGTACACTTTTTAGGGTGAGATGAGAGTCTTGGAAATTCATCATAGGGACAGAAGTGAAAATATATAGTCAAATTAGAACATTTTTCTGAACTTCCAGTTTTTCCCTAGATTTTGAACAGGACTCTGGCCTTACTGAACCCAGTGAAAAGATTTTAAAAAGTTGTGATGCTTTTATATTAATTTAAGTGCTCAGAAAAGTAACATCTGATCATCTTTTCTCCCTTTCCCCCAAGGGCAAATCAGCATAATTCATAATCTGTGATAGCTGGGATAAGGATTGTGTTGAAATTTACCTCTTCCCTATCTCTGAAAATAGAGAATTTTAAGCAATAGAGATTTTTAGTTTTCTAAGAAAACAGTGTTAAGATTGTTGGGGAAGGAGGCCACCTGGGTGGCTCAGTCAGCTAAGCATCTGCCTTCAGCTCAGGTCATGATCTCAGGGAGCTGGGATTGAGTCCCGAATCAGGCTCCTTGCTCAGAGGGGAGCCTGCTTCTCTGTCTCCCTCTGCCTGCTGCTCCCCCTGCTTGTGGGCTCGCTCTCTCACTCAAATAAATAAATAAAATCTTAAAAAAGGAAAAAGATTGTTGGTGAAGGAAAAGGGAGAACCATGTTTAACCTATAAGAGGGGAAAAACTTTTTAAATACTTTAAAATACACATATCTGACGAGTTACTGATAATTTTTATTATGAAGTCAGTTCTCAAAAAACTGTTTACACTTTGAAATCTCAGTTCAGACTACATAAAAATACTCCACGAGGATTCATAGTTCCAGCGAATTCAGATCAGTTGTCCATTTCCTAGTGGGTCTGAACTGGTGAAGTTTTACAAAACAAACATCTTTAGCTTTCTAGAGTTACATTTTTTACTTGATTTGTTAATTTTTGTGATGTGTTTATACAATTAAAAATACTATGTCAGAGCTAGGTCTACTTGTTACAGATTATTTTTCAATAAAGAGAGTTCACAAGAAAGTGTCAGTTTCACAGAATCAAGGTTACTGCAGACTAAAGCAGAAATTCAGGCATAAACTGGTCTTCTACCAGTTTTCCACAACATCATCTGAGGACATGGTTAATGAGTTCCGAAATTCATTCACAACACTGTTAATCTTTCAGGAATCTCATAACCTTGCCTGACCTTTCCATAATCGTGAGAGAAAAACCTTGACAAAATTAGAACCAGTTGTCATGTCCTGCCTTCCTTTCTTCTAGTTAATTCACTTTCTGTTTTCTTTCTTTCTTTCTTTCCCTTTCTTTCTTTCTTTCTTTCTTTCTTTCTTTCTTTCTTTCTTTCTTTCTTTTCTTCCTTCCTTCCTTCCTTTCTTTTTCTTTTCTTTTTTCTTTTCTTTCTTTCTTTCAACAATCAAAAGACTCCACGTTTTCCAAATTCCATGGAAGACTAATGATTGAATAATTTTCTCACATCTCTGTTTGCACTTTCGCAGTCTGGTTGCATTGATTTGTGTCTCATAAGTAGACATTTCCTTTGTTGGTTACAAATCAATGCTATAGAACAAACCTGCCAGCACATTCCCACTTCCCCTGCTCCCCACCTTGCAGTTTCAAAAACAAAGCAGTTTTCTTTTTAAAAATTAATTTCATTGGTTAGTAATATGCTAAAAGAAGAGAAAGCCCCAGAGTTTCAAAAAAAAAAAAAAAAATCCGTGGGAAAAAGAGCTCCTCCCAAGCTGGTGTCTGCTTCTTTCTCACTGCCTAAAGCAGAGAACTGCCTAGTGGGAGAGCAGCGCTCGGCTGCCATGGCTCCCGGTGCGCTCTGTTAACCCAATTAAGGTCCTCGCCTTCATACATCACAGGGCTGCCCAGAGCAACACACTGTGATGTCACAGTCAGATATGATTTCATGGCAGGAAAAAAACCAAAAAGGCAGAAAAGGTTGAATGTATTCTGCTTTTATTCAAATCTTCTAAGAGAGGGCAAAAGGGAAGTTTTTTTTTTTTTTTCCACGAAGAAAAGAGCACAAGCTTTCTCATGCGAATGTAAAAACTCAGCGCTGAAGATACCCTGGTGCTTTTACCCCAAGTGGATAAGTATGAATAAAGAAACACAAAGAAGTACTATCATCAATCTGAATGCTCTTGCCTACACTTAGCTACAGGTGGAAAGCAGGCAGGGACGATTTGATTTACCTAGATTAAAAGAGCAATTTTCTGTCCTCTTTTTTTTTT
Source organism: Potos flavus (assembly GCA_028534135.1). Lineage (NCBI taxonomy): Eukaryota > Metazoa > Chordata > Mammalia > Carnivora > Procyonidae > Potos > Potos flavus. Next base: position 139,432,142 of record CM052898.1, on the reverse strand, counting down.
TTCCTTTTAAAAATAGCCAATCGATTTTGGCCTCGCTATTGCTGACTGTACCAGGTCCATTTTAATACGCCACTGATTAAATGGTATGTTCATGGCTGAAGGCACTGCAGCAGGAACAAGCAGAAGCTGCTGAAGGAGTAGAGACAGGAAACCGAAGCTCACAGCTCCAGAAAGCCGACAGGCTTGCACTACGTTCCGTACTCCATGAAGGCCACAAGTACCAGCCCTTCGCCAGTGGACTGCAGAGAGCACACTGTAGACTTGAACCAGCTGAAATATGATTCTGGGTGTTGGAAACCTGGAAATCATTTAAGCTTTTTAATTCTGACCTTAAGAATTAAAGGGAAAAAAAAATCAAAGTCCTTTGATATTTTAAAAATAGGGACCGGGGGGAATATAATATTGTGTCCTAAGTTGCAATGACATCGGAAAAGAAGGTGGAAATTGGCTTCGCAGGAACCGGCCTATTAAACTGCACTATGAAAGAGTTACGTTTTTGTAAGTTACAGAGTTAGAGTCATCTACCTGAAGGGGATCGAGCTAGACACCCTGGTTGATGAAATTGCATGAAAAAGAAACAAAGAAAGAATACAGGACTTCTATGTAGGGTGACTATATGCTGGGGTTCACACGGCAGCCCACAGAAAAGTGAGAAGATCTCCACTAGTTCTGGGCAATAACCATCTGGATTATTACGAGAAAGTACAACCTTAACCAAAGCGTGTGGCTGGAAAAATATGCTAGGGAGGGACTTCTCCAGGCCACTCTTAAAGAGACCTCATAGCCACAGATGTATCTTCAGAAAATGCAAAGTCCACCTGACAGGTGAGGTTGTAGTTCCACAATGGATCCGATACATTATATTTATTACAAAATATATTATAAATATATATTTATTATTAAATATATTATATTTAATATAATCCACAGGAATTGGATCTGGGAATTGGTGAAATTCAGTTTTAAATAGTGAACCTATTCTTTTTTTCTTGTGCCTACTGCTTCCTCCCTGCCCCTCCCACCCCCTCTCTTTTTCTCAACTCATTATTGTTTACTTCATTGGAATCCCGGCCTTAATGGAGACTGAAATGTATCCAGAGGTACTATTAAGATAAGAAATTTCAAGAAGAAAGATTTCATGAGGGGCTTAGGAGTTTTGGGAAGAGGAACAGAAAATTATTTTGAGAGAAATGAGAGAAAAACTAAGTTAAATATCAGAATCAGCACGATGGCTGTGGACTGGCTTGTGAGAGACACAGATGGTCTGCATTCTCCAGAACAAAAACAAACAGGAAGTAACAGGCCAGAGCCCCCTCTCCCCTCCATTCCTCTCTCTCTCTCTCTGTCTCTCTCTGTCTCTCTGTCTCTCTCTCTCTCGTAAAACTGGAAAAAAAAAAAAACAACCAAAAACCAAAAAACAAACCCTAAGTGCGGTCAGATAAAAAAGTTTTCCTTAAAATGCTGGGAAGTAACCAAAGTAAAAGAAATCAGAGAGAGCTAGTTGTAGCAGGTAAAATGTCAAAGGGACATCAGATTCGGGGGGTGGAAGAGAAATTGGGGATTAAACCTGCATGCTTTGGAGAAAAGTCAGACTCTGTAGCTCACTAATGTAGCAGACAGGTGGCAAATTTGAATTCTTGAGGAGAGGAAGGGCTTCATTTTGGGCAGTCTGTTTTCTGAAGGAGGGTTGGGATGTGCTGGGGCAAATGACTACTCCTGGGGTGCAGAGGGGGACAAGTGACTTAGAGGACAGCAGCAGAGGTAATAAACTGGGGAGCTGTCTGGGGCGCACTGAGTCAGTTAGGTTTTCAGTCTGAAATGTAACAAGCTCTCAGGACATGGCTGTGCCTCTTCGAAAAAACTCTTCGCTGGAACAGATGGCTATTTGCAGGCTTAAGAACTTCAAGCTCTTCCATTCCCGAGTCTGAATGCCCAAGTAGTGCCTAAAGCAGCAAGCTTATACACACCCAACAATACCAAAAAAATCCACAAAATGGGGGGTTCGAGGCCAGAGAGGAGGTTCGCGAAATGCACCCGTCACCTCCTTGCCACAGCACCAAACGGCACGGAGCTCTGGCGGGGTAACTGCCGGTGAAACCAGAGATTTACAAGCTTTCTTACAGAGATAAAACACCCCAGGTCCCCTCTGACTCCAGGCAGCAGCGAGGACAGTTTTCTTGTTCCAAAACTAATTGGACAGTAAGGAGCGTCTGTATGAGTAAAAGGGGGTGGGAGTGGAGGATGGAAATAAAAGGGAAAAAAAAAGTGTCCTTGTTGAAAGTTTTAAATTACAGGCTCAGGAAAAAACTGGCATTCCACCACATCCGGTCTAGTTACCAAATGGAAAAATAGGGTCATTAACATGTTTATTTGAATTACATTAGTCCTTCTCTTTCATATTTAATTTATTCTGTTAGAAAAAAAGAACACAACACTCTGCCTGTTGGTGAAAGGCGGGAGTGTAATGGATCGGGGAGCTGAGAGGCAATGATCTTTACCCATTATCTACCCTGCTAAGGCTTTTCAGAACTTGCTGGTATCATTCAGAGATTCTGCTCCTTGGGAAGAAGGGAAGGGTGCAGAAAGATGTAAGGTACAGAGGCTTCTCAGTTATTAAAATAACATTGGAACACGTTCGAATTGAGTGGGAGTGGGATTTGACTATGGAAAGGAAGTTCAGGAAAAGAAGAAAATGACCTCCTCTCTGGATTGAATGTCCACACACAAGATTGATCTCGGGCTTACTGGATGTTTTTCACAGGGTATGGATGTTTCAGAACTCAGGGAAATCTCTGTGTTATTGGTATTCCGGGTATGAAAAGGTCTCATCTCCGGGATGAGCCTTGCCATCGTCCAAAACAGTTCAGATCGACTTTCGTAGAAAGCAAGGATAATGTGATACATTCAGGGGAAAATGGAAGAAAGTCTACTGTTGGTGTCCAGAGATGATCTGGTTATCATGTGGTGGTGACACGGAGAGGACAAAACTTAGTATCATTAGCCCATCCTTGCTCTACGATTTACTAGCTACACTTGTGCATGGAATTTAATTTAATCAGTTTCCTCATCCATAAAATGGGCACATGAACAGAGTTGGGAAGTGAGATGATCTACGTAAAAGTGTCCTCTAAGGCACTGTACACCTGTAAGATATTCCTATTTCCTGAAGACTGCAGTGCCCGGTACAGGCCAAATGCTTGGCCAGATATGCTTAAGAAATAGGACTGGAAACAAAGCAGAAAAGGCTCTGACAAAGCTGAGGGGGATGCGGATCTCCTATCTCAGTGCTGACTAGTTGTGTGACTTGCTACCAGCAGGGATTTCTCACCGGGGATGTTGACCTTGGGTTCACAGACTGCCTCCACAGTAGGCTGCCACCCACTTATAATGAGTCATAGAAAGTTCAAATCTTACTTCGTGCTAGCGATGCTAATGTAGAGGTAAGTAGTTTTTTTAGGGTTTTTAGTGACAGATTTCTGCTGGCATTGTGGAAATGGTAGCCCCAGCCTCTCACTGCAACTCAGGCTAGCTAGCCCAACCTAGGCTCGGTTCTAGGCCCCTGAGAGTGCCGAGTCCAACTTCCAGTTCCAATGCGACAAACTGGCGAGGCCAGCATTGCCTTGTACCTCGTCTTCAGGATCTCCAAAAAGAGTGACAATTTCAGTCTCTACCTGCTCCTTAAGGCGAGTTTCTCACTTTGCTACAGACAGCATCACATTTTCTGTTACCATTCTTCCTTTTGGTCATGTTGATTGAACATTTTGCCAGCTCCTTGTAAGCTGAACCATGGCCCAGATATAATTGCCTTCACATCAAGATAATTCTGGTTAGAGTCCAGAGCCTCCTTAGGATATAATTTTGATAGAGGAAGGGGGAAGTTAAGTCATAACAGTTCTGGAAGAAGTCAGCGGCAGCCCACGTGTGGGATAGTGTTTTTGGATGGAGTGCGTCGGTGTGTGCGTACATGTGTGCCTACACACACACATGTGGACAGGAGAAAGCTCAGAATCAATGAGATAACCACGATAAAAGACGATGATTTCCATTCACAATAATCAAATCCAGAAACGGATATGGTACATGTCTACAAGGAAATGAAAGGCTTGGGTAAAGTGAATATAGATTTGTTTATCCAGTTCTAATATATGTGAATTAGAAGTCATCTCATTCCTCTTTAAAAGAAGGGGTTTAAGACAAAGTAAAAAACGACTTGACACGGTAGGCAGCAAACTTATTAAAATTCGTTAAAGGTTGATGACAGAAACAGTATCATAAAGGTTGAGCTAAACTCATGGATAATAAGTCGATAGTGGTTTACTCATGGAAATCAGGATGTCTGCAGGAAAGTCACCCTAATTCTTGAAGTTAGCAGCAAGGGCAATTGTGTCTTATATCACAAGTTCCTGGGCCTGTAATCAGAAGGTGAATGTCGAGCTGAAAAGGTCCAGGGGACTGACCCAGTGGGGGCTTTTCTTATAACCATACAGTCATAAGAAATCAGGGGCTAACTGAGATGCTGATTTGAGGCACGCTAGGACCACAAGTGCCACAAATTCTTGTACCTACAGCCCCACACGTCATACTGCCTAAGTTACGCCACTCCTCTCTGCAGCAAGAGTGATTATCTCCATGTCACAGATGAGAAAACGGAGGATCAGAGAAGTTCAGAGAGGAAAAGTACTCTGACAAAAGTCATACAGCTACCAAGCGGTAGACCTGGGATTTGAACTCAGGATTATCTGTTTCTAAAGCTATGTTACCATACCGCTTCCGTTTTCTGCCCAAGTAGCCTAAGTAACCTATTAAAGCTATACGACGTCTTATTCTTCATTTCCCCCAGTATCTAAACAGTGTGTGCAGTAGCTTCTTGCTAAGAAACTACGTAAATGTCTATGGCTTTACCTTAAGATGTCTCCAGTTCTCATTAAGAGGGAACAAGAGAAGCGAGCAGATCATGAGAAGGTAAAAACGTGTAGCTAGAAACACGTGCAGCTGTGGATTGCCATAGAGGACCGCAGACGACAATGTAAATGAACAGCAACTTTCTCTATCAACTCATGTAGAGATTCATTCTTAGTTTTTGTAATTTAAACTCATGTATTTCAATGAAAGTAACATCCAGGAAGTGAGTGAATATCATGGATCCAAAAACCTCCTTGATTGACGAGTTCTAATGTTGAATGAATTACCAAAATGGAAGATAAAAAGCGCAAGAAATGTCTGGGTGGTGAGGAGAAGCATTGGGAGGAGAAGAGAAATTAGAGAAAAATCCAGAGTTTACTTTCCCAGACTCTGGGTGATTTAATCCTCCTGAGCTTGGTTTTCTCCACATTTTGAAGAGCCTAAATTCAGTTGCAGGAGGTTTTGTGATGCAAGAATGTTGCTAGCCTAAAGGCTGCGATAACATATTTAAGGAGCTTTCTGTCCCTCATAACAAAAATAAAAAGCTTTTCAAAATTATTTATGCCTTTGAATATGTTGGTGAATACTTGTATCTTAAATTCTGTCCTTGTAAATGAGGCCATTTTAAAAAATATATTCAAAATTATTGTATATGTTTACAATGAATAGGAGCTATTTATATGTATTATGAAAAATTCAGATGAAAGTAAAGGCATAAAAAAAAAGTAAAGGCATCAGTAATCTTTTTGCAGGGTTCTCTTCCTTTTCCTTCTTTACATTTCTGCTCCCTTTTTTTTCTTCCCCTCACCCCCGCCCCTAGGATTTTAGCACAGAGGGAACAGGTTTCTGTAACACTGGCTGGCAACTCATTGCTTTCACCAGTTTTCCCTCGGAGCTGGGCTCTCCAAATAGTGATGATCACTGGCCAATGAAAAATCAGTGTGGTTTGATATTATTCAGAAAGGACTGAAATAATTCTCTGAGCAGAAATTCTTTCATTCCTTAAGAACATTTCCTACCTGAAGACTTACTTTCCCTCAACACAGATTTGACAATCTCACTGCAAGTGAGGCCGGAGACTGTGGCATTACGGAGCCTGGCCAGGCTATGTCATGATGTCACTGCTTAACTGAACTAAAGGAACGGATCGGTGCCACAGAAGAAAGAGAATATGAGGAAAACGTCAGGGGTTATTGTCTAGACCCAGAAAAAAACACCTCAACGAAGGCCTTAAGTGGATTAAAAGGCTCACAACATCATGTACTGATTGAACTCCCTTCTCCTTCCAGGCAGCAATCCTGACTACAATACTTAATTTTCGTAGCCTCTTCCTAATGATAAAACCCCAATGAAGACTGGTTAGCTCAGGCCCTTGGATTGAATCCTGACAATGCTGAGTTGCTGGGGTTGGTCTCTGCTTGGCTCCTGTCCTTTGACTTGGGGGAGGAGGGGTGTCTAGCGGATAGAGCATTAGAGTGATGACCAGCAGCTCTGAGCTCTGGTTCTGGCTCTTCATGCTAATTAGATGTGTTGGGCAAAATGGACAAAATGACTGAACTGTCTAGGCTAAATGCCTTCCTCTGCAAAGTGAAGGACTCCTTTCAAATCTAAAGTTCTGATTTTGTGAGTCTTGTGTGGCTGGTTTTCTTGGTTAGAACGTGGGTTTCGTGAGGTTAACATCATAAATTCAGTTCTCATACAAATAAGATGGCCCTGTACAGTGCTTCACACATAGTACTGGCTCAATAGACATTTGTTCCGGGAATAAATGTCTTGGTATAAAGAAAAACTCTATTTCATAGTCAAAGATTCTAATTTAGGTGAAAATGGAGAGCTATCAAGAGAGACCGTAGGGCTTGGTACCAATGCATCTGAGCCCCTGGGAAAAAGAATTCAAAACATGGGTCTCACTGATGTCCACCCAGTGGTATCGCTAGAACTAGCTGCGATGTAAGAACAAGGTTACCGTTTGTTACCCTCAGATCAGCTGAGAGTATACTTCCCAAAACCCTCTTCCAGAAAGATAGTAATTCTAAGAGAATTCCCTGAATTTAAGATCACACGGACAGCTCATCAATTCCGCCACAATGTTCGGTTGAGGTGTGCAAATTACAGAGATTTTTCCTCTCCATTTCTCTCGTGGGAAAAGAGAAGGCTGCTTTCACTGCAGGTCACCTTAGTTCCTACAGACGTGGGAAACAAGTCAACCAGTATCAACGCTCTACCTCTTTGTAAAATACTGGAGCACAGGCTTTGCCCGTGTTCAGGATCCCCAGTGGTCCAGGCAGCGATCATGTGCCTCAGCTAATGAGAATCATGTCACAAAAGGATGGGTAAACATATAAATTAACTGAGACAATAGTATCAACCACCTGATCAGTGTGGTCAGATATACCGTAATCTGAATTCTTTGGCAATACTTTAAAAACTAACTAAAAAGAGGAATTCGAACTGGAAAGATGAAAGCTCAAGGATTAGAACAAGTAACGTGGGGTCATAACTGTTCTTTGATATCTTCAGTGTGCTTCCAACAGCTAGAGTTTTGTTTTGTTTTCTTTTGTTTTGGGTGCAATGAGTGGATTGTGTTCCCCTTCTCCTCTCCTTCCAGAACCTGGCTGAGTACAGACGTGGACTGGGAAAGCCAGTCGCGCTGTGTCGACAGAGCTCCTCTCACGGCCTGCAGAACAGATCTACTGAGTCTCCCATCTCCTGGTCAGCACTGACAAGTAAACACTGGTTTTATTTTAGCAGCTCTGCTGTACTTTCGCGGGCAGCTGGCCTTACTGCACACAAGCAGTCCCTCTTCTCACAGGGGTTGTAACTCAACCATCAAAATACCAAAATATGCTCTGGTTTGAAACTTGGTGCAGAGTCCCAGGCCCCAGAATGACTGTGGTTTGCTTCCAAATTTAAGAAAATATTGAGTTTTGTAGGTTATTTATTTACTGTTTTCAAATATGTTTGAAGAGTCTTTTAAACTTTCCATAGGAAAATGTACTAAAAAAGACATGCCATTTTAATACCTTTAATGATTCATTCTGAATTTCAGCACGCCACTGAAAGGACCAAATGGTGGTGGGGAGGGGAAGAGTTTATTTGTTTTATTTTCTTACCAAATACAGATGTTTTGACCACTTGAGTCCTCATCAGTGTTCAAAATATTGGTGTGTTGTAACATAATAAAATAAAGGCGTTAACTTCTTTGTTTTGTTCCTTTCAGTGATGTGCAGAATGGATTAATGAGTTCTCGGTTTTGGCCCCTGTATAACTCAAAAACTCATTTCAACTTAAATAAATTAAGTAAGTAATTAGTTCATAATATGGCCTAATCACCTCTGGTATTTTGAAACAAACAAAAACACCAAAATGGCTGTTGCACATTTGTACTTAATTACTTCCATATAAAATACCCGTGTGGATTTTATTACAGGTGACATAAATTTCAAGTCTAAGCTTTGTTTGCTATAGAAACCTGGGCTACGGGATTGTGTAGACTCTCTACCCTTCCCTATTATTTTCCTAAAGAAAAACAGTCTATGGAACCGCATTCTTGCTTTCTTAATTGGCAAAGGAAAGCACTTTATTTCAAAAACTCTGGAGAATAGTTTACTTCGTACAGAGGCTCAAAGGATGTTAATAGAAAATAGTATCATTTCTAGAATTTTTGCAATGTTCAATTTTTGCTCTTAGAGTCTGAACAGTTCTTGTTTGCATACATGTCTATCTGGGGATTGCTCCTGGTGATCGGGACAGCTTATAGAAATCCTTCCAGATGAATATACCCAATAGAGCAAAAAATTGTGCTATGTCTCTAATGTAAGGGGAAAAAAAAGACTTTTTAACAACTGTGTAATTGTGAGTTCTAGCCTTAAAGGAACTTTCTTGGCTTAGATTTCTTCCAACCTCCCTCTCAGATACTTAATAATCAAAGTATATGCCAAGAAACTAATGATGCAAACCAGACTATTGCACATGAACTTGGACCTCTTTTCCATTGTGTAGTGTGTACAGTGTGACTAAGATTGGATCCAGAAAGTCAATGACAGAGAAGAGACAATACAACATGATATAGAGCAAGATGCCCCTATCTTGGCGAGATTCAAAGACCCACTTCCTATCCTTCATAAATGGGGATAAAGAGTCCCAGTACAGGTTCTGAAGTTTCTAGGCTAATCTGACAACCAGCTGCAAAAGGAAGAAGGATCAAACCTTCATTAGTAAATATCCAGGTCATTTGCTTGGCATGAATCCACTGCCATGTCAGCTGCACACCTCACAGTTCTCTAGGTGATATCTGATATTCTCATGCATTTGTAATACCTTCTGGGTTCTGATGCAGAAACTTAAGCACAAATAAAAATTTTCCCAGGCCGTGGCAGCTTTATGGATGGCACTCATTTTAGAATTTAGACCAACTCTCCTCTGGATATTTAACCTGGGAATGCTTCTCCTTTAGCTTTCTGACTCATGCAAATCCATCCAGTGCAGCGCTGCAACCTTCGTTAATTGTAGTCATCCATTCACTTAGTGATGCCTTATACATAGTAGAAGCTCGATAAACACTTGTTTTCCAGAATAGAACTAGCCTTATTGCAAGGGAAAAGGGAGTGCATAATAGGGTCTAGATGAACTTGAAGGAAAACTAATAGATGCTGACTATATTAAAAAAGAATCAAGCAGTGAAAAAAGTTGGCTTTTGATACAACTTCCCAGGGGAAGTAGTGGAAGTTTCATTACTGAGGGCATTTTAAACTAGAATAGACAAAACACTAGTGGGGTATGTTGAAATAAAATATGCATAGTCCGTCTGCGAATTAGTGTTTACTTTCAATATAATTATAAATGAAGCAACACTGTAATGGGAATTTTTCATACACACGAAAGCTATGGCTACTATGTTTCCACATCGACCATATGTTGCACATATTGGTCGGTGTGGATGTGTATCCCTACTGCCCTCTAGTGGATGAAATGTAAGACCTACCTGATCGGACCGATCTAACGAGCTACTATGGCTTGGGGGTATATCAATCCTTAATCATTTAGGGTAGAAAGAAAATAGCTGTGTTGATGCATTTTCCATCAAATTATAAAATTGAAGGGCATTAAAAACAACAGAGTCAAACTCTGTAATTAAGACTGCCATTTAATGTTTGTTCGCACACGGTATTCATTTCTGTGTATCCCTGCCAAAGATCCATTGTGTAATGTTGTCCTCACATGACATTAAAAACACCAGTTCCCTGGAAAATGTAAAAAAGAAACCGTGCTGCCTTGAAATACATGGAGTTTACTTTTGGAAACAGAAAATTAATACAGATGCAGTAAGATAATTTGGAACACAAATAATGGCTAGAAGAAACTTGAAAATCAGGACTGCACCTTAAATCTAAGCAAGCATATTAGCAATCTGTGGGTGTGCTGGCTGATACTCAGAAGAGGGCAGGCAAAACAGGCTTCAGAACAGGGAAGCTGCTTTGAAAAGGACTAACTAAACGTACTCTTATCTATAGTAAGGGGGCAGGAAAGTAAGTCTAAACGACATTTGGTCCTGGGGTATATATTTAATGCTATATCATATTTAGGCTGCTTTTCAGGTACAGAATCCAGATACTCTACTCTACAGTAAAGAAAGATATGGATTTGTAAGTTCTGCAGCATTCTGTCGTTGAGTCATGGGATAAATGTGAAGGCAGATCTCTTTGTATAATATTAATTATTTTAAAGGATTTAGATTTTGATCACTAAATTTAAGTCTCAAACTTAGTGTGGGAAATAATTCTCCTAAAATACTGAGAGGACACAATTGTACAATCTGAGTTGCGAAAACAAGTGATATACTGGGTTGAGTAAATGAAATCTGAATGAAGAGAAACATACCCTACACGTGCTCAGCGCAGCAAGCCAATGGCCATTACTGAGAATGTGGAGGAAAGAGATGGACTAATTATTTAAATGTCATAAATTATTAGAAGCTGGTGATGTGGGGGTAAATGTACCGTTGAGGGCTGGTGGATCTAGTTGGGCATAGAACCAGATTGCTCCCTTCGAGTTGAATGACAGTTTTCACAGTACGTGATCTGGTAAGGAGTGGGGGTTTAGCTCTAGCAAAGATAGATTCTAAAGGACTTCTCCTTTTCAACAACAGGAAATCTCTCATTACCTGAGTGACCTAGAAGAAAATCTGACCCAATAAATACCCTGGAAGCTTGGTTTTCATCTCAACCAGATTTCCATACAGCAATTAGCATCTCTATAGACAGGTGACTGGAAGCCCCAGGAGAGTTGGGGGTAAGCAGTATGGGGCCCAGGGAAGAGATGCAGCCCATTTCCTACTTAGCACCACGGACAGAGCTGTCAGCGGAAAGAAACATCCTTGGAGTTCAGAGAATCTACCCAGACCTCAGTGCTGCATTTTAAAGATGTTTCTTCACCCCAGTAGGACTGGTTTGTGGAATTGTGTTGGAATTGTGTTCCCTGTAGTGCAGCCGTTGGAGGTGAACAGGGCTAGCTCCGAATAAAAAGATGGCTTGCCCACCTGTACACGTGGATGAAGGCAAGGTTGACATAGGAGAATGATGTCTCATTGACCTTTCTCTGTCACTTTCTGGTTTTTGAAAATTCACAGTGCTCTGAGAAATAATATCCAAGCTTTTCCATGATAAGATGAGGCCACGTGCATTTCGGCCTTCAGATCTCTAGGGCCCAGAGATTGCTACGAGGCAGAACTAAGGGAGAGAGTAAGTAATGACAACTTTAAAAGGAAGTCAAGGGCCTCTATTCCATCTCCTGTCATGGCAGATCACTAATCAGACCCTCCTTTCCCTCTCAGTTCTGGTCTTGACAGGGTGAAAAGACTGTTTGATTCTGTAACCGAAGAACAGAATCTGGGAAATTAATCCCTCTTACACATGAGCAGTGAGTGGGTCTCCTTTTCTGCCCTGCTGACCCTTGATGTAGAGACCTCGTGTTATGAAAGAAAGCATCCTGGCACAAGATGTCTGGCATTAAATCTCACTGTCACTTGCTGAGGGTTTGGAGTCAAAGCTTTTCCCATTTGATTTTTAATCAGAAACTTATTATTTCTGAAAGAATCTGATGGTAGGAAACTTCTGGTCTGCAGTTTTCATATATATATATTTTTTGTTTTGTTTTATTGTTTTGTTTTGTTTTTGTACCTTTTGTTTCCTAGTCCTTTATTACCACAAGGAAGTTTATGGAAGGTATAAAGGGAGTTGGAAGGTAGAATTTCTGTCAGCTTACTACACATGTTCACCAAATGGTGAAGTCCTTACTTTAAACCCCAGCAAGACAAGATAAACTCTGTCTGCCCAGCAGCCTTTCAGAGGCATTAAGGGTAAGAGAGAAGGTAAGTAATTCACTATGCGTCCCCATTTCTATAATGGGGAAGGACGTCTTGATACATTTACAATACTCCTCTGGGGATATTTCATCAGTTATACCTAAACTCTAATGGACAATAATTGATTTGAACTTTCCACTTAGCACAGAGCTGTAAACAGCTTCAGTGCAGCCGGCAGCAATGAGCCGACGTTTTGTAAAGTGGAGAGAGATTCAGAAAACTTTTGTACTGGGTCAGGCCGTAGCCTAACAGCTTTTGTATCCAGGGAAGAAACAGTTTGTCCTCCTGGTTTTAATAGCTGGGCTAATCGAGTTTCAAGCCTGCAGTAGGTATAGGTTATCTTTTGAAGGCATTCCATTTTAACCCCTCGCTATTATGATGGGTTTACAACCCAGCCATAAAAATGCACTCGTGATTTAGACGTACATCAAGACACACTCAGAAACAGAACTTTGAGAATGCTAATTTCCTGATGAAGGGGAAAAATAAGACATTATAGTCATTTTAAGACTGCAGTTGTTGTTTTTTAAACTCTGTGGTTGGTGAACCTCTCAAGGAAAATATTCCCTCTCCCTCAGTGTCCCTCATCTGGTTGACATCTGTCTCTTATCCTCCACCCCCACCCCCACTTTGCTTCTGCCCGTATCATCATGCAATCTCTCACAGAATGGCCCGAAGAATAATCTGCTGCAAGGAATGGCCCGAGCGTGAGGGTGTCTCCATCCCACAGCTGCCGCAGCCCCCTCCCTAGCCCTATTGAACAGAGAACTGGACAAAGTTTGGAGGAGTTCTTGTTCTTTTTAAATCAGTTTTCTCTCTCCCTCAGGCATGAAAACAGGGTCAAAAATGAAGAGAAATAGAAGACTAACTACATTTTGCTTAGACCACTGTACCTTCTGCTCAAACTGTGGCTTTCCTACCTCATCCTGGGGGTTTCTCACAACGGGATTCAAAGCATACCAGGCAGCTGCTCTGAGACAACACAGGGCAGGGGCCCCTCTGGAGTTGTTGCTGCCACTTCTCTGGTGTCAAAGATCTACCAACTTCGTAGTAGTGAAGTGGGACCTCAGATAATCACCAGTTAGAGCTCTGTGAAAGCCATTCTAGTCTGATGCGTGAGGAACCCACAGCAAGAAGGTACGTTTTGTGAATATATCGCTCTCTGTCATTACCTTATGTGAGTTTGACACAGAATGGGAATTTTTTGATAATTCTGCCAATGAGATTATGAGAGCAAAAACACTTCATTGTCAGAAAATAGGCTTACCCCTCCCCCCAAATATAGCTCCTTTTCTAGAAATCTACAGGAAAAACAGGGTACAATCAGACATTTTATAAGATGTTGTCCGGATTTGAAGTGGATTAAAATCAAACTAAACGTAACTTGCTCCACTTGTCCCTGAAAACAACACTCTGTAGATTCCAGACATCAAGCCTGGTTCTGGTCTTGATTTTATTCTTGATTATACGGGTAACAGCAAACAAGGCACTTAACCTTGTGGAGCCTTAACTTTACCATTTCACATCTGGGGAGCGCAATATCTGTCCATTCATGTTCATTCATATTTATAATCATTCATATTCATGTACTGGTGAAATGAATGAAATTATATGATAGCTACTGGACAAAAAGTTGTTATGTATATTTAAGGTCAGTCACAATTAGAGTGTCGACTGGTCATAGTTCATTGCATTTTATCCCGTTTGGTAGAAATGGCGTTTCCTATCCGTTGGCTGCAAGCTCCTGGCCCTACCCATAAGGCAAACCCTTTTCTTCTGTAGTCAAAGGGTTACATTTTAATATTTGATCTTTGAATCAAAACTGGCATTTTCAAGTTTGGTTTTTACCAATGTTTAAAGCTTACTTAGCTTTCATTTAAGTCATCAAGACCCTCTTTCAACATTGAGCTGCCATGGAACATTCTTGAACCATAAACTTTCATACAATGGTACCCAGTGACTTCGAATTATTTTCTCAATGATCAACAGCTTAACAATTATTAGTTCGTGAGGTGTTTATATTCCAGACCATCACTGTATCAGGTTCAGCTCTCATAAATTTCCCTAATCATAAAATGTGCTTTATAAATAAAATGCTGATAAAAGTTAACAAGAAATGGAAAACTTAAATTCACCCTGTGTTTTACATCAACCTTGGGATTCAAAGTTCTGTAATTAATGGAAATGGGAAGAGCTTAGAGAGGGCTCAGGGCAAAGGTCAAAGAACTTTCCCTCCTTCCTTGCCCAAAATATTTTAAGAGGTGATTTGATAATGGTTATCAGTAAGATGATGTGTTAATAGATGTTCTTTATCTATAATTCTGGTTAAACATTTAAAAAGGGGGCTTAAGAAGCATGGGGATTTGGTTTAGTTAGGAAATTCTGACATATTTCAGGAGATGTTAAATCCTCATATGAAATACTGTGATGTCCTATTATATGTCTTATGAAATATATTTGGTCTCCTTTTTTTTTTTTTTTAAGATTTTATTTATTTATTTGGCAGAGAGAGAGGGAGAAGCAGGCTCCCCACTAAGCAGAGAGCCCGATGCAGGGCTCGATCCCAGGACCCTGAGATCATGACCTGAGCTGAAGGCAGAGGCTTTAACCCACTGAGCCACCCAGGCGCCCCTGGTCTCCTTTTGTCTGTGACAATTTAGGTAAAGTGTTGCTAGAAGGCAGGGCAGATGAACCAAATGAGTTCTAGACTTTGGCTTTTTATAAAAGTTAAAAATGAGTCGTAAAGCTTATCTTGAAATACTCTTTTGAGAAAAGCATGTATGAGACACAATGAATGAAATAGCCCATATGCTAAGTTGACTACTGTCACAGGGAACCAATCACATATGAACTGTTTTGATTCCATTATCGATCCATCTTTATAAATGCTTGGCAGAGGTCAAGGAAACAAATTTAATACCTATAAAACAAATAAGAGATTTCCCTGTTTGCTTTAAAAAATGACATTTACTGATTTTTTTCCTTTATAGTATTCAGCTGTATGCAGCCATATTATAATTGTCATACAATAACCTTAATTCAGGGACACATCTTTTAAAATAATGTATTATTCAGAAACCTCAGGTAAACATGTAATTGAGGAGTAGAAAAGATGCACGCAGAGACAAGTAATCATAGATACAAAGCATGGTGAATTTCTGTGCCATGCACTTCACACCCCAACTCATTTTGCAGGGAAACTAGAGAAGGGGCAGAACCATGTCTATTATGATAATGCACAAAGGGAGGCCATATAGATATGCATGCAGAGTCTCTCCCCACCTCCCCACGTACATGCCAGGATTTCAACTCTGCGACACTGAGTCCCTTCATTTAGCCAATTAGTCTTTCCAGCTTCATGTAACACACGCCAAGAAGAAGGAGAAATAGAAGTGCTGACGTTCACTGCTTTGAAAGTTGCTATTCTAATGCCAAAGCTGCCTCTTGAGCAATTTCCAGAATGTATTAACATGGGAGCAAAGCTCTATTCCTAAAGACATAGATCGCATTATGCAGGGGAGCCCCCTTCAATGTGTCACAGTGGCGCAGAATCTCCTCCATCCCTTGGAAGACCTTAACAGTTGTAGTTAGCATGGGCTCAAGTTTATGGTCCTTCCTCAGGCAAAACCTAGGAGGTCTTCCTGAAGAAAAGGGGCCAATTTAAAAATAGTTAGCAACCAAAGCATGTTTTCTGAATTATACGTTGGCTGAGACTTTGCCCGGCTGGACTGAAGAAAGCCAGTCAAGGTCCAAAGCAAACCAGTTTCGCAGTTTAGTTTCAAGCGAAGGCTTCTTCAGTGTCTGTGCTTTTGTTTTGTTTTGTTTTAACCAACTAAGTCTAGGTTCAATTTTAACAACTCAAGCAACCCTTAGAATCTTCCCTCACTAATATTAAGGACCAAGTCAAAGAGTGATATTTAGATAAAATATAAATACACCTCTGCGCTTGCAAAGCTGTGTCGCCGTGATTCTCTAAGTGCCCTCTGACACACGTGGTACGGATACTTGGCGGGGAATGAGAAGTGGCTCTGAAATATTCAAAAGGATTCATTCTCCTCTTCTGGTGACCATCCTGGTCACAGCAGAGATAGTGACAGAGATTTGAATATCACTTTCTCCTTTTCTCTCATCAACGGATATACACAAGTCATTTTGTGTGTAGCCTGGCCCCCTACAGATTCAGCCTTTTTTTGCTTAATGACTCTGACACTTGCAAGAGGTCGAGTGGACAAGTCCTTCGCTGAAGTAGCAGAGCACAGCAGCAGGAGTCCCTGACCACGATAGGAGACTTCTGTGCCGAAGTCTTGGTTCCTCTACAAGTTACAAATTCTTCCATTTCTCTCTCCTAGGCCCCCTTTTCCCCAGACACAGAATTTGGGCATTGGCTGAGATGATCCTGCAAGGCTCCTTCAAGCTTGTTTTCCCCCTAAAAAGCTTCTCAAAATGGCTTCCTTTATTTGGTCGTTGGTTCTATAGTTTAAAATCTTGGCTCAATCTTCAATTATTCTCTCACTCTTCCTTTACTGTCTCATAAATATGCTGTCCCACAAAAAGCCCCTGTGACCATAGCATTTTCTTTTGACAGTCATGTGTTTGAGGGGTTGGCTCACTCCTCTATCATTTCCTATAGCCTATGTCTATTAGTTAGGGGTTAAGTTAACTTAGTTAATGCTTCCTTTTCAGAATATCTCTGACCAGATCTTCTGCTAGCAACTCGAATTCCATCTAGGGCATTCTTTCTCTCCTTTGAAATCATTCTACCATCCAAATTCTATATAACCACAGTCCATGACATGATCCAATGCCCCAAACTTCTGCTAAACTTTCACATTTTAAATATTTTGCTTCTCGTATACTAGACAATTATCAAATCTAGAAAATTTCTTTTTTAAAAAAGATTTTATTTCTTCATTTTTTTTTTGAGAGAGAGCGAGAGAGAGAGAGAGAGAGAGAGAGAGCAGGGGGAGGGGCAAAGGGAGAAGGACAAGCAGACTCCATGTTGAGCGTGGAGCCAGACATGGGGCTCAATCTCATGACCCTGAGATCATGACCTGAGCTGAAATCAAGAGTCGGATGCTTAACCAACTCAGCCACCCAGGTGCCCCTAGAAAGCTTCTTATAATGATCTTAACTCAAATATACATTTTAAAATATTATCCTTGGGCAGCTTCTGATTACACTGTATCTAAGATGTAGAAATTGCCTCCTCACGGCAAACATATTCTCAGTGGTTTGACTGGCATAGTTCCTTCTTCAGTTCTCCAGTGGATTTCCATCCTATTTCAGATCAATTGTGAATTCCAAACTCCCAGCACTGAAAGCCCTCTCTAGGTTTGCTCATCTGATATGTCAGAAAATGGTGCCACGAAAGCCCACTTACATCCACGAAGCAAATCTCCTTTGCCTTCTGGCTTCTTGCCATTGAGTATCAGTAAACACTTGTTGAGTTGGATTGAGGAGGAATCATCTTAAACAGTTTACTCATGAAGGAAGGAGTAATCAGAAGAAGACTATTAACATTAATATTCCATAATAACATCTAAGTATAATGAAAAATAATACCCAAATAAGAGTTCCTCAAATTTCTCTTATTCTCTTGATTATTTGATATTAAACTGATAAAACGATACTTTCAAAATAGCTTTGAATTTGAAACACTAAATTTACACACCAAGAATTAGACACTAGCAAAATCTCATAGTCTGATTTATTTCCCTGTAATATATCTGTCTTGAGAACATCAGCAGGAATACACCAAAGAAATATGCCCCTCACGGGATCAACTATATAAAAAGACAGAACACATCATCAGCACAAAAATCATTATCCATCTAATTTCTCCCATTCTAGATGGCTCCGGTGAGCCCCTCCATCATTACTGACTAGGGTTAAGATAGACCTTAATGGATTAATTAAACCAAAGCAGGACTGCATTGCAGGCCAAAGAGGAGGAGATCCCGACACAGACGAGAGGCAGCAACCCTGTTCTTTCATTCAAATGTGCAAGACTTAGGTACTCCCTAGTGCTGTACATTTATATTATGAAGCAGTCTCCAAAAATAAGAGTTGGTGTCTGTTGTCTGGGTCTTCTCCTTGACAGTCATCAAAATCGAAGACTTGGGTGCTTATCAAAACTTCTCATGGAAGAAATTAAATGTTATGACTTTCTTTTTCTTCAGGGATGTGGGGAGCATTTGGAAAAGAGATGGTCACTTTGGTAATCAAGAAGCACCAGCGAGGGGAGAAATTATTGTTTGGATGCTAGTGTGACTCTGAGAGGGCCAGGACACAGAATATTCACGAAGAGCTGAAAGAAAGACATGTCCACAGCCATCAAGTCACCAGGGACAGGACCAAAGGCAACTGTCAGAATGGAAACCCTGAGAATTGTTCTTTTAAAGAGGATTTTGAAATGCAAATGCACTAAAAGAAGCCAATGAATCAAAGGGCACAATTTAGGGTCTTTTTCTTTTAGTGAAGGAAGAGAAAAAAAGGAGAGGGAGAAAAAAAACCCCAGAAGTGTTATACCATACGGGGCAGTTTACTCTGTCTTTAATGAGCCAAATCAGTGTATTGATGACAAGAAAACCTACCTGCCTGATGAGGACAATCAGGTTCTATCACGTACAACATTAAATATACAGGTACTAATAGGAAAAAAAAAATCCACCAGAAACACCCCACTCTGGGCTGACTAAGGCAGACTGTATTGTTAATATCAAGCCCCAAGCATGCTCTAAGAGTCTAGAAAAGCATCTGTGAGTCTACATTGGAACTGGCAGACCTCACTTCCACTTAAGGTACACTTAAGTACGCTTAAAGATTCCAGAAGGAGGATCTGGAAGCTTTCTGTCTCCTTTTTGGAATGGCAGAAACAGGGCAGGCTCCCCTGGGGGTCAGGCTGACCGCGCCGTGTTGAGTCCCATGTGAGCCCGTATCTAAATGATAATTGAAATGAAAAGACACCTTTTTCCATGGCTGCCCTGAGTTTTAAAAGCAAGTACAAGTTTCCAGCTCCCTGCTAGATTTCATTTGTGATTCTTGCATTAGGGGAAAAACTTGCACTAAGTTCAAACAATAGCACAACTCTCAAAAACACATGACATTTCTCACTAGAGAGAAAGAATAGGATTATGGAGTTGGAAGGCTTTCCTACCTTTGTGATTACTTAATCTAGTCATCTTGTAAATAAGGAAACTGAGGACTTGCCAATGGTCACAGAGTTAATTATGTAGCTAGCAATTTTATCAGTAATGAGCTCACAGATGGATTCGGGACTATTAGTGATCCGATGGAACTGAGTCCCTTATGGCTTTTTATTTAAACAAACAATACACACACACACACACACACACACACACACTGAGAGAGGGAAAGATCTATAGATACAGATCTGTGTGTATAAAATATATTGTGGGGCAGGAAAAACAGGATCCTGTATGGTAACATTGTCACTATTGTGGTCAAGAAGCCAGTGGCTCGATTAATTTATTCATTAGACAAACGTTTATTGAGCTCCAATTATATGCAAGTATTATGAAAGCGAAAAGTGTACGATCAGGTATGGTTTGTGCTGTTTCAAAGAGTTTTACATCTGCAACACAACCACCCAGAACAATCAGGAGTAGCCATTCTGGATGAATATAAAACATAATCGTTGATTTTTGAATCAGGAGAGAAGGCACAAACTCTGCATTATACTTTAGGCAGAGACTGGAAATAATCTGGAATATTTCTAACCCCACAGATCTAGAGGTTGAGCTGTTGATTTCAGCTATTCCCAGCACTTGGCCATGTTTTTCCCTTCAGAATCTACCGAATTCCCAGCCCTAAGTAGCTCGGAAACAGGGCTCTTTAGGCCTTGCCGCTCTGCTTCTGCCTGGTCTCTGAGAGGGTATTTAGGTCAAGGATGAGGGCGGAGCCGGGGACAAAGCAGGGAACCTGGCTGAGCCTGCGGCTATCAACTCCAGCACACCACCTAACCTCTAAGTCATCTCACTTACAATTACGTGTTAGTATATGGCAGAGCACAATGATTTCCTTTGAGATCAACAGAAGCTGAGGGGCTAAAACCTAATGAATATGCTGGGTTGCAGTAATCTGGTTATGGAGAAAAATCACTAGTAGTAAGCTTAAGACCAAGGAAGTGATCATGTCACCCAGGCATTCTTCTTAAAAAAAAGGGAGGAGAATAATAACATTTGGGTGCCTACCATGTTCGGAGCCTATGCTAGGGGATTTACACATATCATCTCATTTAATCCTTATAAAAAGCTTCCAGAGTAGAGATTATGATCCCCATTTCTTCAGGTAGAGAAACTGAGGCTCAGCAAGACTGTGGTTTGATCAGACTCAAAGCAGAACGCAATTTATGGCACTCATGTATGGAACCAGGTTTGTCCGTCTACAAAGCCAGTGTTCTTTGCCAACGTTTACTAAGAGGGAAACCCGAAGATGAAACAACTGTGAGTGCCGCTGGCAGTATTTTTAGTGAGTGTCTGCTATATGGTGCTAAATTGTGTGCAGAAGTTTATACAAATATAAACACACATTTTCTGCCACCTTGACATTTAAATATGCTAACAGGAACAAACTGACACTGGACCCACCGAAAAGAATATTAATGTGGAAAATTCAAATGACTCATGTACAAAAGGGTATTTTTTTTCAGTTATAAAGACAGACAGTCTACCTGACATTGCAAAGATTTTGTGCAACTAATGCTAAAAAACATAAACAAACAAACCCCCCACAAAATCTTTCAACACCAGAAAAACATGCGCAATCCCCACAAAAATCTAGCATAGTCAATTCTTCATTAATTGCCAATAGATAGGGATTTATCCTCAAAAATATTTAAAGGTGAGCCTTCAGTTTGTACTTAAAGGCTTCACATTCAGTCCAGGGTTGACATTATCACTGCCTCTTACCTTGTCCTTGTAAAGCGTGGAAAGGGAAAGGTTTGGGTTTTCCTTCCACATAATAAGGGCTTAGCTGTGGGGAACGGTGGTTTAAAAGAAAACACTGAGTTTCTTTCCTAGGCTGGGGCACTGGGAGATCCCCCTCCCGCCTAGGCTCCACCACCCCCACACAAGAGCTTCCCTGCCTCATTTCATGCAGGGTAGAAAAAGAAAGGGAAGGAAAGAAAAGCATGAAAGGGTGTAGAAGAGGAAGAAAGAGGAAGGGATAGGGTGGAGAGAGTCATGGGAAGTGGTGGTGATCTCTAGAGGGCTGCAAGAAGTGAAAGTAAGAAAAGAGTGAGCTGAGGCAGCAGAGTGCCTCCCAGCTTGGGTGGGGGGGTGCATGGGGGGAGGTGGGGAAAGGGGGAGAGGGGAGGGGGTGGGGATGGGGAGTGGTGGATGGCTGCCTCCATCAGCTCCAGAACTAAAGCCCTCTGTGGCCAGGATGCCATGGAGAGAGGGCAAGCACTGGACAGAGGTTGCCGAGTGACGCTACACAGTTTTCCAGCCCCTTCGATACCACATATAAAAATAATTATTCCAGAAAAACTCTAACTTTCCAGAATATCTTCAAATGCAAGAAAAAGGTGCACTCTAAGATGAAAGGCGACGTGAGAATAATTTGTTATTTATTATGTTACAATCCTTTATTTACAATTATTATCTAACTACGACACTGCAGGCTTTCAGTGCCCCTTACTAATCAGGAGTTGACAACATGCCACTCTCACTGCCTTGTTAAAGAAATAAAAAAGAGCAATTGAGGTAGACAGGAATTAATTGTATCGCAATAATAAGAACGCATGACCGATAGCCCAAAATCAACAACAAAAATGTCAATAGCGAGGTCCTAAAACCCTGGGTCTTTGTTTAATTTTTCCACACTCAGAGCCAACGGTGAAATTTAGGTTGTAACAGGCCCTCAAAAGATAGCATTGACAGCTACCGCAGGTGAGCCTTTTCTGAATAAAATTTGTGGCCGGGGCTTCCACAGATTCACCCATGCTGGAAACAGCACTCGCATTAGCTTTGCACGCGAGCCACATGTGGGAAGGAAAGGGTAGAAAAGGAAGCATTAGCACCCCAAATCTCCAGTTATCGTTGACCATCATGACACGGGTTAGCTGAAGGCCATGGAGTATAACGGATGTGCAGTCGTCTCTTTCTTACACAGACAGCAGAGGTGGGGGGAAACCACACACTTGTATTTTGCTAATGTAAAAGTCCCAGTGGAAACATTAGCACTCAAAGACATTAATGTGGATTTAGGACACTCCCTGAAGGATTTTGATTCCATTAGAAAAAAAAAAAAAAAAAGACGGTGACAGATATAATCCTGCTTTGATATGTTTAATGCCATTTAAAGAGAAACTGCACCCATTTACCTCAGGCCGGGACACCAAGAGTTCAAAAAGTGAAATATCATTCCTCAGTGCAAAGAAAAAGCTTGGAAAATATTATGTGAAAATTAATTTGGCATGCTTCTTTGAAATTTTAGATTTCTGGGATGAGCAAATGGGTACAGTTTTCTTTTAACTGTTTTTGAACACCATGTGTTGAGAAGAAAACAACAGAATGGCAATTGCTCATCCAAAATGCTAACTTGTGGCATGGCACAGTCAAGATGGCCTGCCACAGCCAAAAAGCAGGTGTGCGCTATGCCTCTCACTTCAGTAGCGCGCACGCCACATGGCCCCGCTTTCGGCAACCTCTCGCATTTGCTTTTGGAACCTTTCTGAGGGGGACAGTAAACATGACTCAACAGAATGTCTAGCCTAGGAGGGACTGGCTCCCCCGGCTTTCTGGGAGACAGATTCTCTGAGGAAGAACCAAGGAAAAACGGGAATAATTTGTATCTGTTTTGGAATTCTTTGCCATATCACGTCCTGTGACCTAGCACGAAAGTGACTGGTTTCAGATCAGTCTGTCTGTGTGGATGAAATTTATGATCTAATCAAGTTAGAGAGGAATGGTGACGCTTTTGTGTGGTTGGAGAGAACTGGTGAAACTGGCTGCCTCGTTTGGGCTGAGGACACAGTTCGAGGACACAGTTCGTGGGGCCGATACAGATCTACGCGCCTCACCTGATAGCTTAGAGTAATAAATTAGCCCCTCACCCCCGAGGTCCATGAAAAAGTTCAAAACATTGGATGTACAAAATTATTTGGTGGGCTGGGATGCCAAAGCTTCCTCAATCCGACATTATGAATCTATTATAGATCTATTTAACCCTGTTCCAGGAATTAAAATATTTTTTATATAGACATAGGTTTCATTAAACTACATAACAGTTCTATGAGGAAGAGGAGACGGGAAAATAAAAAAAAGAATTTCCTTTGCCCTGTAAGAAGCTTAAGAGGCCAGACTGAAGCTCATGACCATTCTTTAAGCCTATGCCAGGTACCATTCAGAATGAAATCCCAGGACATTTGTACTGTGGGGGTTGACAGGGTCTGAACATAAAGGGGTAGATGGGGATCAAAATGATTATTTTAACATAAAGAAGTGGGAAATCGCTGCTTTATTCTATGATTTAAATTAATCAGTTAATGATTATTTATTAAAAACCTACTATGTGCAAATACTGCCAGCGAAGAGTAGGGAAGAATGAAACCTATAAACACTAAACTGGAAAAAAAAAAGTCCTTATGTTTTACAGATACAATTGAGTGCTGTTCTCTGTAGGCTAGCTTTTGGGCAGGCATTCAGGGAGTTCAAAAAGAGTTTGCTGCCAAATCCTTGCCATACTATTGTTAATTTGACTCATTAAAATTACTGTATTTACTACGTACCTTTTAATTCTGCTGGTACTTTCTAGGTGTTGGAGGGGATACAAACTGTGTATAAACACAATCTCTGTATTTATGAAGCTGACTGTGCAGTGGTAGGAGGAATGAGACACATATAAACATACTCTAGTCGAGAACAGTATGTAATCAGTGCTACATGAGACATATAAATAAGTGCTTTAACAGTTGGGAAGAAGGAAGACCTTCTGGCTATGAACAACCCTTCCACAGACTTGCTGAAACGGTTCAGTGCACCAAAAGGAAGGGCCCTGGACCACACTTCAAGTTAACTAGCCATCAGTGCACGGAGCGATTTAGCTAGGCTGTGAGGGGAGGGATGCGTACTCTGTGTCCACAGCACCTCTCCCACTGAATTGTCCCATAGCTAGTGTTTACCGAAAGCACACATGGAAGAAATAGCAGTCAATGTGGATGACAGGCCAGGTCAGCGGGCCTGCATCAGTCCTAGATCATAATGATTATTAATAGCCTATTAGAAGTTGACATTGTCATGACGTGATTTTCTTCCCATACTTGTGTGAAAACTTTAGAGCTTTATCCACTCTAGAGTGATGGAAGGTGCGAGCCAGGGTTTCATCCTTCCAAGTGAGGAAACGCTTTTCCCATGGTATAGGTATCACAGTATCTGTCAGAACAGCAATGAATGAATTCCCTGCCAGACCCTCAGGAGGGTGAGTCAGAGCACGTGCGTTCTAGAAATAATGACAGTGAAACGGGGGCACGGCATGTACACGCTGGTCCATACAAGAAGGCAGGTCCCATGCAGGAGGAAACAGAATTCGGATGTCGTGGCTCTAGGTCTAGGTTCTATCTATAGAATCACCTTCTTTTTCAGTTTTTCTGCTTCTTGGATACTCTAGCCCTTTGCATCATGAATAGTGGCCTTCCGTAGTTGGTGTGTGTGTGTGTGTGTATGTGCATGTGTGTCTACTTAAGGGGGAGGATGGCATTACTGATGTGCTTTTGTAAAGGATTCAAGGTTGTCTGGATCCTCAAAGAATGCAATTGAAAAAAAATACTGTTTCTTTGATTCAATGGTGCTTACATTTGGGCAGAGTTTTCTTTTTCCATCCTCAGATACAGTATTTGAGACAATCTGCCCACAATGGAAAGCCTTTAGAGCTTCGAAAGTGTAGGCGAACCAAATCAGAATTAATCTCTGTGAAAATGGAGACTCAGGCACATGGAAAAAGTTTAGAAAAGAATCCAGGCAAGAGGCAATCCCACAGAAAGCTGTCTGACATCTTTCCCGATTCCAGGTGAGCCAGAGCATGACAGGTAAGGAAGGGGCATGGAGAATTCTAGCCCCTCATATGATCCGTTGTCTCATCTGCACCCATAGAACTGGGGTCTCTGTTACGAGAGGGTCCAGCTGATTTACTTCATATGTGTCCTGTGGTCTGACTGCGTGAACCCTGAGGAGGCTAACTAAGGGAAGTCTAGGCTAATTGGGGCCAAGATAAAATGGCCAATAGCTATTCACTCAAAAACAACTGACCAGATCAGTCTGCAGGGTAGCTGCAGCAGTGTTCGCTTTTTTTTTTTTTTTAAATTTAAAGATTTTATTTATTTATTTGAGAGAGAGATAGAGAGAGAGAGTGCAAGAGCAGGGGCAGGGAGGGGCAGAGGGAGAGGGAGACTGCTGAGCTGGAAGCCGGAAGCCTGTTGTGGGGCCCCATCCCAGGATCCTGGGATCATGACCTGAGCCAAAGGAAGACACTTAACCCTGAGCCACCCAGGCGCCCCATCGCTTTTATTATCATATTAAAAGCTGTGCATTTTGTGTGTGTGGGGGGGAATACTCTTAAAAAACCAAAAGGCCTTGCAAACCACGGAAGCAAAAATGGTAGAAAGTAACAATGATCACCTCTGAATACTAGGTGCATGCCCAGCATTTTTTTTTTTAATGTGTGGATTTCTTTACATATGCCCTCTATTTGATCCTCATACCAACTAGGAAAGATTTATATTCTGCCTCTTTTCTTGGTAAGGAGCTTAGGATTCAGAAAGGTTAGGTGACTTTCTTCTGGTCACACAGTTAGCAGGGGCTAAGCCGGGATTCCAATCTGAGAGGTGGGACACAAAGCCTGTGCTCTTCACCGTGCCTTGTGCTTCTCGTGGCATGGAATCAGTGTTGGAGGAACTCTGCCCAGCATCTCTGGTTAGCAGAGTGAATTGCTTTTATCATTTGCCAACATGTCATAGAAAAAAACCAAAACAACAAAAAAATTAAAACTCCTGGCTCTAGGAGATTTCCTATCCACCACCTGAAGTTTGGCTTGGTTTTGTATTTTTTGAATATCTGACAATCTTATAGAAAGTTTAACAAGAATAAAGAATTTTTCATTCATGCCAGTGCCTACATTAGTTAAAAATCTCCTCTTCCTATAAAACATTGTGCCTGGGGAACTCTCTCACGGCCAGAAACTCATGTGAAAATGCTGAAAAGTCAGAATTTGGGGCCTATCCGTGGACTAATGTTACCAGCTGTGAGTCGGCTTGAACATCAGTAATATGATATTTCCCGCTACAATTTGATTTGGTTAAAATGTGTTTGAAGTTCACCCTTTTATTAACTAGAATTACCACCTCCTGTAACTGGAGGGCCCCTGAGAGCAGGCCGCTAGTGCAATCCAACCTCCCACCTGCCATCAGCGCATTTCCTGGCAACAAATACTATTAAATTGATAACTACAGAAATAGGTCAAAATGTCTTTTCAATAGTTGCTAATGTTCTCCTAATGCTCCATCGCCTGCCTTTGATTCTCCTGCTAACATTTTATCTCACATCACAGCAGCAACAACTAGTGAAAAGAAAAGACTAGAATGTGGAGAAGCTCACGGAGGCAAATGGAGGTGCTCTTAGGAGTTCCCCCAACGGTTGGATAGAAGAGCTGCATCTTCCTCGCGGCTGAGGGCCCCAAACTCAGCTCTGCATGTGAGCTGGGTGACCAGGGGAAAAAAAAAAATCACGTCCCATCTAAGACTTAATACCCATCTCTGCAAAAGAGGAAACTCAAGGTGACTGATTATTCAAATCTGCAAAATGCTCTGAGTTCACAGGAGGTAGGAGGCTTGATTTATCACAAAGCAGTCAGTTTTAAACTTATTTACTCTACTTTCATAACCATACCCATTAGGGCCTTGACTATCCAAGATAGAAACTTATTTTCATATCAAAAAAAATGTTACTGTGGCATATTTTTGTAACAGAGACCCTCTGCAATCATCTGGGGTTTGATTATTCACTGTGTAAACCTACATTTTTTTTTCCCTCTCTCTCTCCCAGGAAGAAAGTTTGCTTTTCTGAGTTCACATCACATATGTGACCAAAGATGAAGATGGGGGTGGGTGGGTACAGTTGCATCGGGATGTGGGGGATTCTAGGCAGAGGAGTTTGGCTCAGAAGGGACAGCCACCTACAGAAAGCAAGGAGCAGACGCCCCCTTGTTAATGAGGCTCATTTCCATTTCCAACCCTTCTTCTGAAATGCAAACATCTTGTAGGGGGGGTTAAGCCATTCACACACCTCCTGCTCTAAGCACTTCAACCCCAAGAACGCTACCTTGGTTTAAAGTAGCTTTGAGTTGGAGCTAGGGGAAGGGATGGGGAGGTAGAAGAAGGAAGTCAGATTAACAAAAGGACTCTGGGCCCTGGAGGCGGAGGAAAAGAGGAAGGGAGTGGCCATGATTGAAAAGGACTCAATTTCCTTTGCCATTTTTGCCCTGGGCCTTATCTGCAGATGCCTGGTTGATGAGTAAAGCTTTCGGCTCTTCTGCTGTGCCATGATTGTGCTGGTGCTAGACAGAGAGCAGCATTGATTTAACAACTTGCAAACTTTGGCCTACCTGGTTTGGGCAAGGATGCATTATTCGAATCTACAGTTTAAACTCGCAAAGACTACACAGTCTAGGACCTCTCCACCAGATTCCTCTGCTTTCCTTCCTTTCACAGGGAGGGAGAATAGCCTTATGGAAAAGAGGGTGGAAGGGAGGAGCAGGGAGAGGGGAAGGAAGCTAACCCTTCCTGAGTTTCTGCTGTGAGTGCGGCTTAGCGTTAAGGGAACCTCTCTCTGGATCCTCCCAACAACTCTGGAGGCATTATCAGTGGTAGGAAGGATTTTTAGTTCAGAGAAGCTAGCTAGCCTAAGGTGACCAGTCAGGTTCTTTTTCACACATAACTCTCCCTGCTCCTAGTTCCTTCCGCATATTTCTTCCTCCTGCTTATGGACACTCAGAAATTGGTTTGCGGGCCCTTCATTTAGAATAGATATTTTAGGAACGTTGAGGATGCCCTGAGTCGTCAAAAGCATACCTGCCTGGGAGTCTGGAGACTTGGGTTCTTCCCGTGAAAGCCTGGTTCTAACAAACTGTCACTGTGGACAGGTCCATGCATCTCCATGGGGTCTAATCCAGACCCCTCTTACCATTTTGTCATTCACGCTCTTCAAGGTGGTAGCAGGGGTTAGTGTGTATGTACAAAATTTAGCAAAATCATTCTTATTAGATGCCATATGTAGACTAAAGAGAGGAACTTCATCCTCCTGATGCCAGTTTGGAGTAAGAAGGATGAAAGGATTGCTATGGGCTGAAGGCAGGAGGGGAAGTGAGGGGGACAGGACACAGAGCTATAGTGGCCTGCAACGGTGGGAGTCTAAGGGACAGAAGCCCAGGGCCAGAGCTGGGAGATCAACTTGTTTTTAGGATACCCTGGTGTGTTTGAGAGCATAATGCTTGGGAAGTCCTAATCTAAGGTAACCTGAATGTTCCATGTTCTTTTTTCAATCTCAACGTAATGGTTGACGCCTATTTTAATCACCCAATAAAGGGCAAAGACTTCACTACCACAACTATTTCTTCCAAGTATCAACCTTTAGCGAAAGATACTTGGCTGAGACAACTACTACTGAGTTTCTGATTACAAGACAAGACCATCTTGATTACAATCATCTCAAGTTGTCTGGAGGATGGAAGGAGTGATGGGTTCTTCGGAACCACATATATGGACAGAAATCTTCCAAGTTTAACACAGGAATTAGCTTCTGACGAATCAAAAGAGGATCATTTCCAGCAAGAAAGGACATGTGCCTGTTACCTTCAGTGGGCATGCCAGGAAAACTGAAATTCCAGATAGGACCAGCTACATAATTTGTAGGGCTCAAGGCAAAATGAAAATGTGGGGCCCCTTATTTGAAAAATCATTAAGAATTTCAAGACAGCAACAGCAGAGCATTAAACCAAGCACATGGCCCTCCTAATCATGGGACCATGAGCAACTGTGCAGGTTGTACCTCCCAGGAAGGCGGTCCTAATTCCAGTTACTGTTTTCACTAAGCCAAGGCAATCCCATAGTTACCAAGATCAAAATTAAGAAAGTTGCACCCCTGCTCTCAAAACTCTCAGTCAATCCTCTCTTCCTAGGGTAAGGACACAACTGAATCCTGCAGCAAGGATCAGAAAAATCTGGGGTCTGCCAACATGTTTGATAGATTGCAACGGCACTGGCTTCTGCTACATTTGTCACAGGCACTAATCCCCACTTCTGTCACAACCCAAAGATGCCCAGGATATCAATGTCTGGGAATTGAAACATATTTTCTAAAAACACAAATTTCCCTGAAAACACAGACACACAGACACACAGATACACACACACACAACACACACATGCACACACACACACACAACAAAACAAGCAGAAGTTACTAAAAAGAAGCGGAGTTTCCTGGATGTAAGTCTTGTCCCTGATTTCTTTCTGGCCTTACCTTGAGCAGGTCTTGGACAAGTGCACACAGGCTCAAAGCACAGGTGAATTATCACAATGACTCTTTTCAGTTTGGGGAAAAATAGAGGAAACAGGAGAACCTGGTCATAGCCCAGTAGAAACTCCGTGTTTCACTAACAGTATGTTTGCTCCCTCTCTCTCTCCTTATTATGCTAAATTGGAACTGTGACTTCACTTTCCATGGAAGCCAGTTTCTCTTTCCTGGATGCCTGCAACGGACTAGAGAAAAGCTAGCAGAGGGTACCCGTCATCCCGTCATGTTAACAACATCACATCACATTTATTTATCTTCACCTGCCCCCCCCCCATGTCATTACCATTCCACTGAGGTCTGTGTATAGGAGGCGGAGATTGAAAAAGAAGGAAAATGAACACCAAAAGAACCGTAGCAGTACAAAATAGATGTAAGTGGCCTCTTTTCCAATGATCTTAGGGGCTTTATATATACTGAGTCTGACTCTCATTGGGACAGACCCATAGCCTGGACAGATGCCTAGAATGTCTGTATAGGTTAAAGCTTAACCTCTCCTTATTTTCTAAAAAATAACTGTCTAATATTGAGAACAAGTTCATTCCTGCAACCAGCATTGTACTTTTATACTATACCTTGATTTAAGATTTTTTTTTTTTTTTACAGTATCTATTGGCAAAGCTAATCATTTATTTTGCTTAGTAGACTTGACTGCCTTTGTAAGGTGACACGGGTCCATAAGTAGATAGAAATGTGTTTGAATCTCTATAATCATGCTTAGATTTCCAAAAGTCTTCCATTTCACAGAGGTGATAGAGGCTCAGTCATCATTTGCAAGTGTTTTAACAATTGGTAATTAGCTAAGAAGGTCTTAAAAAAAATGATTGACCTTTACAACAGTTGCATATATGAAATCCCGATTTGTTTATTTTTAAATCATTCTCCCCTGCTGTAAATAGATAGCTATAATATATACATTTATATACATGTGTACAATCAGCCTTAGCAATACCGCTGTGAGGGAGATGAGGATAGATGGTTTTCTATTTATTTGACAAATGCACTATTACATAGCTGGGTTAAGTGATTTGTCCTGTAAGGACGGGTAGAGCTGGGGAAAAGAAAACCCTGCCACATCTGCTCTCACATTATACCACTCTGGAATCAGGCAGCCACTGTTGTTTCCAGGCTACCTGACCCGAAAGGTGGGGCAAGAAAATTTTCCGAAAAAAGTTTAACTCTTCTCTTTCTCATACTTCCTTGCTGTCTCTCTTGCCTCTGAGATTATTATAAACTATTGATAAACGTGGCTGTTCTATGTTTTTCCTTGCTCTTCATGGGCTCTGATGGGTTTTAGCTCTTAAGAGGGCATAAGAAAAAAAAATCACCTCCAAAATGTTATCGTGATAAATAAAGCTGGGACAGTTGTTTGAGGTAACGTCCCTCATGCAAGTGGGTAGAGGTGAGGTCTTGGACTCCCCTTTCACAAGAGCTAGTCCTGAGCTCTGAAGGAATACAACAGGAGCAGGGGCTTCTGGAGGCCGGATCTGCTCATCGATACACTTGATGTTCTCTTGGGATCTCAGATGAGGGTCAGAGCTTTTGCCGCCTCTTTCTGCTTCAACTTGCTGCTTTCCACTGTACGTGAGGGCTGCATCGTCTAAGTTCCTGACCTTAGACAGTCCTTCTCTATTTTGGTACATATTTGCATGTCACTTACAGTGCTATATGTGATTAAAAAAAAAAAAAAAAAGGGCCTGACCGTTATTTGGCCAGGGAAAGACTATCTCAGTATTCTTTTTTAATTCCTTATTACCTCTTTTGTTGATTATTTGTGGGCAGGAAAATATCTTAGGTTTCTCGCCTCTTCACATGCTTCCGGTTAATGTTTCCCAGTGTTATCTGGTACATGCATGGGGAATACAATTTTATTTTAATACATCCTAAACAAAACATAATTGTGAAGGAAAACCGAGAGGGAAGAACATAGATAATGAATTTTGAAGTTAAATGTAAGTTACTTAATTCTGAAATATCTGCCGTTCTCACTCGTTTATATCATCAGAATGTAACACCGCTGACAAAGTAGTTATCCATATGAAGGTTTTTTGTTTTGTTTTAACGAAGGGACAGAATTATGAGTTTATTTTCTGGTGATAAGAGCTCTCCCCCTTACAGCACACTAGGCCCTGAGCACCAACTGCTGTGCGAAGCCAGCTTCGGCGAGTCCTCCTGGAGGACACAGCGCTATCGACATGATCAAGAAAGCTGCTTCTGTTTAGGACCCAGGCTCCGCGGAGGGTGGCCTCCGTCCGTCCCCTCAGAACCTCGGCTGGCTGTCATCCCATCAGGTACCCGGTCTGCAGTTGCCACTCAGACGCGGCGAGCGTGTGCGTGGGGACGACACACAATGGGCCAGGAAGGGACACAGAGCTCTGTCGTACCAGTACATTTATTGTAAGGAACTAGTTATGCTGCAACGGCTTTGCTCTTTTATATTCCAGGCAACACGCCGGTGAATATAATTCATAATGAACATATTCAACATTTTTCCATCAGTTCAATACATTATTCATAAATATTAGAGATGGAAAAGACCTAGTAGATTACGGAGTCCAAACCGCCTTTCTGCACCTCCGTTTCCCCCAACTGTTGATGCTAGCTCAAAACAACAGCAACAACAACAAATCACACAAGGAAAGCAACAAATTCACAATTTTTACGAGTAAAAAGGAAAGCTCCGAAGAAGAAGCCTGCATTGAGAGTGGGGAGGTCTGAGGCTTTCCTTTCCTGCTGGTGTGGCTCACTGAGGACTAGGATTCTGGGCGGCTCTTTGCCATGAAGACAGGCCAAGGGAGGGAAATGCACATTTCTCCTCTTGAGAATCTGAATTTAGGGTAAAGCCCAGAGGAAATACGGTGTCCTGGGCTAAGCATTTACTATCTGTCTCTACAACCTGGTGTGGACTCTAACCTTCTCTCCAGTTAGAACTTGAGATACTGACAATAATGATGAAAAAGAAATGTATAAATAAACAGAAAGTTAAAACTACTAGAGAATGCTCCCTGGGATTATCTGTACTATCAAGATAGGAAAACTTTGCAGATGCTACTGTCTCTCTGGAGGAATACATGCTTGCATTTTAATATTCTCAGCAGCTGGTTCCTGTTGAATACCATCAGGATGATTCAGCCACCCACCAGGAACACCAGTAACAGCAAGTGCACACACAGAAATCTGCAAAACTTTCTTCTCTTGATGCCAACACCATTACTCTGGCAAAGTCAGAGCCCTTTATTGAATTACCAGTTCTACTAAATGTGACTCTTTCCCCGCCGGAATACCAGCACACTCGCAAAGAAATGGAACTTTTGGCTGGGTAGGACGCAACATTCTTTCTGACTTGAGCACACCCTGCTGTCACTCTCTCTGCGGCCGTGGTCACGTGATCCGCTCCTTTAACATGTTCTCATCATTCGCTGGAACCTTGAAGACCAGCGAGGTCCGTACACACCCCGAGTCCACCTTGCACGCCACGGCACTACAGCTGAACCTGTGTATTTAATGCTGGGTCTCTACCCTGGCTGGTCTCCGGTTATTTTCTCACTTCCATTTTTCAGAAGTTTCCCCTTGCCACAGAATGTGGTTGCATGCCAGGACAGACAGAAAGGTGTAGATGAACTGCGTTGACTGTAGCCATCACTCGTACAGAATGACCGTGCCATACTCAAGTTAGATAAAAAGCCTATATGGGGCCCTTTCTTCAAACAGACCGGATTAGACATAAAGGGAAAAAAACGCCAAAGATGATTGCTAGCTATCAAAATTGTCTCACTGCCTCATTTTCAGGTCCCCAAAGGAAAATCTAAGGACATTCAACACAGATTCAGGTGCTCTCAACAGCCATGAAAATATACGGCTGGAGAGGGAATCTATAAATGTAATGAATACACAATTGGCTTATAACAGATACAACTAAAATTAAATTCGATATCTTGACCCGCTCTCCAAAGTGAAAGTTTCTAGTTCAAGCTACAGACAGAGGTATAACAAGCTCATTAATCACATGAACCAAAACTATAAGCTGACACTTCTAGGGACGCTGTTAAGAGCAATCCTCAGTGGTTGGGGGGTCTGTGGGGAACCCGAATGAGAATGCGGCACTGGCCACAAGCAGCCACTATTCTAAACTCCCAGGAACAACATATAGATCTCCGTTGGGAAGTAACAGACCCTACGGACTTGCACAAGAAGATTCAATATATTTTTATTCAGTTCTTACTATGGAAAAGTCATTGAGTCTGTGTTTGTTGCTTGAGGAGATAATGAACTCAATGAGATCAGCCTAGGACCCCAAGAAGAATGTTGTCGGGAAAGAACTTCAGACAAGGAAATATTAATAACAGTAGTAGTAACAACAACAAGGATATTGAATGATGGCCACATGCTAATTTTTGTGGCAAGCATGTTACACACTCCATTTCATAAAATTCTTACACTATTTCAGCAAGGTAGTTATCATTTTCCCATTTACAGATGCGCATAGTGAGGCCCAGTGAAATTAAGTGCATTGCCCCAAATTACATAGACCTGTTCCTTACGTTACAGGTAAATACTTAACATTACAGATAAATACAGAGATGAGTAATCTATAAGACAGAATATGACAAGAGCCATTAAAAGATAGAGTATTGTAGAAATAACGCCAGGGAAAAGGAACAGGGATGTGAAAATATGGCATGTGCTTAGGAAACAAGGAGTAGCCTGGTCTGTAATGCGTTTAAACTTGACTCAGCACCCTCTGATTAGAACTCATACTTTGATAAGATAATAAGATACACCCATCTGTACAAAAAGATTTCTAGGAAGAAGGACTTCTTTCCAAAAGATCTGACTACTATTTCTCGTAGTTTTCTCCCTTTCTCTTTCTTCCGTTCCTCCTTTCTTTCCTTCTCCCTTTCTTTCTTTTTCTTTCTTTTCTTTCCTTCCTTCCTTCCTTCTTCCTTCCTTTCTTTTCTCTTTCTTTCTTTCTTTCTTTCTTTCTTTCTTTCTTTCTTTCTTTCTTTCTTTCTTTCTTTCTTTCTTTCCCTCCTCTCTCTCTCTCTCTCTCTCTCTCTCTCTCTCTCTCTCTCTCCTGGTGAGGGCAGACAGAAGAGAAATGAAATACAAAGTAACCTTGAGTTACCCTGGAGGAGATATGAGTGTGAGGGGAGCAGTGTTAACAGCAGAGGGTGTCCAAGGAGTGCAAGATCTGGGAACATCTTCTTTTATTCCCCAGAATGCCTGATTCTTAGCACTCATATTTGCCCCTGCCCCATTAAGGTAAGATTATTGGTACCGTGGTAGGAACCCAAGAAGCTTGGTTCCTTTGTTCTCTTCCTCAATTACTTCTGGAATATCATCTACTTTTTTTTAAATTTCTATAAAAATTGTGTTAGGGGTGTCAGGATGTGGTGTAGGAGCGGTAGCTAGAAAGCCTGAGTTTTAATACAATTTACCTTTCTCATCTCGAGAAAGTTTTGTCACTTCTCTGTTTAAATTTTCTTATCAGCAAAGTAAATGGTTTCAGCCCAAATAGCATTCCTTAATCTGTTAACCCCCCGACCCCCGTCCCTTTTGACGAAAATAAAACCTTATGCTTTTCTGAATTCTTTTTCAGTCTTCTCTAGTTAGACCCCTGGTTCACAGAATGCACTATATGGCACCACTAGTCAAGATGAATTGGAGGAGCTTTCCTTTCTCTGTTTTCTTGGGCTTTCCTTTTAAATTGTTTTATAAATATAAGTCATTGTGCTACATAAAAATACCCATTTTCTCAAATTCTACAGGGTGCTGTGACCAGGTATTCAGTATTTTTTTTTCCCCTGGAGAGTTTGCTAACCCCCTCACCCACATTGAGATATCTAAGGCTCCTTCAAGTTCTAAGATGCAATGATTATGAGTCTATGATGCTGACATTTGCTTTGTCGACACTTAAAGCAGAGCTTTTCAACTTCAAACAACAGCATAACAAGTTGCTGTAACAATTACACTTCTAGGAATCTTTAGGCAGATGGGCACAACAGCTCTTTACAACTAGGAGCACACCGGAGAGCCCAAGCTTTAGGAGTGTGTGAAAATTCTCAGCAAAGGTGAATTCTTCAGTTCATTATATCCTATAGGAAAAAGTCTTGCCTTCCCATCTACTTATAAAACTGACCGACTCTTTTTTTTGGGGGGGAGATGTTAATTTTCCAGCCAGCCACAGGCTGGAAACATCTCCAGTAACTTTAATCACTAGTCCCCACTCTGTCGCAGCTCCCGTGTCTCACCCTCCTAACCTTGCCCGTTGAGTTCATCCTTACTGATGTAATCATACATGCTTCTTTGTAGTGACATTCGTCACAGTGCTCATTTAGAATTATCATCATTTCTACTGCACCCTAGGTCAACGGGATTAAACGTGCTTATGCAATTTGTTGTCATTTTAATTTTTTCAGCTAGGGCTTCTTCATCCAGAAGGACAATTTATTTTATCTGATCAATATGTAACTAGCCAGTCAAATGACTCTGGAAAACTGGTAGAAAAATCATTGACTGGGGCAAAATCTTGTGTTTGGAGAGGTTTTTGTAAACCCGGACAGTGGCATTTCACTGACCTTGAATCCACAGGTCCAAAATTTATTAGCGTGAACTTAGTCTTTCAGTCTATTAAAGCAATAAGCATAAAATATGCATGATTTGTATTTATGTGTGTGTTGAATTTAATAAACTCGTCGAGAGTCAGGTATTTTTAAAGAAATCTCTGGCCTGTTTCACACTGACTAATTCGCTGATTTTCAGATAGAGCTGAAAATATTCTTTTTTGCTGTGGCTTAAACTTTTTTTTTTTTTTTTAATAAATAGAGTACATAGACTGTAAAGTAGCAATGTGGTTCACTGTGACATTCTACATATACCTTAAGTTTGCCCTTTCTATGGTCAGGGTCAGGGCATGCACGAATAAATAAATCCATGATAGTTTAAATCTAGGAATTTGGCTAAACACTGAAAACAGCCTAATAGACTTGAAAGCTTGGCATCTCATCATTGCTTTATATTATAAGGCTGACAATGCCACCTTATAAAAGATATATTCGTTTATTTTCATGTTCAATCAAAAGTGAGGGTTTCAGGAATGGGAATGGATTACAGATCGTTCTCTCCTGGTTATTTTTGGCTTTAAGTATATTGATCATTTTATCATTTTCTTGTTTAAAACTGCTTTAAACACAGCACAAATGTTATTCTCATCATGCCAGAAATGGGTTTGGAATTGATTTTGAGTTTCCGTCAGTTTTACTCTTTGCTTTCTGAGAGAAGTTTTTCACTTGCTTAAATTCAAAAGGATAGTTTTGTTCAAAAGATATCAGAGTACAACCTTTAGAGATCCTCAGCTGGACAAGAAAGCTCATATTTTTCTACTTTACAGAAGAATAAAAAATCATGAATTTATTACTATGGACTTTATTGAAATTAGTGAGGAATCATTCATACGAATGCAATTTCGAGGGCTTCCTCCCTCTTTCTCTTCATGTAAGTGTTCGACAAAAGCGTGTATCTTCTGAGAAGCCAGCCTGATTGGTCCAGGTTGGCACTGTTTCAGTGTTTGGCCTACGGCGGCTGCTTAGGAATAATTTTGTCTCATCCTCTCTATTTTCCTGGACCGTATCGGACTCAGACACGTGGTATGCAGAGGAAATCCAAGTCCCTTAAAAATGCTATTTCTTTGGGTCCTAAAGCCAAGCCGAGTTCTACTTTGGCCAAATGATCTTATCAAGATTTAACAAGAGATATGCAGTAATATCTCCAGTCTGTGAGCAGACGTTCACTAAGGAAGACAATTTACTACATACAGAATACATATATTTTCCCTCCTGCAAGCAGGGAGGGACACGATTGAACTTATTCTATTGGAGCTGAGAATAACAACACCGACACGAATTTTATGGCAATTATTCATGTCAGTTAATTTAGAAAGAAATAAACAAGCAGTTCTTTCCATATTAAAACAGATACTGGAGATCTATTTTCAGTTATTGCTGAAAATATTTTGGCTTCCATAAAGGCACCTTACTAACACAGCTGCTTTGCCCTCCTCTGCGCTGTCACAATTCGGAATTTGTAACATTTCAGCCAGGTTCTCTAGACTAATTGGATGAAACAATTGCATTACAGTGTTAAGATTCCTTTGCAGAATCAAATGAGAGGAGACCTGCACAGTTCGGAGAGCCTGGAAGATCTGTAACGAACACAGCCCGAATCCTACATGTTTCATGCGTTTTTCTGCATTTAAAGTAATAATCACTTGTATAGTAAGTGTTAGGATTTAACTTCACACTTAGGACTATCAACAAACACAGGGAGAAATATAGATTCGCAAACTTCATTTCCCACCCCAGCCTTACTTCTCGCCTGTACCATGTTTCGTGTTTCAGAACAAATGCCTCATCTCTTCTGAAAAGTGCCAGGAAATCTCTTCTCCAGCTCTCTGGACCCTTGATTTTCCATGTGTAGTCATGACACACCTTGAAACAGAGAGCCCCACAAACTAGAGTGGGACGTTAATTTAAATACAGACTTAGGGGGAAGAGCTCCATCTACTGCATCAGTTAGATCACAGTTTGCACCCTACAGTTATCCCATGCACTACTTTCAACCTCTCAGACGCTCTGGCGAGAATGAAAAAGTTATAGCCCCCAAACCGCGTTGAGTCTGAGGCCACTTTGAGTATTTCCCAGATATTCTGAGACCCTTTCCAGCACCCTTCCCAATCTCCAAAGCTTTCTATGTTTCAGAATAAAAGAAAAATGTGATGTTTTGCTATATAAACCATCCTTGGAAAGAAGCAGGAAGCCACTGGTTACTGAAGGAAAAGCCCTAGAGAGCTAAGCGGGGAAAGCAAGAGAGAGAAAATCACTCTACCTGGCTGGCTGAGCAGCCCAGGTAAAGAGCAAAGAGAACTATTGCCTACTTACTCCTCCTGCCTTGCATCATTGCGGGGGAAGTCTGCAGCCACCCAGGATCAGGTCTTCTGGGCTCTCCCCAGCTGCACAGTGTTGTTGTGGCATTGGGAATTTGCTGTGGCTTCGTAAGATTATGGGGGTATGCTTCAGCAAGCCAAAAAAGTCACAAACAAAATTCAGGAGAGAAAAAAAAAAAAGTACAAAAACAGCTGATCTTACTGAAGGAGCTCTTGGCATTTGCCTGCATATGCCACAATTTTCTTTGGTATTTCCTGGTCCTGTGATCAGAAAAATTATCATATCATGTTTACTATTGTTGTTTTTTTCAGGGTTGCTGGTGGTGAGGGGGTACAGGGAGGGCAAACACTGTAGGAGTTCTGGGGAGTAGCGAGGTAAAGATTACTTCTCCCACTTGTTCGAAGGCTTTCCGGTACATCATAAGGATAGAAAGTTTCTTCTTCAGATTACTGAAGATACATAGAAAACATATATAGGGAAAAATGGCCATAGTCTTTCTAGATTGGGAAAGTGAAAAACTTTTTAACATAGCAACAGATATGGAACAAAGCAAACCGCATCTGAATAAACTCCGTTAATATAGCTGCATAAAATTCGAGTGTGAAAGACTTATAAAAATACTCTATACATTAAGATACCTTATTAGGATACAAATAGACATTAATAAGTATATACGTATATTAAATAATCAGAGGGAGGTAACAGTTAACGAGATTTGTAAATTATAAAAAATAGAATATGATAAATCAATAAGAGTTTGCACTAATGCTAATCCTCTTTTATGTAAAAATAAAATTAATATGAATGTAAAGTGGAATTGTGTCTCTGTGTGTGTATGTGTGTATATATATGTGTATCTGCACAAAGTATTACTGACTGACATTGCAAGGTGATGAGCTGCATAGAAATCAAAACTTTGAATTATTTTAAATTGGGCATTTAAAATACCAGCATTAACCTGGCAGGTTTTTTTCTCCTTTTTTATACATTTAATTTTCAGGTTCTGTTTTAAAACATGAAAAGAAAGACAAATTGGAAAAACATTGCACGTCAGTATGTATTTTGTAAAATAATCCCTCCGCTTTTATTAAAATATTTAGTTCTCAAAAAAAAAAAAACAAAAACTCCAAAACGGCTAATTGCATTTTTTTTCAAGGCTTTCCAAGACAAGTTCAGTTCTGAATCAAGAACAAGTATGAGAAATTTCACCTCAAAATGAAATTTGTTTGGTTACTTATAATGGCCTGAAAAATGAGATTATCTCCATCATAACTATAACAAACAGCGAATGAATAAATATATTCTGGCAAGAATCGATCAGAATTGCAAAGCCTGGGAGGGTCATCGCAGACTTGAGAAAGGTAACCAAGTGAGGAAACATCAAACGGAGTTAATGGAGATAAAGCCCTTCTGAAAAATGGAAAGTGTAAACAATCACTGACAGGAAAGAATACACTTCAACAGCAGTGGCAACAACAAAACAAAACAGCCCCAAACAACTGGAAACACATATCTCCAGAAGCTAAAATATGACTGTTTATTAAGCAAGTGGAGAACCTACTTCTTTGTCATTCCCTTTGGAAGCCTGGCTTTTTCAAAAAAAAAAAAAAAAAAAAAGGTAAAAAAGGTTGCACAAAAGATACATGTGTTCCTTTTCTGGTATTATTACAGGCCCACCTAGATTTAGCTTTCGATTCCAGATGAGATCAGGCATGTTCAGACTAGCACATCTTTGCACTGTAAGCACAGAGCTGCTATCATTTCACTGGCAAATCCTCGTATCCCCAAATTTATGCACAATAGATGCCCTTAAAAAATCTGCAAATTTCCGACTTCAGTCAAATACCTCATTGAGTTAAATTTTTTCCTAATTTCCTTCGCTACTATTAAGCCGAAAGTTAAGGCAAGCGACTCCTATAAGAAAGGAAAGTTGAATAGTACTTACCCTAAGTATAATGTGCAAGCCTTATTGGGGGAATCTACTTTTGCTCTATGATTTTTAGAAGGGAGTCCAGGTCTAAACTCAGCTCTCGCCCTTTTCCCTTCTGGAAAACTGAGTAGACTCACTGAAGGTAGCTCTGAGAAAGATCATACAAATCAACAGCCTTACCTGTGGCCATTCAGAAGACTGCACTTTGGTGTGTGTTTAAAACTATGAATAAAGTCAGATACAGCGCATGCTCAGCAGGCAATTTGAAAATATTTATAACATTGTTGTTTCAAAAACAAATTTCCTCAAACAAAGCAAAACTCACATTTCTTATCCATGCCAAGTTTAACGTTCTGAGACAAAGCTGTTTTGGAGTTTTCCGCTGGGGGAAAAAAAGGCTTCTAAAATTTTTTGTTGAACGAAAAATAGTTCTCCCTTCCCTTTTGGGTACTCTTAAAGGGGTGGAATAAATTTCCCTCCAAGTTTCAACAGAACTCACCTCTGGCTAGTTAAGCATTAGAAATTGAAGGTCTGTGAAAAATCATTTTAGAGAAAGTAACAAGGAACTAAGAACTATGGGTTTAAAGAATGTAATGGTCATCTGAACGTTCAGAGCAGTCTGACTTGTTACTATATTAAAAAAAAAATCCTCATACAAACAGGATATATCATGTCATGTACAGATAAGAAACATCACAATGAGAATAATGTATAGGCAACCAACCATTTACACACCTAGAGAAGTTATGTTTTTCTTT
Organism: Potos flavus; assembly: GCA_028534135.1. Lineage (NCBI taxonomy): Eukaryota > Metazoa > Chordata > Mammalia > Carnivora > Procyonidae > Potos > Potos flavus. The sequence continues at coordinate 139,390,662 of CM052898.1, read as the reverse complement.
TGCTAACTAAAATCTGAATGCTCCAAAACTGAAAAAGAAATACATCAAAAATTTAGGAGAAATCCTGTAATAATGTTTTTTTAATTCCTCTGTTTTATACAGGAAGCAAGGAGGGAAGGCAATCGCCTATCAATTGGCTAAACTGCAAGTTACACAAAATAAAAATTTGATTATGATTCTCAAAGTACTCAATGCAGCAGGAATGCCTGTGTTACCCCCTGCCTGGGAATTTCTCTTTTTCTCCTCCTTGAGGATCCCCAAGTATTCCATTTCACCATCTATCATCAAACCTTGCACGGCCCACAGATCTCACAGATCTTATTGAAATCTCCCACTTAATTCTGAAGTCTCTGAATGACTTTCAGCCCCTGCTCTACTTTCCAGGGGTGCCCAGCTGACCTCACAAAAGCTCCACAGAAACATCGTTCAGGATCTCTGATGCTTTCAAACTCAACAGAGGGTGCCAAAAAAAAAAAAAAAATGCCAACGATTAAAAAAAAGTTTATTAAAGTGAAACTAGGAGTGCAGATTTGAAGAAGTTGCTTCTACTTTTATTTCCCTCTGAACTCAGCACAGGTGTTTCCTAACTCCCACTGCCCTGCATGCTGATGAAGGGAGGGTTAAGTGAAGGTGAGGGAGTGGGCCAAGGGCCGACCAGCAGGCATTTCGGATCTCCAGCCTCCTGTGTTAATGGACGTGCTTAAAAATGGACCCCCCAAAAAGCCTAGAATGAGGCTTCTTTTTGGCAAATGATTAAACCAGTATACTGAAATAATTAAAGCTTTGTCCTTAAATAAAGCATCAGATCAACAGAACAAAAACAAAGATAAAAATTGCACACACATATGCATGCGCGCACACACACTCTCTCTCACACACGCAGATACACAAGACTAGCGGGTGAGGGGAGAAGGAAATTAAATAAAAGAAAACAAACAGAGTCCTAACAGGCCATTCTCCGAAAAGGAATCTAAATAAAAAGTCATATGATATCTGATAGTGCAGGACACGTCGCCAAGAACTGGAGCGGATTGCCTACAGGAAGAAAGGGCCAGTGTATTCCAGCTCAAAGAGCTTTTCTTTCCTCCTCCTCTATTTTTTTTTCCCTTTTCTCCTCGACTGTGAATGTGTTACTCTCAG
>CM052898.1:139337150-139389422 GCA_028534135.1 Potos flavus | reverse complement strand
AAAAAAAAAAAAAAAAAAAACAAAACAACCAAAACCAAACAAAACCCAAAAATGTAAGCACAACAGCCCACAGCAACAAAAGAGTTCAGGGAAAAAAAAATCAGAAATGAGCCAAAAGTGGGGGGGGGGAGGGGAAGCTCTTGCCTTCAATATAAAACTTTTTAAAGACCGAGTTGCTTTCTCCTATTTTGATGACTTTCTTTTTAAAGATCCTTTTCTCTGGAAGCACTATTAGAAGCATTAAAAAGCTTTACAAAAAGAATAGAAAAGTCTGGAGGCAATACAAGAATTTTCCCGAAGAAAACACACAACTATAAGAAGGGAGCTACCTTAAAAATTTTTGGATTTTTATCCAAACTGTCAAAAGTTCCCCTAAATCTAATGTCTTTCAGCGAGTTCAAGTGGCCACCTAGCTCTTGTTTTTTCTCTGAGGGTCATTACTGAGGCAACACATACACAGTAAGGTTTCCCGAAAAGACTCCTTGTTATCAAGTTACTTCAAACATAAGGCGCTCACACCTCCCAGCCAGAAGGGTTTACTGACTAGTAGACATCACACTCTCCCCTGATATGTGTTACACTCCTAAGAAGCAGTTACATAAATGCATTCTAAAAATATGGAAAAATGTATATATCTATATTTTCCCCACAGCTTTTCTCCCCAGGGACAGGAATAGATTATATTTTCAGTGAATGGAAAAAAAGAAAAGAAAAGAAAGAAAAGAGTTTCTGAATCTTGAAACAACTGTTGTAGCTCATTTTTCACTTAGTAAAACAGTTATCTGTACTTAGGTACTGTACATAATATATATTTAAGCATTTTTTTCTGGTGCTTTTGCATTTTTCCCCTCGTTCAGTTTCATGTCTATTATGTACCCTAAGAAGATTTCCAAATGACAATCGAGATACAAATGCATTAGGGGGAGAACTTTTAGAAAGAAAACATTTTCTTGAGTTTATAATTCAGGAATATTAGTATAGAGATATAAAACCATTTATAAACGATGGGATTGTTTAGTACATTTTGCACATACAGTTCACACGCTGATTTCTTTTTCCTTTTGTCAGAGCATTAATTTGAAAATGATAAGCATTCTGGAATGTTTGCTACAAACACAAATTCATGGTAAAAATATACAAGCATAGGCAAAAAATCAAGTGGAGAACACAAAGCTACATGGCAATCAGAATCGTAGAAAAATCTCTGTCTAGACCACATTTTGCTTAAACTAGTGTATCATGGATGGGGCAAGTAATCTCTCTGGGGGTTTTTGTCATTTACGTAATTAGATGGAAACAAAAATAAAATACAAGTATCTGCTCCCTTAGTACCTTTTCTTAATAACTGACAAGTGACACAGGCGGTACCTTTTAAACAGATGGATGCAAGAACTTGTGAGGCTGGATGAACTAATGCACCCCATTGGTATTTGGGGAGCCCAAATTCCTTAATTAACTTTTTACCCAAGTGGCGAAAGTGGAAGATGTTCTCTCGCCACTACACTGATTATTTGCTGTACTCTCATTCTCTCCTCCACAGGATTTTGGGGACCCAGAAGGGGTAAAGAGCTAAGAGAAGATGCATCCTGAGCAACTTTTATTGTGAGTAGAAAAAAATAGCATAGAGTGAGCATAAGAACAGTTGGATTTAGAAAGATTAAAAGAGGAGAAAAGAGCAACATATCCAACTTCATTAGTCTTTTTCCTTTTTATTTTTTATGTATATATATTGGGGTGATGGGGAAAAAAGATAACTGGATTTCTTTTGAATGTCTTTGTGTCTTTATAGAGTGAATGTTCTGTTCCTGTCTCTTTCTTTTTAGGCGAAAAACTAATAAAAATAGAAAAACATATATCAGACATTAAGCTCACTTCCCCCCCCCCCTTCCCTTTGTAAAGAACTCTTTGTTCTCTAGTGAAAATGCTGAAAAATCCCCGGGCAGCTACTCCCTGAAACAAGTGCAAAACACTTAGAGGCTTTTGGGCTGGCTGGGAGCCAGGAACCCTCCCGCTGTCTGGTTAGAAGAGGAAAAAAAGAAGAGAGAGGGAGAGAGAGAGGGGAAGAGAGATGGGGGGGCAGAGGGAGAGAGAGAGAGAGAGGGAGAGAGAGAGAGAGAGGGGGGAGAGAGAGAGAGAAGGGAAGAGAGAAAGAGAGAGAGAGAGAGAGAGAGAGAGAGAGAGAGAGAGAGAAATTGGAGCTTCCTTTAATAGACATAGGAAGCAACGTTTTTTTCTTTTTCTTTTTTTTCAAAACTGGCGGTCAAGCGTTAAGTAACTCCCGTCCAAATCCACCTGCTAGAAATGAACTTGGGTAACCCCCCAGGGGTGCACAAAGACAGGGAAGACAGTAACATACTCCATACTCTTTCCCACCCCCCGTTGTACTGCTTCCATTCTTTCTGCTCCCATACACAAATGCCCACAGATCTCACGCCACCCCCCTTACCCCCCAACAACAAACACAGCGAAATACATGCTCCCTCAGTCTCCTAAAAAAAAAAAAAAAAAGGCTTTTCCATCTCGGTTGCGACACAGTGATAAGGGGTAGCGAACATCTCATACCTGGTGTGAATGCTAATCAGTCAGGAGTTCTCCTTTTCCCAAGACAGGGAACTGTTTCCTTCCAAATTTATTAGAACCTCCTCCACTGCCTCTTTGAAAAACCTTCTTTGTCACCCTCTCCCAAGTCCCGATACTTCTTTAAAAAAAAAATGGCTTCGGAGCTCCTTCTATTCTTGATATTGATTCTCTCTCTCTCCCCCCACCCCTCCTCCTCTCTCCTGTCTGTGTCTCTTCTGAGTGGTCTATTGATAAGTCCCTGGAGGCACTGGGTCAGCCTGCCCGTAGGAAACCAGACACAATGCACAAATCTCCGAGTGCCATTCTGCCATCAGCAAGCAGACCACGTTTAGGAGAGAGAGAGAGGAAAAAAAAACAGTAGAGCAAGAGACAGAGAGAGAGAGAGAGAGAGAGAGACCAACCGAAGGAGGGAGAGAGAGACCGAGAGAGGAAGAGAGAGGGGGGAGAGAGGGAGAGGGAGGGGGGGAGAGAGAGAGAGAGAGAGGAAGAGAGAGAGAGAGAGACACGGAAGGAGAGAGAGAGTGTGAGAAAAAGACTGATTGGAACAGGAGGGAGGGAGAGAGAGAAAGGGAGAGGGAGAGAGAGCGCGAGGGAGAGCGACACTGCCAGTCAGGTTAATCATCCCTACTTTAATTAGCTGTTCGGCTTAGACATAAAACAATTGAATTTGAATGATCTGTCAGCAGGCTCGGCTGAACCAAAGGGGAAAAGCGAATATTACAAAAAGACTGTTGGTGTGTTCTGATAAGCAATACTGCTCGTACTGACAAATCCTCAAAGGGGGAACTATTAAAACTTACAACTAAACAAAAAGTGCAAATACAAATGGCACTAGATAGAGGTCTTTAAAAAAATGGAGTTTTCTCCCCGAGTTTTATGAACGGTAGGTATTTATGCGCGGGTGCCAACATATTAGGGTCTGCGTGTAATGTGTGAAAGTTTATTAACGATGGTCTAGGAGTGTAGCAGACAGATGCTGCAGAGAACAAGACAGGTACAGTCAGATGCCGAGTCTAGATCTTGGAGGGAGATGGATGCTGGAAGAAGAGGCACCATGGCAAGAGATCAGCATAGACAAAGTCAGTGGGCAGACAGGCAGACAGATTTTAGGCACGGCACGATCTCATCGAAAAAGGCAAAAGTTCTGATGCAATAATAGGTGCAAAACAATCCATCCATCCTCTCTCCCGGGAGCACTCTAAGGTATAGTTAAAATGGATTAATCTTTGTGACAAACAGAGCTGGCAAGGCAGACTATGGCAGACACCGAAGGCGATTCACAGACCCAGAGAATACCAGAGCGGGAAAAAGCCACGGAGATCAATCTCCCCAACGCCCTCATTTAGCAGACGAGGAAACTGAGGCCCAGAGACTCAGGCGAATAAATCACAAAGGCAGTAGCAAGGTCGACACTGGAACCCAGGGCCCCAGCGGCCCACCAGGCTGGTGCTCTTTCTATCATCCCAGCCAACCTCCAGCTTCCTCCACAGACCCTGGCCCAAAGTATGGATGTCACCCTTGTCTCCAGAATAACAAGATCCCTCCATGCTGTAGTTAGTGCACGAGCCTCCAGTTTTTAAAATGTCTAAATAGCTACGTGGAAATATTTTCTTGTCCATTTTGAATTCTAGGGATAGGGATTTAGGTCTTAATTCAGTCTCAGAGCAAAGCAGAAAAATACAGCGTTGTAGAGGCCCCTGTCAGAGCAACGAGTTCTGCCACATTCCAAGCTAAAGAAGGTCAGCGGGTCCATCTACAAAGACCTCTCCCAGAGTTTGCGATTCTCATCTGCTGTATATCACCATGTAGGAAGATGGACTCATTTTTTAAAATATAGGCACACTGTGGGTGAAAGAGATTGAGGCTTTCAGCCTACAATGCCCTTCTAAATCACTGATGAGATTTGCTACCTGGAAGATTAGCTGTGGGCAACTTTTCCTGTATATTTCAATTGAAATGAGCTTCTAAAATAGGAAATTTGGAGAAACGGTATTATCTGCCCACATATTCGATGGTATCTTTTTTTGGGGGGGACACGTATGATCATATTCAGTAAGGATCTCCCTCTTGACAACAGATAATTGAAGGTACATTTTTTTTTAAAGGGGGGGGTAAGAGGTGCTTATAAAGAGAGCAGTGCCATCAGATGTTACCCGAGAGATTAAGTCTCTTGTCCTAAAACAAGAATCATGGTGTATATAAAAGCAAAAACTCCCTCTCAGTCACACTTCAGTGACGCTGTTGCTACTTAGGGTGGAAGAAGAAAACTGAAAGAAATATCAGGCACCTGAGAGCCCCTGGAGGGCAAGTAAGCTGAGAGAAGCCTTAGCCAGAGTCATTTAGCTTATTTGCACATCAACTGCTTTAACAATGGCTGCTGTGACCGGTCTAAAACACAGGGTCCACAGTCAGTCAATTTAGGGGGAGGAGGGACCCTTGCTTTTGACATTGGTGGGTCCTCCTGCACGCCTCAAAGCACCCGATAGGCAAGAGCCCAGAGCAGAGCCGTGAGGTGCTCAGTAAATTTGTGGTAGGTGAGCCAGGTGAAAAAGGGAATGACCTTTGGAGTGAAACAGACCTTTATAACATTGCAGAAGTCATGGCCACTCTCAGAACCTCAGTTTCCCTATCTGTAAAAGGTGATACTATTAATCCATAAGGTTTTTTTGAGCATGACATGAGCTAACATATATAAAGTCCATAGATGGTATTACATGGTAATTACTATGGAGGCAGGCATAAAACGAGTGTGTAAATAAATAAATAAAACTGCACCCTATGGGTGTGCTCAGTGTGTGTATTCAAAGCATGTAGGTTCAGGACAGGAATATTCCAGCAAAGCAAGGATCTAATATATAGATTTCGATTAGAAAGGGTTGGCAGTAGAGATTCTCAAGTTTAGCATCCCAACGTTCCAGAATTTAGACTTCAAAGATCATATGAGGACTGTTTGATCTCTTTCTACCCAGACGTCGGTCTATTTCCCAGCTCATAATAATAACCAACATATTACCGAGTACTTGATTTGGGCTAAGCACTCTGCTAAGTACTTTACATTTGTGTCCTACTTTCGTGTCACGGTGACCCTAAGAATTAGGCACTACGAAGCCTCGTTTCACAGAAAAGGAAACTGAGGAATAGAAGGGTTAGGTCACGTGCTCAAGAGCTCACAGCTAGTGAAGTGTGGAGCTGGGGAGGAAATCCAGGCAATCTGACTCTGAAGCCTGTATCTTCAGCCACAGTGCTGGGTGGGCACACGGGTCTCATCCAGTAACTATGTGTTGAATAAATGAGCAAGTGCCTAGAACACCAGTGTTTTGATTTCATTAAAAACTAAGTGGAAATCTGTGCACAATCACTGGAGAGAATCCTGTGCTCAGATTATACAATCTGTACCTGTATCTAGCCGGCAGCTCACTTCAGGTGGCAGCCCTTCCTCAGAAACCAGGGTGAGCCATGTCCCTGTGTAGTGTTGAAATGGATGAGACAAAGATGGCTGCCTATGACCACCCAGGGCATTTAAATATCTGACGGCATTTTCAGCACTTTGAGGGTAGTGTTAGCACACGGGTTATTAATTGGCTTAATTCCAGTTCGGATAATTACATCGTGTCTCTTTAATTTTTCCCCGACTATGCCATTCTTCATTTCCTGTCACAAATGTGCTCTTTAAAAAAGCATGGGAACACACAAAAACATATAGTTATATTTAAGGTTCGCAAAGTAATACAGGGTGTTCTTTTTTTTTTTCTAAGTGATTACTGTATAGAGGCCATGTACTAAAGAAATGAATGGGCAAAAGAACTGAAGTCATTGCAAAATAAAGATAACTAGTTGAAGCTAATATTTGAAATAAACAGATTTTTAAGCCATTTCCTTGGTGACAGGATTCCAATCATATATTTTTTTTTCTCATGGGCAGATATTTCAAGAGCTGATAACCTGCGCATGATAAGCTGGCTTCCTTATACTGTATAGTTTCTAGCATAAAAACAAACAAACAAACAAACAAACAAAAAACCCCAGAAAAAACAAAAAACAAAAACAAAAAAACAGCAATGAAAACTGATCTTTTAAAGTAGAAAGTAACACTAGGTTCTGAATGGTATAGTATACTGAACTCAGGGGTTTTAGAGTAGTCATTAATACAGTTATTAGACCCTGACTTATTTGGCAGGTTTTTTCTTCGTCAAACATATTACTAGAATAATCTTCAAATTATAGAAGGAAAGGACAAAGGATCCCAACTTAATAAGCTTAGGAAAGTTTGACAGTCATAAACACACACAACCCTTCTTCTTTTCCCGAAGAACTCTTGGTCTTTGAAACACCAACTGTGTCCACATGAGACCGAAGAAAATCTCCTGCAGGCATGTGTTTGAATCATGTGCACAAACAGTTGGATGTGCCGTGGTAGAGCATGGCTTATTAGTCCTTCTCAGTGTACATTTGTATGAACAAGTTGCCAAATATAGGGAGCGTAGAAAGTAAGAGAATAAAGGGTTAATTTATTTACTATGCATGAGAGTTTCTGGAACCTTTGCTTCTTCGGCTTTTAGTTCAAAATTCCATGCATACTCTGCACATAGTAATAAATGCCATAATTCAATGTATGCCATAATTTGATTTACTTTCAAGCACCTTTTCTGGTTCAGCTCTCAAAGCTTTCCTTCCTATAAACTTCCTCTGAATTATTCTTCGTGGCCCTCTGTAAATCATCATTTAAAATGGGTGTTTGGGGCACCTGGGTGGCTCAGTGGGTTAAAGCCTCTGCCTTTGGCTCAGGTCAGGATCTTAGGGTCCTGGGATCGAGCCCCCCATCGGGCTCTCTGCTCAGTGGGGAGCCTGCTTCCCCCACTCTCTCTGCCTACTTGTGATCTCTCTGTGTCAAATAAACAAATAAAATCTTAAAAAAAAAAATGGGTGTTTGTGGGATGACGCTAATGCTGTAGAGAGATTTGTACCAAACTAGCCCTATTTCTTTTGGAGAATCAGTGGTCATGTTCCATGCCCTTATCTGAGAAGAAGACAAATTAAAAAAAAAAATGAAAGAATAAAACCTAGCCCTTTGCCACCTCTTTGACCCCTGTAATTATGACAGCAGTCACTCAGTGACTATCCTCTAGTTTGTCATTCATGCCCTGAGACTGAGATCTCTGGGACAAAGTCTTTACACTCTGACTTATTTAATGTATTGCCCAGGATCGCACCTGCCCACGGTGGTAGACGGTGTCTCAGGAGAGCTGGCAGCAACGACTGTTCTCTCTTAGTTCCTCATGGGAAATTCCAGTGTATTCCTTTGGTGCTTCATGTGTCCAATATGTACAAGACTGGTGATTTGATGCTTAGACTAAAGTAATACTATTGGATAGCATATTTAAGAATTAACTAGCAAAATCACTGGTATTGGTGCTTTTTCTAGCTTCGCCAAGATTTTTACAGCAAGAAGTCCTCAGACAGTACATTCTAAATTCAAAATTTAAGTGAATTTTGAATTCAAAAGAAAAGTGAACAAGATTTATTCTGAATATTAGAGATGGTAAGCAAGCTCTCGCCTTTAAATTGAAGTATCATCTAGAAACAGGTGGCTAGGTTTAAGGAAGCATAGAATCCTAGACATGGGAAGTATTTAGATTCTCTGGTTCTGTCAGTTTACAGAGAAGAACTGAAACATTCTCCAGAACATTTTGTCAGACGAGCTTAAGGTCACACAACTTGGTGGAAGCAAAGCTAGTATCGGGACGCAGTTCTTCTGTTTTCTGGTATCATGCCCTCTTCTGTGTTAAAGAACCTCTCAAATACTTGTGCCGAGAAAGAAAGCACCATATTCTTAATGTAGTCCGAGAAACACATCACAAAAGGACTCCGGTAGTCTGAATAATGACCCCACAAAAAAATACCCATGTCCTGACCCCCAGAAACTATGAATGTTACCTTATATGGCAAAGAGGTCTTGCGGATGTGGTTAAATTAAGGATACTTAGACGGGGAGATTGTCCTGTATTATCTAGGTAGACTCTACATGTAATCACAGGGGCTCATATAAGAGAGGGGCAGGAGGATGAGGGCTAGCTGTAGAAGATATGATGACGGAGACAAGAGGTTGCAGTTACTTGTGAAAGGGTCATGAGGCAAGGAGTACAGATGGCCTCCAGAAGCTAGAAAAGGCAAGTTACTTCTTTTTTATTTTTTAATATATATTTTATATATAATATATATTTTAATATATATATCTAGAAGATGATAAATATATTTGTATTTATATATTTAGCAGATATATTACCTTGTTGACTCAAAATGAGCCTATGATATAGGGACTTCTCAACAGTCTTCAGAAAAATATTGACTAGGATAGGTCAAGAATGGGTCTCTCTCTCTCTCTTGCCATTAAGAACACCCTTCTAGGTTGACATGGAGAAATCCCTCTAAAGATTGTTGACTAATGGATCAGTTGTCTACAGATCCATCAAATCACATTTGCCCATGTCTAGTCTTACAGCGGCTCTTCATCGCTGGGCTGGCAATCATACCTTCAAGTTAATCAACAATAGTAGGTTCTAGTTAGAAGCAAACTGAAGGATTTTGCTTTCCAATTCTTAAGGGCCAGAAGATTTAAACTCATTCTATACAGTGAGTGCCCTTTTACCAGCCTGTCTCCCCCCATTTATTCTGCTCTTTCCCAGTAGAAGTCAGAAATAGAGAAAAGAATGAGGTATGAGGCATCATCATGCAAAATAGACTTCCACATTATAAGACTATCTTGCCTTAATGTATCATTGCCATTCAGTCACTGCATATAATCTGTAGAACAGTGCTCCTAAAACAGTACTCCTTGGTAACTTCAGCATTGCCCAGAAAATTGTTGGAAAAATAAACTCTTGGGTTCTACTCCAGACCTAGTGAATCAGACACTCAGAGGTGGACACATCAGTGCCTATGTTTTAAAGATCCCTCTAGGTAATTTTAAAGCCTGGCTGAGAACCACTGTCATGGGGCAAATCTATGAGGCTTGGCAAGCCTGGTGAAAAACATGGGCTATGAGTGAGGTCACCTGCTCACCTGGGTATAACTGTGCCTCTGTCACCAGTGATGTGACCACAGATCATGTTCTCAGTCTGTTTATTTCCTTATCTACAAAATGGGAATGATGATGTTGATCATCATCATCATAATAATGATAATAATAATAATAGGCCCCCTGTCCATGCATAAGGCTAATGTAAGACTTAATAAGATCATGAATAAGAAAACGTTTTATAACTGCAGGACTATCATTATGGAAGAAACATTAATTTGGATCGTGAGTGTCCTGAGACCAAGGTGTTGGGGATGTCGCCTTGCTTTTTTGCATTAGCTGGGGCTCTGAAGTAATAATAGTAAAAATTCAAGAAGCTCAAGATGCCAGGTCTAATTCTGCAAGCCAAAATGAAGGCTGGATCTGTAGACTTGTAAAGGATGCAGTATTGAACGGAGGAGCCACTGACGTTATTAGTTTCTGGAACTAAGTGCTGAATTTCTTGATTCGAAACTCCACCTTTCTATTCATCAGGTAGCAAAATTTAGTGACAGCTCTGAATTCTATATTGCCAATGAAGGCTTGTGGCTTCTGGGATTCAGAACCACATTTCTTTATCAATTCCCAGTGACATTCAGTTTTAGTAAAGTGGTCCCAGATCTCCATCATTTCCATACCATATTTTTAAATAAGTAAGATCTCCAGGAAGCCAGCTCAAAGACAACTGATTTTATTCACAAAGTTTTCAACAGAAAAGACATAAATTTTTGAAAGATGGAAGGACTATCTAGATCAGGATTAAAACTTTTTAAGGGGTGCCTGGGTGGCTCAGGCAGTTAGTTAAGAGTCTGCCTTCGGCTCAGGTCATGATCCTGGGGTTCTGGGATCGAGCCCTGGGTTGGACTCCCTGCTCAGTGGAGAGCCCACTTCTCCCTCACCCTCTGCCATTCCCACTGCTTGTGCTCTTTTGCTCTCTCTCTAATAAATAAAAAGGAAATCTTAAAAAGAAAAAGAAACTTTTTTAGGATATCAACTCCTAAGCTCTTAAGGAGTTGGAAAAAACTCTGACACAACTAGATCAGACACAACCATGATTTTCATGGAAAATCATCAGGATTTTATCTAATCAATAAGTATGAAAATTCTCGGAATTTACCAAAGACATTATAGAAGTAGGGGGAAAACAACTTTATAAAAGGCAGCTAAGGATCCTTTTTCCCTCTCGCATGACATCACAGCAGGTATGCCTTTTGGCCTGAGGGCTCTTCCATTCTCTGAAGATTTAAGTCAACAGGTGGCACTTTGGCGATTCCTGCGTACCTTGCAGGACAGTTGTGGTAGGCAAAGACTCCTTGTCTGGATTGCTGTCTCCTCTGAGCCAGTCACAATGTGAGCATCAGAAGCAGCTGCACCTTTTAAGAGCTCTGTGTCCTTAAGAAAGTCACCTGTCCTTTTAAACTTCACAGATTTTCCGTTTGTAAAATGTGGATAATATGTACCTTGCCAATTTCACAAGCTGTTGAGATCACACACTGAGGATCACAAGGGATGATGTATCTAGAACGCTTTGTAAACTAAGGATCCCTTTTGCTTGGCATTACTGATGTTATTATTATTTACACTTCAGCAGAAGAGTAAAGGTAGGTACGGAAATGTTAGGCATGGTCGTTTGCATACTTTAAGACACTTAAGTCACGCATACCTCCGTGGTTTCCATCTCCCCCCCCCCCCCAACTTACATGAATCTCTTTGTCAGGTTATGACTAAAGAGGTAACTAATGACGTTATTTCCTTTAAGTCCCTGTATGATCTCTGGGTTGATTATGATCACTTATACATTAAATAGAAACAGCTGCAGAATTTATTATGGTGGTGTTCTGGTTAACTCTACTTTGAACATATTCCCTGAGTAAGAACAAATTCAGTAGTATAAAATTGAAGAAAGCATGGCATCCAAAGCTGGTATGGAGTAGTGAAAATCTCTTCAAAGGCCATTTCTTGGTTTCTTTAACACCAAACATCTACTTAGAAATATCTCGTAGTTCAATGAGCATTCCTGAAGGAAAATTTGTAATAAAGCTACCAGGCATTCAACATTTAAAAGACAGGGATATGTGTTCTGCCACAATGCAAATGTGAATTTCCAAATTATCCAAACTTCGTGTAAACGAATCTGTGACTCAAGTTTGGGTGAAGATCCCATGGACTGTTGCTATTTTGGTGGCTATATGGATAGATGTTACCCAGTGAGTCTTTCCAATGGAACAGAAATCAACTGTGTGGTATACTTTAATATAAATTATTAATATAATTGTGCAAAAAACACAGGTGAATACCCTGCATTGTTATTTAAATCTTCAGTTGCGGTGTGCAAGTCCACTTTTTCTGTCATGTATCCTCAACTAGACGATAGGCTGCCTGAGGATAAACCCTGACTTCTACTTCTCTGAATTTCCCATTGCCTCTGGTACCCGTGGTTTATACACAGCATTTGCTTCCAATATATCTGCTGTTTAATTGGGTTCACTTCTTATTGTCTTTTCCTGGGGGCAATTACGACACATAAAATGCCCATAGATAAATGCATCATTATCACTGAGGTAAAAGTTGTAATTCTTTTTTTTTTTAATTATGCATTGGGCCACTTATTTTTCCCATGTGACACTTGACCTGACTAATTATGTAAGCGAATAGAAAAACATGATTCTCTTTTAAAGAGCTCATTTTCTGTGCCACGGTTTTAGGAATTCAGCTAATATGTCAAGGAGAGTCACCACTTGGTACAATGATGGTGATGGTGAGGCTCTAAGTACCACACCTTCGATGGAAAATATTTTAAATTAAAGCAAGCTACCCATAAACTCACACAAACATAAATAGGCACTCTCCCACAAACACACACTCGTACATCCTTAAACTTAAATTAATGCAAAGAAAAGATATATTCTTTTGTTCTAGTGGAATACAAATGAAGAAGACTAATAAAGGAATAAATAAAGCACTGGGTAACCAAATCAGTGTCTGCTCAATTCTGGTCAAGGAGGTGAAGTGAGGTTTCCCTTTGAGTCAGAGAATGTAGTGGATAAAAAGGACGTGAATAGCTGGGGGGATTTCCTGAGGCCATTGCAGACCAGCTCACACACTGTTAAGAAGCTCATTTTCATGAGACTTTTGGTTGCATTTGTAACACTTGCTCTAGGTCCCCTAGAGCATTAAGTGCCACATCACAGCACTACAAGAACAGGACTAAATGTGAGAAGGTACATTACAAGGTTCTTTTTCTTTCAGATCCAAATATCCAGGAGTTTGGAGGTACTTTCATGACTGCTTTTTTCTCCTTTGTTTTTCCTTCTCCCTACACCCCCTCGAGCCCCCACACACTCCTTTCAAGCAGGACTGCGTGGAAGGGCCTTTTTGTTTTTCAGTAAAAATTTAAATTCTTGTACTTTTGAAAAATGACCAACTGTAAAACCTGTGGATTAGTAAGTTAATTATTTCCATAGGTAGAACCTATTTCATAAACAAAACAAAACAAAACAAAAAAACCTGGTCGGACTGCTAAATTTGTTCTAAGTTAAGGATTTAGCCACAATTTGGTAAGTATTTGTTCTCTATCAGGCTTGGTGCATATTAATTGGTACATATTTTAACATTTCATTATTGCATTAAATTATTAATAATTTGAAATTATTAGCTGGTACTGCCACCGTTTTCCCAAAGCAATGCTACTCATTTCTTCTAAGCCTGGTCCAAAGTACAAAGTCTACAACCTGATTTGTCAAGAAAACAAATGTGAAGTTCAGAAAAAGGATAGAAATCACCAAAAGAATGAGATTCAATCTCGAAATGATTAGGGAGAACAAAAGCTTGCTTAATCCTCAAAGTAAATGTAAAAGACAGGCTTTCAGACTTTGTAGATGAAAAATCCGAGGCTCAGAGAGGTTAAGTAACTTCCTCAATGTGCACAGTTTAGAGTGCACAGTTTAGAGGAGGCAGAGTTGTGTGTCAAACCCTCACCTGTCTGACAAAGCCTATTTTCTTTTCTCTCTCTTTTTTAAGATTTTATTTATTTATTTGTCAGAGAGAGAGGGAGCACAAGCAGGGGGAGCAGCAGGCAGAGGGAGAAACAGGCTCCCCACTGAGCAAGGAGCCCGATGTGGAACTCTATCCCAGGACCCTGGAATCATGACCTGAGCCTAAGGCAAACGCTTAACCAACTGAGACCCCCAGGCATCCCTGTTCTCTTTTCTTTTAAATGTTCCATTCTCAGATGCATAAGGTATCTGGCTATTCAAGAGTTTCTTTGGCATCTGCCATTGGGTACATGGGGTGAAATAACAATTGAAACAATTATAATATTTGTTAAATATATATGTATATGTATTATCCATTAAGTATATGTATATATACTTATTATACATATGATCGTATATGCTATGTATATACCATATATATGAATACTTAAGAGCCAACACTTATTAGCACTTACAGTGTGCCAGATATTATTCTAAGCACTTTGTTATTTAGTATTTAGTTCTATTAGTTCTTGGAACATCTCTATAAGGTAGAAATCATTATTATCGTCCAGTTTTATAGATGAGAAACAAAGGCATACAACTAGTAAGTGGCACAGCCCAGGGTACCTTCCATTACCCCACCTCTCTCATGGAGCTTTACTTATTTGTTACCTCCTTGAGAACATATCTGACCTCTGGTCTATTCTTTTAAGACTTTGTTTCTTCTTCGGTGATAATGAGTGAATATTTGAAGGTAGGAGAACTCAAGTATTACATAGTCAATAGTTTATTGCTAGGGAACAAAAAGACACAACTTAGTGGAAAATCCCCATTTGTAGAAAAGAAAGTCCCTAGAGCAAAATATTATGGCCCAGAAAGTAGGGGAGACATTGGGTGGGTGGGCTTTTTGGGTCTTTCAAATTATTTTGAATTAAATTAATACCTAAACACAATTTAATTTATTACATACAACCATTTTAATATTTAATGAGGACCTGCTATGAGCAAAGGACTCTACTAGGATCTAAGCTCTAGAAAATAGCTACAAAGATAAAGATACAAAGATAAAAGCTACAAAGATAAGAAGCCATAAACCTAATATTTAGAATCTGAAAGAAAATAAACACCGCATAACTAAAATACAAAACAAAATAAGGCAAATACCATAGAAAGTTGCTAACAGAAATCTTGAGGTTTAGTGGCTTGAGGAATATCATTGGATGATGGACACTGAAGAAAGTTACCTGAACACTGAAGAAAGCAGTGTTTGAGATGGACTTTGGAATATGGGGAAAATTCTAATAGTTAGAATTGGGACAGAGAGGTTTTAGGCAAGGGACACAGAATAAAAGCATGGGGCTAGGAAAGCACAAGGTGTATTTGGGGTTAATTTGATTACTTCTAGAATACTCAAAGGATGGCAGCAGGAGTTTGAGATCGCAGTGGGTGGCACATCCAGTGGAAATATCCAGTGGCAACTGGAAACCCGTCTTTGTAGTACTAGAATGGACAGATTAGAACTACATACTCAAATCTTCGGGGAGGTGATATGAATGTCTGGGTGCAGCTGTATGGGCCCCATGAAATTGCCCCCAGACTTCAAGAATGCAGTCAGGGAAGAAAGGAGGGCAAACTTACATTTTGTGGGCACATGAAGGTAGAATGGATAAAGGAGCAAGAAGGATCATTCATGTGAACAGGAAAATTATGAAAACAGATTCAGTGGAGCCCAGAGGTAAAGAATGTTCTAGAGAAGTGGAGACAGATGGACAAAACGTCCAAATCAGAAACAGTAAAGCTAGCACTGCCGAGAAAGATGTATATTTAGGAGCTGGAGTCTTTCTCACTGTACCCATCCTTGAAAGGACCACCTCTTACTCCTTTATACGTTTTCCCCAAACTCATACCTGTACTCAACCACACACATATACAAACATTTCCCTTTTCTGGAAAAAAAAAGTTATGGCATTATTAACTCAAACTATATCTGGAAGTTTTATGAGTAAAGTCCAAATTTTTTTGCTCAAGTTTTATTTAAAAGGTGACTGAGTTTTTGATGTGTGGGTAAATTGTTCCTTGGTGGGAGTGCAAATTTATTCATATTTTACTCAACAAATACTTTTGGAGCCTGTTTTGTTTGCCAGGCATTGTGCTAAGTGCTGGCATCAGAAGAATATCCATAAATGCATAGATGTATTTTACCTGTGAGCTTTGCTTCCTACAGGTGGCCGAATGGGACAAAATTGATGCCTTTGTGACGATGAGTTTCAGTTCTGGCCCCCTAAGAGTTTTTATGTTCATGTTATTAAGCGCATATTTATGTGTATTCTTCTGTTTCAAGATGTTTTTTAAAATTTTTGAATAACTTTTGGTATTAGCAAAAGGTGCTATAGAAAAACAAAGCCACTCCAGGCCAACACGGGAATTGGTTCTCTTGCTTTGCCATGATGATAGTCTAGTATAGTGGTCAAGCAGGAATATTTTTCTTTTCTTTTTTTTTTTTAAATATTTTATTTATTTATTTGTCAGAGACAGAGAGAGAGAGCATGAGCACGAGCGGGGGAAGGGGCAGAGAGAGAAGCAGGCTCCACTCTCAGCAAAGAGCCTGATGTGGGACTTCGATCCCAGGACCCTGGGATCATGACCTGAGCCAAGGCAGACGCTTAACGGACTGAGCCACCCAGGCGTCCCAAGCACAAATATTTTTCAAGTATTTAAAACAACTATGGAAATCTTGTTCTTGATTGTATCCCCTAACGTATAAAGGCAAAAAAAAAAAAAAAAAAAAAAAAAAAAAAAAAAATCAGCTTTACAAAGAAAATTGAAAAATAGCTCCGTATATATTCCAATTTTTGGGTCAAAATGGAATAAGGAAGCCTTGGGGAAGGGAATCTATAAAAGCTACCCTTGGGGCGTATTTATTAGCTTATTTGCATATATTTTGCATACGTCTAAATTTTTCTAATACTGCCCTGAGACATCACTTTAACCTTTTTCTTACATGCAAAATTTTTTCCTATAAAATAGGAATCTTGTGTATATATTGTTTTGTAACCTGCATTCTTTTAAGACATATATTTTTAAGTCCTACATAGTATTCCATCCTATAGATACATCAACATATATTTAAGCAATTCCCTAATTTTGGACATTTTGGTTACATTCCAATTTTTATC
Organism: Potos flavus; assembly: GCA_028534135.1. NCBI lineage: Eukaryota > Metazoa > Chordata > Mammalia > Carnivora > Procyonidae > Potos > Potos flavus. Next base: position 139,372,635 of record CM052898.1, on the reverse strand, counting down.
ATTTTCAATAATGCTTTGTTGATTACCATTGTGCATAGCATTTGCAATGCTATTATTTACTGGAAAGACATTTTTGGAAGCTTTAAATCTTAATACTACAAGCAAAGAAAGCAAGGAACTTGCTTAATATATTTGCCATAAGAAAAGAAAGAAAAGTCAAATGCTTCCAGGAGCCAGGGTGATAGAGTAAATGAGTGAAGTGGGTATGGCATAAAATATGGGGTGATAGGGACTTTGTCAAACTGGAAAGGCCAGGGCTTGTCTGCAGGGAGCAGCCCCTGCTTGGGTCCAGACATTGGTGTTATGTAAGAATGCAGATCTAATACTGCCAGATCTCCAAATTATCAGGAGAAGTTGATAAAAGCCAGGGTTTTTTTTGGTAAGATCTATTGATCTTTAAAAGTTTTACTCAAATTCTCAAATTATTTTAAGATACTTGGTACCCCCCCCCCCCAATCCCCACCCCTAGTCTACAGGCCAGCTAGATGCAGCTCACGGGCCACTGGTTTATAACCTTCAAATTAAAGAAAGGGAAACATGGTATTGGGAAAACCTTTCTATATAGGGAGTATATAGGGAGTTAAGCAAATAAAGTTTTGCTTCGTTTTTCCAGTAACAAGGGATGCAATGTGGAGAAACTGAACCTCAATACACAAATCTTGGAAGATGGGTAAATATTCCTTCCCATTAACTGGAAGCTTCTAAAATGTTTCAAACTTCTCAAGGAAACATGCTTTAATTACACGAAACTTTAACCCAGTGCTCTGTATTATGACATCTAATGCTAATTTCCCTTCATTTTCCATCTGAACAAACATTTCCCATTAACATCCACCTGCACTACTTCCTTTCGTAAAGAGGAGGTGGTATTTGGCTATGCTCTGGTTCTGATTCATGAGAAATCAGCCCAAGCCCAACATTTCTGTTCTTAACAGATTTTGGTTTTTAAATCTGTAGAACACAATGTTTCCCTGGGCTGAGTTCTAGCATGCCAAGTTTTGGCTGGCCACAGACTTTGACATCTGAGTGAAAAATCTTTCAACAATGGCATTTAAACTGAAGAATCAACAGACCTTTAATTATAACACTGCCTGTAATCCCCCCTCCCACTTTTATCATGATGTTCAAATTGCCTCAATTCACTAACTGCACGGACAGCATGTTATTCATTTGCCATTGGAAATATCATAATTTGGAAACTCTGTGACTTGAGATTGTGTATCAATTTTTGAAAAATCAGTATGACTTTATTCACCATAAATTAAGGAGGCATATAGAACACAAATCAAAATTACTGATTCATTAGAAATAAGAAACAAAAACCACTCAGCATACAATTTCTCAGCTTATCTAAAATGTTCAAGATTTATTTAGATAAGAGTAATATTTCTACTTGGAAATTAGGTATTAAATATATTGAAATACAGAATTTCTTCTTTGTGAGAAGTGCCTCCATATTTCTCCATAAAATGTTAAGTGACCATTTTTTACGGTTTTTTATGACACAGCCTCAGATCACCCTATGTTTCCCTTATACACAAAAGATACTTCTATACTGCTAAAGTACATCAGGAATCCTTTGAAAATTTTCTTTTTAGAAGTCAATGCTACAAAGTACTTAGTTTACATTCAACCTATCTAAATAAAAATAATAGACAAATTGAGATTAATAATGTAAATGTGGAAAATGTTTATTTCCATTGTTAAACCCTATATAAGTTTTTGTTTGTTTTTAAATATAGAGCCTGCTTATATGGAACATGGGCATAATTTTAGTCCCTTGAAGAGAAACTTGGCTCTAGATTTCCAAGAAATGTGTTTATTTAGACCAAACAACATGCCAAGCTTTTATACATAATTCCTAATCTTCATAATATGTCTGCAAGATGGATATCATTAATCTTGGTCAAATTATTTGATTTATCAGAGCCTCAGTTTCTTTATCGGTAACAGATTAATGATAGGGGTTTGGGAATCTTTCTTGTCCATGGATTTTAAGTGGTGGAGTTCGGAGGCAACCCCAGATCTGACTTCAAAGCCTCTGCTTTCTCTTTTGGGGGATGAAAAATGTCTCCCTGAAACGTAGACACTTTTCCTTGTGTAATCGACCTTGCTTTCTTGATACAAAAGGCTATCAGAGAGGTGACATTCTTAATTATGTTTAGCACTACCTTGTGATTCTGAAATTCATCTTCATCCAGAGTATAAAATTCATAGTCTAAGAAAAGATACAAAAGCGGCAAGTCTCTGATTTCCTGGACAGACCTGGTTTCAAATCCTGCCTTTATTATATCCACAAATATGCTTATATTTATAAAATTATGTCCTGTCTATGTTCAGAAAATAAGGTCTCTCATCATCTACTTTGTGTGTAAAGCCAAAAAGGTCCAGGCAGCTAGTTCTGACCAGTACAGAACACTGAAGAATTGGATCCTCCAAGGTAGAACCAGTAGAGGGAATCCAAATCAAAGTTGTTGAGGGGAGTGGAGATGGTAAATCATATTAATAGTAGTAACCACATGTATTGGACACTCAACAAAATGTTGCTGATTCTATGTATCACATTTAATCTTCACAATATGCCCATTTTATGTCTGAGAAAACAGAGGCTTAGAGATGATAATCAGCTTGCTTCTATTCATGTGACTAGTGAGTAGCAACTGTCTCCAGTGTTTAAGCTTCACTTATTTTACTAAACTATCTCCCAAAGCAGGAGAACAAGATTTAAAAAGGTAAATTTAAAGAGCAGTTATAAGATTATAAATAGGAGATAGGGCATGACTCAGGATTCGGAGTGGGGACAGAGTAGGAATGAAGGCATGAGTCCAGCGTGCTGGAGGTCCGCAGGTGTCTGATATAGGGCAGGTCATGAGGGCAGATGCAGGGGTCTCACGTGACATTAAAAGTGTAGCAACATGCAGAGGAGAGAGAGAATATAGAGAATAGGTGGGGGGTGGTAGATAAGATAAATTGGGATGCTTGGCTGACTGCCTATGCTGTTCTCTTTTACCACTGTAAGTAAAGCTTTGTGTGTTGGGGGACAGAAGGCAAAGAGGATGTATCGAGAGACAGACTCAGAAACATCTCTTTTCACGTGCCACTAACTGGAGGGGGGAAGAAACCCAGCTGTCTAACGAGCTTCTTTTTTAAAACACAGATTTCTCCAAGAGAGTCAAACATCACTCACACCTTGGAGTAAATTACTTTACTGAGGTTACCAGACACCCTGAGTATAATTAAAGTCGTGAAGCCACAGTTTGGGGCAAGGTAACGGATAAGGATAACCAGAGCTGAAGCATGGAAGAAGGGTCTGGGCGGTGATACAAATGAGAAGGATTTCCCCAGGGGAGTGGGAGGGCACCAAATATAATTCTGTGCAAATACTGCTAAAATCTATGCAAATGTAAAGTACTAGCATCATTATCATTATTTCTACTCTGTACTTATGTTTAGAATTTTGGTAGTAGCCAGCGTGAAATCCAAATCACAACTGGTTGCTGATTTCTGATGTAAATACTGAGCAGAATGCCCTACTTGTAGCAGTTCCTCAATAAATAATTGTTGAGCAAATGGGATGTCAAAATTAGTTTGGAAGCTGGAAACTCTCAGATTTCCCAAATTCCAACCTGTTTCTCCAGTCTAGGTTAATCCGGTCCAACCTGTCAGGTGCAGCAGACTGTTTCCTTTGTGGGAGGAAGGGAGAAAGAATATAGAAAGTGGAGAAAGAATTGATACCTCAGCACTCTCCTTCCCGCCTCTGTGGCCTAGTACAGCATGCTCTAGATTTTGTGGGGACTTCAGAATGTAACTCCTATGAATGCTGAGGCAATGCTGTAATAATGGGGCTACGTAAAAGTTAAACTGTGAGGTGTATGATGAAAACCAAACAAAGGGATACGTTAAGGACGAGCCCATTAATGAGAAAGCTCATCGGCCTCCACTAGAATCTCATTAAGCTCTTCTATCCCATTCCAGACCCATGCTGGGCCCGTGCTGTGGTGTGAATGTTTGAGTCCCCCCCAGGTTCACATGATGGAATCCTGATCTCCATGGTGATGGTGTTAGGAAGTGAGGCCTTTGGGAGGTGCTCATAAGGGCAGAGCTCTCCTGAATGGGATGTGTGTTCTTATCACAGAGGCCCTGCAGAGCTCCCTAGCCCCTTCTGCCACACGAGGATACAAACAGAAGTGTTCCACCCAGAAGAGGACCATCACCGGACCTTGTGGCACCCTGATCTCAGACCTGCAGCCTCCATGACTGTGGGAGATAGATTTCTGTTTTTTCATAAGGCACCCACGCTGTGGTATTTTGTTATAGCAGCCTGGACGGCTAAGACAGTCTGCACAGGTACCGCAGAAATGCTTCTCTGTACAATCTGACAGGTACAATCCGAGGCAGCACAAGGACCACACACTTCAACAAGCACAGCTGGAGCATTAACATCAGCTCTGGAGCATGGACGGGCAGTCTTGAATTCTGGGTATATGGGTGATCCCCGGATGTGGCCCGGCGAGAGCATGCTGTGCCTGTGATCCTCCTTGGTTATCTTCCCCTCCCACCTTCCTCAAACACACAGCTTTCACATTTTATAACATCACAGGAGACTTCTAAATTCAGCGCTTTTCAAATACACTTTATATTTTACTCCTAACTTAAAGGGGGAGAGGGGGAGTATTTTGTTATAGATGAACTGAATTTGACAGTAAATTTGTTATTTTGGATTCTTATTTGTGAATTGTGGCTAAAAAAGCACATTCGGTCTAAATATTGAGAACACTTGAGAATGTAAGAGCTCAGAAGCCGAGCCCAGCGGTTACCAACCCAGGCTGCATATTAGAATCATTGAGGGAGGTTTAAAAAATACAGATCCTGAGCCTTGGCCCCCTCCCCTCTCTTCTCCAAGTGATTCTGATATAATGGCAGTTTCAGCGGCCTGTAGCCAGTTATGGGGACCGAGGACCTTCATCAACCTTTTCATTTAACTGATGAGGGTTCTGAGACCCAGAGAGGAACAGTGACTTCTCTAAGGTCACACAGGAATATATTATGTATGAAGATAAAAGACTGTGGCTAATGTGAAATTGACCCCATTGCTATACTGCAAATTACTTCATTACTTTAGAATGTATTTTGTATGTTTGTATGTATAATGCAATAATTCCTTCATCTGCAAGCCACTTACGCAGCGTTCCAAATCTGGTTAAGAAGAGGAAGGATGTGAAAAGACCTACAAAGAGCCCAAAGTCGCATAAGGGAAATCACACAGAAATCCCTCAAGTTTCCCTGATGGGCTCTGCCTCTTGCCTCTTTGTCCTCTTTGTCTTTGAGACAGAGATGGCTTAACATCTCCATCTCTGAGCCTGACTTTCTGCTGCCCTGTAGTCTCGTGTCTCCAAATGCCCAGAGGACCTCTCATGGATCCCCAGTCAGTATCTTCACTCAGTGTGTTCAAAATTAAACTCGTGTCTTCCTCTCCCATACCTGCTCCTGCCCCTGCTCCGTAACCCTCTGCTTCTGTTTATGGTCCCACTCTGGCTCAATATCGTAGCCACGTCGTCTTCGGTGCTTTCCTCCCCCTTGCCCCCCAAACATGATGGATTAATCCTCTTTCTGCCACGTCTCATAAATCAGCTCACCAGCTCTGTTCACTCCCTCTGCCTCTGCCCTAGTTAGGGCCCTCACCGCCTTTTCCTGGACTGCTGATTGTCTCCTACCTGACCTGTGTCCTCTGGTCACTCCCTACTTGGATCTACTTTATCCACTCTTGCCAGATTAATCTTTCTGAGGCACAGCTCTGATTATGTTACTCTCCTGCTAAAAACTTTCAATAGCTCCCCATTGTCTACTGAATAAAGTCCAAATTCCTTGGCCTGCTAATCAAGCCCTCTGACTTAACTGGTCTCGATCTGCTTTCACACTTTATTTCCCACTGCTCGCCTCTACACATGACATGCTCTAGTTAAACTCTACTTCTCTGCAGAATCTTTCCCCTCTGATTCTTCCAGGCAGTGCTCATGGTTTCAGAAATGTTCTTTTTTTCCTATCTTTGTGTGCTCAAGTCCTCCTTGCCTTTCGAGACCCAAATCCAGTATCCGCTCTTCTGGTAAATCCCCCAGGTAGCCCTCCTCTGAATTCCAGGAACACTTTATCTGTACTATTTTCATAGAGCCCGGCACCTTCTACTATGAATGCTAGCAAAGTAGGCCCATGTCTCAGCTCTGCTGCTAGATTAAAGCTCACTGAGGGCAGGATCAGTGTCTTGTTTATCAGTGTATCCTTTCCATTGCTGAAAACATAGTGCACTGCTCACAAATATTTGTCCAGTGAAGGAGTGAATGCAAGGGCTTTATATGAAACCTAAACAATGCTGGTTGGTTGTTTCCCTGGTCCAAACCGGATTAGAAGTAGTGCATTCGAGAAGGAATGAGGATCTTAGAGGCTTGCACAACAAGTAACTTGATAGCTAAAGAAGATAAATAAAAACTATAAAAAGAAGAGATGAGGACTAAAAATATTACAGCAGTCTGAGGGTAAATAAACACAGAAGTAAAGAATCTTATAGACTAAGGACCAGTGGTTAATGCCATGTGGAACTGCTTTGAAACCACAAAATCATATTCAAATATACAGCATTATTTTTATACTTCCGCGTCCCCATTAGCACCAGTACACACACAAAACAATTGTTATTTAAAATGATGACCCTAAAGATAAATAAATAAATAAATAAATAAATAAATAAATAAATAAAATGATGACCCTGAGTCATTAAGAAATGTTTGAATTATGGCAAGCATGTCATCAGAAAGCTGGATATGCACATAAATTTAAGACACTATATATCAAAACTTAATAAAGTAAAAAAAAAGTCTTTTGATAATTAAGAGGAGATAAACTTCTATCGGTTATATGGAATATTCTGTTACATCAACTGATTTCCAAAGTGAAGTCAGATACGTAATCTCTCTCTTTACACATGACTACACCTATATTTTCCTAAATATTGGAGAAATAATTTTGGTATCATTAAAAATGAAATATTCCCCTGATATATAATTTCAGAAATGTCATAAAGTAGTAAGACAAAACAATTTAAAAAATGTCAGATTTCCAGGATCCACAATCTATTATTTAAAATAAGTAGTTGTGATTATACAATATGTAAATTGTGTACATCACCTTTTAATTAATTAAAATGTAGCATAAAAACTCCAGGTTATTATAAGCTTTTTTTTTTAAAGATTTTTTATTTATTTATTTGACAGAGAGAGAGATCACAAGTAGGCAGAGAGGCAGGCAGAGAGAGAGGGGGAAGCAGGCTCCCTGCTGAGCAGAGAGCCCGATGCGGGACTCGATCCCAGGACCCTGAGATCATGACTTGAGCCGAAGGCAGAGGCTTTAATCCACTGAACCACCCAGGCGTCCCTATTATAAGCTTTTTATCAACATTTTAATGGCTCAAAAAATTCTATATAAATATATTTAACCAATTGCCTAGAATTGAATATTTAGTTTATTTCTAGTTTTATAATATAGATATATCCAGCAAGATTTGCTGTGTGCTGATAAATTGTGGAAGCTGAGTGAGGAACTCACGAGGGTTCACTATGATGTTCTTCCTACTTGGGTAAATGTTTGAAATGTTTACAATAAAAAGGTAAAAAATATATTTATCTATGATAAACATCTTGTTTACAATTATTTCTGTTTATTTGTAATTATTTTCTTAGAGTTTCGTACTAGCAGGCTGGTTAAAAGTCTGATTCCACTATTAAACTGTGTGGCAGGGAGCTAACGCCTTCTCAGCTTCGGCTCCCTCATCTGCAAAATGGATATAATAATGGTAATAATGGTAATTTAGAAGACCTTTGTAAGCATTGCATAAGATGGTGTGCATCAAATGTCTTCCACAGTGCCTGGTCCGCTGTTAGTGAGTAATGAATATTACCTTGAAAAGATAAAATGCTGGTTGTGTCATTGTATGTGTGGTGGTTATAAAAAATCATCATGTATAAACTGAGAAACATGGCAGAAATAACTAAAGTGTGCATCCCCTCCGTGTCCAGGTGAGCCACTTACTCCAAAGATACTGCCAAGGCTAAAATAATCTGGGTGAATAATTACCTTTACGGAGCATGTTTTACGTAGCTGATCCTGGGTTAAATGCTTCACAAGGATCATCTCATTTAATCTGCACAAGAGTTCTGTGAAGGAATTACTATTACTATTCTTATTTTATAGCTTAGGGAATTGAGGTTTAAAGATTAATCGACTTGTCCCAAAGGACACAGGGACAGGCAGGGCCCGTTGTCAAACACAACTCAGAGCCCCTGGAATTTGTCCCTGAGCTATTGGAAATGGCCTTTGGACCTTAGGCTCTTTTGCGCAGACCTCGGCGTTTCTAATCTGTATCCTTTAGAGGCCAGATTTGAATTTGGGACAACATTTTGGCCCCGTTTTGGAAGTTGAACTGATCTGTGGTTGGAGTACATTTTTCCTTTCTTTCATTTTAATTGGTATTATTTGTTTTAAAAATTTTAGTCTAGAAAATAATTTTAGAGAAGAAAAAAGGGGTACTCCATAAAATAAGCTGCTCTTTCAAGAATGTGAATCTCATGGTCCAGGAAGATTAATGTCCATCTTGGTTTTGAATTATGATTTCCCATTGGTCTGATTATCTTCTGTTCACTAGAAAACAATTCACTACCCCCCCCCCCACATACACATGCTCTTTAGAAAACCTCTCAAGTGGTCCATGTTGACACCGTTCACTTTAAATATGTCATCTGTAAGTGTGCGTGCGTACGTGCGCCTGTGTAAGACAAAGACAGTGAGAGTCTGAATTTTGAAAATGCTGTGAAAGTCTGAAAAAGGTGGTTTCCTACAAAGATGATGAAAATTAAGTCACAGGTCATAATTAAAAAAAAAAAGTCCAACGGCAAATTAAGTCTTTTATTCTGGGTCGGGGGAGGCTACTCCTGCGCAGTATATTCTAGACAAGAAACACCGAAGGGGCCGCTCCCACCCCTCTGCCTCAGACAGCACATTTCTGCATCTGTATTATAAAAAATGTGCCAGCTCTAGCAAGCTCACAGTACTGAGCAAAGTGCCACAGTTTACAGCTGGGGATTTGTCTTTCAGGGCTGGCTCTATTTACTGGTTGTTTTTTACTGGTCTGTTCCTCCCTGGGGGGCCTCCGTGGGGGTGTTTTTTGTGGGGTGGGGGTTGGAAAGAGGGAGTTTTTGTGAGTTCTATTTTGGATTTTGGTGAATAAGAAAGCAGGGAATTTGCCAGCCTGTTACTCAGTTATATTGAAACATGATACAAACTGCCTCAATTTGGAGCACAGAAGGTGCTGAAAAATTTTTCTGAGGAGGTCTTGAAATATCGAAGCCTGTCTTCAAGGAAGGACTTGTTTCTCTCAAAAATCACTGTGCCAGTAGTAGAGGTGTGCTGTCGTCTCCTCTCCATCCCTGGTCCCCGAAGTCACTGCCCGAAGTATCACAGTCTAAAGGTAGCCAATATGCCATGGGGAAAAAAAAAAATCACATCGTGTTCTTCATTCCCAGGGAAGTATTAAGAGGACTGTGCTTGAATGGGGGCCTTCTTTGGAAAGTCACTTCTACATGTGTAGACGCTTGGGAGCATGGGCTGTGCGTGTTTGAACAAGCTGTACTTCCTACGTCTGCGTTGTCCACTCTGTTTTCTTGTTTGCTATCTGCCTGGATAGGCCTGAAAACATGTGTCCAGTATAAACATACAATTGCGTGGACACGTCCATGTGTGTTTCCAATTCCATACTATCTTGAACGTGGTTCAGCTTTCTAGAAACACAGGCATACAATTTGTTCTGACTAGAAACACTGCTCAGCAACTGCATGCCGGTCATCACGGCAGGTACCAGACCATTTGCTGCTGGGCTGGAGCAAACAGGAAACAAAATCCCGGACAGCATCACAGAGCAGCGCCTTCTTGTGAGATCCTCTTGGCTAAGTAAGAACCGTGTGAGACAATAACGAAACAGAGACCTGCAGACTTTTCAAAGGGCAGCTCAGGGTTAGCAGCCTTTCTAGACCTTGATGGTCAGTGATATTCTTAACCTTTGCTTTCATTTCAGGCACCGGATTGCTGCTTAAGTAGCCTTTATCATCCCCCCACCCCATTTTTGGTGAGGATGCCCTTGAAATTAGATCATATTTGTTCCTGACAAAGCATATGCATATTGTGGTATCACTCTAAAACCAACGATTGGTTTTAGCTCTATGAAGAAAAAAAAAAATTCCAACAACCTTTCATGCTGAGATTTCTCATGCTAGTTCTCAGCACAGAAGTGATTTTTTTTTTTTTTTTTTTTAAGTTGCATAAAGCCTAGCAAGGTTTAAGTTTTCCCAGCAAGGAGAAAGTGTTTTTCAGCTGTTAAATTTTTCAGATGCTTTTTTTGAATTTGGATAAAACTCAAAAACATGTTTGTTTTAAAATGTAAACCTTTTTTATGTACAGAGGTTTGCATATAGAGAAATGCCGTTATTGTGTTTAACGGTACTTACTTTTGAAATAAAGAAGTCATAGGCATTTAAATATAATAAACCGTATGTTGCATTATGAACGTCTCATTGGGCGCTAACATAAATACGATGTTTGGGAGGACCACTGATACACGCTCGCTGACAGGATCACTTACAATCCTGCTAGTGAATGTATTTCTGTGTGAGAGTGAAGGGTGGTCACGTTTGAACTGAAGATCATCTTTAGAGTCAGTATGCTTTTGAAAGACCTTTTACTCCAGTTGCATGAGACTTCTTGGCCCCAAACCTGCTTGATTCTTCAGCTTCTTGACTGGGCCAAAGTTGATACAACATATGGTATTTCAAGCACAAAAATGATGAAGAAACACGTTGAGGTATAGCAGCAAGGCAGGGATGAGGGTAAATCATCAGAAGGCCTGCCACCTGCCATTTTTAATGGGCCTAGTTGCTCTTCAGTTTTAAGCAAATTGTAGATTGCTGAATGGGAAAAGATTATTATCTTGATCCACCCAATTTTTTTTCAGACATTTTTTTTGTAGGTTTCACATTGTGATCCACTGATTGTTTACACACATACATGGATTATCTATCTATCTATCTATACATCCAACTAGATCTCTCACTGAAATACAGGTGTGTGTGTGTGTGTGTGTATGTGTGTGTGTGTGTGTGTGTGTGTTTCAGAGGCAGAAAGTAACTGATCTACCCAAATTTTAAACCTTAAAAGATTGTGCATAATTCTATTGAGTATTTTATTATTTGGCGAGTTAAATATGGAGGTCTAGAAATTCAGCACACATCAAACTTCTAATCAAGAACTTTCCAAAATTAAGGAAAGTACCTGATCTTCTAGTTTAATCTTTGAAATGCCAACAAATTCATTTTTCCCTTATTCATTCATAATTTATTAATTTATCCATTTTCCAAACATTTATTGATAGCCAACTATATGCCTCACACTACATACCTGCAACGTATTTCTAGCCCAATTACTTTAACAGTTGCTTTAGGATTTATGGCAGGGTTGGCCAGATGGTTCTTGAAAAGGAAAATCTTCCTGAGTAAAACACCCTGTTTACAGTGTTCCCTATCTAGCAACCAAGAGACCTGGTAGCGTCTCTTCTAACCTCTTACCATGGTTCTGGTATAAAATCAGAGGTCTAGTTATATTTACTTTTCATATTTAAGCTTAATTAAAAATACTGAGTGCAATCATGAGTTTTTAATGTCAAAATATTCAGAAACAACTTTCCCATAAGGTCTTCCTCACATATGATACATAGAGAAAACTTATACAATTCTTTTTTGGGCTACAGAAATGCGGAAAACTGAACATTACCTACTTTACAGCGATTTTGAAAATAAATGAGCTAAAGCATATTAAGTTCTAAAAAGTAGAGTAAATAAACAGATCACATAATGCCATCAGACAATGTGTCTGCTCCCCTCTTGATGAGGACAGTATGTATATGGTAAGAAGACAGTTCCTAAATATTTATTACTAGACCTTTTTAAAAGTGGCCAGGCCCTCGTATTCCAGTAGAAGTGATATATAAGTATATAGCTAGAGCCCAATTCAATTATTTACATGGCCTTTCCAGAAAATGGTTAATGCTATAGAGTAGAGACTTAGAAAATGCAGAAGATTAAACAATACACATTCATCTCTCTCTTCATGATATAGGTGATAGTTCAAGGTCATAGAATTAATAGTAGGAGTTGCTACTTTTGAAGAGTGAAATGCTTTGAGCCTTTTAAGGGAATTTATTTTTATTTATTTATTTTTAAATATTTATTTGCTTATTTGAGAGAGAGAGAGATACAGCGAGCAGGAGGGGCAGAGGGAAAGGGAGAGAGACAGAGAATCTCAAACAGACTCCCTGCTGAGTGCAGAGCCCAACATGGGGCTCGATTCTATGACCTTGAGACCACGACTGGAATGGAAACCAAGAGTCGGATGCTCAACTGACTGCACCACCCAGGCGCCTCTTTTAAGGGAACTTTAAATAAATTAACTTTATGTTTTGGAAGTTATGATTTGGGCACTATTAAAGTATTATAATTGGACATGGGTTCATAAACATAATTATAGGCCACCTTTTCAAAAGACCTTCTTTATAGTTCTTTCAATTTTTTATGGGTTTAGTTGTTGTCTCCCTAAAGTTATTCCATTTTCCAAAGCTTCTTACTGTCTGCACACATGACAAATTGGCACACGCACATTGGCACAGGGAAAGAGGTAACTGCTAAGGTCACATAAGTAGGGATATGGCAGGCTTCAAGCACTGGAGGCCAAAGGCACCAGAAACACGGGCAGACAGCTTAAAATCGTCCTTTCTTATGTTTGTGCATTGTTTCTATATGGAAAATTACATTTCTCTGAGAGTATATGTGTAAATATGCATCTGCTAGTGTTTTGGCAACTCTAAGTTACCTAAATTAGTTTTGATCAACACTGTCGGATTTTTAAACCCACCAACGTAATAAAAGCAAGTTTAAAAAAACACAAACAAACCCTACAGTACATTGTGTGCTCTGCTGTTCCAAGCCTCAGCTTCAAGACAAAAGGAGAGTGAGACTTTGTCATTTGCTGGCTGTTAATAATCAAGAGAAGATCTGCCAGACAAGCTCTTCGAGGGCTCTGTCTGTCTGGACCAGGTATATACTGCAATACACAAAGGGCTTTGCAGGGGGAGAAAAATGAGTGTTCATGGACAATGATGCAGCTTTCTTAATTAAGATTTTCATTACTGATACATACATTAAGTTCTGCAACTGCAAGAGCCAAAGCACTGTCATGTGCAGGTAGATGTCCCTGATTCCATCTTCAGGCAGTAAAGCTAAAACATATTAAATGTGCACCCAGCAAATGTTGTGGGAGCCAGGAGAGATCCAGAAATATTTCTGTTGAAATGCAGAGAGGCCCCATTAAAAGCAAATTTGTAATGCTTCTAATAGGCAGGAGAAAAGCTCATATCGGTAGACAGGGTGTACGCGTGTGTATGTGTGTGCCTGTGTTCCCATATGGGACTGCTTTGAGGTCCTGAGCCACAGAAGAAGGTAGTTGCAGCTGACCTAGAAATAATCTCTCTATAAATACATCAAGAGCTCAGGCCTTAAAAGGAACTTTGATCTTTTAAGTTTGCCAATGCTTATTGTTGGGAAAGGAAATAAATGGCTGATTCGGGGTAGGTTTTGGAAGATGGCGAAGACTCCTGTCCACAGCTGGCCCTGACTGTGTCCCTCTGGGTCACTCAGTCTATTTTCCCTGGATCCTCAGGCTGGTCCACAAGTCAGTGCGGTCTGCCAATGGGTGTACTGTTCCCGTGAAATAATCTGACTGTGGTGTGGGGAAATCTTTCTTCTTAGATCAAGTTATTTTTACAAAAAGAATTTTGCTAAGAATTGAGAAGAAACTAAACTCTGCACAATCCTTGAAATGGATGAATATCTAGAGTGCATGTTTTTATTCCACCTTAACTAAAGCCCAATTCATTTTAGGGTTGCTGGTGCTATTAATGTGCACACAGTGTGCTCTGCTGTTTTTCTAGTTTCTAGTTGCATCCTTTCCTGTTTTAAAGTTTGCATTCATTTGGGGAGCTACCCTCTCTGTCTCCTCTGTAAAGAAGACCTTCATCCCTTCATCTCTTGGCCATCCAAGAGTAGAGATGAGTGTTAGATGCTGCACTTCGTGAAAGATCATTTTATTACAGCAGTCAAAAATTACACATTCGTTTCTTATTAGGTAAAAACATTTATCTGGAATTTAAATGTAATCCCCCATTTTCTAAGAAGGAACAAACCAGAATCCAACACCAAAATGGCTCAAAAGGAATTCTTCTAAGTATTTTGGCTGTAGTTCCCTGTTGTTTGGGTAAAGGGAAAAATTCCAAATAATAGTGGCCAAGAAGATTTCTCTTGGATTCCTGCACCAAGATTCAGATCTCTGAAGTAAGTTTTCTGGAGGTCAGCGTACATTTCTGAAACTCTTTCCCTAGGTATATTACGGAGCTAAGGCAGAGTGGTAAACACATGGCCTGCTATGAGGTGGCAGTCCTCTGACCCTATTCTAGATGAGTGATGTTAATGACTGGGAGTAATAAGAAGATGAAGAAATTGATTCTTTATACATAGAGAGAAAGATAGTATGCAGACATCCTGTTAACAGATACTTCATGCATTTTGGGAAAAGTAAACAGTGTTAAGATTCTTTCTAATGTTTACTGAAATACACTGTTAGAAAACTGGTTAGAGGTATATGTGGAAGCTCTTAGTGAAGAACTAATGTGTGGATGTTATTCAAGCCTTGGGGTGATGGAAACAAGAAAGGGAAACAAATTCCAGGAGAGGATTTTTTTTTTAAAGATTCATTTATTTATTTGAAGGGGGGGGCAGAGGGAGAGTGAGAGAGAGAAAATCTTAAACATCCTCTGAGCTGAGTGTGGAGCTCGATGTGGGGCTCGATCCCATGACTCTGAGATCACGACCTGAGTCAAAGCCAAAAGTCAGATGCCTAACTGACCGCACACCCCCAGGCACCCCCAGAAGAGGATTTTAACTGGAGATTTCTATCACTTCTCTTATGCATCCTTTATTTGCGTGTGAAGACCACACGAAAGGGCATTATTAAAGGATTTAGGTGTACTTTTTACTCAAATTCTGTCATGAGACACATGCTTCTCTTACCCAAAATACAGGGTTAGTTTTAAGTTAGAGGTGATAATTATTTTCCACATACCAAAAGCCTAGAAATTTACAAGGAGGAACTAAAGGTGGAATCCATTTTAGCCTACCAAAGTGTCCAGGGTAAGGTGGCCCATTCTAAATAAATACCTGGAAATGATTCTCTCGGACAAGGAAGTTATGCCTGATTTGTCTAGTATCCCCACACTCGAGAAATGAGGAATTACAAAGAGACTAGAGAAAGAATGCACAAAAGAAAAAAAAAATCTTAATTTTATCACCACAAAGATCTCTTGCACAAGATGCCTCTGCAAGTGCCCTAGTAGAAAGCTTCTTTGTACAAGAGGTTGTGTAGGTACCATCTCTATACGTCCCATATATATATATCCCTCCCCAGCTTTGAGTCAGCAACCATGATGTTTGGGGAGGAAAAGAGAAGGGTGATAAAGAACAAGAGGAATACTCATAATGGTATTTAATAGCACTCAACATTAATCATCATTACTGTGTCCCCATTTGGCCTCCAAGGGTAAGCTATGTTATAGAAGCAGGTGTATAATAGGTGAAGTTTTCTAAGAGCACAAGAAAGTCAGATATTCATTACTCTGAGCCCTGGGTACACTGAGCCAGCTGGGTGGCCTCTTTCAGCACCAGGCACCACTGACACCTGGCTCTTAACCACATCCTCACACTTCCTAGGGAGTTAGACTGTTCAGGTAGAGAACAAGCTGCTGACAAGGCCTGATTCCCACCACTCGCCTCAGTTTGTGGTTGGCCTAACGGGGCTTCTATATAATCTTTAACATGTTTGGTCTGGACACCATTTAAGGATGTAAGGCACACACAACTTTCTTGTACACAGCTTTTCTGCTGAAGACAAAGAATGCCCTGGAACACATGCCATCCCTGATTATCTGCAAGTGAACTTCTCGTGCTGAAAGAATGCTCCAGTTACCACTCAGAACAGCTTTGCACAACTCCTGCTCCTCTGAAAGACTCGGGGAACTCACTCCAAGAACCCAGACGCTCCCTGTCCCAAAACACAGGGAATGCGCCCTGTCACAGTTTGTACTGTGGAGGCAGGGGCTGATGCTGTCAGTGTGGCATTTCTGCCTCTCCAGTGTCTTTCACTTTCTCTGGAGTTGCTGAAAAATCGTCCATGTCATTAAGTATGTAGTAATACACATGGGAGTCAGAAAGAGAGAGAGAAAGGTGGAGGACATTGATGACATGGCCTCTAGCACTTTATTTATGAGAACATCCAGAAATCTCTATCTACATCTGGTAGAAGAATAGTGTCAATTCTGCCCTGGAGACATGGATTAGGCAATGTTGCCAGTGTGTATTTTTCCCTTCCCGATAATTTACTGATTTTGGAGTCTGATGGCAGAGCTCAGATGATCATTTTTACACTCATGTGAGTGAACAATTAGCTTGCCTCTTTGGGGGATGGTGATGCCAAACAAATATAAATATATGTAATCAAGGGAAGTACTAACTGTCTCCTGCCCAGAGATCCTCAGGTCCTCTGACTGGTGCTTTGCTCTCCAACGTATTTCCCAGGGGGGCAGTGAGGGTGGGTGATGCCACCAGGGCATAGCAAATAGTGCTGGAGGTGCCCTCATAGGATTTTAGGGAGCACTTTGCAGTAAAGAAAGAGACTAAGCAGCTAAACATGTGTTAGAACGCTCGTTTGCCCTTCCAAATTTCTACTGTGTCATTCACCTTTTCATTGTTGATTTATAACCACTCTTAAAATATTAGGGATATGTCACAATATTTTTCCCAGCTTAAAAAATATTTTTTTTTCTACCACAGTGACTTTTATTTTCACAAAATAAAATTTAATACATTTTCTTTAAGATTTTAGACTTTGGGGCACCCGGGTGGCTCAGTCAGTTAAGCATCTGACTCTTGATTTTGGCTCAGGTCGTGATGTCAGGGTTGTGAGATCAAGCCCTGCGTGGGGCTCCATGCTGGGCGTGCGGCCTGCTTAAGATTCACTCTCTCCCTCTCCCTCTGCCCTTCCTCTTTCCCTCTCTAAAAAAAAAATATAATGAATAAATAAATAAATAAATAAATAAATAAAAAGATTTTAGACTTTTGTTTTATGGTTGGAAAAAGCATCCCATTCTCCCAACATGAAAATATTCACTCGTAGGCAAAAATTACAAAAATTGGCGTTTACAAGATTTAGGGAAATCTCTTTTTTCTCTTTTTTCATTGGTGGGGGTATAATTTGATATATGTTTACTGGAGGACAGTTTTGCAATAGATAAATTTTACTTTGACAGTTCCATTACTAGAAATTTATCTTAAGGAGGTAATCAGGAAAGTGGATTTAAAAAATGTGTATGTGTATAAAGATAGTTATTGTAGCATTGTTTAGTTAGAAAAAAAGTCCAAATATCCTAAATGTTCATCAATAAGTGACTGACTCAATAAATTACCCATAAACTGGAGAACCATGTAGCTATCAAAAAGATAATGTAGATCTATATTTATGAAATGGAAAATGACTATTACAATGTTGAGTAAAAAAGCAGATTACCAGGCAACAAGCAACTCCTCCTTGCATTTTGGAAAGAGAAAGACAAAGGGAAAGAGAAAAAGACAGATGAATAGAAAAGTTTGGAAATATAATTCCCAAAGCATTACTAGTGGTTCTCTCTGGGAGGTGAGATTTTGAATGCATTAAACGTTCTTCTTTTTATATCATCATTGTAACAAATTCAAACAAAACTAAGTTTATGCTCTAGAAATAAAAGTCAGAACTTTTACTTTGAAAGGAAAAGAGCTTAGATAAATCCTGCAACAGTTACTTAAAAATTCAAATATGAGTTTCATCATCATTAGCAATTAGTAACTCTCTTAATAGGATGACATCACTGCTTGACCATTTTCCTTATGGGTGACATCACTGCCTGCCTCAACTTTCCTCCAGGCTGGACAATTGCAGGTGGTACATTGTAGTTTCTGCCTTATAGGACTTTAAAACTGAAATACTGGAAATAACCCAAATATCTATAATGAGGGCACAGTTTGGTAAATTCTAGGGGGTTATATGATGATAAAAAATTAGATATTACAGTGGCATTTAAAAAAAGAGTTTGTAATTACACCAGGAAGCACTTATAAAATATTTAATTAAAAAATAAGATCCAACTCTGTACATACATTGTATGTCCAATTCTGTGAAAATCCAGAGAAGAGACTAGAAGGTGATCTAAAAAATTGTTAAGAATTGTTTCTGTATAGTGACATTATAGATGTTTTCTCTGTACTCTATAGTTTCTTAATATTTGACAGTATGTGTGAATTATAGAGTCATGAAAGAAGTAAATATTAAAAAAAATACAGCTGCTTTGCTCAACAGCTGCCAAATCCTACCCCAGATGTATCTGCAATTTAGTTTTGAGTCAAATGGCCCTAATGTCATTTCCTAAAGGAATCTAGCAGAATGGAATGTGTTCAAATAAAGGAAAGCTACCATTACCACCACCTATTTCTGTTACCATTTCTTAATGCTTAGAATAAATCTGAATAAGGAATCCTACTTCTACTGGAAATTAGGAATTTCCACGTTCTTCAGGTCTTCTTCTTATGTTGCCAGATGCTGGATTTAATTGTTCTAAAGTATTCTGGTATGTCCCCATGTCCGGAAGTTGTTTTGGGAGGTTGATGGTGTAGGTCACCACTAGGAACGGAGGCTCAATTATTCATTTCAAATGGGAATTCTTTGAAAAACAAGGATGGGTTGCTACATAAGATCTTCTGTGGTTAGTTTTCTTTCCTTTCTTTCACTACTTTCCCTCCTCCTTCCTTCCTCCGCTTGCCTACCCACTCTACTTCTCTCCCTCCCTCTTTTAAATATATAGCCTTTCTGTACAGTTAGATGCCAGGTCTTAAAATTTAGAGAAAATTCACACAGTACCAATACCACACTTCAAGTAGAACATCTACTTGTTCCTAAATGATCATATTTTAGCAAAACGATGATGGGAGAAATCAGAATTGTCACTTAAATGTAAACGATGCACGTTAGAGGCTTGGCAATAAGGCGGGCGGTAGATATTTTTTGAGAAAGCAAGAAAGTAACTAGGTAATGCTGGGATGGGAGGAAGGAGCAGGCAGAAGAAAGAAGGATGTGGGTTTCTGTGTCTTTTGACAAAAGTTATCTAACCACATGTTCCTGGCCTTTTGGACCAAATGGCAACCTTCAAACTTCTCATTATTATGAACTACTTGAGGGCAGCGATGGTACCTTTTTCACCTCTGTTTTTTCTGTATGCAACACAGTGCTTGGTGTAATGTAGATGCTCACTAGCTACAAGGAGAATTGAACTGAGCCTTTTTAACTGACTTTTATATTAGCCTCATCTAGAAAAAAGAAAAAAGAAAAAAGAAACGAAAACCCCTAATGTCTTTTCACACATACTAGGTAAAACCCCATTTTAATTTGAACTCAAATATACATCTCTTCTGAGCTTCCACCTTGGTCACTGAACTGCTGGAAAAAATCACCCCAAGGCAGATGGGTATGAACATGAAACCACCAGATTCACCTAGGGCTTCCACACTGCCAAGGAGAATCTCTGGTCAACTTGCTATCCCGTTTGTCACAAGAACTATTTTAAACTTTCACTTTCCTCAAATCTCCACCTCACTTATTCTTAGCAGGACCCTGCCCCCCTAGGAGCTATCATTTGGGAAACAACTCAACCTCTCAGTATGTAGTGTGTATCTGCCCCCATCCTTTTCATCTTCTTTCCTGTAACAAAGGGAGATGTCCCTCCTCCAATACCTCCATTTATGCTTAGGATTCCAAGTCTCCAGCCTTACCAGGAATCTTACACTACTAATCATCTCAACCTCTTCTCTCTTTCATAAACTGAATCTCTGCTCTCTGCTGTATGCTTCCCATATGCATACAAAAACATCAATATTTCCATTCTTCTCAAACAATCTTTTGACCTCACTCCTTCATTCCCAAGTCATTATTACACTAGTTCATTCTCCTTTTCTTTACAGGAAAACTTCTAAGAGTTATCCATACTTGTGGTCTCTATTTCTTCACCGCTCACTCTTTCCCCATACCATTACAAACAGGTTATTGCTTCTACCACTTCAACAAAACAGCTTTTGCCAAAGTCAACAACCTCCACGTTAATATATTAAGTGCATTTTTCAGTCCCTAACTGACCTGACTTCTCAACGGCACGTCTCACTACTGATCACCCTCTTCAAAACATTCTCTTCTCTTGGCTTCTGTGCCAGTGTTTTCTGGTTTTCCTCCTACCTTCTTAGTTGTTCCTTCTGAGGCTATTTCACAGCCTCCGTTTTTGCTCCCAGCTGATTAAACAGTAAGAGTTCCTCAAGTCTCGGTTTGGGTCTTCTCCTCAATCCACTCCTGGCCCTGGGCAGTATCATACATGCCAAAAGCTTCGTTTGCCTTTGCTTTACTTCTGATTTCCAATTGTATATATTCAACTGTCTAGTCAATATGCTCACTTATCTTTATCAAAAACACCTCACACTAGACATCTCAAAAATAGATTTTGTAATCTTCCCTCAATTCCCATTGTCCTTTGGTGTTTTATATAACTGTGAATGGCACCAACCTATGAGCATAAAACCAGTAGTCACAGTGGCTGTTTCTCTCTCTTCCATCTCCCACATCCAATCCATGAGAATATCCTGTACATCTTGCTTCTGTATTATCTCTCGGTTCCATTTATTTTTCTTCCACTCCCAGTCATTAGGCTAGTCTAAGCTGTATCTGCTATGCTACAATGCTTCCTTACTTTTGCTCCTGCAAAACCATTAACTGCAATAGACTAGCTTGATCTTTTTTGTTTTTAACTTTTAATTTTAAGATTATTGCAGATTAGCATGCAGTTGTAAGAGATAGTACAGAGAGATCTAGTATACCCTTTATCCAGTTTCACCCAATAGTAATATCTTATATAACCATAGCAGAATATCACAATCAGGAAATTGGCCTTGGTTTTGCAATGGTACAATCCATCCACCTTATTCAAATTTCACCAGTTTTATAGGCACATGTGTGTGTGTGCGTGTGTGTGCATGTGTATATTTAGTTCTACGTGACTGTATCACCTATATAGATTTGCATGAGCACTACCACAGTCAAGGTACAGAATAGTACCATCATAACGCTATCTCATGCTACCCTTGATAGCCATAGGCAGCTCCATCTTTCCCCTGCTCCTTAACTTTTGTCAACCGCTAATCTGTTTTTCATCTTTATAGTTTTGTTATTTCAAGAATGCCATATAAATAGAATATTTAATCCTGAGATTGGCACTTTTCACTCAGCATAATACCTTTGTGATTAATCCAAATTGTATGTATCGAGGGTTGCTCTTTAATGCTGAGAAGTATTCCATGGTATGGATATACCACAGTTTTTAACCACTCACTCATTGAAGGTAATTTGGATTGTTTCCAGTGTGGGAACATTATGAAAAAATCTGTTATAAACATTGGTGTACAGGTTTCTGTGTGGATATGTTTCCATCTGTCTGCGGCAAATGTGCAAGAGTAGCATGATCTTTTTAGAATACAAAATTGGTCATGTTACATTCCTTCTTAAGTTTGCTTTCCCATTGTCCTTAGGAAGGTCTTTAATGTGCCCTACAAAGATCTTGACATCATCATATATCTTTTCAACCTCAATCTGAGTTGCTCTTCATCAAATTCTCTCCATCCAACTATATTTGATGCCTTCATCTATGCTGCACCCCCTGCTTAGAAACCTCTACCACCACCTAATCTCATTTCTTGTTTTTCATCTTCAGATGTTAGCTCAAATATCACTTCCCAGGGAAGCTCCTCATGAACTCATAGGCTCCCTTAGATCCCCCTCTTAAATTTGCTCGTAGAGTTCCTGGAACTTTTATTTCATGGCAGCAAGTACAGTTTGTAATTATAAGTTCTTTTGTGTGTCCATTTGATTAATATGTCTCCCATCCCCAAGTTGTAAGTCGAGTAGGGCAGAGACCATGCCTGTTTTGCTTGCCATTATATCTTCAGCATTTAGTAGACATTCACTTTGTGTTTGATGAAATTTGGCCAAGGCTTTTAAGAGAGATAGTTTTGGTTTCAAGTTCTATATTACTTACTAGGCATCCTTGAAAAAAAATTACTCAAACATGCCCAATCTCTGTTTCATCTTCGAAATTAGGATTATAATAGCAGCTACTTAATAAGAGTACTTTTAAAGGTTAAATCAGGTAGCTGTTAAAAGTATTTTGTCCAGTGCCTAAAGCAAGGCAAGCACTCGACACATGCTATTTCTTATTGTGATTATTAGTTTAACTAAAGATAAGAGTTTTTGTATTTTTTTCCCAATGAGGTTTTAGTCCATTATCTTAATTTCTTGCCTGTTCCCTTGGGTTCTGATTCAGGCAACTCTGAGAGTCTGAAAAGGAACCCTTAGTTTAGATCTCTGATAATTCTATGACTACAGGTTACCCCGGGTATGTCTCCTTAGATGAGTACCTTGTTTGGCCTCTTGGCTATGGTTCTCATTTTCATCTCACTCAGTACTTCCTCTTGTTTTCCAGCGTATGGGTCAGAAGACTGGTAGGAATGCCTCTTCCCAACTCCTAGTTTCCAGAAAGAAGTTTTCTAAACACGACTTGTCTGTGTCATTCCTTATACTTCCCCATGGAGGTGAATCATCCTATTGGTAAAAACTCCTGCTCCATGTCTCTTAATTAGGGGAATGGATCTATTGAGGCTTGCAAGGACAGGAGTTTAGCCTCTTTCTCCTTCTTTTCCTACTTAGACAAGTGGGCGTTAGTGACCTAGAAGAGCAATGCTCTTATGCAGATCCAAATTGTCCCTTGGGAGGGCTTTTCTAAAGTTTAGATAGAGGGGAAGGGAGTCAATGAGCCCATTTTAACTCTCATACATCCTTCAACAAAGCTTCTCACAAATTTTTGTTCCCCAGCTATCAGTTCTTTTGTCTTACTTTTCAATGGGTTTAGAACTTGAGTGGGAAAAAGCAGTGCCATTTATTGGACCCCCTCAAAGACTCTAACACTTAGGTTTATGCTTTTGCTTGGGATATCATTCTTTTGGTCTTCATCTTTTTTTTATATTCGAGCCATTTTTCAAGACCCAGCTAAATTACATTTCACATGAAGCTTTCCAGCCCTCAAGGTTCTCTTTCATGAATGAAATCCTACTGGACTGTATAATTCCTTTTGGAATTGTCACTTATTGTCTCATACGTATATGGAATACTCAACAGTCATAACTTCTTTTCCTAATCCAATTTTGAGTTCCTTAAGAGCAAGCAAGGGCAATGTCCTAGATTTATGTTTTAGCTCCCTACTAAACACGATTCTTTTTGTGTGGCAAGTGCTCAATAATATCTTATGGGATGGTTGTGCTTGAGGCTGGTCCACTGACCAGGCTGTGATTTGAAGGATCAAGTTACAATTAATATGGTTTAGTGGCTGGATTGTTTCCGAAGGGGTGGTGGCAGTGGCCAAAGGAAAAAAAAAAGGTTACTATGAGTATGTCCCTGAGCTGTGTAGGAGCACAGTCTGGATACATATAGGTAGTAAAGCTTAACCCTATTATGTGCTGAGTTTTCATCCTGGTAAAATACTTCCCCATTTTCCTTTATAAAAAGCATATGGAACGCATGGTCTGATAGGTAGAAAGGCTAAGAGAAATGCAAGCAGGGAGGTAATGCTTTTAGGTGTGGTAGGCTGGTCTGCAGAGTGTTTTGATTCTCTGAATTAGTCAGAAGACTGAAAAAAAATAGCCACTACTACCACAGGAAAAAAATTAGAAGGAAAGGTCCTGAAAATGGTATCTGAGCAATGAAAGACAGTGAATATTTTAAAGATCACTGAATTTAATTTATTCAACCTAAATGCATAAAAGTACAGGTGGGGACATTATTTATGCAGGTATATGCAAATCACTTTATAAAATAGGCAAAGCCCTTCTGCTTTTTATAAGTTGCCAAGGTGGTTCCTGATATTTTAAAAGCTATGCACCTTTAATGTAATTTCCTAAGAGTTGGAATCCCTCTGTTGGAATCACAGTCATTGTCAGAGCGAGTTTGTTTTTTCTTTCCTCTGGGACTTCTACAAGGCTCTCATAACCATCACAAAAAGGGTGGTTTCCACAGAGATATGACTAGAAAAATCACTTGGAAATCACTGAGGAGCAAGTCACAATGTTCAAAGCAGAGAACAGGGGCTTTGAAAACATGAACCCATCTGACCTCTCGAATTTAGTACAGTGAATTCCTGAGCTCTGAAACATGGGGCCCGGCTGTGCATGCCATATTGGTGCTATAAGACTGGCAGTAGGTTGGCTGTGGCATGGTCTATTTCAAACTCCTTCACAGTGCCCAGTGTTGCATGTTCCCAGATGACATTTGGTTGGCAGAAGCTGGGCTTCCAAAGCTGGCAGTCTGGAATGCAGCCCACTATGTTTTGACAAACACATAATTGACCATCTGATCACCAGCCTACAGTCTGCATTCAGGTCACCGGGGGGACCTGGGCTTTCAGTAGGCCCCTACTCCTCATCTTGTTCATCTCCTCAAACCTTTCTCCAGAAAGCAATATAGAGAAGACTTAAACACACCCACACATACCCTCCCATTTGCAAAAGAGAACATGGTCCACGAAACATAAGCTGTTGAAAATTTCCTTTAAATTGTCCTGGCAGCCCAAAGTGAACAAGAGAAAAGCACACTTACGGTGAACTCTAATTCAGAAGGAAGTAGGAGACACACCGAACTGTTTCAACACCACCAGTATGTACGTTGCCATTCAGCTCAATGGCTTGGAACTTCTTAGAAAAAGACAGTATAGGAAGATGATAGGAAATTGGGTATTGCTCGACTTTAGGGGCATATTATTAAGAAATGTTTTGATTTCAGGTGAAAGAAATGAAAAGCAGGACATTGGAAATGGCGTCATCCTTATCTGCCTGACTCTCCCCTAAATCTACTGTGGGAGAAGGAGTCACACCTCTCTGGAGACCAGTGGGCAGAAGCTCAGTGTGAGGTCAGATTCAAATTCTGGTCTCCTGTAAAGAGTGCTTTGGTCTGAAATTTGGCCCTACACAACACATCAACCTTTCTCCTAGAAAGCAAGGATTGTGCACTAGGCCAAGATATGCTGGCATTACGCAGATGTCAGTGTCTATGTCAACACTATCAGAGAGCCTCTCCTCTTTGCTCCCACCCCCACTGCACAGTCCAAGCCCTTGGTTTTTACCTTTGACCTGGTCTCTCTTTTCTCAATCATCCATCTCTACATAGCCAGAGTGCTCTTTTTCTAAAACATAAATCTGCTTAAAGTTCTTCAATGCCTCTTCAAGCCTGCCGCATCACATCCAAACTCCCTCGCACAGCTTCCAAGACCCTCCACAATCTGCCTCCTACCCACTCTCCAGCCTCATTGCCCAGGCTCCCCTTTCAACCACCATGCTCTGGCCACACTGAACTATGGCCCTCCGGAGCTGGCTGCTGCTCGATACCTCTTGACTTTGAAAATGCTCTTGCTTTTTTCATATTATGGTCCCCTTTTCTTTCCTTTCCCCTACATTGACTTGGTAAACTGCAATTCGTTCTGTAGACTTTTAGACCCAGCTTGCAGGTAGGCACTCCTTTCTTGTTCCTCTTGCTACATCTTGTTGATGCCCCCATTCCAGTGTCCACCACATGCTACAGCCTTTATTTACTATGCCTCATCCCTACCAGACTGTGAGATTCTTAGCAACAGGGAGCATTTCTTATTTATCTTGGCATTCCAGGAAACAAGCATAGTGACTAGTTGTCCATAAATGTTTGTTGACTGAAAACCGAATAAGAGCTGTGCATGATAATTAATCAAAACGAAGCTAAGCAGTAGCATTAGCTTCTATAAGCTAAGCATGGAGCCTATTAGCAATCTAACGAAGGCAGAAGATCGCAGCAGTAAGGCACTTTCTGACAGTTATCACGGGGTAAAAGGAAGAGTGAGGGACAGAGGGTATGGATGGAGGAATGTCTTATTAGCAGAGAATGTCACGGAGGCAGTGAATTTTCAGCCTTTTCAATATTGAGTTTCCAATACTGAAAGATAGTGTTCTGAGAATGAATCTGAGTCTGAACTGTAGAAAGGTCTAATTTAAAATTACTTGGTTTCTCAAATAGGCTAAGTCTGTACTACCTGCTTTAAGGCAGTGTGGCAGGCTATGGAAGGCTCCTCTTTGTTTCTGCTAAAGAGTAATGGGATGGAAAACTCTTGGGGGGAACATCTGGAAGCTATTCAGTTCTCACTGAAATCTGTGTCAAATCCAGATTGGGACTTTGGACTAAATGCAGTGCCAGGGAGAGAAGGCAGAATTCTGCACCTGTCTGGAGAAGGCCATTGAAGAGGCACTGGGGAGCTAGAAACACTGGGGAGATAATGTTCTGATCTGTTCCCAAGAAACTTTTCTTTTTCCTTTGATAGGTATCTGGGGCACCACCCCTGGAGCCATCAGCTGTGTCTGTGGGGCACTCGAGGACAGCAGGACTGTCACTGGCTGTGTCACCCTTGAAATAAAAGCAGCCTCAGGATTTGGAACAACCCGAGCAAGCATGAAGCCTGGCCCGGGGGGTGGGACAAGGTTAGTGGGCATAGGAATGGGCTGTCAGCCCATTACAGGTCATCCTCTCAGCCCTGTCTCTGGTTAAAAACTAGGATCTCTCTAGAAGCTGCCTGATTAATGGTTGATGTAGCATGGAATCAGTTTCACATTTTCCTATGAGCCAGAAACAGCCTTTCAATTATGTTTCTATCTCAAAGGTCTCCCCCTCAATTTCTAATCTGTGACACAGGTCTCCAGTCCCCTGTACTGCTTGTGTCTGAGGCTTGCCCTACAGTGCTGACGTCATAATAGCTGAGCCGTGCGGGCAGGAGTGCACTGTGCTGACTCATCCCCAGTGATGGGAGGATTAATGCCTTGTCTAACACGGAGCTATTATGTGAACTGTTTTTACACAAAAGAACTGTAACGAAAATGATTTGCCAGTCGGAGGACTAGAAGTATGCAGTGCTGGGTAACTGAAGTAGGGATGCGGAAACAGAAAGCGGTAACCATAAGCATGCACACTGACACCCTCCAAAGCATTGACAGACCTGCTCTATCAACACAGAGAATAAGGAATAACAAGACTTGTCAGGGGCAGGGAGGATCCGCCCCTGCCGTATAAATGCATTACACACAGTCCCCGTCGTCTTTGGGGAGTTTTGCCAATCTCCTTTCTCTGTCAAATGGCTGTCACTTTGGACTTTAGCCTTACGGTCCGTCCTTTGGGGGATTCTGCTCCCCTGAATATATTTGCAGCTACCTTCTAGGAATGTGAGTGGAAGCCACACACATGCAGCCACACACATGCAGGGGAACCCCCTTTCTGTGCAAATGATTACCACACAAGAAACACCTCGGAGTGAGAAGTCAGCGAAGTAAGACAGATGTCGCGAACAGGGGACAGCGTTTACCAGAGAGCTGGAAGCAGCTGGGAAGATGCTGATGCTTATTTGTCAGATAAGGTGACTGCCCCTACCTGAAGCATGCCTTGGGTGGTGTCTCATGCAGTGAGTGACTATGATTATTTGGGTTCATTGCTGCAGAATCTCTTACGAGCAGCCCGAGGTAAAACTTATCCAACTCATCCCATGCAGCCTGGTTTGGGCTTTAAAGAACAAATGTTCTCTCTTTTCATCTGAAGTCAAGTTTTCCGTCTCTTTTTTTTCTCCCTTTTCAAATGACTTCCCATCTTTTCTAAAAAAGGATGGTACCTTCCATAGCCCTCTTGACACATGTAATCTCAGATTTGTCCTTCTCTCTCTCTCTTTTTTTTCTGGACTTGCGATGACACACACAATTTTAGCCCAAACGGACCCAGCCTTATAGTTCACGCTTGTACTTCTTGAGTAAAAGGGTACTGGAAATTTTGTCCATAAATGAAAGCTCTGACCTAGAAGTTGAAATTAAAAGCTATTGGACCTAGAGATGGGCGTGTAACCGAAGAATAAATAATTGCCCATTGATTGACACTGGACCCAAAGCCCGACTGTTGCAGATATCTGGCTGAGGAATGTAAGCTTCAGTGTAGAGGACCAGTCACTTCTGCAAACAGCAGCTGCGTCTGAGTAAAAGGCCGTCTTTATAGAAGGCCAATGCCTGAAGCCCGGTCTTTTCAGCCCCCCTATGGATGGCAACTACTACCACCACCAACAGCACCGATTCCAAACACAAAGGAAGCTAATAGGTAGCGAAGAAGTGCTGGAAACCACAACAAAGTCAACGAGAAAACATGCCAATAAAGATCCGAATTTCCCCAATACGACGCCATCTTGGAAAGTAAAGAAACCACTTTTACTTACATAAAGAGAAGGGGCAGGCCACAGACTGATGGTCACGGAACTGGAGAAACAAAAACGAAAACAAGGGATTAAAAATAAAGCCCGTGATATAGTAGGGAGAAGGAAAACCAACCTAAGTTATATACAGAACTGGTTGCTCCTGAGGATAAGCAGTAGGAGCCTGTTTTATTACCTGTAGCCCAAGAAAACAAAGAGATCCAGCCCCATAAAATTTTCCAAAGGTGTGATCTCCTGCTATATGACCAACCCAGTATTTCCAGGCACAAGGAGTGTCAACCTCTTTCTTTGTTAACTTCATTCTGATCCAAATGGTATGGCTATTTTCTAGAGATGTGCTCTTCACTATGGTAGCCACTCTCTATACTTATCTATTTAAATTAGTTAAACTTGAATAAAATACCGAAATGTTTAGTTCCTTAGTCACACTAACCACATTTCTTTTTTTTTTTTCTTTAAAGATTTTATTTATTTATTTGACAGAGAGAGATCACAAGTAGGCAGAGAGGCAGGCTGAGAGAGAGAGGGAAGCAGGCTCCCTGCTGAGCAGAGAGCCTGATGCGGGGCTCGATCCCAGGACCCTGAGATCTTGACCTGAGCCGAAGGCAGAGGTTTTAACCCACTGAACCACCCAGGTGCCCCACTAGCCACATTTCAAGGGCTCAGTGGTTGCCTCATTTATCACTGCATAAATATCTATTGGGCAGCACTGAGTAGAATAGGTAAAGGCTTTACTGTGTAGTACAGGACACATTTTAGCGAATTTTGATAAAGATGAATAAAACCGATAAACTCTGGCTCTTTTAAGGGTAAATTCAGTAGGTTTAACGCCCAGAAGATCCTCTGGACGGAGGTAACACCTACACGCATCACCACCCCTCAGCTGACGACCTGATGTGACTCGGCCTCGTGTTAGCTTGGTGTAGACTGAGGACCGCATACCGCCTCCTCGGCTCCTTCTCTCCAGCCTAGGAGTGTCCTCTCTGACAGAATGATTTTAAATGAAAACTTCTGTCTCCCAAAACACATCTCTAATGATGAAAACCTCAGGTTTGCGGGGAGTTGATCTTAACAGCTTCTCCTTCTGTATTTCAGACCAGATAATTCTCCTTTGTAATCTTCAGCTCATAAGCCAAATGAGCTATGATGGGACTGGCCTGCTCACCACTGTTTTGACATCTTCTTTTATAGAAAAATAAAACTGAAGTAACAGAAGATCCATGAGAGATTAATAAACCAAACAGGGATACTGAAAAAACAAAGCAGGTCTCTCTACCCACACCCTACTCAGATATGTCAAGGACTTACTGTATGCTGAGTGAATTCTTGCCTCTCTGACACCATGATTTTAACCACTTCATAGAAGGCCTCCAGAAATATGCAAAACAAATCATACTAAAAGAGATCAAGTAGAGGGATCTGATTATATAACTTAGCAGCATAGAATAAGGCTAAAGCAAACACAAACAAACCCATCAATTAAAGAGATTTCACTTCTCAACAAATTTTCTAGAGAAGTACACTATCATAGAGATTCCTCCAAAGGAAAAGTTTCCTCTTTATGGCTAATGTGAAACCCTGTCCATGCACACGTAAGTGTGAAGGATGGTGTTCCCCTCCTTGAACAATAAGAGTTAAGGTGAAAATCTGCAGCCTGGATCATAATGTACACTAACACAACAGAGGCTGGGAGTCTCCAATGCTTTCAACTTATTTCACAAAATTGATGAGTTTAATGAAAACTTTAAGCAAGATAATTAGATTATGTATGATTCATTGGAAGTACACACACATTGAAATATATATAAAGATTGACTAGTCTTCAAAGATTTTAAAGTTCTGGGGCGCCTGGGTGGCTCAGTGGGTTAAAGCCTCTGCCTTCGGCCCAGGTCATGATCTCAGCGTCCTGGGATAGAGCCCCGCATCGAGCTCTTTGCTCAGCAAGGAGCCTGCTTCCCTCTCTCTCTCAGCCTGCCTCTCTGCCTACTTGTGATCTCTCTCTGTCAAATAAATAAATAAAATCTTAAAAAAAAAAAAAGAATTTATTAAAAAAAAAAAAAAAGATTTTAAAGTTCTAAGTTTTGCTATATTCTAGTCCCTTCTACAAGCCAGGATCCTAGACCATTGCATCAGCCTATTTTTTAAATCTCCTTCCTTCCCCCCCCTCCCTTTCTTCCTTCCCTCCCAACTTTTTTGAGCTTGCTTTTCCCCCCAACCTTTGTGAAAAAGGAGAAAAATGTGCTTAGTGGTTATCTATGAAATATGCTCACTTATCATTTCTCTGTTGCATGTTATAAACCCAATAACTCTCAATAATACATTATGCTTTTTAAAAACTATACTTAGCATTTATGTTCTTATATCTGAGCACATAACTTTCCTTTTCAAATTTCAAGGAGCATTTATTCATAAAAGTTGATCAGTCAAAGTTAAATTTTTGATGTGATCAAAAGAGATCAATGTAAATTGTACCCAGATTGACTAATACATCCAAGGTCTGGAATGAAGAAGAAATATCTTTCTGGGATGTCAAGTGACACACAGGCTGTCAATGACAGGAATCCAAGATGGAGAGAAAAATCACAGTGTGTATGTTACAGTCTAAGACAAAATAAAGCCAAGTTAAATTGAAGATTTTATTGGATATAATTGTCGTCTTTATATATTAATGAAAAACAATAATACCTATCCCAAATTTAATATTAAGGCTAAAAATTTAATCTCAGAGTTCTTATACAATTTATAAATGTTCATAAACGTCAAAATGCCCCTACTTCTTGATCGAATTACAATCTGCAATTTTGAGAATGTGTATTAATCTACATAGGTTTATTCTTGTTCAGTTCAAATTGTTATTTTATTGATATGTATGCTCTTTCCGCCTAAGTGATATTCACCTTATACATCTGTAAGTTGTTTTCATCTGAAATGCAAAGAATTATCTATGGTAGTTTTGCATATGATGAAAAACATTTGCATCAAGCATGCTAGGCTCAAAGCATAAACATCTAGCAAAGAATATATAACTATAAAGCCTAAATGAATCAGGACCTTAAAACATGGTGGGGGAGGCAAGAGTAGAGAGGGGGAAAAGGGGCAGTTTATGGTGAAGTCTAATTGTGTTCTGTGACTTCCTAGTAGAAATTACTGTATAGTGCCAATCTCTAAGGAACTAAATGTATTATTAATTAAATGTATTATTAGTAAAGATTAGTCAATTCTGATTTCAGTTTATGTATTGTTCAAGGGCAATGGTTTCCAACATTTTGAGGTGATATGGATCCCTGTAAGAATCTCTTCCCAAAGAAATTCCTTAAAAACAGCAGATCTTCCAGACTCCATGAAGGTCATCCATGAATTTCAGTTTAGCCACCCTCGGCCTAGAGGAGAGGGGAGAAAAAGCCCATGCAATCCCACTGCATATCACCTCTAGGAAGCTGAACAAGTCACTATAAGCTGGAGCCAGGAGCAAACAAAATATATAGAGAATAGACTAATCCTGTGGAATATATAATGGATAAAAGGAGTGTGCTAGGCTGAGAACATCTCTAACAAGCACATCAAAAACAATACATACAGCATGATTCTGGTTAGCAAAAGAAACAAACCCAGGAAAAATAAAACAAGATGAAATCAGAGAGGGAGACAAACCATAAGAGACTCTTAAGCATAGGAAACAAACTGAGGGTTGCTGGAAGGGAGGAAGGGGTGGGGGACGGGGTAGTTGGGTGATGAACATTGGGGAGGGCACGTGATGTAATGAGCACTGGGTGTTCTGTGCAACTGAGGAATCACTGGACTCTACCCCCGAAATTAATAATACACTCTATGTTAATTAATTGATTTTAAATTAAAAAAAAGAACCCCCCCCCCAAAAAAAAAGAAAATAGAGCTCTACATGGGCGCGTGTGGCTAGGGACACACAGACTCCTCTAAAGGCCTCCCAGATTCTGACTTACCTAGTTCTTTACAATTTCTTTTTTAAAAAGTCGACAGAGGCTTAGGAACAGTGAGGTAGAGGAGTAGTGAGCAGGGAAACGAGAGGAGCTGCTATTTACTCAGCACCTTCTGTGGCTGTAGGCATTCTGCTAAGTAAATGCTTCTCAAATTTGAATGTGGGCCTAACCCAAGGGTTGGGGAGCAACGTCACAGGAGTGCACCAGGCCGCAGAATCCATAATTAAGACATGACTGTCTTTTTGGAGGGTCAGTTGTCCTTGTGGGTAAGTAGTTTAAACTCTTATTTGTACATATGTTTATTTATCTGATAACTATTTCTTGGATGTTATAGAAGAAATAAAAGAGCCACTGTTCTTGTCCTCGTGGAACTTCTGGTTCAGTGAAATGAGTAAGAGCATATTGTGGAGTAGAATGCAGAATGTGTGTGTATCTGTAGGAGGAACCCTGAGACCTCACTGGAAAGTTTCATGTGTGGCGGACTGCTTCAAGCAATGGCCCATACCCTGAGGATTGACTCGATCACTCGGTCTATCCTGAGGATCACCTAAGCAGAAGAGTTCGAAAAGAAGCATGAGCAGCAGATCGTTTCATCCTGACTAGAAGAGCAAAGAGTGTTAACTTCCAATTTACTATAGAAGAAGGGAGATTTGAGAAATTAGGAAACTTACCCCAAGTCCCACAGCTGCTGGGATTTGAGTAAGTTTGTACCATTCCAAAGTCTACATATTTTTAACCACTAAATTACACTACATCTAGGTATTTCCCATTTTATGTTTCCCCTTGAAATCTGGGCTCATTCAGGATTTTGTAGGCTAGCTTAAGCTTCTCCTTTGGAAGGAGACAGGTTTGGCTTGATTTATATTCTAAATATTTCACAGTGGTAAGGGAAAGCTATTATTATACCCATTTTATGGTGTGGAAGCTGAGCCACTTGCCAGCTGAGGTATCTGGCTGGGTTATAAACGGAATCGGGTTGTCAGTCTTTCATTCCTCTTGACTGACTGAAGCCTCGGCAGCAGTACTGTCCAAGGGCTTTTTTGTACATGGGATTCACACTGGTGGAGAAAGAGTGAGAGAAACTTTGCAAAGGGAAAATAATAGTGCAACACAAAAATGGAAAATAAGTAATCATAACTCACTCACAAAAACTGGTTACTTTTAGTACTGTGAATAGAAAAGAGAGAGCTTATTCATCACAAATGAATCAGAAAATTAGAATGTGTCACAGCATTGATGATAGAGCTGAAGAATTCAGATGAACTGAAGTTCAACACTTATCCTTGTATCTGAAGAGGGTAAATGGTGTGACAACAGGACAGAAATGACCTCTTATATGTGTATAATCTCTCCAGTCTTTTCAACCCTCTCTCTAGAAGTTAGGTGGGTTTATATCTTTGCTTTCTATGGGTAGAGATAACATTTTAACATCCTTTTAATGTTCTAGAAGTATTGTGTTAATTAATTCTTATGTGGGAGTCATTCCAAATAGTAGGATGAAGATTTTTACCTTATTGATTTTCCTAATACCTTTCTGGCTTCCGTGTTTTCAAAGGCTGAGGCACTATTGGATTTTTAGATTCATACGTCTCTCAGAATAAGTGCCAGCTTCATAGGTTCCTGTCAATTGATATTCCATCTTCTCTATGGATACATGATTTCCTTTAT
Source organism: Potos flavus (assembly GCA_028534135.1). Taxonomy (NCBI): domain Eukaryota; kingdom Metazoa; phylum Chordata; class Mammalia; order Carnivora; family Procyonidae; genus Potos; species Potos flavus. The sequence continues at coordinate 139,338,387 of CM052898.1, read as the reverse complement.
CTGACAGATTCAAGAAATTTTATGCTAGATTTAATGACATTTCATGCGCCCTGAATTCAAAGATTTTTAATTCTCTATTTTCTATCTGGCAAAAGGTTTACAAGTTAAAGTCAGATGGAAGGGTTATTCGGAAGTGCATACAGAACATGTGCAATCTCCCACTAGCTAGATTTTGGAGTCTCCTGAAGACAAGGCTCTTGAAGTATTTTCATTTGTTTTGGTCAGTCTTAAGAAACTATAAATGCCATAAATGGTCATTCATATATGAAAAGCAGATCTGCTTTTCAAGACCATCCAACTTTTGGATCCATCTTGAGAAGAATGATAAGGAAATCAATGGTGCCTTAGCTCTCCTTAATATGCTCTGTTAAATCTGAAAAGCGTCTACCTTAAAAAAAAAAATCTAGGTGATGAAATAATGATCAATAAAAAGAGAGAATTCAAAAGCTAAAGTTCAGCAATTAGGTCTAGGACTGTTTCTAGCTCTGAGACATTGCTAAGACAACTTGACATTCCACCCCACCCCATACAAATCCTCCTGAGTCTTCCTGTTTCTTACAGGTTTAGGACCTGAAAGATAAGAATGAAATAAAAGCTGGAGAGCTGGGTGGCAGGGCAGGGACTGAATTTGTTTAATACATTGAGGATGATTTCTTACAGCTTCTAAAATATACCTAACTCTGTTATGAAGAGAGTCAAGAGCTCTCTACAATCTGATCCCAAACAACCTTTCCTTCTATATCTCGAACTCCTTGTAGATTCATTGTACATTCATGGGTTTGTAGATTCATGGGTTTCAAACAGATTGGTATACCAGGACCTTTTACTATAGTACACTGATATCCTTCAAGGGATGCTAAAAAGGTCTGGCATTGTTATCATGTGGTCCAATCGATTAGAAATATCTGCTTGTAATGCTGCTCACAGACCACCATTAACGCCATTTGGCACAAAAAGGTTGAGTCTATTACGAGGGAAACTCATCCTGAGATTCCTCGGTGTGTAAACACAGAAAGTAACATGTTAGTGGTACAGAGGGCTTTGGAATAAATACAGGCACAGCAGGAGAAAGAAACATCCAGATCAGTGTGAACAGAAGGCTGTCTTTACTCAAATGGTTTCCTCGAATGTTTTTTTTTTTAATTCAAAGGAAAAAATCATGACATAAAATTTATACCAAATGATATAAATTAAGCAGGTACTTATACCCAATGATCTGTTAGATACTAAACCAAGA
>CM052898.1:139250096-139337050 GCA_028534135.1 Potos flavus | reverse complement strand
CCCCCCCCCCCCCCACTGCTGCTTCCTTATATTCTGTGACAGGCTGTTGGCTCTTCCCTGAACATGCCTAGGACATCTTTGTCTTTGAGCCTTTGCTAACAGTTCATACTTGAATCTCGTAAGCCTAGATAGTGTCCTAAACACAGCATGACACTCCAACATTTGTTGAATAAATGCTGTCTGTCTATTTTAGGAGACAAAGATGATAGAAAAAAGTTGTTAAATCAGTAAATAAATAGCACAAGAGAGAGGTCAAGGAAAAGTTAATTTTAGTGCGTGTTAGGAGTGGGGGCAAGATGAGCTTTAAGATTAGGAAAACTGATGCTCTTTATTCTTGGGTCTAGCCAATGCTATGAGTCAGTTACTTTTTTGGGAACAAGTTTCAACCTCAAGGTTAAATGAACACAAATGCTCTGTCCATCAGCATATAATGAAAAAGCTGTGGCTACTTCCACATCAGCACAGTGAAATTAAAATATGCAGTGTCTTTCTCAGAGGCTTCATATATGACAGAACTTTTTAAAATAGTCCCCTTTGTCACTCTCATACAAAAAGAGCCATAAAAACAAAAGTAAATGTTTAAAAAAACACTGGGATAATTTTGCTTCAGAAAGAAAAAGCTGAGGTATATCTTGATGGTTTTCTGAATATAAGAGTTGTTATAAAGAAGATAATGATTGACATTTTTGTCCTAGGGCATAATGGTATTAAACTGTCCAGTGAAGACTGTAAGTTAAGACTTAAAGATGAACATCCTAAATGTGCAAGTGGTAAATAATCAAATAGATTGCTAAGAGCAGTTATGAAATTTCTATCTTCATGGCTATTTAAAAATAGGAAAGATCTTCATCTATTTTGGATGGAATAAATGCAGCTCTGCCTCCAGTCAGGAGATGGATTCAATAACTTCTCTCATCGTGAGCTCTTTTTGACTACAAAATCCTATAACATGTTGATCCTAAAAATTGTACAGAATCACAACACAGTTGAGTAAAATACATTCTACAGTTTGAAGAGGATTAGGCAATACAAAAAATCTGTAAGTTACTAAATTCAAAATAGTATCTATGATGCTTACGTCTTGATTCAATTTGCCAAGTGTATATGTCACAAATAGAATTGAGGAAAAATGTACTTGAACCTGCTATAGTTTAAACATATGATTAGCTAGAGTAAAACATTCTAACAATTAATTCTTTCATGTCTAAGAAATTTAGCTGAATATTTCATAAGCCTGGTATGAATATGCATATTAACTCAATCTCCAATTTAAAAAAAAAGTTAGAAAAGATCAGAAAAATAGTATAAGAACTCACTATTATTATTCCCAGGACTATCTTCAAAGACATCTGGAGAACCAGTGAACAAGTCCTTTTAAATGACCACAATGGGCCCCATATGATTAAGAATGTAAATCTAATAACAGACTAACAGAAAGCTCTCACAGGGGTGGCAAGTTACTGGCTTTCTCGTCTATTTACCTTGCAGTTTTGGAGCTCAGCAGAAGTGTCCATTACATACAGCGCACAGGGTTAGATGAACAGTTCCAATGACCTTGTCTGAACCAACTTCATTTAAAGCAGTTTGCTACATTTCTTAAATAGAAGATGAGCCTATTCTATCTATGGCCCACATTTGGACTGGATCACTGAACTATTGCCCAACTCTTATAAGCAAAGCACTAACATGTACCAATCAACAGGCAGCCCATAGCAGAGGCATCAGGAAGGTCAAAATACACACACATAAGAAATTGGCAGTACATTATAGAAGAAAGCTATTTCTAAAGACGGACTTTGGTTACTAAAGCCTTTGAGTGTTATTCAAACTTTGTTAGGAAAAAAATCAGTCCCGATGTAATTTGTAATAATCTGGTTAAAAAAAAGATTGGGAGAAAGAAATACAGTTTTATTTTGCAACACATTATTTTCATAAGAACATGAATCAAAGAGATAAACTATGCCAATTTCCTCATAGCTAACTTGTTATAGGATATTGTTCTAGTATTGACTAATTACTTCTTGAGGTTGGTTACCTATGATAGGGATTTGGAAGGATAGAGGTCTAAGACCTTTCAAAAGAGACATTTTTGTTATTGTTATTGTTGTTCGATATCACTACAGAAAAAAAAAGCATTAAGCTGACTTTGACAACCTAAGTAGGATAATGGTTGCTGCATGTAGCCATTGCTTATGCTGTTTCAAATGACAGGAGTGAACTGAATGGCGAAAGTGTCAAGCTAACCACCAACTTGAATTTTGAAAAGTTATAATACCATAAGCAATAACATTAGTCGTTAGAATTCACAAAACTTACACCAAAACTTATGAATGCAGCAAAAGCAGTTCTGTGAGAAAAGTCCATAGTGATAAATGCCTACCTGAAGAAATAAGAAAAACCTCAAATAAACAAGAAAAATCTCAAATAAACAAGAAAAATCTCAAATAAAAATGACCTAACTTTACACTTTAAGGAACTAGAAAAAGAACAAACAGAGCCCAGAGTTAGTGGAAGAAAGGAAATAACAAAGATCAAAGCAGAAACAAATGAAATAGAGATGAAAAAAAAATAGAAGAGATCAATAAAACCAGAGCTAGTTCTTCAAAAAGATAAGCAAAATTGGCAATCTTTAGTTAGATTTACCAAGAAAAAAATAGAGAGGCCTCAAATAAATAAAATCAGAAAGGAGGGAGATGACATTAAAACTGATACTACAGAAATACAAAGGATCTAGGTGGCTACTATGAACAATTATATGCCAACAAGTTGGACAACCTAGAAAAAATGGATACATTTCTGGAAACATGCAACCTGAATCATGAAGAAATAGAAAATCCAAACAGATCAATTACTAGTAAGGAGATTAAATCAGTAATTTAAAAACTCCCTACATACAAAAGTCCTACAAAAGTCCAAGACCAGACAGTATCACTGGTGAATTCTACCAAACATTCAAAGAAAAGTTAATACTGATTCTTCTCAAACCTTTTCAAAAAATATAAGAGGAGGGAACATTTCCAAACTCATTTTATGAGGCCAACATTATCCTCATACCAAAACAAGACAAAGATATCACAAGAAAAGAAAATTACAGACCAATATCCCTGATGAATATAAACTAAAAATTCTTCAACAAAATAATAGAAAACCTAATTCAACAATAAATTAAAAGGATTGTTCACCATAACCAGGTAGGATTTATTTCAGGGATGCAAGGATGGTTTAATATCTGCAAATCAATCAGTGTGATACACCACATTAATAAAATAAAGGATAAAAATTATATGATCATTTCAATAGATGCAGCTGAAAGCTTTTCCTCTAGGATCAGGAATGAAACAAGGATGCCCACTGTGCCACTTTTATTCAACATGGTATTGGAAATCCTAGCCAGAGCAATCAGTCAAGAAAAAGAAATAAAAGGCAGCTATATTGGAGAGGAAGAAGTAAAACTGTCACTATTTGCAGATGACACGATACTATATATAGAAAATCCTAAAGACTCCATCAGAAAACAAAACAAAACAAAACTGTGATAACTAATAGTGAATTCAGTAAAGTTGCAGGATACAAAAATCAATACACAGAAATCAGTTGCATTTCTATACACTAACAATGAACTATCAGAGAAAGTAAGAAAATAATTCCATTTATAGTTTGATCAAAAAGAATAAAACACTCAGGAATAAATTAAACCAAGGAAGTGAAAGATCTTTACACTGAAAACTATAAGATATGGATGAAAGAAATTAAAGACACAAATAAATGGTAAGATATTCTGTGCTTGTGGATTATAATAATTAATATTGTTAAAATTATTGTTTTTATTAAATTAAATTAACAATAAAATTATTGTTAAGATATTGTTAAAATTACCTGAAGCTATCTACAGATTCAATGCAATCTCATAAAAACTGCAATGGCACTTTTCACAGAACTAGAAGAAAGAATTCTGAAATTTATATAGAAATATGAAGACTCTCAATAACCAAAGAGATCTGGAGAAAGAAGAACAAAGCCGGAGGCATCAAGGTCCCTGATTTCAAACTCTATTACAAAGCTGTAGTAATCAAAACAGTATGGTATCGGCATTAAAGGAGACACGTAGATTAACAGAACAGAATAGAGATCCCAGAAATAAACTCACTCACATATAGTCAATTAATTTATGACAAAGGAGCCAAGAATATGCAATGGGTAGAGTCCCTTCAACAGATGGTGTTGGGAAAACTGGATAGCCATACACAATAGAATGAAACTAGACCACTACCTTATACCATACACAAAAATTAATTCAAAATAGATTAAAGATTTGAATGTAAAAGAAACTCTTAGAAGAAAACATAGGTGGTAAGCTCCCTGACATTGGTCTCGGCGATGACTTTCTGAATTTGATATCAAAAGCAAAGGCAACAGAAGCTAAAATAAACAAGTGGGACCATGTCAAACTAAAAATATTCTGCACAGCAAAGAAAACCATCAACAAAATGAAAAGGCAACTTACTGAATGGGAGAAAATATTTGCCAGTTATATATCCAATAAGGGGTTGCTATCCAAAATGTATAAAGAACTAATACAACTGAATAGCAAAAAAACCCGATTAAGAAAGTGGGAAGAGGATCTGAGTAGACATTTCTTTTTTTCCTCTTTTTTTTTTTTTAAAGATTTTATTTATTTGAGAGAGAGAGTGTGTGTGTGCAGCTGCATGTGTGGGGAGAGGGACAGAGGGGGAGTGAAAGAATCTCAAGCAGACTTCATGCTGAGCACAGAGCCCAACATGAGGCTCAATCTCATGACTCAGAGATCATGACCTGAGCTGAAACCAAGAGTTCGACACTTAACCAACTGAGCCACGCAGGCACCCCAAATAGACATTTTTCTAAAGAAGACATGCAGATGGCCAATAGGTACAATGAAAAGATGCTCAATGTCACTAATCATCAAGAAAATGAAAGTCAAAGCCACAGTGAAATATCTCCTCAGACCTGTTAGAATGGTTATTTATCAAAATGATAAGAAATAAGTGTTGGCATGGATGTGGGGAGAAGGGAACCATTGTGCACTGTTGGGGGGAATGCAAATTAGTGTAGTCATTATGGAAACTAGCATGAAGTTTCCTCAAAAAATTAAAAATAAAACTCCTATATGATCCAGCAATTCTACTTCTGGGTATTCATCTGAAGAAAATGAAAATACTAACTCAAAAATATATATGCATGCCCATGTTCAATGCAGCATTTTTTTATATAATAGACACGAAAAGAACCTGAGTGTCCACCAGTGGATGAATGAATAAAGAGGATGTGGTATATATACACAGTGGAATATTATTCAGTCATCTCAAAAAGGGACATTTGCGACAACATGGATGACACTTGAGGGCATTATGCTAAGTGAAATAAGACAAATAAGAAAAAGACAAATACCATATGATCTCACTTATATGTGATATTCAAAAAACAAAAACAAAAAACAAAACAAAAAAAAAACACCCAAAAAAGCAAAATAAAAACCAAGTTCATAAATACAGAAAACAGACTGGTGGTTGCAAGTTGGGGGTAGGATGTAGGCAAAATGGGTGCAGGTGGTCAAAAAGTACACCATTCCATTTAGAAAATAAATAAGTGATGGGGATATAATGTACAGCATGGTAATTATAGTTAATAATACTCTTGAATATTTGGAGGTTGCTAAGAGAGTAAATCTTAAAAGTTCTTATCATAACAAAAAAAAATTCTGTAACTACACATGGTGTCAGGTGTTAACTAAACTTGTGATCATTTTGCCATATATACAAACATTGAATCATCATGTTGTACACCTGAAGCCAATATATTATTCTCGTATAATGTATGTCAATGAAACCCAAAAAAAAAAAAGCTTTCATAGAACTTACTCATGGCCTGTCTCCATCTCTTCTTATTCCCACATCCATATTCTCACCTCCACACACCTATCATATGAGGCAGTTGAAGAAAAAGAAACAAATGTGACTGGGACTGCCTCTGTGGGGACACTCTCAGTCAGCTCTCTGTCCTCCTCAAGTCCAACTTGCTCTCAGTTATCTGAAAAATCTATTAATTTAATTCAATACTTCCTCTCAGGGGCATCTGCATTTTCTTAACTGTCTTTACAAGCTCTAGATTCAGGTTTTTCCACAGGCAACGGAGGAAGTATAGCAATTATGTTTGTACGTGGTGGTGGTGATGGTGGATTCTGCTTTGGACTTTTCAAATTTTTCAATTTTATTGCTTCCCCGACTCAAGAAGCAAATGTCGCTTTTAGTTTAAATGCAAGTAAAGATATATACATGCGTGCGCATGTGCCACATATGTTTTTTTTTCTCAAAAGTTATAATACGTATTTTGGGATTTTTCTGCCCATACACTCCATGAATTGTTGTTCCTACTGATGTCAGAGTGATTTAGGCAGAAGCAGAAGAAAACAGGAATGTTTTTGCACAGACACTTCACTAGCATATTCTTCAGTAGTGATTTCCTCACAGTTAATCTCCCCTGGTTCCGGGCCCTTGGTTAGCACATACTGAAGGAGTCTTTTTCACAATATCTCTCTTCCCTAGAAAACCCTGCCTGTGAAATTTCCCCGTAAATACCTGAATTCTCAGATTCACCTATTAACGATCTAGGCATTGAGGATGCTTCCTGCCTGCTTTTTCACCTCCTATTTCAGGAAGGGCTTAGACTATAAACAAGCTGGTGGGGATCCTCCAGGCCGAACCGGCTGCGAAGCTGATCTCAGCAGCCAGGGAACCTGTGGCAGTCCCTGAAACACAATGAGGAAAACAGAAAGGATTTGCCTAGATTTTAAGGAAGAAAGCACCTTGTTTCCAAGATGAGACCCAGAAAATAAGGCACATTAAAGAAAGTGAGCAAGGTAATACGATTTTTAGAAGAGTCCAGTGGAGGTCAATCGCAAAAAGTGCAGATTTGCCAAGGTTTTCTCAACTGCAACTTTATTTTTTAGCGCCTGACAGTGGCCTACACCAGACACTTCGAGGGAAGTCCATTCTTCTCTGACCAGCGAAGCCCTAAGCACTCGTTGTGCAAAAAGGGTTCCTTTCTTGTCTCCAAAGGCAATCAATTTGTGCCCCCAGAGTCTGAGGATTCATAGCTTTCTTTTAATTTTACAAGTCTGCACGTGCATGGTTCCTCCTGCATGATTTGGTCCTGAGGAAGTGACCCACCCACAACTCCACAGAGCTAATTAACCCCATACTGAGCGGTTTTTTCCCCTCGTTTCACACATCCACTCAATGCTTTAAATGACCCAGCAGTAGCATGATCAGATGATTTTTTTTTTCTTCTCAGTGAGGAAAGCACAGTGATAGAAGAGCTAGGGTATATATGCTCTAATTCAAAACAGCAGTGTAACCCAAAAGTATTACCAAATAACATTTTATCAGAGGGTGCAGAAATGCTCAAAGATCATGTTATTTATTCAACATACCAAGGTTTCTATTTTAAATAACAAATAATACATAAAACGGAGGTAGAGAAATTTGATCTATATCTAGAATTTTTTTTAACATCTCATTTTACTAGAAAAGATAAAAAAAGACCCAGCCTCCCTCCTTGTCTTAACAACTTCAACAGAAGGGCCAATGAGAAAATGATATAACCCATCTTTTTTTTTTTTTTCACTTCAAGGAATAGGCTCAGGTTTTCCCAGATTTATTTTTGCCAAAGTGAATGCCTTGAAAACTCCGAGATGATCACTGTTTTCTAACTTTTCAAAAAAGAAAAAAGTGAACATGATGGTGGTGGGTGATTTAATGGAATCAGCTTGTCAATGTGATGAAACTGAAAACGCTTTTACAGAATATGTCCACATGCTAAAATAAAAAAAGTCTTTAACATAATGTATATAGCATAGAGTGGTTTTTGTCACGGCAAAAGAAAGGAGTATCATTAATTTAGACAGTAAGAGTAAGGTTCTGCTAGAAACCCTCATGGATAAATTACGGAAATACTTCTTGGGGAGAAAATTGGAGCCAGACAAGTCCCTAGTTCTTTCAGAAGCTATTGGAAGAGCCATCAGATTTTAAGTCTGTCATCTCTGCTACATGATAAGAACTATTCTGGGCTATTTCCTTCAGTTATACTAGTCTATGGCTTCAGAATTTTAAAGATTTATACATAAATGGACAAGAAAATGACCTCCCCTGCATGTCCCATCTTAGGCAAACTATCAGCTCTCTCACATTCTCAAAAGCATGTGTGCCAAGTTGGCTCCTTCTGGTATGACTTGGTCATAGAGCATGCACTTTTCGTATGAAATTTCAACCTCTTTTTCCTCTGCAAAGTGATTTATACACACACTAGTAAATGCCCAAGAATTCCATAGTTCTTAGCACAGCAGTCAGTACAAGGAGAAACCTAACTGATATTTAGAATTCTTGTCTGAAGTGTCTTAAAAACTATGCTTTGGAAGCAAAGACCTTGAGAAAGTTCTAAAACACATTCACTATCGCTCCCTAAGCTTCTCATAGGTATGGCTGCCAACCGGGAGGGTTAGATGGGTAAAACTGATTCAGCAGGGAAAGAAGGGGGTCCAATGAGGCACAGTTTGTTTTTTTATCTACAGTGGTCAGAAATTTTATATTTGACGTATAGCCTAAATCAATCTCTTCCATGTGTGCCTCTAGCCTTTGGCTGAAACTGCTTCATTTGGTAATCCTACAATTGGGTCATTGTGATTTCAAAGACTCCTGCCCATCGGACTTATCTAGTCTCGCTGATGCTTGGGGGTCTGAAGCCCTTTCCGTGGCCTATGAAGCCCAAACCCTCACTACCTCTTTGAACTAATTTCCCATCACTTTCATGTAAAATTGGTCCAACTACCAGTGGAACATGGTACCGTAGGTGGGTGAATAAGAACAGGAATGTGAATGGGATTAAAATGAATAAATCAATAAAAATTAGTGATTTTATTCCCTTGTTAAAATTCAGCTATCTCATTGGAGACCCTAACAAAGTTTCTAAACTTTTCTTGAGAATTGGTTAGATAAGGGAGACTATGCAAAGAACTACCCAGGTGGAGGCATGTATTAATTCATTAACTTAACAAATGTTTTTTGAGAGTCTATTATTAATCACTCTGCTAACTGGACTCCATGCCTGCTCTCAAGGACCTTTCATTCTACTGTATGATTTAGAAAGTTATGTCTCCATTATCACTGACAGGTTATTAGCCCAGTTAGGTAAGTTATCATAAACATAACAAACTCCCTTCTTGTTCCTTATTCACCCTTTCCAATTGCTCTTTGACATCCACTAAGCACTCATGAATGACCTCTTGGTCAATGGTTTATATTATCAACTCTGCTAGTTCCTACTTAGGTAAGAAACCCCTTCTCCACCACCAATTATTTTCTTTCTCAAACAACTGAGAAAATGTTATAAAAGTCTTCCCAGAACTATTTAAGTGTTAGAAATGGGTCTTTACAAACTTATTTGAGGGATGCCTGGGTGGCTCAGTCGGTTAAGCGTGTGCCTTCGGTCAGATCATGATCCCGGGGTCCTCGGATCGAGTCCCACATTGGGCTCCTAGCTCAGCGGGGAGCCTGCTTCTGCCTCTGCCTGCTGTTCTCCCTGCTTGTGCTCGCTCTCTTGTTCTCTCTTTCTGACAAATAAATAAATAAAATCTTAAAAAAAAAAAGAAAACTTATTTGAAACATTCTTTTTTTCTTTTTGGGGGCCTTAGCCCCTAGGGAGCATATCTTGAGTCACAGGCAAATTACGAATCAGGTCTGCCAGACACAGCACTCACTACTCTCCAGGATAGGACATTTCAGCACCCCAAAGAGGATCCTAGTCTCATTCAAGTAATCTCAATCTCAAAGAGGATTTAATGGAGCACATGTCTCTGGTCTCTACGCTCCTTATAAGGAGGTATCTCTCCATCATATTTTAGTGTTTTCTAAACTTAGCAATATTAGGTCAGTGTCAGTGAACATGATATAAAGAACACTAACTCCTCCTCAACTTATTAAATTTTCTCTTCCTCATATGCCTTTAAAAAAAAAAGGAAGAATGTAATATATGTACAGAGCAGCAAGTGTTCTCTCTCCACTTTTCAGATATTTTCTTTTTATTATAAACAGAGGTGATGGAATTATAAATACCATTGTTTTACCTCCATGTTAATACTCTTATTATCTTGCATAAACAGAAGTGAACAAATACGTACATGACACCAATCAATCCCTTCTTTAAAAATGCAGTTTTCATCTCTCTAAATAGTACAGGAAGAATTAATGAATTCAACTTGTAGTTTACCTGTTTATATTTTGAACGTTAATAAAGTAAAACCAAATTATTGTAAATTTCAGATTTACATCAGCCATTAACGCTCTCCATGCCAGCACAGGATAAGAGGAGGGAGGAACTAATGACAATGGGTCTGGGTCCTTAGAGTCCACACGTAAGGGGCTTGAGGGGCTGGAGAGGATGTTAAGCTGCTAGAGCAGGAGATTCTGACCTGTTGGGTAGGTAGGAGATATTTGCTGGCAGTGAAAAGATTATTTTTGTAGAACAAACGGCTAGGAGGAGGTCATTTGGGGCATTAGATGAGAGGAATATCAAAACCAAACATAAAAGCACTATTAGGGGACTAGGGAAAAGGGAAATTACTACTTGTTCCATCTCCTCATTGGTTTTCCTTCTTCCCTAGTGTGCTTTCTCTTTCCATCATGACATAATCTCTCCTCTCCATTCTTCAAGTTCTTTCCTTTGCCTCTTTATAACAGAGAGGCACGTAGGGACCATTTTAGAGGACAGTAAAACCAAAAAAGAATTTAGAGAAGACTTGTGACAATATACTTTACATTATATATACAAAAGCAAATACAACCTATATTTGATTGACCAAGAACTAGAAACTGGGACTTTTGAGATTTAAAAAATTCATAGTATGTCCGGTCATATTAATCTCTAGGCCAACTGGTTTTTAGCTGTGCTGTAAAGAGCTTTAATAGAGTCATGAGAAGGGAAAAAATTGGAATTTTATAGGGACTTATATTTGCAAGGAAAAAAGGAACTTCTTTAGGGTTGTGTATTGAAATGCCCCCAAATTATTTTTTTTTTAACTTATACAGGGACAATATCAAAAGAGGGAGCTTAAAAATTCTCACAGCATTTAGGAAACCACTAAACCCAGTGTATTATGTTCATCACAGTCACTCAAGCAAGTAGAGGATAAGTACAGCATGGTATCTCACAGTGAATAACATGGTTGGCTACTTTGCCAATCTGACATATGGAGACTAGGTCCATGGGAACAGGGCTCTCCTTATGAATACCACAGAGAGATACCAGGGTTCATCTGAATGCATAGGGCATGAGGGGTTAGCTGTACAGTGTTATCTGGGAGGTACCTAAAAGTATTCTCTAACCAAGCACCAACTTTTTAGCCCTGTCTTCTTGGAAAAAAAAATCCAATCCGAAGCTTATGAAACTACTTTATTTGATCACTGGGTGGGGGGAAGGTTGCTGAGACAAACCAACACATTCAATGCCTGAAGGCAGGAGGAAACAAGGAAAAAGAGACACAGAAAGGGAGAGTGCATGCCAAAGGAGTGAGTGCCAGCTCTGGAGACTCACTAATAGAATAAATAGAGAAACTTAAAATGAGAGAAATAAGCATACTTCGAGGGAAACATCAGTACACTTTTGGAATCTGAGGCAAAAAGTAAAAATATTTGCCTCTTGTCAATTATTATCACCATTGCCCCATTTATTCTACTTTTATATATACAAGTAACATGCTTTCCCTAAGTATCTGCAAACTGCAACAGTGGTGGCAATGATGGCAAAGCCATTAAGCTACATGAAGTTAAGTTATTTGGCAGAGTTGGGAATGAAATCCTATCCTGCAGGCTTTTTCTGAGTCTAGTCTACGCCCTCCAAAGTGTTCAGTCTACCTGATGTGATTTCTTTCAGACCAGTGTCAAAAGACATGTGTGGGATGGGCAGGCTTCCTTATTGGGATATACATGGCTCCAGAAAACAAATACTCTACCTTCTTACCAAAGACTTTTTGACATTGACATTTTCCCTTTTTTTTCCCCCCAGACTATTAATTTCCAATTTCTTCTCTATCATCCAGGACCCCAAGTTTGTTAACTTTAAAGACATCTACTAGCTCCATTAATTCCCTTATCTATGGTCAGGTGTACCTAGCTAGTTCTTGAGCCCAGATGAACCTGCTCATGTGTGTTGTCCTCAGCTCCCAGGCTGCTGAACAATGCTGGACTTCCCAAACTGTACAGCCTGGGGCCTCCAGAGTCCTGGTTCCCAGCTGGTATTTCAGAACTGCTTTACAGTTCTTTTATTGTTCCCAGTCATTTGCCTTTTTTATTCCCATTTCCCATTTATCACTCTAATTATCTCCTAACTTACCTCCTACTCTTCATTCTCAACTAACCTTGTCTCTTTTCTTCACAGAGAAACAGAGGTCATCAAATAGCATCTCTTCCCTCCACCTCTGTCAGAACCCACCCATCACATCTCAGAGGCCTTTTTCTCTAGTACTGATGACCTGCTCCAGGATCTTATTATATCAATTACTTCTTTCTTCTGTCTTTTCCATTTTTTTTTTTTTTTACTGCCTGCCAATATGCTTCAGCTGCCCTCATTAAAACAAACAATAGCAACCATAACAAATTAACAAGTAACAAACCATCTTCCATGGACCTGATCTTTCCCTCCTGTGTACCACCTCCAAGCTTCCTAAAACCCAGATTTATTCCTCAATGCATCAAAATCTGGTTTCTCTAGCTGTTTCTAATTAAACTGCCAAGGTCACCAAAAACCTCTGAATTGCTAGTTCCCAAGGTCCATTCTTCAACCTCATCATTTTATTTCTTTCTTTTTAAAGTCAGGTTCCTTGATGAATAATTTACACACGATTCACCCTTTTTATACCCTTCTATAGTTCAATAAGTTTTGAATTCTGTGGTGGTTCCTTAATGTCTGTAAAATAAAGACTAAATGCTTTTGATTCATATACAGTTTCCTTCAGAATCTTTAGCAGTCTTCCCCATAAAACTCATTGTTGGTCACACATTATTCAACAAAATATGCTATGTACATTCATACTTCTTGGACTTTCTCCACATTCCCTCTCTACATTACAAACATACAATTTTTTGTGTAATATAGTAGATGCTGTTAATATCATCATATCAATTTCCATATAGACTTAGGAAACTAGATATTATTTTGACAAGTTGATGTTTTCAAAATAGAAATTAACCATCAAAATAGTACTACCTGAAGATTTGTTATTTTAGGTTATTGAGTTGAACTGTGTCCTCCCCAAATTCATATGTTGAAGTTCTAGTTCTAGTACCACAGAACATGACTATATTTGGGAATAGGGTCATTGCAGATGTGACTAATAAAGTTAAGATCAGTAATACTGAAGTGAAGAAGGCCCCTAATCTAATATGATAGGGTCCTTAAAAAGGGAAATTTGGACTCGGACATGAACACAGGGAGAACACCATGCAAAGATGAAGGCAGAGATCAGGGTGATGCTTCTACAAACCAAAAAACATCAAAGATTGCCAGCAAACCCCAAGAAGTTAGGAGAGAGGCAAAGGGCAGATTCTTCTTAGAGCCCTCAGAAAAGACCAACCCTGTGGATACTTTGATCTTGGGTGTCTAGTCTCTAGAATTGTGAGACATAATTTTCTGTTGTTTAAGCCATCAGTTTATGGCATTTTGTTATGGCAGCACTAGTAAATGGACATACTTAGTAAATGAACCATCTTTGAGTACATGTGAATATTCATTATCTCATTCACTTATCAAATACATGTGCCTACTATGTGCTAGACACTGTTCTAGGATGTTAGGATGCATGGCATCAAAATACGTTTGTTGAATGAATGAATAAGAACTGACTGTGTTCCTGCATTTTTGATGCAGTAATAAGCAATCTATCAATCAACATAGGATTGATTTAATGAGTGCTTACACTTATTCATTGAACAAATATTTACTGAATACTTACTATGTGTCAAATACCATTCTGGGCACAGAGGATAAAGTTATTGAGAGGACAAGTTCTCCACCTTCATGGAGCTTAAAATCGAATGGGAGAAAGAGACATCAATGAAGAAAAGTAGTAAATAAATCACATAATTTCTCTCTGTGCCCCACATTGACAATTATGCACACTTATCCTCTAAACCCTATAATTCTTGAACAATGCTCAGGGCATCAGTAATACTTTAAAATATTCCTAAATACCATGCCCTATTCTTTCTCTTACATTCCTACAATCTCTAAGCCTGAAATATCCCTAAGATTAATGAACTTAAGCTGTTCTCTAGACTTTCCGATATAAGCATGATTTTAGGAATTTACATGTTACTTTAGGGTCTACAAGATAATGATCCAGACAATAAAGTCTGATAGTGGGTGTAGGGTAATCCACAGGGAGTGCATGGGGTAAAGGTGTGGGCAGGACACCTCAAAGGCTGGGTTTCTCAGTCAGTCAACACATATTTCTTAAGCACTTACTGTGTGCCAGTCCCTGTGCTGAAGATAGTAGAACTGTGGGTAGAACAGGCATGATGCTGAGCCATACTGAGCTTATAATTGACAGAGAAACACCCGAACAACCAATTTCACAGTCCGTTCCTTAATTTCGATTACAATAAGGATATATGAAGAGTGTTAGGAGAAGACCTGGGGTGGGGAACTTTGCCATGAGGGTTTTGTGAGAAGGCTTCTTTGAGGAAGTGATGCCTGAACACTGCTTTGGGGCTGGGGTAGGGGTATTTGTTTGATCAGGGATCACAAAGTCTTATGTTTCTTCTTCCCCATCTCCTTTCATCCACGTGCACACATTTCAAACACTTAAAAGCATTCTTCAAATATACTAAGAACACCAAAACTAAACACAAGAGAAGGACTCTCCAGAGGAAAGAGGCCAAAAATAGAAGAAAAAGCCCCCCTAATCTCACCATTTGTTTTGAAAACACCCAAAATGATTAAAACATATTATAAACTAAAACATATGAACTAATCACTTGCCAAGTTTCATTTTTAAATCAGTGCCATTTTTGAGGTTCATAAACTGAGAAAGAGTCTTCAAGTATGAACTTGTTTTTTCTTTTCTTGGCCCTCAGTTGGCTTGAAGCATTTGCTGTTAGGCTGGGTCGAGGCAAAGGGTTCCAGCTGGTTAGGAACATGTGGCACACATCCACTAGAATGTAAGCTCCACGAGATCAGGGCTTTCTTTTCATCATTGCAGCCCTGATACACAAAAGAGTGCCTAGAAGGTAGTTGAGAGTCAACAAATATGTGCTGAAGTATCCACTGAATGGATATTCTGGGCCTTTAAAGGAATTCTCCAACTTTCTTTTCTTACCCAAGCCACATCTTGCTTTAGGGTCTTACCCTGGGACCATTTTTGCTCCCACCAGGGGACATTTGGCAGTCATCAAGACTGAAGAAGTTGCTACTAGCGTTTAGTGGGTAGAGGTCAGAGATGTTGCTATACAACTTACAAAGTACAGGACAATCCTGCACAACAAAGATTTATCTGGCTACAAATGTCGACAAGGCCAAGGCTGTAAAATGCTGCCTTAGGCCCTTTGTTTCAATTGGGTTGTACCTGGGAGTCTAATCCTCCATTATTTGAGAGGAAGCTGAGTCCTAAAGGAGGCAACCAAAAGAGCTTTCTTGCTTCATTCTCCTTCCTTCTCAACAGAACTATCTCTACCCTAAGGCACATTGGGAGACAGCCATTTTGCCTTTTGCCCCCACTGGGTCAATATGCAGTTGTTGGGGGAAACCACCTGAAAAAGTCTGTTTCTACAATGGTAGTGAATAATTTTTTATAGCTTACTGGTAATTCTCCCTGAGTTTACTTAAGAATATATCCTAATTTCAGTAAAATTAGCTTGTTTACAGACGAGTCATGTATCTCTAAGAACAAGGAATGTCATCCTCCCCTAATTCAACCAGTTAATCCATGTCTGGTCAGAAACTATGCACCAGCCTAGCTTTATTCATGACAAATAGGATCAACTTCATGAATTCCAACAAAACCCAATAATGTGCCTGGGTAGAAAGACTGGGTTCATAGCATGTTCCTTGTTCCCTTCCTTGCCCTGCATATTAAAATAGTATTATCTGATTCCAGTTTCAATGGGGGAAACTTCCATGGTGCCAAAAGAGTGCATGTGCATTTCCCCACTATGATGGTTGCTCCAGTAATCTTGGTATTGTGGCGTGTGTCCCAGTTACCATAGAGACTGCATACACTAACAGTGTAGCATTAAGATTGGTGGGGAAGACACATTTCACAGAAGCTTTTTTGGAGGGATAAAGATAAGACACAAGAAAGAAAGTGAGACTGCCAATAAAGAGGCACAGCAAAGAGAAGTCCCTGACAATCATAGATTCTAGAAAATCGAGACAACAGAGATTACAACTACTACTCTAAAACCAACATACCCTTTCCATTCAAAGGCTGCCTCTGTCAGGAAAATTTCAAGTATGAGGAGAAAGAACAGGTACAAAACATTTTAAAATAAAAAGGTAAATATATGAACCTACCAAGGTATAGAGGTGACAAAAGTGGTATGGCCAGAAAACATCTTTAAATAACTCAAGGCAAGGAAAAAATTAGTAATCTAAGAGCACAATAAAATTGGAAGTTATATTTCTGTAGCATGGCTGACTTACAGAGAGGCTGGCCCTCAGGGAGTAACTTAAGTTCTGAGTGCCTCTTTCCACTTCACTGCAAGTAGAAAGAAAAAAAAAATAAAGGTGATCTCCCTCTCGTTTATTAACAGAGGTCTCCTTAAATATCCTAATGGTTTGTGTTATGACAGATGAATATGATCCATGCCAGTCAAAGAAAATCTGACAAAAACTCTTAGCGAATACATAAATTAGGGGACATTGTTCATGATGCAAATAGGCTTATTCGATAGTTTCTTAAAATAATGAGAGCCTAGAGTTCACTAACGGTGTGATCTTACGTATGTTCTTTATCTTGCATTCAATTTTGAGGTATCCTGTTGTTACAGATATCAGGCATGTATGCAAGGTAAAGGGCTCAGGTGTTGAACTGTAGATGTTTTTAAATAAAAAGAAGGGTGGGGATAGGATGTGGGCTGGTGTAGGAGAGGAGTGGGAGTGCATTTAAGAGGAAATTAGTTTAGGAAGATGTCAGATAAGTGATTAGAAGTTCCTTGATGTCCAGGTCACATCTGGCAATGTTTTATTACACATACTTCACATTACTATGTCCACTGCCCACTGTATACCCATGATTCCCAGTTTTAATTACCATTGATATGTTAATAGCTCTCAAATCTGTATCTTGAGCCATTAGTTCTCTCCTGACCTCTAGCCCTCTGTATCAAAAGACCTACTGGACAATTCCAGTTGGATATCTCAACATGTCCAAAGCTGAATCATCTTCTTCCAAATTTCTCTTCTTCTCATGTTCCTTATGTGAGTGAATAGCATCACCATTTACCCATCTGCCCAAGCCCCATACCTGGGAACCATCTGTTGCTTTTTCATCACCCCTCAAATAATCACCAGATTTGTAATTCTAATGTAATTTCTTTTAATAACTGAGAGAGGCTTTTGTGCATAGAAAGCAATATTTACAGTTAATTGGGTTTAAAACTATTGTGTATGTGTGTGTGTGTATCTCTGTACATATACACATTACTCTATTGGTCTAGTAATTTCAGTATAAAATAAGAAAAAAAAACTTTCAGGAAGGGTGAGGTCACTAGGTAGAAAATGAAGAACCTCAAACCATTTCAACTGTTAGTCAGAGGGTTGGAAGTATGAGAGTCAGGGCCTGCTCTGGCAATACCTTCTGGAATAATTCTAACAAGGTCACCAATCTAAGTCTATATCCTACAAAGGGACTTTTACAACTCATGTCTTCTAAGTTCAAGTTCCACTCTTACCTACTTCTTTCACAATCACTTTCCACTTTATAGCCTGATAAAGATAGGCAGTATTTTGTTTTCCCCATCAACCAGGTTTCTTCATTCTAGTGACCTTTTACTTATTGATGTTTCTCACATTTCTAGGTCTCTTGCTCCCATTGCACCACATTAGCTCAGGCCTCCGTTATCTGTCACTTGTGATATTGTAACAATCCATTGTACTATGTTCTCTTATGTTTCTGAGCCTTTGCACGTGTCACTACCTGTGTCTAGAATGCTCATATTCCCTGATAAACATTTACCAAATGAAAAAAATAATAAGTACTTTAGATGTTGCTGCTTTGGGTGCTAAACAGAAATAGTGGCCTACCTAATATTCTGGATAAACCTGCACAAAGTGCACTTACTTTCAAAATTAATTTAGAAGAATCTGAAAATTTTGCCATGGAGAATCATGGGGACCATGTCACAATATTAAGTTTTGCATTTAACAAAAATACCTGCAAACTCAGGGAAAGAAGCACTCATTCTTTCTTCATTCAACCAGAAAATATTTACTGAGCACCTTTTTACACCAGGTACTATTCTAGACACTGGGGACCTCTTAAAGTACAAAACAGACAAAACCCCTGAAAACCATACAGCAAAATCCTACAATTATTGGGCTTATATTCCATCCTGGGGGGAAGTAAATATGTAAATAAAACATATATCTGAAGGGAGTAAGTGCTGTGAAGAGAAATGAAGCAAAGTAGGGGGGGGAGTACAATTTTAAATATGGTGGTTATGAAAGCCTTACTTAGAAATGAAAGTTGAGGGGCGTCTGGGTGGCTCACTCAGTTAAATGTCTGGCTTCAGCTCAGGTCATGATCCCAAGGTCTTGGGATGGGCCCACATCAGAAGGGAAAAGCAGGATCCCCGCTGAGCAGGGAGCCCATATCACATTGGGCTCCCTGCTCAGCAGGGAGCTTGCTTTTCCATCTGCCCCTCCCCCCTACTCATACTCTCTCTCTAAAATAAATAAATAAAATCTTAAAAAAAGAAATGAAAATTGAGCAAAGATTTGAGGGTGGTGAGCAAACAAGACTTATCTGGGAAAAAACATTATGGGCAGTGAAAAAAGCTAGTGCAAAGGCCCTGGGGTGAAATCATGTACAGTAGGTATGGAAGCCAAAGAGGCCAATGAAGCTTGAGTGAGTGAGGGATCAAGTGCTAGAGAAAACATAGAAGTTAACAGGGGAAACAGTATGTAGGACCTTTTGGAATACCATAGAGACTTTGGCTTTTCCTTTGAGTAGATGGGGACTCTTAGAGAGTTCTGAGCAGAGGAGTGACACAGTCTGACTTAATTACATTACATACATTACAAAGATCACTCTGGCTACTGTTTTACGAATAGACTGTAAGTGGCAAGGCCAGAAGCAGGGAAGATAATTAGAAGACAACTCCAATAATCCAGGCAAGAGATGGTAGTAGCTTGAATCAGGGTAGTAGTGGTGGTGAGGATAAGAAGTGGTAAGATTCTGAATGTATTTTGGAGGCAGAACTACAGAATTCACTGATAAGTTGAATTTATGACAGAGATAAAAAGCTAGGAGAGAAATAAACTTTTGAGTTGAACAACTCTGTGGATGGAGGTGCTATTTACTAAGGTGGGGGAAAACCGTATTTGCTGAATACAATAAGGAATTCCACGGGGGGATATTGGGTCCCTGATGTCCATTAAGCTCACAGTGGAGATGTTGAGTAGGCAACTGAACATGTGAACCTAGAATTCAAGGCCTGGACCAGAGGTACAAGCTTGAACCATAAGCTGGGGTGTGATTCTGAAGGAAGTGAATGGAGATAAAGAAAAGAGGAGGTTCAAGAATTGAGCTCTAGGACCTTCTGGTGTTTACATGTTGCAGAGATGAGAGTACACCAGCAAAGGAGACGAGAAAGCATGGCCTGGGAGATGGGGAAAAAAAATCAAGCGAATGTGGGGGACTGAAAGCCAACCAAGCAAAGAAAGTGTTTTAATGGTGAAAGAAGGAGCCATGGAAAACAATGCTGGCAGATGGGGAAAGATGAAGACTGAATTAGTTAATGGATTTGGCAACATGGAAGTTACTGGTGAATCTTAATGGTGGGTGCAAATGCTAATTAGAGAAGGATCAAGAGAGAATTAGAGAGTAGAAGTAGAGAGTGCTTGTAGTAATTACAGGCATTTCTTCAGAACTTTGGCTATAGTGGGAATCAAAGAAATGGGATAGTAGCTGGCAGGGAGTGTGGGATTAGAAAAGGGTAATTTTTAGATTGAGAGAATTTATATGTTTGTATGTTTATAGGAGAGATTTGGAAGATAGGGAAAACTGGTAAAATAAGAGAAAGAGGGGAGATTTTTCAGGAGCACTGTGTATGAGTGTGTGAGTGGGGTGGGCCTGACTGAAGGCACAGTGAGGGATGGGCTGAGACAGGAACACACAGGGTTTATCCATAGTTATAGGGGAGAAGGCAGTGTGTGGGCATGCATGCAGATGGGAGGGTAGGTGTGCTGGAGAGCCAGTGTTCATGCAAGTTCTTTTTTGACTGTTTCTATTTTTTCAGTGAAGTAGGAAGGAGGGTCATAAGTTGAGAGTAAGAATAGGGAAGGAGATGTTGAAAGTTTGAGAGAAGGAAAGATATGAAATGCTCTTGTGGAGATATGGGGAAGTGAATGGAGAGGGAAGCACAATATCATTGCAGGGCAGCATTAAGAAACCCTTGGAGTGATCAGGAATTTACAGTGAAAGTCATCAGTGTACTTGCATGTTTTTCTCCAGCCACAGTTGGCTGGCATGCAGGCCTACAATAGGCACGGAGTTGCATATGATCATGATAGGATTTGCCAGGAGAGGACAGTGAAGCAAGAAAAGATCAAGGAAGTTAAGGGTGTGTGCAAGAAAAAGATTAAAATCATTGTCCAAGGAATCTAAACTATATAAGGAAGTGAGAATATGAGGGACTAAGGATAGAACTGGTGAATGAGAGCTCCAGTACATTCTGGAGTTGTTGCAATAAGGGAACAGCAAAAATATGAGGTGGTGGTTGAAGAGTGGGATGCTTGAAATTGAGATTATGGAAAAGTTGTGATTATTAGTAATAAGAAGGTCAAAAGTATAACCACAGTAGTGAATAGCTATGTTAGGGTGAAGGACAGATCATGAGGCAATCAAGGAATTGAGACCCAGGGTGCTGGGAGGATTACATATTTTAACACAGACATGACCCGGAATTGTGATGAGGGAAAGACAAAAAGAGTGCTAGTGAGTCAGTGACTGAAATCTGTAAGAAACTGGAGATGGCAACCAAGGCTTAGTGGATCACTGCAAGAAGGAGGATTATGGGAGCAGGGAGCTCTCTGACCTCCCCCCCCAATTTTTCCTCCCTCACTTTTCATCTTCCCAGTTGATATGACTTGATAGCTATAAATCACCTATGACATCCCCTTGTAATTTCTCTTTAAATTACATCCACGTCTTAAGAATTTTCACTTTCAAATATTTACTCTTTTCTGCCCATTTTGGGCCATCGTGACTTTTGCCAGTCACACTCTTCTCCATCACTGAGTTTAATGTTCTTCACAGCACTAATCACTCTCTGAAATTATCTTGTTCATTTACTTGTTTGCCTTTTGGAGGGAGGTTCTATCTTCCTTCATTAGAGTGTAAGTTCCATAAGGGGAAAAGACTTCTCTATTTTACGCCTGAAACATAATATGCTCTCGATAAATATATCTGGAATGAATTCATCAGTGGCCCCATCATGTTCTGAGGAATCCTCATTGTCTCAGTTTCACACACTGGCCCTCTTTACCATCCTACTTGTTTCTCCTTACTCACCTGCTCAAACCATCCATCTCACTCAGCAGGGGCATTTTACAACCCCCGCCACCCATATACCCTGTTGATTTCCATCCTGACAATTTCACCATGTTTCTCCCTGTTTTTAATGTCAGTTCCCCATATACTAATTCTTCAAGTCTCAGCTTGGGTCTCATCTCCTGGATGGCTTTTCCATAATTACTCTAAGGCCAGCTGATTTCTCTCTTCCAGAAAATTCTGCTATGCCTAATAACATCAGCAGCCTTATCTTTTCTAATTGCTGAAGGTGTGTCAATCTTATCTTTTCACTTTGAACATAGGTTTATTTTTGTCTCGGGGGTCCTGACTTACATCTACAGTACACTCCCAAAGAACTAACATAATGCAGGACAGATAAGGGATATTCAGAAAAATACCATAGCTTCATTGGATGGTTTCACTGACTTCTGTCTTCCTCAACAATATGACAAACCTGACTCCTGTCCCACCTTTTACTTCTGCGTTTAGGTAAATCTGGCTATTCTTCCTGCTATATAGATACTGCATTCAAGACCAGGCCTTCCGTCCACCACACAGAATTCTACACCCTTGCATTGCAATTTCTGTGACTAAATCATTGTCTTTGCCATTATTGTTCCTGGAGTCTCTTGGCAATTTTAGTATATTCAAGACATAGCTGCCAAGATCATCTTTCTTCTCGGTTGATTCTTTCTTTAAAAAAAATTCTTGCAATTCTTCTTCATCAAAGTTTATGTAGCCCCTTGGGGTTTGTTTTTCTTTGCCTCCAGCCTTGGTCTGGTTCTCTTTCACTTTTTCTAACTATGTTCGGTCCCTGCTTTTCACTCGATTTGCCCTTTGTCTCATTTGAGGGAATCGGCTTTCACACCTTCTTTCAAACCACCCTGTATATTTAGAATAGTTTCTCAAATAATATAAAATTTATAATATTTATGAATAAATGACACAATGCCAAGATATTCTGTCTCTTCTTTCAAATAACATCTGAAGATGCACCTGCACCACTGAGTTCTATATTTAAGATATTGAATAAGTATCATTCATCCATCTGTTTTCATTCTGTCTTGCATTTTTCAGGACCTGCTTAAGAGTTGTATTGTGAGGTCTTTGGGGCTAGAGACTGTCTGGCATAGTTCACAAACTGGCCTTTGCTCTGTGTATTCACGTTTCTTTGACAAATAATAAATAATAATAATAGCCCACTGTGCATTTTTACATTCCACTCATAAGTCCCTGGAAAAAGGAAAACTAATAAACAGGGATTATAATAGAAACACTGAGACAAAACTAACCTCTTACCAGGTTTTGCTACGGTAACATAGACTTCTATAGACCGATATTCTAATAAATAATTACCTACTTAAATCATTTGTAAATTGTTCCTTTGCCAACATTATGTATCATATCAAATGCCTATGTGGTTTATAGGACAGGGAAAAACAAGTAGAACATTACAGCTATGTGGGGGATCAGAGCAAAAGCAGCAAAATAAGAGGTTTACTCTGCTGGGTGCACAGTTTGTAAGAATTAGTCTCACAAGTAGAACTACTTGACAGAAAATGTGCCTGCTCTCCAGCTTCCCCTCTCCCCTCCCCTTTCCCTTCAGCACTCCACAGCTCTTTTCAATAATGAAAGACTTTCTTTCTCTTTCCTTTCCTCCCTCCCTTCCTCCCTTCCTTCCCTTCCTCCCTACCTCCCTCCCTTCCTCCCTTCCTTCCCTTCCTTCCTTCCTCCCTCCCTCTCTCATTTCCTCCCTAGTTCTCTCCTTCCCTCCCTCCCTCCCTCCCTCTTCCCTTCCCTCCCCTCCCCTCCCTTCCCTTCTTCCCTTTCCCTTTCCCCTTTCCCTCCCCTGTTCCCTCCCGTCCCCTTCCCTTCTCTCTATTCTCTTACTCTCTCTTGATCTCTTCTTTCTTAAATTTCAGGTGGGAAGTATATCATTTTGTGTGAAAAATCTGTTTTCCTGTGAATATAACAAATGTTCTGCTTGAAGCTGCTCTACTAAAATGGCAGTATGTCTAACAAAAAAAGAGGGGACTGTGCCTAATGGCTGGAGGGCCTCCTTATTTATCTGCAGATGAGCCACATTTAAACTCCGGTCTTAAGTGAAAACCAAAATGTTCCAATTGCCTTGTTACTTCAGTGGCCACTAGATGGCAGGTCCAAAAACCTGACTGGGGCCTCACAGGAGGGCAATTCTTACATGGGAAATAGGATTCTGGCACTCAATCTGGTATTGGTTTATCAATAAGTCTCTTCTCTTTGCCAGAATATTGGGTGGATAAGACAATATCCATATTACTTCACAGGGAAGCATTTTAACAGCAAGGTCTGTAGAGTATTGTCATCACAATGCTCACATACCCAGATGCAGCTGGATCTTGGGACTTCCATCAGCAAACATTCTCAGGTCTGGTGTTCATAAATGTTCAGCTGTATTTCATTATCTAATGGTCTTTGTCATGTCTTGCCATAATCTCAAAGGTATAAAAAGTCATTGTCTAACCTGCCTCTGTAGGAACACGTGAAGAAGACTCTCAAATAGGCTGGGCAGGCAACACACAGAGCTGGACTCTGTACCACTTGATATATATTTACCAGTAGATCCAATTGAGTATTTTATATCTCTGTATATACCTATCTAGATCTGTACCTGCATCTATATCTTCTTTTTTTCTCAAAAGATTTTATTTATTTATTTGAGAGAGAGAGAGAGAGAGAGAGAGAGAGAGAGAGAGAGGATGAGTGGGAGGGAGAGAGAATTGTAAGCAGACTCCACGCTGAGCATGGAGCCCGACGTGGGGCTCCATCCCATGACAGCAAGATCATGACCTGAGCCAAAACCAAGAGCTGGATGCTTAACTGACTGAGCCAACCAGGTGCCCCTATAGCTCTATTTTCTATACCAGAGGCTGACCATATATTCACGTTGTTTTGGAAAAAAGAAAGTTTATCTATGAGACCTATTATTTAATAGAAAAAAATAACTAAGGCTCATGCCTGAAACTGATGCGAGTAAATTTAGGACAAATTCTTTGTTGTACCCAGTATCATTTCCATTTTCTTGCACTGAAAGACAGGCTTCGAAAAGTGGATCATATGAGACCATAAAAGAAGTCATTCTGAGGCAAATTATTATGAAGATAGATTGAATTCCTCCCTTCATAATTTTTTTCTTTCTTTCTTTCTTTCTTTTTTTTGGTTAGCAGATTATCCTGATGTAAGTGATTTGATTATATGGACACTGAGCACTTTTCTTTATCTTTTAATTAAAGAACTGAACTCAACGATTTTTAAAAGTAAAGAATCACAAGTTCTGAGATAATTTATCATTTTCACTTAAGAAAATACGTTCTAAAGTCAATTGTATTTTTGTACAAAAGCTGTGACACGCATTCTGATATACATTTAAGTATTGATACCAATTAAAATTTTATAACAATGAAAGCAACACAGACTCAATTATAGCCATCCAACTCACTCACCACTAACCTTTGGTTCCCTCTTTCCTTTGGAATTAAGGTAAAAGACTAACATTAAACATGCTGATTTCCTCTACGCTGGCTCTGGCTCTGTATATTTGGACATGAGACATGAGAAGAAGAGGATGTATACAGTGGCCTTCAGATTAAAAAAAACAAGATTTTTTTCTCGTAAGAAGTAAATATGGACTATCCTGATTACCACAGAAGAAATTTTACATCAGTACTAGCTGACTTCCTTTAGTTTGGCAGTAGAATCTAAAATACGATGACAGAAACAATTTATGATGAAGCTCCATGGTTATTTCTACATAATTGTGGTGATTGGAATTTAACCCTTACTCCTCCCCTGCAAAAATTCTACAACTTGTACCTCCCTCACAGAAAGAGCTCTGGAATGCAGCTGAGGCCTGGGTTCTACCCTGGTTTTGACAATGTCTCACAGGGTGAGACCCAGAGGGCATGGGCTCCCTGGGCTCTTCTTCCTTACCTCTGAAATGAATTTTAAGGAGAAAGCCTATGATTCTTCTCTGCTTTAACGTTTAATATCCGGTGAAGTAAATTAGTATGCATTACAGATTTTTTTTTCTCTAAAATAGACAAATTCTTTCAGATGAGAGAACAATGTTGTCAAGGAGCTAACATGGAAAGTTAACACGTCCCTACTGCCATTGTGGACCCCACTCATGGAGATGAAGTTGGAATAGCTCGTTCCTTCAACCCTCCCTTTTCCCATCCTGTATCACTCTTCCATGGACTCCCCCATTGCCTGGAAGTCTAAATCATACCCTTGGGACCTTCCCTGAGCCCAGGCAGTCTCTGGCTAATTTGAAAAAGCCCTTTGCTTTTCCTCTTGGGCCCATAGCTCAACTCCATTTCCCAGCCCTCTGTGCAGATGGCTATAGCCTTGTGACCAAATTCTGGCTAGTGGGATATCGGCAGACATGACATGAGCTGCTCCTGCCCTGGCCCCTCAAAAAACAATCCTTTGCAATTATTGCTCTTTCTCTTTGACAGTTTTCTGACTGGAAGTCACATCCAAGGTGACCTTGGAAGAAGCCGTGTGCTGAAGATGACAGAACCCCTGGCAACCTGGATCCCTGGCCACTCTTTACATGAGTAAAAGAGAAACTTCTATTATATTAAGCCACTGAGATTTGGAGGTTTATGTCTTATAAAAACCAATATTACCTAAACTAAGAACTTCCCTAAACCAGAGATTGGCTTTCTCTCCAAGACACTTTGCTTATATTTCTTTGACCGTGTTTTCACCGTGTAATGAATTCTTTACTGGTGTGTAAGATCTTCAAGGACAGTAAATGTTTTATTTACTTTCTCATCCTCCACAGAACTCTAGTTGAAAAAATGTTGACTAGAACATAACTGCTTTGGAAATTATAGAAGGTGGTAAAAAAAAATCCTAGCTTTTTGTCTTCTCCTGTTTAGGTAGAAGGTAGGGATGATGGATTTTTCTGGTGTAGAAATGTTGTTATGATATCCATAGCCTCTTAATACAGTTTGTGGACTACCTTCCTAAGAACTGTCCTCCCCAAATAAAGTGCACATTAAATATTTTGAAAAGTTAAGCAATACCAAAGGGAGGGATAAGTGAAGGGATAAACTGAGAAATATGAGAACTAAGGGATTAAAAAAAGTGTTGTGAGTTCCATGGGGCTTCTACCACCACTACCACTAATGAAATTATCACTATAAACTATTATCTCAAATAGAGCACTGCACTTTTGGTACCTTACTCTCAGTGTCAGTATTAACCTCTTTTGAGCCAAATTCCTTAGACATTTTCTGTTTTATTTTTAGATGGCCTCACCACAGCCCCTCCCGGCAACACCTCACCCTTGGTTTTCTTCAATTCTTGGAGCCTCGTTTTCCCACTCTATCACTGACAGTCCTCTTTTGTCTTTTCTTTGGCTCCACTTCCTTATCCACTCCTTGAGTACGAGAATTTCCTTGTGTTCTGCACTGGGTTTTCTCCTCACCACTTCTAGAATCATGTCATCCAGTCTTATATGGCTTCACCTACCACTTCCTGACAAGTCACTCTTGAATCTTTACCTCCGGCCCAGCACTTTCTCTGGAGCTCCAGATCTGTATTGTCTATGGTCCCTGGATATTTTGAGAAAATCTAAACATCTTGCAGCAATCTTAAACACAAGTCCCAAATCAAAAGCATTACTTGCCTTTCTTGGCAAACCTCTTCTTTTTCCTCCCATGTTACCTCTCTTGGCAGATGACATCAAGTTAAATACTTTAAACTTTCCTTATCCTCCTCTTCTGTCCCTTATCTAAATTAGCTAATTAAGTTCTAAATCCTAATAAGTGTTTTTTTGGTTCTTTTGAGACTTTTAGCCTAGGTTTGAAGACTGGAGAACTGAAGGCCAATTAAAAATAGGACTTCTTTTACCACAATATCAGAGACTTACTACTATAAATTTCTTCACACGAACATATAAAAAAGGCAAGAATTATGGAATGACAAAAAAAAAAAAAGATTTTCATACCCTTCCATCATACCTTAGTTACACTATAAGCCAGCAGAGAACCATGAGAGTGAACATTCTCACATTCCATTTCTCAAAATTGGGACTGCTTTAAAACAAAATTGAATAAATGAAGGGAAGGATTTTTGAGGTGATGGGGATGGGAGTTTTGCTCATCGCCATTCCTTCAGTAACTTTGCAAAAAAGATTTAAATGAATGTCTCTAATGGCTAAACCCGTAGGACCTCTAGGCCCATGGTTTTCCTTCATTCCTGGATCTAACTACCAAGGCTCGCATTTATTTTAAGTGTTAAATTTTCCACTGACATTCAAATGAGATTTCCCTTCATCTAATCAGTTGCTTTGATTTCTTGGTCCTAAAATTCATTCTTCAATGTTTTCCACAATTTTTCAACATTAGTAATAACTTCCTATAGCAACCGCGGTCCTTTTCCTTTCCCTGGTGATATATTTATCATCTATTACACAAACC
Source organism: Potos flavus (assembly GCA_028534135.1). Classification (NCBI taxonomy): domain Eukaryota; kingdom Metazoa; phylum Chordata; class Mammalia; order Carnivora; family Procyonidae; genus Potos; species Potos flavus. The sequence goes on along the minus strand of CM052898.1, from coordinate 139,308,763 downwards.
TCCTCTTTGCTTCCTCCCTTTGCACCACCAGCTCTAACATCTTAAATTTTCATTTGACATACTGCTTACCTAAATTATTTCATGTGTGTTCCCATCCATGGAAATTCATTTTTGTGTGACATAAATCCCTACCCTATTCTATTTCACAGTAATAAAACTTTATACTGAATTGCCAAAGAGATAGGTAACCAAGCACGCAGCTTAAATTAAGTGCAAGATACACATGTTTGAATATTCTGCTCTCTGTCTAAGATGTGTAGAAACAGGTCCTGTTTGTGTCTGAGCATTCTGTCATCTGACTCAAACTGTTGGAGTTAAATCATGTAAAAACAGTTTTCTTACTTTGATTCAAAAGTAACTTCTGCTATGGAAAAAAAAGCAGCACAGTAAGGAAATAATATGTGTATTAAAAAATCTCTTCTAAATAACGATTACAGTTGGATTCAGTCTATGAAAGATGCTCCATGACTTGAGCACAGGCCAGTGAAATTAAAACTCTTCCAGCGTTGGCATTCTCATTGATTGTTCTCCTTCAGTACCTTTAATGGTTTCTAGTCCTTGTCCATGCTAACCTTTGCTAGTTGTTGTAGCCATGGTAAATATCTTATTTATTGGATTTTATTAGCATTTCAAATTTTGACATTTGGAAAAGCACAATCCTCCTTTTTTTTCATCCTGTCATTTTTAATGTATAAGTGTCCAGGATTTTTTCACTTTTAAGTTTCTCTTTCCTACCTTCAGAAGATTATAATTTTGGCAAGTCATAATTACTTTGTTAATCTGTGGTCCCAACATTTCAATTCCATACCATAAAATTTCAGTCAGAGGGATTATTCATGTGATTTAAGCATCAACATTTACTTCTGCCACAATTATTTGGCACTTTTGGCAAAATAAGTTTTAGCTGAATCACCTATTGAATTATGTTGATTCTCCACCATTTTTGGTAATATGATAGTTATAATGCTAGACATTCACATAGCACTGTAAAGTTTTCAAAGTGCTGCCACAGACATAGTTCTGATTTGACTCTTGGTATACATTGTGTCACAAGGAGTCAGACAGTATACCCATTTTATAGATAAAGAAACACAGGAACAGAGAATATTATTCTGGAGCATGCATGGTAAGCAGCCAAGGCCAGCGCAAACTCCTATTCCAGCGTTCTTTCCTCTACATCATGTTAATATTGTTTACTTATTCTTACTTTTCAAATATCCCACCACCATGCCCTCTGACTGCACTGATACCATTCCTGTCCTATCTATTTGATCTCTTTCTAGATTGTATCCACTCTTCCGGTTCACGTGGCCCTCACTAGAGCTACTCAAGGATGATGTTTCATCCAGGTTTGTATGTTGAAGCCTCTGGTGAGATCCTACTATGCGTTTGCCCAGTGACTTTGAGTTATAAGTGTTCATCTTCTCTTAGTTGTAAACTGTTTTCGACCCACGCTTTTTAAAAATATATTATAAATGTTTGTATTATTTGAGAGGAAGGCATTTCATCCATGTCACAAGTAGAAGAATGGAAAATCAGGAGAGTGAACAGCTTATCTGAGAGTATCCAGTGAGTCAGTGACAGAGACCTGAAGAAGGAAAAAAACAAAGCCGGGGATCCTCGTGCTCAGGCTGCCTTGGTGCCACAGTCAGAGGTACCAGGACTCAGCAGCCTGTGAGGGCTGTGTGAGCAGTGTGGACAGTGTTGCCACATCCCTTGTACTGGCTACGATTATTTAAAAGAACTGCGACAAACTGGACATTTTGTTCCCTTCTAATTTATCTGCGTTCCCGTAGCCGTGTCTCCACTTCTAAACACTAATCACTTCTCTAGGTGAGCTTAAGTACCTAATTATTAAGAGCCCTCCAAATTTCTAGTGCCATCTTCAATACGGTTAGTGCTCTTTCTGTCCCATTTGCCCCCTGTGCTTGGTACTGAATCAGAACAGCAAATATCCCTAATGAGGAATCATGATACAGGATTAAATTTACAAATTAAGCAATTCCTTTAGTTTTTTTTATGTCAATTCCTTTCATCTTGGAATCCCCACCCTCCATTTGCTTAAAATACATCCCACTGTGAAACTAAAAAAAACAATGCTGTTATGACAATTCGAAGAGAAATACTGAAACCTAGAAGAGACTCTTGTCACCTGTAAGCTCTGGCATATAGCATCAGATAACCTAGGTTCCCAGGGAATGGTAGGACAATACATTAGCAGATTTAACATTAATCTCCAGAATCCCAGATTTATTTCCTGTCCAGGTTAAGTGCTCTTTTGATTATTATAGCAAAAAATAATACAAAAAATCGATTACAACCATTAATGGAGGCTTAAAATATTAACTTCCATAGCTTTAACCCAATATCTATAATTAAATGCAAAAAGCTAAGTTAATGCAATGTTAAGGTTGAGCTTCTAATTGTGCAAAAGTCATGAAATTTAAAATTAAGGTTTATAGTGCTACTCTGTAAGTTCTACAACATTCCTCACATGATTTTTTACAATATATGTTTAACATAAACTTGTCAGTGATGGAGTTCTTTGGAAAGAATATAAAACACAATAGATTAGGATTGAACTTGTAGATGTCTGCTTAGAGTTTTATGTAACCAACAACACTGGGAAAGTGCAATTATCAATTAAATTATGATGCCCCATTTGAGTGATTACCATACTCCTGTTTAGGAAATTGACCCATTTCCCCTATTAATCCTTTAACCTTCGCTTCTGATTACAAAGTAGCCATATCCAGGAGAAGGAAAGAGAATTTATATTTTAAAAAAACAAATGAAACAACCTGTTGGTGGTGATAGTTCACGTGGGCCAGTTCTTTCAACACACGACAAAAGGTATTCATGGGGGACTATTACTTAAGAAGAATAAGTAACTCAGACTACTCAGGTTTATGGGTACATCTAATAGAATAAGCAAAGGCTCTAGAGATGGGTAGATAGGGAGCCAGATCCTTCTAATGCTATTTACCAGCCAAGGTGACTTTGAGCAAATTACTTGCCAGACAAGGTGACTTTGAGCAAGTTACAAGAGTCATCATACCCACTTTATAGGATGATTATGAAGATGAAATGAAGCAATATATGTGAGACAGGCTTTGCAAAGCTCTCTTGGAGTTTACAGCACCACAGCAACTATTACCATTAAAGAATGAATAACCATAATTTAACTATCATGTAGCTATCCATAGGGTACTTCTGAAACACCAAACAATGATCATGGAAAATTCATTTTATTAAAAGGTACATAGAATTTTTTTTCATAATAGTTTCCTAAGGTTAGGTAAGTGTCTATGGCTTATTATTGAGTGTCCAGATATGTTCAATACATAATGCATGGAGATACATCAGCTACTTCGATGGCAGGTGAGTGAAATGAATTCTTGAATATTGGGCTGCCATGTCCAACATTTCCTTCAAATTTTATGAAACATTTGTGTCTAAACAGAGAATATGCTGGGGAAATTCTAGTTCAACATGCAATTTCGACAGAAAGTTATAAATCATAAATATAAGGGCTTAAAGCTAAAGTGCCACCTCAACCAAAACAATAATAAAAACTCCTAAGTGCATTCTGGCAGGAATAAACATAAGCAGCAAAGCCTGTTGTGGATGGTGCAGAGCCCAGGAAGGTAACCAAGTGAGTAAACAGCTAAGGCAGGATTATCCTCATTTGGGAGGAATCCATTCCAGACAGGAATTAAAGGGGAAAGAGGGCTCAGGAGGGAGAATGGAGGTTGGGGGGAAGGGCTTTTGCATCTGAAAGCAGCTAAGTTATCCTGTAGAATGAAAAGGAAATTTGTTTTTCCCTGTCAACAGTAATCTTGTTTGAGGTCTAGCAGACTGGTACACAAAAGATACATGTGTTCCACCTACTTGGTTTTTCTCCTTTGGCAGTGAGGTACACAGACAGGGTTCAGGTGAATCAGACCCACTCAGAATAACACAGCCAAATTCCCTTCCAAATGTATAAATACTGATTCCTCAATAGCTTTATTCAATAGACAGATAACTTATTGCATAGTTCCTGCCACATTCACAGCCAGGATTTGCTCCTGGGAGTACTACAATGCCAAAAAAGGTGGGGGGGGGGGATTTAAATGAAAGGCAGAGATATCTATACTGAAACCGTGAATCACAACTGATAACAATGACCGAAACCAAAAATTCTCACACACATACAGTGCCCAGGAAAAACATAATTAATCAGTAATTTCTGAGTCCTATTGGCTTTTCCTATCTTAAATAAATGGTGTAGAGGAGATTTTCAACAGAGAAACAGGGGGAAGAATTGGATCGATGAGGTCAGCATCACGTATCATCTCGATCACCTATGATATGGACCAAGTTGCCTACTTCTTGGCACTTCATGTTCTAAAAAACAAGTAGTGAATTCACTATAAAACCTTTAGGTGATATAAATTCTATTAGAAAATGGCCTGTTTCCAGAATAAGCCAAGGACTATAGCTGTCTACACCCAAAGACTTACATTTCCCAAGCTTTTTAACAACATCAGCATATATTTATAAAAATACAGTTTACACTTTTAAGACCAAGAAAAAAAGGTAAGGTTTCAATGGTCATAAAAATAGAAATGAAAGTAACAACTATTTTCTAAGAAAGGAAAGAGTTCTCTTTTCATAATAGCTTAACTCAAAAGTCTTTCGAAGTCTTTTTCTTTAAAGATTTTCATGTAAAATTTATCTTTGAGAGCAAACATGAAAAACCTCAGAAAATAGATAACTATTGTTAATTTCAACACTTCCCTCCTCACTCTAGAAAACCTTACAAAACTAAATGACGAACAAATTAGAAACGATTCATTCATTCATTAATTCAGCAACTATATATTGAGCACCCACTATGTCGGCACCAGGCAAGGCAGTGAACAGGAAGGTCCAGGCTTCCACTCTCACACATAGTCTATGACACAATCTCCTACCATCACCGAGGAAACACCAGTCATAGTAGGCTTATTGAGTTTGGTCATAGAGATGAATGAAGTTCAAAACAGTGAGCATTTAAGTTTTATCTCATTAAAGAATTTTTGAAATAATAGTTTACTTATATCGTTTTAAGTGTTTGTTTACAAATTATCTTCTCGCTAATATTCTGAGCATGACAGAGTCATTTTTGAAATAATGAAAGCAAATCAACGAAAAAAAATAATGATTTGAGGGGAAGAAATCTACTTTATAAAAAGGCACATTACCTAAGGCCAATAAAATTATGTGATGTGCTCTTGAAAACTAGATTTTCAAATGTGTAGGGTATCTTCCAGCTATGTTAAAAACTCTGACTCATTCATTCAATCTGTATTTATTTAGTATCTAGAACATGGGAGATAGTATATCTAGTAGCTAATTTTATCCACCCACAAATTTAGAAGAATGACTACCTACTTCATGTGGCTATCATGAAGAAATCCTGTCAGAAAACTAAAATGAAATGGCTCATGAAGTTGATGCATATATTAAAATACAAGAATTCTGCTCACACCTTGGGATGGCATTATTTATAAGTGTCCCTGTATACGAAGGAGGGAAAACCTACTTTGGATATTTATACTCCTGGCAAGGCTAGTCAAAAAAGAATAGGAATTCTGTTGTTACTGGATGGTCTGGATGCCACAGAAGAACAACTATGGCCTTCTGTATATAACCAAAAAGGGCTGCTAGTATCTTTAAAGTATTTACAATAGCTCTTTTCAGGGTAATTTGGAAATTGTCCTCAGGACTTTTAGTCTCCTACATAAACTACCATTTGTATACCACTTTATAGCTTGTAAAATGCTTTCATTTTCATTGTGTTGTTTAGTTGGAAGGCAACAGTGTGGGGATTCAGAGCACGGGCATTGGCACCAGAGAGATCAGGGTATTTATCAAAGACACTTACATACTTGTATATGTAAGCCACTTGACCACTTTAAGCCTTGATTTTCTTATTTGTAAGTTGGAGAAAATAATACCTACCTTCCAGTGAAATAGAGGTTAGATGTGGTATAAAGTGTTATTATCATTGATAATCCATAGCACGGATACCAAGTGTTTCTCAATAGTCTGCTTTTCTTCATCAGGTTGGAGGAAGGCGGTCTTTGTCATTACTTAAGAATACACAATCCAAGCCTCTGGTGAAGGTAATGGTCTCTTCAAATCTTAGATCTGAACCATCTTCCTAAAATGGTTCTTTAATTCATAGCCAAAAAGGCCTTTCCAAATACTCTCAGAAAGTTTTTCTTTGGGAGCAAGATATAAAATTTAAATCTAGTTCTTCTTTAACCCTAGAACTATGTTCCCTGAAGCAACCCATGCACTGCCATCAGCTTTTATTAGGTGGGCTAAAATAGAGTCAGAAGGAGATTTCCTTACATAACAGTTGTCCCCACGGGACCTCTGGGGAGTCTGTTAACATTTTCTAATGAAAAATGTTTTAGATCCATAATATTGATGGCCTCTCTCCTTTCCTGATTCATTGATAAATTTCAAACATTGGGCTGGCACAATGAGAGCAAAATAGTACATTTCGCACAGTGTAAAGTGGTGGGTGTGGATGTTTTGGGAGCCAGTCAGTCTCTGGCAGCTGACTGAGTCACACTTGTGCTTTGTTGCCCACTTACATCTTCAGAGAGCAGCTTGGGTGGGGATGCTCGTCAGATGTGCTCCTTTAAGGAGAAATCCTTCTGAATATGATCACAATGTTTGGCAAGCTTCCTCTACCAAATAGTGAACCTGCCCCACTGCCTCTGAGCACTATTGCTTGTCCAGGAAACATAGGACCTTTGACGTTCTTCACAGAGTAGAACACATTCAAGGCCTTCCAACTCAATACCCTGCCTGAGAGTCCTGAATGCTTTACCTGTTCCTCAAATATTTTTAAGTTCCTGGTCTGGATCAGTAGGTTATGGATGTACAGTGAGTCCTTATGCAACATATGACTATTTTTAGTCACAGTTGAAGAATCCAAATGTCTCATTGAGATCTGATGGTCACATAGTTCATTAAGAAGTCAGCAGCGAACATTTGCTGAAGAAGTTCTTTTATGCAGAGTTCTGTATCATACTTAAGAAAATGCTCTCTACTCCCTTAAGAAGTTTATAATCTTGCTGGGAATGAAGAAATAACATAATCTATACAGGCAAAACTGCTTAACACTTCCAGAGCAACACAAAAGTGAGTGTGCACAGAATATATTGTCTTTAGGGTAATCAATAGGATAAAAAGATGTGGAAGGAAGTGGTGGACATACGTTTTCTGAAGTGAGAGAGAAGAGCATCATATAGTGGAGAGAGAGCATAAACAAGGACAGGGAAGTGGGAAAGGGTGAGTCCCCCAGCTTGGCTAAAGCAGGGTAATGAAGAACAGAGAAGCATCACTTCAGGTGCATGGAGATATAGGAGGGACTGACTCACCTGGCTCACAAAGATTGCCAAGATGTCCAAATGAAGCCCTTGTTCATTCTACTTTAGAAGAAACAGGAGGTGATGAGGACCTTGGAGTTTGGGAGGAAAAAGAGGCCAAGGAGAATAACTCGTAATAGAGGAAATTTAGAGCCAGATGAAGAATTTGGATTTTAACTTATATATAGAATGAAGCAGTGTAGATTCCTAGGTCAAGAAATGAGATAAAGAAAATGATGGTGGGAACAATTATTTTAGATGCTTAAAGGTTTTATGAAAATATCCCGAAGGAAGGGTGGCCTATTTCTAAATTCAGAAAGGAAATAAGGGCCACCCTTTCCAAGGCTCACTGGGATGTTCTGGAAATGAAAAGAAAGAGGTCAATTGAAGAAATATTATTGAGGGAAAACAGGCAGAATTTAGTCATTGACTGAATGGGAAGTGAGGGGCAAGAGAAGAGATTTTTAAAATGATCCTAGTGCTAGGGCCTAAGGAAAGGGTCTCATGGGTGGTTACTGGGAAAGAAAATGGATAAATGGATGGCTAGAGTGGACGATGCTTTGGGCAGTGATGGGATATTCAAATGATTAGGGACGTGTGTGTGTGTGTGTGTGTGTGTGTGTGTGCATGTAAACCACAGACATGTAGGTCAGATTTATGGGTAATGCCTCCTTTCCTCTAATGTTATGTAACAGCTTACAACTTTCATTAAATTACCTAATTCTTTATTAAACAAGTATTTATTAAGTGCCTATACAATATGTAAGGCTTACAAGAAGATGATGATGCTTAAGGCTTACAGTAAAGAGATATAAAAGTTCCACCACTAAGTGGAAAATGGTTAAAACATTATTGCAACATTATTTAAAGGGTGCATTTCATTTTTTACACTATTTTCTATTGTTTGTAATTCTTAAGCCAAAGACATAGTAGTGCTGAGATGTACCATCTCAGGACAATTTACGATCAAGTAATTTTTTTTTTCAAGTAATTTTTCTTAGGGTACTTGGATATCTTCCTTTTTTCTCAAATAGCATTTATGCATTTACATGAAACCAGTGAGTAAGGTGCCTTTATAGCAGGTTTAAATTTATACGTAGATCAGTCCTGATCAAAAACCATGTGGTTCCCTGGTAGGGATACATGTGTATGTGCATATTCCATGCCTCACTCAGATTTTGGGCTTATTGCCATGGAATCAGAACTACTGTTGATTATATGTGGATTCCTGCTTGTCTGGTGGTGAGAGGCAAAAGGAAAATTCATGCTTATTTTGCACAAAGCACTGTGCAGGAATCCAAGGGCTATAGCTTCTGTCAGTCCTTTATTCAGGTAGGATGAAAACTTGCGGGAAGTCTATCTGCAGTACTGATCTCTTATATCATCTCACTTTTCTCATGCAACTGATATCTAAGGAACTAGAGAGGTCCAGGAGATCAATTAGTCTCAAAATTCAGTTCATCTACAAGTGCACCAAGAGGAAACCAAGTTTCAAAAAACATGGCTGGATTATTTCTTAAACAATAATAGAAAGCAAAAGAAGCACAGAAAATGTTTGCAGGAATCTCATTTCTTCATAATTATTAAGACCTGAAACCTATTTTGAAGAAAATCAGTCGTGGATAAGAAAATCACTTCTTCACAGCAGTTAAATGAAAAAGTACCCAAAGAAATAAATAAACATATGAAAGCCTCTTAATATACCAAGGCATGACTATATTTATTTCTGACCTTTGGCTACTGAGAAAACACAAAGGATGAAGATTCTACAGTTATTCTATATAATGGCAGATGTTCCTCTTATTCAAGGAAACAAAATCCCTTTAAGAATTTTCACTAAATATCTGTCCAACCAAAGAGCATTTCGTGTTCATTTTAGATAATCTTGTTCACCAGTCCTTATAACTACAAATAATACCTTTTTAAAGCAGGCCACATTGTGTGTTAGTGTGTTAAGTGCTTTCTTTAAGATAGATTCAGTGTTAATTTTGTAGTGTATGACCTAGTGGAGTGGGACAATTATATACAATAATTCTTCTATCAGTCCTATATTTCTACCTACTTTACTAGAACATTACCAAATTAATGGTAAAATCCTTTTGAATGCTCAGTGTGTGTCCTCACTGCTGAAATTTTTTCACCATGGTAGTATTACTAGTACCATGATGGCTCCTCATATCTTAAATCCATGCAGTACAATCCCTTCTCTACTACAGCATCATTTTCCTGTTGTAAACATAAATTTGGCTTTCACACAGCAATTTCCACCAAACTATAAAAGTGCTAATGATGCCCGATTTAGGACATAAACAATTTACTGCTGTACTCCTTTGAGTCTTCTCTTTTTTCATTTCTCTAATCATCATACTAAGAATATTCTTTCCTAGAAAGCTGTGGGCAGGGTTGATTCCATAACAAGTTACAAGTTGATTATTTACTTTTAATTTTTTTTCACTAATGCTGATATTAGACTTTGGTGAACTTGTAAGTTAAGCAGTGCACCTCAAACCTGACATTTTTCTTGTTTGAGTGATGGACCCCAACCATTCCATTTCTACTATTTTGATTTTATCACTCTCCTACCTCAATTTTCCCTCCATAAAATATTCTTTCTACTTCTATATAACTGTACCTTCTTTAATTATTTTTCCTTCACTTATCACATTCAATCTTATTTTTCTTATGCAATTAAAATGTTTCCTGGGTACATTTTGATTCAGTGGTTAGTTGTACTTGCATCACTATTCTATAGTTTGCTTGATGACTTGCATAGAGCATATATGTTTATCAAACTGATTCATATTCACTGCAAATGGATCAAAATCCAAATTGCAAGTCAGTTTGTCTATAGTTTTGTGTAAGCATGATACCAGACAAGTCTGCCATTCTTCAATTTTATTTCCGCTTCATTTATGGAGGAAGCCTTGAAGACAACAAGGGTGTTGTTTTAGCTTTCCACTTTTTCATTTTCTTTCTTTCTTTCTTTCTTTCTTTCTTTCTTTCTTTCTTTCTTTCTTTCTTTCTTTCTTTTGTTGTCTTTAAGGATTTTCATTCACCTTTTAGGAAGAAAATTATAATTTCTTATTTTTTGGTCCCATTCTTAATTTCTTAATTTTCTTCCAGTTTGTGTATTTGTTATCTTTTTAAAGAGTCATAATTTATGAGTTATCTTTTGAACATACGGAGTCTTAAGATGATTTTTTAAAAGAGGATCTGGAGTAAAAGATGCCTGAGCATCTGAAACAAAGGGAGCTTGTAGACTTGTAAGGATTAAAAATTATTTTTATTGTCTAATTTTAAATTTAAAAATCTTTTTATTTATCAGTCTGTCTTATAAGTAGTATGGGAAACTCTCAAGAAAAATTTGTTTCCAATGAAAGAAATTCGAGTTATAAAATTTATTGAGAATCTCCTCTAAGATTTTATACCAAGTAAAGTTATTTCACTTGAGGAACCATACTTCGCAGATGGATGAAACAAATTACAGATGATGATGCCAATTAAGTAGTAAGTTTCATAAAACAAAATTTCGCCAAAATTTTGATGGGGGGCATTTGTAGGAAGAATGACTTTTGCTACAGAAAGAGGTGAAGAGAATTAGGTAGAAAGGCTTCATAAAAGGAGTGGCATTTGAGATGGGTCTGAACATTTGACAGAGAGAAATGAAGATAGGGGTGTATACAAACGACCAAGTAAAGAGTGTTAGATCAAAAGTGGGCTATTCAGAAAAAAATGCTCTTCTATGGAAACCATAGATAATATTTTGTATTTTACTTTTACAAATTATTCTAAGTTGCCACTCATCCCATGGCATTCAATGTAAAATATTCTTCCAGCCTAATAATGGCATTACTTTTGAAGTCAGAAAGGATGTAACAATGTGACTAGACAAACTCTTGATTGTGCCCAGATGTTTTTTATAAACTTTTCAATATGGTCTTCAAGGAAATACAGCTCATAGAACTTTTATGGTTTTTAGAACACTTTTAATTCTATAAATAAATGGAAACTCATCTGCAGCTAAAAACATGGACATTCTAGATACCTGGGTACCTATTTACTATTACAGGTTAACCATATCTCCTTATTATTTTGTCTGTAGCTAAAGTTCTCTGGGAATTGACATCAAGGGTTATCAAATCTAATCCAAAAAGATCACAAAGTCAAGGACAGTGGCACCTTTTTAAAGTTTAACTTGACTTCTCCTGCTTTTTTATTTCTTTTAGTCATTCACTAATCAATTCTACATTAGAACCACTGAAATAATAGGAAAGTTACAGAGACTCAAGTAAATATTCCTATGGCCAGTTTCCAAACAGCTCCAAATTAATGGAGGAAATGGGTAAAGTTAAAAGAGCTTTTTCTCTGACATGGATTTCTAAACAATATAATTATGGTTCACTCCATGGTTATGAGCTTTAGGAGCTCCCACAAAAAAGTCTTTGCTGCAGATGTGGCCACTGGCTGCTCTACCAGACAATTTGATCTATGTCTGCAGTTGTTTCAAAACACATACATGCATGTGTGTACATGCACACACACCCACACCCACACTCACATACAATCTTCTTGTGTTTGGTAGAGTAAGACAAAGCTAGGCACAAAAGTCAGGTATTCCAAAATGATCTCTCTCTATTTGCTCTCAAGGCAGAAGCTTAGAAGTTTGATACATGTGAACATGGCACCTATTACTTTGTATTAGATTTTTGCCCTCAGAATTATTGTTTTCAATAACACTGTTTAATATAAACAAGGAAAATAAGTCCAAGTTCGACCACTGATATGAGGTCACTAAAAGATGTGTTCTCAAGTTAGCTTCAAAAATTTACCTTCTTCTCTCCATATTATTTCATGGGACAGTTATATGATATCTTGCCAATAAAATAACTGGGAGTAATGCCTCATGTTCAATTGGGCATTTAGACTTGAGAAGCAATCCAGTCCAAGACTTTACCATAGGACTGCCAAAACAACTGGATATTAGTGAAACATAAAGGACTTTAAGAGTTCCACCATGTTGTATTCTGTATAGATATATGATGTGGTAAAGTGTTAGTCAACACTTTACAAGCACAGTAGCTCAATTTTTATCAATTTCTGGCACGTACATTAAGTTATTTTGTAGGAAAAATACAACAGATTAAAGCATAATTTAACTTTACTTTTCCCAAACATCTAACCTCTTCTCACCTCCTTCTTAAAATATTTCTTTTATCTTTGGCATATCAGTGAAAACAGAATTTTGTGTTTGATTATGTGTACATTTACTACAGATATACTGGGCTTCCTTTTTCTGGTGCTATTAGAAATGGTTTCTAGCTTTCCTAACCCAACCACACTATTAGGCTGGTCAAATTTATTATTTAAAACAAACACCACACATTCACAATATAACTTATCTGGTACATTCCTTCTACTTGTAGTTTGAAAATGTGTTGTTCAGGACTGAAATGACTCAAATATAAAAAGATTTTATTTCAAGAGAAGTAAAGTCTCCATCATCAATTAACTTTGCCCTAATGAAATTAATACAGTGTACAAGTTCAGGAATGGGTAGGTGAGAAGAGGAAGGGAGAATGAAACTTATTCACTCCCTTCCAAGGTTCTGCAAAACAGCTTCCTTATTCCCACAATGTGACATTTCTCTTCCTTATTTCTAGCACGAAGTCAGTAGCCTTAAAGATCTTCTACATAGAGGTTTGTGTCTTCGCCTCTTTATAAAAACATAAAGATGAGCTTGCAAGAAAAAGATGTCTCCCGCTAAACTGTAATATCAGATTGAACAGTTACCAAGCACAATTTTGAGGAGGTATTCATAACTTCATACTACCTTTGTGTCCTTTCTGTCCCAGATTTGAGGATGAGGGTCCCAGCTAGCTTAACCCTTTGGGTTGGAAAGCCTTTCCAGATGAGGTCATCATTTTCATTACTCTGTTTCTCTCTCTCTCACTAGAGTGTCTTTCTAGAGGCAACTGAGGACCTCTTTAGTGAAATATTGAAGGCAGGGGATGCCTGGAATGATTAAAAGAAACAAAGCTTTCCCATAGCACTTGTCCTTTCCTCTGTAAGGAGATGAGGTAATATATAATCTCCTTCCTATATTACTCCACAAGGGCAATTTGTGGGAGGAAGAGATGGATTTCTGGGAGTGAAATCCTACTATATAGCCAGGGTTATTTTCAGAAGGGCTTATCTTCAATACCCTCATTTCAGAATTGGTCTCTTTGCTCAGAGCAGTACCTTGAACAGCACTGAGAAACCCCCATCCTCAAGGTAAGAATGAAAGTCATTTCCTTGCTGTTGCAATAGCTGATGAAGAAAAAGGAAGATTAAAAAAAAAAAAAAAGCACCAAGAGATTCTGCTAATGAAAGGTGAAGCATATGAATAAATGTCAAACCTTTCCGCTATTTCTCACGTGGTTTGTGTGTGACACCTCTATTTGATCTTTTGCTCTGCAGTTCCCACCACCTGACCACCCACACATGTAATCTGGACAGACAGCTGGTTTGCTTATATATAAATTAAATAGCCTCAAGTGCAAGTAGACCTCTGCATCTTTTTAATACCCCCATAGCTGCTTCAAGTAGGAACAGTTACGGAGAACCTTACTGTAGGACATGGAATTCGCACTTGCCAAAGAAATCACTGCACGTGTAAATTAGAAACTAATCATCACTTCCTCTCTGGATACAGTGGCAGCTTTGCCTCAGAGTTTATGTTGAAATATACATTTTTATGAAATATTTCTCACTGTAGTCAGCATCAATTTAGGAGTATCAAACACTGAGTCCCAGTTCTAGCACACCAGAAAACCAGAAAAAAGGGAATTGACAAAGGCCTGGACTTTTCTTACACTTTAAGAAGCTAATTGTATTTGTAAACGCCTGGTTAAAAACCTGACAATTGTCAGTGACAACTGTCACTGCCAGGCTATTCCTGGGTTTCTTCATCATATATTTTTCCCCAAAGTCTCTCATAGAACTGAAGGGCTTCCAGAGACGAAAATGAACTTGACAATCATGTTGCAGCTCAAACAGATACTGATTCTTTTCGTCACTTTTTAATTCATTGCAGATGGTGTAAATGGGATGTTTACTGGCTGGCAGGTAATGAGTCTTGTTGTAGATAATAGTGATGGACGGAATCTCATGCCTGTTGACAGTCTAGCATCTCAGCAGCTGTATGTGGCTATCACCCATTGCTTGGCAGCACATACAATATCGTGAAAGGATGCAAAGTCAAGTCCATTTCCTCCAATAGAAATGATGATTGGTACACCTGAATCTCACTGGGTCACATACTCTGATTTTATCCTCGCTGTCCACATGGGTCCACATGGGTAGACAGCCTAAGACGTGATCTAATGTCTACTGCTCTAAAAGGAAAATGTAATCTGTTTAAACATCCAAACACTCCTCTTCCCAGGTACCACCATTCATCACAACTGTCAGTGCTTCTGTGGAAGAGTAATGACCCTCAGGCATGGGATAATGCTCCATAGAGGCCTTATGAATGCCACTGCCAAGCACAGAAATTGATCGGTTTTCAGTGGGGCTGGTATGTGCATCATGAAAGACCTGCACTTACTCACTAAATTACAAGTGGCTGTTTACCCCTTATACAATAAAGCCTGGGTTAGGGAGCCACAGACCCTGCTGATTTTAATTGTCCCAAACATGTGAGCACTAGATTTGGACCTGTCAGTGAGATAGATTTAAACAGCTTGAAACTGAAGTTAGATCAGAGTCATTCAAAAATACGTTGGAAGATAACACAGGTATTGTTGCCTTCCATTCCTTCTGCTTTTCCTTTTTTTATTCTCTCTCAGTGGAAGGTAACAACATCCCACCATCCAATATAAACACAATTTTTTTTTTTAAAGAACAGAATAAGCATGCCAGTGAGAAGTTAACTGTTTCCTTCCTGTGGGCTTTCCTCCACCTCTGCATTTGTTCACACATTGTTCCTACAAAGTAGGATAAAGATGAACAGTTATGTAATATGAACTCATGATTTTCAAAGTATCTCCCACAGGTCTGTTTCCTCATCTAACTTATGTCAAGCTTTTTCTTTCAATCCTCCTTACCCTCCTAATCTCAACTGCATTTACTATCAAATGTTGTTAGGAGATAGGCTATCTTGCACTCCATAGACTATTTGTACCTTGGTAAATGCTCTATCACTATGAAAGTTTCACCCAAAATGTAGCTCTTCCTCAGCTCTCAGACATCCTTTTGAAAGCTGGATATTCTCTTGTGATCTCTCTTTTGAACCTATCTCCCTTAGTTCTAGTAGTACTACTATATCTTCAGGGTTTTTAGATTCTAGAAAGGGCACCATGTTTTTCATATTTCTGTGATGTGATTTCCTAATATATTTTTGATTTCTAATTCCTGTCCAATCTTTTTTGTTTACAGCTTTGATAGTATTGAACACTTAATGACTACAGTTTAATTTTTAGTAAATAAACTTTGAAAATCCTGTTATTTTATTAGATCATAATATTTTTATGCCTTCCCTTTTCTAGGTGGTAAAATAGAGACAGCCAAAACTGAAGAGAAAATAAACGATACCCTTCAGGATGTAGCATTTATATTAATTCACAAAACATTAGTTGGTCTTACCTGGGGAATTGTTTTCCAACCTGTATGAATGGAATGGCTCAACATAAATAAATGAAGGAAACCAAATCTTTTACTCACATTGATTCATTCCATTTTTAAGAAAATTTTCTAAGTAATGAATCACCCTTATGAAATCACTACAGCTCAAAGAGCTTTTTCTACTTGGGAGATCTCTTCCCTTGGCCGTTCGGGGTGATGCCCAACTTAACTATACTTCGGGTGTTCACAAAATTCTGCTTATTAATATCTCTAATGATGGGACTCAGGCACTTTCTTGGAAAGAGAACCTTACAATTAGAGAGATCTTAATAATTAATGAAATATACCGATGAGATAATGAAATTGGGAGCTCTCAGTATACTGCCAGGGACGAAGAAATCTTTTTGAGAATTAAGAATATGCTAGAAGACAATAAAAAAGATCAGATAGTGAACTGAGCAAAATGACCTTTGATGTAAAGCGTCAGCTAGAAATGTCAATCCAATTCAGGACTGGATACAAAGGGACATTGTGTTGCTGAGCAGAGAGGTATTAAGTTACCTGATTATCTTCTCTGGAAGAATGCATTATGGTTTAGACACTTTTATTACCTGAAAGATGTAGACAAATCAGGGAAGATTAACAACCAGTTTTATTAGGAGGTAGCAGATGAGCTGGCGTGAATAGTACTGGTTGTTAAGAGTTCTGTATTCTCTCCTCAGCTTTGATATTCTCTCACGTGGGAATAGTCATTCTCGAAATTTAGATAGGATAATTTATATTCTGTTCCCCAGAGAAAGGGCAGTTTGGGAATTGGAGGGAGGGAAAGGTTTAAAACAGCATAAAGACCTGAGGTGGTAAAGGGCAGGAGGTTCTATTATAGGATTTCAGCTTTAATTAAAACGACAACAACAAACAACAACAGTAATAACCATTTGTTAAGCCTTCACGTAACGTAAGCTCCGTGCATGTTGTATTTGCAACAGAGCTTTCATATATAGTACCTAATTGTTTTTGGTCCATGGAATACAGCTATTCCATAATACTGTACTATTATACTCATGTTTCCCTGGAAAAATAATTTGCATTCTACTCATTCTAGGAACCCTGATTATGAAATTCAACATCACTTTCAGTTGGTTACTCTTCACTCTAGGGCACTTTTCTCACCTTGTCACACTTAACCCCAAAGCTGTAACTTAAGAGTCTCACAGGAATGCCAGTTGGAAAAGGCTCCTGCCCCTTGCCTTCTGAATGATTTTCTAAATATATTTTTATATATAGTTGCATATTTTATTAATTTGCATTATTTATGTCATTGAGCAATGAACTATACAATTTTCTAGCTTATTAGTGAAAATAAGTTGTCCATAAACTAACACTACATCACTGTTTTTATACAGGTCATTATTCCTGGGTGTATTTATTATGGTTTGCCATTTACTAAAGGATTTCAATTGGTTGACAAAGTATAATTGAACTAAACTTCTTTCAGGTAATGTTGGTGACTCACTAAAGCCCCAATGCATCGCGCAAATATCTAATTCTATTGGGAAACTCTTATAAACAACAGAATTTCTTCCTTTCCTGATGTTCATTCAAATTATATTACATTTGCCCCTAATCCCTGTAGTGATCTTCTCTGTGGACTACTTTGAGGGGTAAATGGTGGTGAGAAGCAGGACATTTAAATCTATATATATATATTTTTAAAGATTTTATTTATTTATTTATTTGTTTGTTTGTTTGTTTATTTATTTATTTATTTATAGAGCACAAGCAGGGGGAAGGGCAGAGGGAGAGGAAGAGAGAGAATCTGAAGCAGATCCCACACTGAGGGTGGAGCAGATTATGGGGCTTGATCTCAGGACCCGGAGGTCATGACCTGAGCTGAAATCAAGAGTTGGATGCTTAAGTGACTGAGTCACCCAGCTGCCCCTAAACCCATATTTTAAAGGGGGCAGAAGACAGTTCAGAAGACTTGTGATCTTAAGCTCACCTCAGGAAAACAGAAGAAGCAGACCTATAATGAAACTTAGTGAAATGGGTCCAAACCCTTATCTAATGAGGTTCCTGGTTGCTGGTGACTTTCTCAGTAACCTTAACAATCCTTTTCCCACCAAATAACTGCTTCATTTGCCAATGTCGTTAGACTGTGCTCAAATTTCTTTTTTCGTCTTCCTTTCAGGAAGAACATTTTTAGGTCAAAACAATCCTTTAATAGACCAAAAACATAAGAGATGCTATACTTCATAAATCAGTTTCTGTTCTCTTGGCTGCTCAACATGAGACATCTTAAATCTATGAGGCAATATATTATGTGGCCATGAGACTACTTGCTATATTCGTCTTTGGGCATCTTCTTAACTATTAGTTGGGTTTATTTCTCTTCTTGTTCCGCTGTATTCCCTTCTCTATACAGCAACGACTGATTTCTTTATATGTGAAATCAGACCCTTCCATATCAATCTCTGATGGCTGCCCATTGCAACTAGAATAAAATCTGAACTGTTCAGTATGAAGGCTGTATAATCTGGATCCTGACTCCTTTTCTGATCACCTCTCCAATATACTTCTCCTTATGCACTGACCTTTCATAATTGACATGCCTAGCTCATTTTAATCTCAGAGTCTTTATAGTTGCTATTCCACTCCACCTGAAATGCTTTTCCTCCAGATTTTCACATAGCTGGTTTCTAACATTGTTCAAGTCTCAGCCACATGCCATCTCCTTACATGCTATTTCTATTAGGTTATACTCTTGTTTTCTTCTTTTCACTCATCGGCATGTGTTAGTATGCTTGCATATTTATTAAATATTTCTTCTAACTAGAATGTTCCATGAGGACAAAGGACCTGTGAGTCCTGCTCACTCTTATATTCCCAGTGCCTATAACAGTAAGGGCTCAATAAATATTTGCTGAATGAATGAATAAATAAATGACTAAATGATAAAAGAATGGACAGCAAGCAAGAGCAATATCAGTGTTTTTCAGTGGGTCTTTAAATGCACCTCAAATGTTTTAAAAACAAAAATGTACTTTCCTAGAACATTAGCATCAAAAGCACTAATTTTACTAATTAAAAGCTTGGACCTTAGTGTACATTGATGACTGGTCCAAAATCATGTGGTAAATAAGTATTGCATAATTCTGGTCTTAAATCATGTCAGACCAGTCAGTCCCACAGTGTTTTTCTTGGAACACAATTGTAAACCAAGGATAATTAATCTGAGATCCGTCAATAGGCTTGAGGGGCCCTGTGATCCTTTGACAAGATGCTGTCCTTTTGTGGGGAGATGGTTCATAGCTTTCGTGAGATTATTAGTGGAAGCCTTAAACCAAAAGAAGTTAGAAATCCTTTAAGTAATACCGCTCTAAAGCACTTGCTATGCTCTCTTCCTCTGTGGTAGCATATGCACTTTCGAGTACAAAGATGCTAAGTAGCAAATTTCAATCATTGTCTTTGTCTATTTGGGTTGTGCTCACTTTACCCTACAGTTTTCTCATGACTCAAGATGTCATTTTGTGGAATAGCACAGGAGAGACATGTCTGCATCCTCAACTCTGCGAAAACACCTTTGGCCAGTTGGGATTTAATTTCATTTTTACCTGAATATGTTGCACATAGCATTTTAGTAGCCTAACCTCTATATAACTCTGACATTTATTAATTTTACAGGCTTGGGAGAAATGTTTAATCTTAGTCCTAGAAGGTTTAAATGAGATTAACACTGGGTATGTGGCACCATATGCAACTGCCATTTCTGGAGGTGGAAACTGACAAAGAGAAACGGTTCAACCTGTGGTTAAGTGGTCAAATGTCAACTGCTATTGTTGGAGAAATTATTATTTTTTTTTTGAGAAATTATTTTCTTTTCTTTCACTTTATAGTCTTCTCTTCCTGTAAATATTTCTGCTCACGTGGAACATATTATTGGAGGGTGGGGTTGAATTTGTCCATGATTTTAACTTATAATACATTGGCAGTTACCTCCAAGTGACACCACAGAGACAGCCTGGAGAATGGGCTTTAGAAGATGAAATTCATAGAGGCTGGTTGTTTTTCTCATTCTCAGAAGCACTTTGAACTGGAAAACTTTTACATGGAGATGAGATCCACAGAGCAGATTCATGGGTTCTATATTGGTTTCCTTTTGCTGCTTATGGCTTACAAAACAGGAATGATTACACTTCTGGAAGTCAGAAGTCCTTAAATAAAGGTGCAGGACTGTATTCTTTTTTGAAGACTCCAGAGGAAACTCCCCCCTTTTGTCTTCTCCAGCTTCTAGACATAGCCTGCATTCCTTGGCTCATGGCCCTTCCCCCATCTTCAGAGGCAGCAGTGCCACATCTTCCATCTCATTTTCTCTGAATTCTGCTTCATTGTCACATCTTCTCTGACTCTGACCCTACTGCTTCCTTCTTCCTCTTATAAGGACTGTTGTGATTATATTAGGACCACTCAGATAATCCGGGATCATCTCCCATTTCAAGATCCTTAACTAACATCTGCAAAGTCCTTTTTGTCATGTTAGGCAACATAGTCACAGGTTCTGGGATTAGGATGGCGGGGGTGGGGGTGGGTGGGGGTGGGTGGGTGGTTATCATTCTGTCTACCACAGGGATCAAAATCTTCCAGGTACTTAAATTTCAAATAGCAAGCAAGATAATATTTTATTTCTTTAACGCTCCTATCACGGTAAACTGCATAGAAGTATTCACATATACCCTCACCTAATTTTTAAGAGATAGTAATTTACAACTCCCCAGCTTCCCTTTTGGCCCATGGGTATGGAAATCATAGTCTTAGTTTTGGTTTGCGGAGTCTTATTTTGCTCCTTTACCCAGTTTTAGTTAATCCTTATATTCCAACTCGTCCTTTTTTTTTTTTTTTTGCAGAATTCATACTGCTATCCCTAGCCAAAGAATGATTAGTACGGCAAATTCTCTCAGCACTACCTTCTACCAACTCCAGGAATAAAAGATACAGGTTTTTAGTCAAGAGCCAACAGGATGACGTTCCAGCATAGCTCACCACACCTTTCTTGTGCCCTTCCCCTGGGCATGACGTATATACAACCTGTCTCTATAGGCTCACCAGCATTTTCAGGTGTTAATATAAATGACTACACCATGAGAAATCCCCTCCTTCAGCTCCTTGTTTGGATAAATGTAACTCAAATGTCTTCCTTCTCTCACCTGAAATATCTGCTTCCCTGACCTACAACTCCCCTGGCCACTCCCTCCCGTGAGTATGAACCCTCCAACACTAAAGCCTCGGCAGCACAGGCCCATCATGACAGCCTAACATCCTTGTCCTGCTGGAAACTATTCAGCATCCAGAGGACCATCTTTATGCTGATAACACTAAAATATAAAATAA
The DNA here is from genome assembly GCA_028534135.1 of Potos flavus. Lineage (NCBI taxonomy): Eukaryota > Metazoa > Chordata > Mammalia > Carnivora > Procyonidae > Potos > Potos flavus. The sequence goes on along the minus strand of CM052898.1, from coordinate 139,287,362 downwards.
TGCCAACAGCTGGTGCTACAAATGGCTTTTAAAAACGATGTTCATTCACTAAAATTCCTCTTGCTACTTTTGACATGAAACACGCAGTCTCTAATTATTCTGATCAAGACGGTGAAATACAAAAACAAACTTTAATTGTGTTTAACAGATATTTAATCAGGACTCACTGAACTACAGATTAAAGCTGAAATTCATAAACCATAATTACCCGATTGTCGCAATCTTTTGGTCCACATTCTCCTTCCGTCTGGGCGTCTGGCACCTTGCCCCGAATTTCTTTTACTGTCTTCTCAGCTTCGTTACTGTTCATGTTTTCCAGCAGAGATTTAGCACAGATTACAAAATATCTGTTCTTGGCAACTTTCTTCATTAGCTTTTTCTCCCCCTTGGAAAAAAGTTTATTTTTTTTTCCTACCAGAGTAGCTGGAACAGGCATACGTTGAGGGTGCTTTTGTGACACAAACTAATTATATAGTTATCAGGAGATAATACGGTAGCGATAACTAGAGTTACTATAGTTATCACGTAGGTATCATGCAATTTCTCCAGTATGCCATGCGGTGTGTCCCCGTCACCATGTAATTACCTCGTGTCACTACTGCATTGTTTTATGGAAAATGCTTTTCTCTCTCCCTAACAAAACCTTTCCACCACATTTGAAAAAAAAAAAAGAAGAATTCTTAGTTCTTATTTCTAGTACTGCTCATTCCCAGTAAGATGTCATGTGAATTAAGAGAAACACCTGTCCTCTCTTAAAAATTTGGTTAAGGAGCAAATGGAGCAATTCTGTTTTCTTTTGCTTCATTCCAACCAGGTGAGGAAGTAATTACCAACAATACATACATTTCTTTCTTTCTTTCTTTCTTTTCTAAAAAAGCAAAGTAACAAACAAACAAAAAAATACCAAAAAAACACACACAAAAAAACACCCACCACCCCACCCCACCCTATTTACTTAGGATTCGTTTAGTCTGGCACTTCCCCCCTACTCTTCTCTTTCAAATCTCAGTCACTCACATTTGTTTTTTCCTCGAATTATGGTGTAAATCATTCTTAACAAGCTAGCTTGAAACTTGTCTCACTCAGTAGAAACATAGAACGCCACTGTAATTGAAACATGGAACTGCAAGCTCGAAACTCTTTCTAACTATTTTTTTGGGCCAGTCTTCAGAAGGACACACAGAGCTTCCCTTGCAGTGCTGTAACCCCTGTGTCACACAGTTAGGATAACATCATAGACCAAGGCAAGAGGATAAAGAGAAGGCTCTGGCAAAAGAAGAGGTGGGTGGTTCCTTTATTCCCCCCAGTTGGGCAGACAACCCTCTGAAGCAAGGACTGTAGTTCCTACTTATTTATCTCCAGTTGATGGCTTGAAGTCTGACCTCACGAAGACCTCTGGATATGATATCCCACCTGAGAGCTCCAGTTTAAAACAGGATGGAGTGGCTTACTTTGCAGCACAGATGAAAGCTGTTTCTGAGTCTGCTTTTATTAGTCACCTCCCAATCTGATAGCTGCCCATTCAGTTGTACACTTAAGTCAAGTTGGGGTAAAAATCACCCCTAGATTTCGGAGGGCTGGAAAAATTGCTATTCCATCCTAGAGCATTGTTCTTCAATCACAGAGTTCCTCCAAATACAGTTGACAGCCTTTGAGATGCAAAATGTATCACTTTAATGTAGTAGAGGTCCCCTTCACTGCATTGCCAAATCTATTTAGCAGAATCTTCTTGGAATAATCTGTCCCTAGACCTGAGGATGTGCGGTGATTTTAAGCATTTTAAGCTAACGATAATGGTTAGTGCTGAGAACAGATGTACCTGGCTGTGATGTGATCTATTCCAGTAGGCTTTTATGAGCTGTTCATTCCTATTGACTTAGCATTTTATGTCTGTGCTTTTGCCTGGTGTGATGGTTGCATAGGGGTGTCATGTGTGTATTTTCCTGATGTGTGATGGCTGCACAGGGGGCTGTGTGTATTTTCTCAGTGCAATGGCTACACAGGGGGTTGTGTGTGTCTTTGCCTGGAGTTATAGCTGCACGTGTTATTGTGTGACTCCTACCCCCATCTGATGCCTGCTCTCAGGGTCCTATGTATATCTTTTTCCTAGTGTGATGGTTGCACTCGTTGCTCTGCTGATGATGGACATTTCTAGCAATTATCTATCTACAGGGTCCTGGGGAAAGAACTGCAGTAAAATCAATAAACAGTGCTAGACAGGCCCTTGTAAACATGAAATGACACCCCTGCATAAATGCCTTTTCCTACCGTAGCATGTTAAAATCCAAGTGCTGTTACCTTATTGGCACTGGGATAAAATTTCTATGGTCTCTCCATCTCTTTCGTATATTGCAGTCGTTTGGGGGAGTTTGAGATTACTGCTGTTTGGAGGGCTTTTACACATGAATCCATCTAATGACACTTTTCACTACATTGTCCTACACATCACCTCTTATACTCCACCCTGACTTGCTCTGGTACAATAGCTGATGTTCTGAAAGTGAATATGCCTTTCGTTTATTCTTGCAGTCTCCCCAAGCCCTCCCCACACGCCCCCTACATCACACGCACACCACCCCCTCCCTCGCCTCTCGGTAGTCTCTGTATCCCTCCTGTGTTCACCAAATGGAACTGACAAAGGAAAGAACCAATGAGGTTAAAGTCTTTTGAAACCCCTGGAATACAGATGAGCTGGGAGGCATCTGGAAACAAAACCAGACACTTGAAATCAAAGAGACAAGTAAATTACTATCCTAATCTAGGAAGAATAACTAAAGGTGTCAGTGGGGTTCCATTGATAGCACTTGGCCCTGGGCCAGAATGCCAAGGGTTCAAACTCCACACCAGCTTTGGGCTCAGGCCCAAGACTTGCCACTGCAGGGCGCAGCAGCATGTGCGGCAGTGTTAAAGGTGTCAGCCTTCTGCGGAGAGGTTAAGTCCAAGTCCTTCTGCCTGCTTGTCATTACGCCCCAGAGGGATGCCGAGATAACCCCAGCTTCCTCTCCAGTGCCTTTTTCAACAGGACAGGCTGTGGAGGAGCTAGTACTCAGCAGCAGTATTCGCTACTATCACTACTGTACACTCACTGAAACGCCCCTTTTCTGATGAGGCTGCCTGGAGAAATAAAGTATGTGCAAGAAAATCCAGCTCCTCACCAGAAAACCTGATGTCTGGCCTAAAGATTCTTCCATCAATGCAAAGAGCTAAGTTTGGAAACCTAAAACCACGTGTCTAAATGAAAGGAAATGTTTTCATTGGAACAGCTTACATGTCTGGTACGCTTGCATAAAAACTATTGCATAGCATTTTAGAGCTAAAATTGCTATAAAATGCTTAATACAGTAAGAATAATTATGAGATTTTGCACGCACAGCTGGTATACAACTAAAGTCTCAGCCACAGATTCAATGGAGCATGGGAAAACCATTTATAAAAATTCCTGGTATGCCAGTTAAACTCACCATCAACAGCCCATCAACACTTCCTCCATTCTTTAGGTGGAAGGGGAAGATATTTACCTATTAAATGCTTTATTTCTTCTTTCCTGGATGTCGTTAATAGTTGATTCAAGGAATTCTAGTTATTGCTTAACAGTAGCAATATAAATTATAACAGGACACAAATGACCTGAAGCCGAGGTTTCCTTCCCCCTGGGCACAAGGGTTATAAATCCAGTAAATAATGAAGCAAAAGCCCAAATTATGGGCTCCCCTTAATTACCCGCTCCCCTTTTACTTCTTCACTCTATCCCTTCACCTCTTCTTCTCTCCCCTCTTCACTGAGATTCAAATCTCTCAGTGACTTTCTGGGTACTCTGGATCCCCCGTCACAGCCTACCCAGCCCTGCCTTGCCCTAGGTAACATCTCAGGGACAGAACTCTTCCTTCTCTTCCTCCAGTCAAATTATAATGGTTCTTTCTTCTCCATTCCTTTTAGCTCCAATTAATAATCATTTGAAAGGCGCTCAAGTAGTTTGAATTTTCTATGGTTAATAATAATTTAATATAGATTTCTTGATTTAAAAAGGTGAATTTAAGAGTCAAAGGAAGAATTTCTTTATTGAAGCCTCTTAGGCTCTAAGGAAAATGCCAGACAAGGTGAGAAGATTCTAATTGGAGGCATTGCTGGATATTCTATTGCACTGTCTTGGTCAAAAGATGAGAAGCCACTGTAGATATATGGAAACCCCAGGGGGACAGCCTGCTAACACATGGTACAATACAAACTGAATTGGACCAGAATCAGGAAACCGATGTTGGAGTATCAATCAACTTGGTCACCAAATGTTTGGGGAAATCATTCATTTTCTTCAGCTGGGAAGAGAGGACCCTATACTAACAAATCTCTATGGTTCCTTGCAGCTCTATGAAGGTCACGTCATGGCTCTCTGACTGAGGATCAGTTGGCTTTTCTGGTTTTGCTGCTTTCTCCAGTCAAAATTAGAGGTTCTGGATAAAAATGGCTATCAGTAGTTCCACATGAAGCCCTCCTGACTAAAGGAGTGCTGACACTCTTAAGTAAGTTTTAAGCTCTCTGCTTACTACTTGCACACATACTTTTGAGCTGGCTCCTTTACGCTACACAGATATTTCCTTAGCCTTTTGTTTCTCCCCACATATTAATTCAACAATCATTTATTGAGCACTTTTTATATATGAAACACAGAGCTAGTCACTGATGATAGAATCAAACAAGATAGCTTCTCTGCCTCCTATGAAGCACAAATGAATCTACTGTTCTTGTCCATTCTTTCTCTCTCTCCTTCATTTCTATGCATAAACACATATACTTCTTAAACTATAGGGGTAGTATAGAAAAAATGAGAGGAATTGGATTTATGTAATCTGCACCCAGTCTAAAGTACTGTTTATTTTCAATAAAAGAATATGATAATAATTTGTATTAGAAAATTATAGTCATTCAAATATGCACTTCAAAGGTATAAATGATATTTCTCAACATGTGTTTTGAGGTCACTGATTTACATTAAGGACAACAATTTGGGTTGCAAGAAAATTATAAAGGTAAAATTGTCTCTTCTGCAGATAAAATTCTGGGATAAAATCTGAGACTCCTGTAAATAGCCTCTGAGAATGTGAGAACACAGAATATTTTTGTTCGGGCTTTTTTCCTCAGCAGACTTAGGGGTCTTATCCCTTCAAACTTTCTTTTCTGAATTAATAATATTAACTTCCATTTGTTGAGTACATATTAAATTCCAGGCACTTCCAATACATCATTGCATGTTAAGAAAGCGATGCCTCATTGTAGATACTATTACTTTCACTTTACAGATGTGAAAACTGAGGCTCAGTGAGGTGAAATAATTTGTCAAAGATCATACAGACAGTATGCAGAGTTGGGATTTAAACTCAGGTCTATCTTTGTGCAAAGAGCTCCATAAGCATTTCTTGGTTCTACCAAGTCTAACTTTATTTAAAAAATAATCTTGCTTGAATGCTTTGTTAGCAAATAAGGAAAACACCCTTTATATTCTTTCTTCACAATCACTCATTGCATTACAAATACTACAGTGAAAATAGGAGATGGTTAAGATTTTTCTTAGAAGGTCTGGCTACCTTTTCATATTTATTTGGACTGAGATGAGTAATTAAATTTAGGGCTCTCAATCAGAGGAAAAGAATGAGCTATTTGCTATCTGAATATGTATTTGTTATTAATTGATCAGACATGGATAAGGCGTATTATTACAACTATATTTGTGAGGTATGATTTATGTTGTTCTACTGCATATTACTCTGTGCTGTTTTTCATTTTCCTGCTCTTTGGACTTTTTGTTTTGTTTTTATGAATTTAGTTACAGTTGGTTGTGTTTTGAACTTTGTAAAAATGTAATACTCAGAAAATTTAAAAAAGAAAAAGAAAATATTTTCAAAATGATGTCAAAATCAAATCTACCCTCACTAATTTGATTTGTAGGAAATGGAGAACAAAGTATTGCAAGCAGAATGCTTTTAAATACATCCTAATTACTTCAATGTGCAAATGCATTGACTAAATCGAAGCATGCATTTAACACTTTGCACTTCAATTGTGCTTATTCATCTAAGTTCTATAGATAGCAATTCCACAAGAAAAACAGGAGGTAAGCTTCACTACGGCCAATCATTTTACAGTTATTGGAGGAAAATTACTGTTCTAAAATTCAAGCTTACCTGTCAAGTCAGCTCAGTTTTGGACTAATGCAAAAGACCATTAGTCCAACTAATGCAAAATAACAAATATTTCACTGCAGCTACGTTAAGTTTTCCTGATTGAGTTTGTTTTTCCTATTCTTCCCTTCTGCTTTCCATGGGGTAGGATGAAGGAGTGGGGGTAGCAAAGCTACATAAGTATTCAGCAGGGTAAGTCCTGGGGAATGATGCCATAGGGCGGGAGGTGCTATGCAGCTGAGGCTGGGATGGAGTCATGATGGCAGGGTTACCTAGAGTTTGGTCTGGGACCAGCTCCACCAGAATCACCCGAGGAGGATGTTAAAAAGACATATATCAAGGTCACACCCCAGAGCAAATCAACTGAATTAGTATCTCTTGAGGTGGAACTCAAAGATCTACCTTTTACATGAGCTTCCCAAGTAATTCTTAGGCTCTAAAGCCTGAAACACACTGGCGTATGCACTTAAGCTCTCTGATTCTATATCCAGTGTGAGCCCTGCTGGTACACCTACCCTCTGTCCCAGTTGTCAAGATTCATGTGCAAGTACAACCAGCTGTCCTGGGAGGAATTAATTCTAATAATAATAGCCCAAGGGCTTAGCCAGGCATGATGCTGTCTCATATTGAAGATATCATCCAGTCTCCAGAGCAAGGGCTATGAAGTAAGCATTATTACTATTCTCATCTTTCAGATGAAGAAATTGAAATTCAGAGATTGAGTAGCTTATTGCGGGTGTCATACTAGTCATTGCAAGAGCTCTTAAGAACTACACTACTTTAATTCTTAGCCTTGTGCCTTGCAAAAAATATATCTTTTTAAGATTTACTTATTTATTTGAGAGTGAGAGAGAGAGAGAGAAAGAGGGAGGGAGAGAGAGAGAGAGAGAGAGAGAGAGAGAGAGGGAGAGAAATCCTTCAGGGACTCCCTACTGAGCACGGAGCCTGATGTGGGGCTCTATCCTAGGACCCTGAGATCAAGAGTTGGCCCCTTAACTGATTGCTTAACCAGGAGCCATGAAAAATATGTTCTTGAAAGATGCTTACTATTGTAAAGGAACTTGCCTAAATGCTAGTGAGATTGGTTATATAATAATACATAGGGTATGAACATTTGAAACCAAGTTAACTTTTCCTTCATTTATCTTTACAGATACTAAAATCATCTAAAGTAAGCTGCTAATCTTTCATTAGTTCATTCAACAATCATGCACTTTGCCAGAACTTGAGGTAACAGAGATAAGTAGGACATAACTTCTACTTTCACTGGAATTACCGATCTGAAAATGAGACGAGCTTGCGTATAAATAGTTCTGGATTAACTTGTAGTCCGTGGAGGCCTGAGTAGAGAGAGAGGGGTTCATTCTCCCAGCAGAAGGGAAAGAAGGTGCAGTCTGGAAATGTTTAGTTACTCCAGTACTTTCCCATTGGCTAGTGTAAAGAATTTAGATTTTTAAAAAGTTTACATTTTTACTTAACAGTTTTGTTAGAAAAGGAGTGGACGAAGTTACTTGTGTATTTTGAGCCAATAAAACTTTATCTGGTTCATTCTTTTTGGCATCTAACTGGGTTTCTTTTTTGGCTAAGTTTTGTGTACAGAACCAAATAAGTTGTTATGTTTATTCATTCTTACACAGAGTAGCCAAGATTCTATTCTTGAGATGGGTGCCTGATAAATTTTATCAGTAGTAGTTTATTCTACCATAAAAAGTGACTTTATACTGACATATTGGCTGTGTCCTTTACTCCATTTTCATGGGTCTCAATTACTCAAAATAGTATTAATATTAGATCATGAAATTTTTACAGGATGAGAAATTTAGAAGTTAAAAACAATTGAAAACATAAAAAGTGATCTAAATTTCTTCCCTTATGATAATCTCATATATATGTGCATGTGCTTTGAGTGTATTAATCCCAGAACTGACTGACAGACTAAAGAAAATGAGGTTCTAGAATGTCATGATAACCTGAGGCAAACATATAAGGATCCAAAAAAACAAAACAGAGACTCTGAGAAGCACTGGGCAATAGAAACAATGTGGTCTGATCCAGAAAATATATGCCGTATCATATTCTATATGATATGATTCCAAAAATCTGTATCACAGATATTTCAAAAGCTTAATAAATTGGAAAAGCAAAACATTTTAATTCATTTACGGGCTGATAAATAGTAAACATGTATTCATCTCTTAAATTGAATTAGCATGAAATTTGGAATTAATATTATTTAAATTATTTGCTGTTTGCTTCAAATTTTTATTTTTCTAATTGTTATAGTATTTTTAGAACATTTAGAAAGTTTAAGAAAAAGAAGAAATAAAATTTCACTTAATTCCACCATATAGATATTCACATTTTAATGTACTTCCTTTGATTATAATCATACACTTTCAGTTTTTAAATTCAGGATCATGTTAAGTGTACAAGTTTCTTTTGGATCAGATACTTTCTGTTAAATTATTTCATGAACATTTTCTATCTTATATGTAATGATATCTATGGATGTCCCATAATTTGTTTAATAATTTCTCCAATGAAATATTTAGGATTGTTTTTCTCTTTTTCCACTTTTGTAAATGACATTGTGATGAACATCTTTATACATAAATCTCGGTCTAGAGTCTTTATTCCTGATAGATTTCTAGAAGTAAAATTACTGATTCAAAAAGATACATTTTTAAAGAAAGTTTCTTGATAATATAATGCCATTTTATTTTGTGGAATTTCATGTCAATACATATTCCCACCATCACTATAGGAGTGCCAGTTTAACTGCACATGTGCTAGCATTGAGAAGTATTATTTTCATAAATAATGCCTTAAAGCGCTAGTGAGTTATACTTCCTCATATGTTTGTTAGACATTTGTATTTCCTCTTTTGTGATTTTTCTTTTCATAATCTTTTTATTTATTTATTTATTTTATTCATTTGAGAGAGATACAGAGACAGAGAGAGCACAAGCAGGGGGAGAGGCAGAGGGAGAGGGAGAAGCAGACTCCCCACTGACCCGGGAGCCTGACATGGGGCTCGATCCCAGGACCTGGAGATCATGACCTGAGCCAAAGGCAGAAGCTCAACCATCTGAGCCACCCAGGCACCCCCCTTTTTATATTTTTTTAAACAAATATTTATCTCAGTATCTTCATATCTTTTGCTTCCACTCCATCTCTGATGTTGTCACTACATTCTGGACTTTCCTTATCTCATCCTGAACCATGGCATCATTCTGCCTGTCTTTATTCCAGATTTCTTCCATTCTGATCCATTCTATACACTGCTGCCTAACAGTACTTTTGAAAATACCATGCTGCTTTTATCCAGATCAAGAACCTACTGAAGCTCCCAGTTATTTATCTATCAGCTAAATTCAACTGCCTTATTCAGGAGAAAATTAATCCCATTCTTGTATATTTCCTTATGAATTCTGTTGAATAACTTAGGTTGTTGATGTATGGAACCTATATGCAGTTAAGTTTTTATATGTGGATATTTATATATATAATAGAGAGAGATACAGACAGATACAATGCTGAATACTAGACATGAAAATTGGAAGGGGCTTTACAGGTCCAACTCTTTATATTTATAAATAAAAAAACTGACTCAAAGAGTTCAATAAATTACTCAAGAGAATAGAGCCAGTTAAATGATAGAACTGGGACCAAAAACCAAGTCTCCTGATTTCCAGTTCAGTGACTTTTAAATAGAGAAAAATAAAAATCATTTTTACAATTTAAAGAATAGAAACAGCTAGGAAGACAGTTTAATTTCAATCTGTTCTTACATATAAAAGATTGTTAAAATCAAGCCACATAGGAAACTTGAGTGTTCTTATAAACATAAATACACACTTCTTATAAATTCATCAAATGTGCCATTAAAATTTCCATAAAATTTGCACATCAGCAAGGACCCAGTTTGTACTAGTTTGCTTTTTTTTTTTGTTAATCTACATTGTTTTATTTAATCTACTTTGCTACAATAGAAGCATCATATTTTTTCAGAATGTTACAGATCATCATTAAGTTTCTTGTTAATATCTAGTTGTATTCAAAGGAAAATCCAATTTTCTTAGCATCTTCTATAAAGAATTTCCTTTGACTATAATTGGGGATTTTAAGAACTATCCTTAAAAAATAAAGCAAAAAAAAAAAAAAAAGAACTACTTCAAAATGCTTCTATTTAAAGAGTAAACAACATGAAGTATTCTGGAAGGACACAGGCTATTAGCAATTGAATATGATACAATTATTGATACTTAATCACTATTTCACTTCAAGAATTACACAGTATTTGGCAAATGAAAACTTAAGGGTAGTTGCTGATGTGAGAATGGGAGTTGCCAGATATATTTACTATTTGTAGGGGGAAAGATGGAACTAGCTATGAGTGGGACTACCCTGGATAGAAGACAGAAGCGCATTGATTGCAAAGGGTTGGTTCTTTGTAAACCAAACAAAGGCATGTGTTTGCCTAACAAAATAATTGGAAGAAAGAGTACTTACTAAATCATACAGTGCCCCAACAGTTTATAAAATCAAAAGTTTAAATGAATAGGTGGGTCATCTAGCAGTAGAGGGAGACTCTAACGACATTTCAGCTATGTTTTCTTTCTCTGTATGCATGTGTGTATACATAAAACAGGTACATTTGTTTCATACCCAATACATATTTACTAAGTACCTACTTTGTGTTAGAAGCTCTCTACTACCCAAATAAGTGATTTAGCTTTTTGTGATTATCCTCTCTTACAGCTGTATCATAAAACTAATAATAATCTATAACTGACGTGATGTATTATAACAAAAATGGGAAATTGAATAGGAGGAGAAATGAAATGGCATCCTAAATTTCTCATTTCATACAGCATACAATTTCATTAATGATAATAATTAAAGAAAATAGGACTGGATTTTTAAAAACAATAGTAATCATTATTAGAAGAATAAACTATGCTTTATAACTTCTAAATTTACTAGATTAGTAATAAATAGAATCATCATATATCAAAAGAGGAAGAAAAGAGAGAGAGGGAGAGAAAAAAAGAGGGGGATAGAGACATGACCAAGGATGTATAAAAACAAAGACAATATACAATAAAATTTCTGAGGTAGGGCCAGATATATTTTTACAAGAATAAAAAATAGAAATTTATTAAAAATAAAACAGAAACACCATAGCAGAGTTTTTTTTTTTTTAAATACAAAAGCTAACCATAGAATAGTATTTTAAGAGCACTAATTATGGTAGTGGAGAAACCTGAGTTCAAATCTTACTTCTGCCATTTACTAGTTATAACCTCTTTCCTAAGAGGGAGTTTATTTAGCCTATTTGCCTCAATTTCCTAGTTTATACAGTGGGAATAAAAATAACTGATTATAGAGAGGATAGAATAAGATAATATCTATAAAATTCATTGCCTAGTCCAACTAAACATTCAGTAATAACTGTTACTTATAATATTTGTTTTAAAATGATTTACATAAATAAAAGAGGTGAAAATCAAAGAGCGTCACTTAAGATATACTGTTAACTAAAAAAATTGATACAGTATAAAATGAGAAAACTGAAGAAGCAGAGTGACATTTAAAAAAGAAAGTGATCATTTTTACAAAGAAACTAAAGGCAGCAAAGGGGACTGAAGCTATAAGCCTGCTCAGTCTGGACCCAGAAAAACACAGAGGTGGCAGGGAGTCTAGCTCTTGGAGTAATGAGGCCAAAAGGTTGTGTATGAAATGGTGGACCTGAGCCTGGCTCACTACTTCAGCAAGAGGCTGCAAAAAATTTGGCCAACTGCTACCTGGGGCAATAGTTTATAGAGCTGTAGGCACTGAGAGGTGGAAGGATAAAGACACAGACTCATGATCAAATACCCTTAAAGAGAAAAAGCTGAAGCTACCACTACAACATCTGAATTGGGACTAGGAACCTAGGAATCCCAATAGAGGCAACAGCAAAACCACTAATCAGGGATGTATGAAGAAAGAAAAAAGAGGAAGAAAGAAAACCAAGAGACAAGTCAAAAAAAGCCTTATGACCCACATTAACCTGCAAAACAAAATTCTAAAACATAGCAAGAAATCTGATGATAAGAAGAACCACCAACAAAATTAATAATTAGAACATTCACTACAGGTGAATTTGATTTTATAGAATTGTCTGAAAATGACCTCAACATGAATCTGTTTGTAATGCTCAGAGACAAAAAGATCATACCTATAAGAGAATAAGAAATTATTAAATAACAACAGAGAGCAGTAAGGTAAGAATAGTTGAATAAAGAACCAATCAAAAATCTTAAAAATGAAAAATATGTTCATTGACATTAAAAATGCAATAGATAGGATAATTTAAGATTGGGCAATTTCAAGGAGAGTATTAGTGAGCTGGAAGATAATATTAAGGAATGCATTTAGAAAAAAAAAATCACAGAAAGTAAAACATATTTTTAGAAAATGAAAGAGCAATTGAGATATGTAAATTGACTAGGAAACACCAATATATATCTTATAAGAATCCCTGGAGAAAATGGAGGTAATAACAAAGAAACAATAAAGAAAAAGATAATAACAGAATTTTCTAGCATTAGAGTCCTGAGATTAGTAAGTGTACCCTGAGTTCATGACCAATAATTCAAAATGAATCCATATCTAGACACATTTGAGAGAAACTATAAGACATCAAGGATATAGAAAAACTTTTAAAAGTCACCAGGGGGAAAAGGCAGACTACCTACAAAGAGATGAAAACTAGATTGATAGCAGATTTTTCTTAAGTAATGATACCTGAAGAACAATTGTGTAAGATTAATTGAGTAATATCCTCAACTGCTAAACAAGAATACCCAGATAAATTGCTATTTAAGATAAAAGATAAAATAAAAACATTTTTAGATATATAAAAAGAGTATACTCCCCAGGGCTCTCCCAAAAGAATTACTAAAAGATGTAATTCAACAAGAAGAAAAGTGAACCCAGAAAGGAAGCCATATCATCCAAGAATAATGGTGGACACAGTAATAGCTAAAATATATGAGTAAATACAATTAGGTAGTAACTATAAAAATCAATGATAACCACTTTTGCATATGTTTAAAACAAATATGTTAAACTAAAACTCCATTCAATAATTAGAAAGGATTGATAATTAGTAGATAAAACATGCTAGGCACCTTTTTTACATTAAGGAGAAAGCCAGAAATACTAAAAGGTGGATTATTTTTTATTAGAAAAATATAATAGTTAAGTATACATATAAAAATTTAATATGAGCACTAAAAATCAGAGGGGTGAAGAACCATGAGAGACTGTGAACTCAGAACAAGGGACTGAGAGTTTTGGAGAAAGGGGGTGGGGGGATGGGCGAGCCTGGTGGTTGGTATTGAGGAGGGCACGTATTGCATGGAGCACTGGGTGTGGTACATTAACAATGAGTCTTGTAACACTGAAAAAATAAAATAAAAGTATTTGGGGAAAAAAAAAACAACCCAGCATCAGAAAAAAAAAAAAATATATATATATATATATATATATTAAAAAAAAAAAAGAAGAATAGATAAGACACCTACAGATTTCAAGTCAGCAGTAAAATCCATGTCCCAGGACACAAAAAAAACCAAAAAAAATTTTTTAGCTGAACCCATATAAAACACATCCTCCCATTATAATGCAATTAAGTGCTGGATCAATAATAAAAATGGAGTAAATTTATGTTTAAAAAGTAAAAACATACACTTTTAAGTAACTCAAGGGTTAAAAATAAATCAAGCAGACATTACAAAATATTTAAAATTGAACAAAACTACATACCAAAACAAGCTATGCAGCTAATGAAAAACTTGGAAGAAAACTTAGTAAAATTCATCTTTGAAAATAAGAAAAAGCATTGGAATTAAAAGAGTAAAATTTAACACAGGAATCTAGAAAAAGAAAAATGGTCTAAACTATTAAGAAAGACTGAAGAACATAATCTTGATAAAAGCACAAAGTAATGACATAGAATACAAAGACACAATAAAGTAGATAAAATAAAAGACAGGTTTTAAAAAAAAGTAAGTGAAACAGAAAAATGTCTAACAATGAGTAAGGAAAAAGGTTCAGATAAATAATATTAGAAGTAAGAGGGGGGCATATTAAAGACAAAATTAAAAATCATGAGACCATTATGAACAATTTTATGCAAATAAGTTTGAAAGTGTAGATTAACTGTTAATTGTATATCTTAAAAAAACTTATTAAAATTGACTTAAGATGAAATAGAACACTTGAATAACCAATAACCATGGAAGAAATTGAACTGATAATCAGAAGTCCACCCTACTCTACCTTCCCATTATGGACAGAAAATACCAGGTCCAGATGATTTTTCAGGCAAGTTTAACAACACTTTCAGAATAGGTAAACCCTATTAATGTGACTACTCTTTCAGAAATGGAAAAAAAAAAAAAAGAAAGAAATGAAAGTTACTCAACTTATTTTATGAGGCTAATATCACCATGACACCAAAACTCTACAGTAACAGTTTAAGAAAGGAAAATTAAAGACTAATCTCCCTGTACAAACATATTACATAAAATATCAGCAAATTAAACTCAACAGTGGATTAAAAAACACACCAGGACCAAGTCGAGTTTTTTTTCCAGGAATGTAAGAAATGTTTAATATCAGGAAATGTATTAATATCCTGTAAAATATCACCATATTAATGGGTAATTTTATCGTATTATTGATGTAGAAAATGCACTGGATATAATTTGACTAGTATTCCTGATTAAAAATGCATTGCAAACTATAAATAGATGCTGGAAACTTCCTTAACACAATAATTTCAATTTATCAAAATGCTAAGCGAATGTCACATTCCCCAAATTACAATTAAAGTAAGAAACAGAACAGATATTCATAATATTGCTTTAATTCAATACTCTATAGAGATCTTAGTCATGCAATATGACAGGAAAAAGAAACTGCACGCTTAGAATTTAAGAGAAAAGCTGTCATTATTTACAGATGATATACACGCCTACGTAAAAAATCTAAGAGAATTTTCAGTTATTAGAATAAGAGAGTTCAGCAAAGTTGCAAAATATATACCAATAATAATCAATAAACAATGAAATAGAAAACAGACTCTATACATAAAAGAACAAAAATCTAAGTAATATGAGAAGAAATCTAATGAATAAGTTCTAGCAAGACCTTTACGGTAAAACTTATAAGACATTACTAACGAACATGAAGGAAGATCTGATTTAGTAGAGGAATATAGTCTGTTAACGGGTAGAAAGACACAGTTTTATAAAAATGTCAATTCTCCCCCAGGTTATCCTCTAAAGTTAACATAATTACAAATAAAATTCAGCAAGTCTTTTGTAAAACTTGACCAACTAATCCTAAATTTATCCTGAATAGCAAAAGGCAAGGGAGCCAAGAGAATTTTAAAGAACAATGTAGAGATTTGTCTTACCAGATAGCAAGATACTATAAAGTTATGATAATTAAGGCACTGTGGTGTTAGCCCAAGAATAGAGAAACAATTTATTGGTTGAAATAAAGATCCTAAAAAAATTTAATGTAGGCAAGAGATGGCTTATAAATTAGTGGGTAAGGATGGTTGACTTGTTAAATGGTGCTGGGATAATTGGGTTATCCATGGAAAAAGAATAAAATAGGGTACATGTAAGATATCACATACAAAAATAAATGCCAAGAAGTTTAGAGATTTAAATGTAAAAGGCCAAACTTCTAAACTGTTAGAAGAAAATAAAGGAATGAAGAAAATAAAAGAAGGTTGTCATATGGAAGGATTTCTTTAATGACAAAAAAGCACTATATATATATTTATTTATTTATTTATTTATTTAAAGTAGGTTCCATACACAGCATGGGGCTTGAACTCACTACCCTGAGATCAAGAGTTGCACGCTCTACTGACTGAGCCAGTCAGGTGCCCCAGCACAAACTATGAAAGTTAAAATATCAATAACTTAACTATATTAAAATTAGAAACTTTTCCAAAATAAGCTACTACAGACACAGATTAGGAAAATATATTTGTAAGCTCTATTGCCCAAAGAACGAGAATCCAGAATACTACAACCAAAATCAAAACCAAAACCTAAACTGCTCCAAATAACAATAGCAAAACAAATAACCTTAGAGAATGATGGATAAAGATACAAACAGGCAACACACACAAAGAATTCCCAATGGTTTATAAGTAAAAAATTTTTTAAATGAGATATTATTTAATACCTATCAAACTGACAAAAAATTTAAAAGTCTAGCCATCCCAAAGGTTATGAAGTATGTGGAGAAGTTCTCACAGATGGCTAATGATAATACAAATTGCTACTACCACTTTGGAGTAGAAATACATTCCTAGTGAAATTGAAAATGCATGTTTCTTACAGTTAGGCAATTCCTCTTCCATGTAAAAACATGTATAAAAATTTTAACTGCAGTATTAGTTGTGATTGGGAAATACTAAAAATAACGTCTAACAATGAGAGACTCAACAAACAAATTTTAGTGATATCTACAGTAGAACACATTTTATACGAGCCACACTATGGCTTATGGCTTATGTAAAACTAGTTCATAATGACAGAGGTCAGAAGAGTTTTGCTTGTTTTTAACCTTTTGTTAAAGTTTTGGAGAATATCACACTCAAGGAGGCACAAGGGACTCTTCCCAGGTATTGTGAATGTTGTGTATCTTGGATTGGGTGTTGTCACGTGTATATATACTTACATAAAAGCTCATCAAGCTATATACTTAATTTGTGTATATCATTTTCTGTAACTTAGAATAATAAAAAACAAACAAAAAAAAGGTTTAAAAATAAGTGTGCCAAATATTTGTTTAATTTGGGTGTGGATTCTTGTGCGTTCACATTATTCTTTATATTTTTATGTGCCTGAAGTATTTTACTTTAAAATAATCGATAAGACAAAGCTACGCTTTTCCTAACTAGAATTAATCAAGGTCAAAGAAAGCTCTAGTGTCACCTTCTTTTCAGTGCCCCCGACAATAGATCCCAGGACTCCCGGAATCAGCAAACACTTCACAGCCAAACATACTTACCAAGTGTTTTGTCAAAGCAAAAGTAAAACTTTCAATTCAGCTCTTGACTATGTTTAGAATCTAAGCTTTCTTACGTGAGTGACCGGCAGCATATGTTGTTGACATGATGCTACCAATACACAGAGATCATCTAGTCAGGTTTTCAAAAGATGAAGCAAGGGGTGCCTTGCCAAGGACTTTTCTGATATGAATCAACAGGTGGTTTGGCATCAACATTGCTATTTGCTCGTGCGTTTCACCTCTGGTTTCAGAAAAGAAAAAAGAGACGATACCTTTTCAATGCTGTATTTCAAGTCGACCATATGGAAGGCAAGGTTTTATTCCAGCCAATTCTCTTTCTCTCAAAGCGTGGAGGAAAAGTGCCAGCCACTGCTACTCTCGCCACCAGCCACGGTACAGATGTTTGGAAAATGCAAAAACGGAGAAATGAAACAAAAAGAAGACCCTCAAAAATAAAGTTTTGCATAAATGAAAAATAGAGTATATAATTATCATGGCTGCAAAAAGGTAAATGCATTTTTTGTTTTCCCCTTGTGCTAAACTAAAAGAGCCCAGACGAGCAAAAACATTGATGTTTTAACTTAAACAGTGTTTTGTTGAAACCGACAATTAGCAAGGACCAACTCAAACATGGCTAAAGGTGGGAATAAAAACCAGATTTCTTTTAATCTGATAAAAGATTTTTTATCTCCAAGAACGTTAGAATATGACCTACTTAGCTGAATACTTATTAAAGGAACAGACCCATTTGAAAATATATGTTTTCAGGTGCCAAAATGGGAATGGGGAAAATATTTCTTTGAAATTTTATAAGAGAAAAAACTTAATTGAAATTGTAATGGTTCCTTATGTGACTTAGATAAAGGAAGAAATGTCTCCAAACTATTCAAATGTATATATCCCTAAATTGGCTTAGCCAGGACACAACCCCAGTTATTCCAAAAGCAAATGCCCTTTAGACTTGGTGAATTATTTACATGAGACTGTTTAAAAGAAATTTTTAGGCCTAGCTCTGCCACAATCTTGTGTATCTTCATGTTATTAAACATCTTTGGGTCTCAGTATACACATATCTCAAGCGTGAGGGTGATACGAAGTCATAGACTATCATCGAGTTCCTTTCCAGCCCGAAAACCCTATGAATCTAATGAGATTATTCTAGCATTACAATTTTTCTTTTCTCTCTTACTTCCTTTCTTTCTTAAAATAAATAGACAAACAATCATGTAAGTAAGTAAATACACATTAAAAACACATAGCCATACACTAATCAGCTATCCCTCAGACTAGGAAGAGAGAACATTTTTTATTGTTGGTGCCATTATCTATTCCCTAATGTGTATTTAAAAAGAGAGTTCCCATAAAAAAAAAAGACTTATTTTTTCCCTGAATCAAAAATAGCATATTATTTCTTTGCCATTTAAGTTCTATTAAAAATATAAAACACAAAATCATTACAGAAATTCCATCAGGAACTTTAAAAAGAAAGAAAAAGTCACTAGAACTCCATTTAAAATTCAAATAGTTCATTTACATGTGTTCTTTTACAGAAAATATAAGTGCCCTGCCTCCTTCATCTCCTTTTCCAGGGGTAATATCCTTAACTGTGGAAAACACAGGACCCTCTCTCATACCCTTCCCACCTGTCTTCTGAGGTAACAAAGCGGAGGTATAGATTACAGTGTGAGATATCTGGGATGGAGTAGAACATTTCATCTGGGAGACAGTACTGTGGTCAGTTTGCCAAATCTAAAAGCAAGGTAACTCCCGTCACTACTTTGGCAAGAAATATGGGTTGTCATGGCTAAACGATGATAACGATTTTTACACAGGACTTTTAAAAATGAAAGCACCTGAGGCAACAGCAGAAAATAAGTCTGAGGATGCAAGGTTTTCTTGTCGATATTTAAACCAGACAAGACAATATCAATGCACCTTTAACCGAGGTCCTAAAAAAAAAACACAGGGCACCTGACACCTTGATGAGTAAGAGATGCTCAGCTTTATGAAAAGGCCAGAGTCTTAGGGCGAAGGTTCCACTGTCCCCAGTGCTGATATGCCCAGGGCAGAATAATCTGGCCCAACAGGCCAGGCTCCCGTTACAGGCTCTGTACAGCTCTGCATGCGGTTAAGCCTGGGACCCACCACACTGTACACTCCAGGAACACCAAGGGTGGGTCCCCCAAGGGAGGAGGTCTACTTAAATAGCAAGGCAAGAATTGGAAGTTGCACAGCGTATGAGCACTCCCTGCTGGCAACTGAGGTTGGAGATGAAGTGGTGGTGTCTTAGAGAAGGCCATCAAAGGTTTCTGTGAGGAGGCTAATGGACCTACCTGACTTTCTGCGGACAAGAGCATGGCTCTGACTAGGCGTAGAGAGTTCCAGATGCTATCCTGAATGAGGAGGAGGTTAGGAGAGAGTCTACTGATGGGAGGAACTCCAAGAACTGGCAAAAACAAGGTTTGAAGCTGGTATACACTTTTCATTAACTTTCCTAGCAATTAACATTTTATAAAGTATATATGGGTCTCTCCATGTGTGTGGGGAATGGAGGAGGTGCAGCAGGAAATGAATTTCTGTGCAGCTTCCTTTATTCCAGCAAGAGAATCCTTGGCACAGTGGAATGTGTTTCCAACGTTTATATTTTACTGGGAAATCCTATCCATAACCCAAATGGAATCGCCTGTGTGTCCCCTATATCGCGGCGCCTAAGTTTCAAACAGGTGGTCCCTGTTTATCTGTACAGCCTAGGGCAGCAATACTGGTATCTCCCTAGTGCTCTGTTCTGCTAGGGTTCTTCTGTAGGGGAAGATGAAGGTCAAAATGGCAGCCCGCTAAAAGCAGCAGTATTTCAGCTGCAGGAATAACTCGCTTGTCATCAACTTGTTAATGCAATAGTCAAACATTTCTTTGACATGTACAGTATCAGCTAACTTCAGCAGATAAAGGGTCTAGAACAGGAAGATGCTGCAGATGCTTTAGCTCCGAGGAAGGCTTAGCAGAGCCAAAACGTCAGCAGGGCCTGTTTGTTCCATCCTTTCCATCGGGCTCTGTGAAAGAAATGTTAGATTACTGCAATGACAAGTTTGTGACAAGCAAGTCATTTGTGCAACTGGTGCGCTCCTGTTTTTATCTGTTTACCATTCAGACTTGTGAATGCCATTTCAAGCACTTACAGGATTTCTGGCTCCCATTAAGGGGAAATGGTTCCTCCATGTTTAGAATTTTCTGCCTCAAAGAGAATTACTAAGCAATTATTTATTCCTGTGGTCACAGTGTCACACAAAAGCACTCTTGAGTTGTTTAGTTGGACTCTGAATCATGAAATGGAGTCCTGCAGACTGGATAGCTTGGAGCATCAGAAATTTCTCGTCTAGTTTATTGGAATGACTACAAAGCAAGCCTGTGAGAGTCAATAAAATTGCGGCCAGCTTGAAATACCTTACTCTTTTGCTCCGGGATCATATATCAAGGCCATATGCTTCAAGGCACATAAATTCACTTGTAATGAGTGGATCCTGAGAAGCCAAGGCCTGACTATGTCACAGACACTGACATGTGATCTAACATATGATAGTTTTGGTGACAAGGACTGCTTTAACTGTTGAGAAGGGAACTTACACAGCTTTCTCCTTGTATTCTGTGGATAATCAGAGGGTCAATCCAAATCCAGAAAACATTTTAAGCATGTGGTAAAAAAAAAAAAGTAATATCATAATATAAAATTTACTGGGGACCATCTTCTCTAGGCTGACTTTTCTCAGTAAATGGAGACCCTGGCAGATTTTACATCAAGATTTCAAGACTGATTCATTTGATTTGTCATCTGAGATCACTCAGTGACTTTTGGTGAGTCATTTTAACCTTCTGGGAAGAGGGGATAAAATAATAATACCTTGTTCACTCAATGTGAATTGCACTCAGGGTCAATATTATCAGAGATGAAGAGTACCTTCAGAGTTCAAGAATAAGAACAGTATTTCCTAAAAGCCATGCATTTTTTTATTATTTAAAATACTTGCACACTGTTAGTACTGAATTTACAAATAATTACAGGTAGACCTTTCAAAGAACACAGAAGCATGAAGTTTTGAAGAGAGAGATACCATAGTATCTGGGGAAGTAGGTCAAAGCTTAAACAGTGTGGAATGTCAAGGACCAGACAGAAAGTAATGACATAAAATGAGGCAGAGCTTGGTATGGGTGACCAGACAATGTTACGGAAAGAGATAACAGTCCTCACCGAATAAAAATTTTATTGTCAATAATTATTTGCCAGACACTATCTGTGTCTGGCAAATTTACATGTGTAATATTTACATGTGTACTACGCCTTTACATGAGCTCAATGGTGTATGCATTATCATTTTTTTTTAACATGTGGAAATTAAAGCCTAGAGAAATTTAAATATGTTACCATCAATCTGTTAAATAGCCAAGATTTGAAACTAGCTTTCCTCACTCTTAAGCCCTTACACTCTTAACCACTGGAGAACTAAAGTCATTTCCACAGCCTTCAGAAGACTTTTCTCTCTTTGGTGTACTGGAAAACATTTTAATCTGTAAATGCAGATATTCAAGATTTCATATAAAAGGACCAGTGAGAATATTCTGGCTCTAGCTGTATTGCCACCTTTCTTAGGCCCCTGGGAAAGCCGAGCCTCGTGAAGATGTCATTCCTTTTGCCCCTGCCCGACCTATTCCTACTTGCATACCCTGGGGAAGAGGTGAAAGTGATTCCAACATAGTCACATATCTCTGCTGTGAATGCAGGGTGTTTGGCCGCATCTCCTGTGTCCATGCCAACCTCTTTCTCTCTCTTCATGTGTATAGTCTTTAGTTCCCCTACTCTTTGCTCCCATGTTACCTCCAGGGAGCCTCTTTTGTCACTGTCTGCTATTCTTTTTAGGTGGAGAAGGGGTGGACATCTTTCTTACCATGACAAGGATCGCTGAGATAGTATAAACTTCAAACTTTGCACAGAACATATCCTTTGTTCAGTCTTCTGCTTTGTTTCCCTTTAATGATAGCTTTGCCACGGGTCCCATTCCTACTCAACTTGGAACTATGCAAATCAAACTGGTGAGTGAGAGATTTCTTGGCAACTCGATCTTCAAGTGAGTATGTGTCCAAGAGGTAGGGACCTCTGAGGGAGGTGTGTCTCCTGAATATTATGTGTCTAAAAGCAGCTTTGCTTGTAAGAGTGGCAAAGAATAAGCTCAGTGAGATCTGTATTAACATTCCCTGGTCTCTTTTTAGTGTGTGTTCAGAGTGGGTCATAAGAGCACTTAGCTCACACAAACTGTGTTTTGTTTGTTTGTTCTGTTTGTTTTTTATGATATTTCTACCTTGTTGTTGTTGTTTCAGCTTCTAGGTATTTTCCCAAGCATGGGATTCTTACTTAAAAGCTACTCAAAAAGACCCCTTGCATAATGTAAAATAATAGGATCAGCAATGTATATAGAACCCTAAATAACCAATGGCCTGCGTTTCCACCTAGTGCCTGAGTTTGCTCATGGTCGCCATTCAGCCTTTGCTGCACATCAACAGGGGCATAGGGCTCTCAGCCTCACAGGCAGCCCAGTGCTGCTTTAGAACCCTTCTGTACAAAATATGGCACCAAATAAGTTTTCTTACGTTGAACCTTAAGCTGTCTTTCTAAAATTCCCTCCATGGCTTCTGGTTTTTTCTCACACCACCTTTCAATCCTGAGAGCTTCACGGGATCCATAATTTAATGGTTCATTTAAAGACACCCCTTGTGCATACCAAATACTAGAAAGTGGGTTTAGATTGTCCTGCTTTGTCCTTCTCTCCTCACATGAGTTAAATTCCCACTCTATTCCTCTGACAATGCTGGAAGAAATGAAAGTCAGTCAGTCTATTAAGTTTTTCATTTCCATTTGGATGTAGACAACATGTGTGGCAAAGAATTCTTAATCTCTTTGATTTTCTGTCCTAATCTGTGGAAAATCTTGCTAGACAACCTCAGGCAGATTTGACGGTTATAGCTATTTATAGGGTAACCATATAATTTATTGTCCAACCAGGACATATTTTGTGAAAGGCTCCTGTGAATAATTATATCGAGACCGTAGTCACAAGCCAGAATTGTCCAAGGCAAATCTATACAGTACCTCCACATGCCTTTACTCCAATACATACCTCTTTGCATCAGAGTTAACCTATTTACATGTTTGTTTCTCTCACTAGTCTGTGAGCACTCTTTACTGATGGAAACTTATTTACCTACACAGTTTACCTCCAGTTCCTAGATGAGTGCTAGGCAAGTAGAAAGAGTGTGGCAGATTTTTTTCCTTTTTTCTAATTGAGGGTGTCTTTTCCCTAATTGCAAGGGTCTCTACCTTTTTTCATAGCAAACACCACCAGCACTTACTGGCTTCATGTTTTGGGGGATGAATCAAACACACTTCACTTAGTACAATAGGAAGGGAATGGTGTAAGTTTAATGGTAATGGGTTTGACTGAGAACTGACAGCAACAAGCAGAGGGTGAAATGTGATAACTTTTCCACTAAAAGTTTATAACTTTATACAGAACACTGAACAATATGCTCTAATCTCTTTGTTCCCAAGCAAATTTTTTTTTCAGCAGCTGTACCCATAGTTCCAAGTTTGTAGTAAATCAGGTTTTATAGGAAATTATCAGAATATAGTGCGGTGGCTACATATGTGACCATATGTAACAAAGGGTAACATCCTATGATTCCTGAGAATTGTCCACTAAAACCTTGGTGGCACTGTTATTGCTTTCACATATTCCAAGCACATTTAGAAATCCCTGTAGCTTCCAGCAGTTTTTGCCTCTGAGTAACAGTGACTTTAAAAAAGAGAGAGAAGTTGGGGCACCTGGGCGGCTCATTTGGTTAAGCTTCTGATTCTTGATTTTGGCTCAGGTCATGATCTCGGGGTTGTGAGATCGAGCCACACCCAGTGTAGAGCCTGCAATTAAACTATCACTCTCTAAAAGAGAGAGAGAGAGAGGGAGAAGAAACTCCTGAAAAAGGTGAACCACTTAGAGAAATCATTCCTTTTCTTTTCCCTAACACATGTAGACCGTTCCAGGAAGATGTGAATCTATCTGGTTTAAGCAGAAGAGCTTCACAGGAGACAGTTCCACAACTTCCCTTTCAGTATTCAGAGGCCTTATTATCAAGAACCTATCTCATTATCAAACCTATAGATTTTTTATCGCAAGATAAGTGTATTTTATGACTATGGGTCCTCAGTGAAGAAAAGAGAGAAAGTCTCATTTTTTATTTCCCTTAACTTGCTTAAAAACTGGCATTAGCTTAGTATCTCAACCTTCCTTTTTCTAAGATGAGTAAAAAAGTCTCAATGTCTTTGACTTTTCCTTAAAGAACTTCTTTCTCAAAATGTTAAATTTAAATTTTATTGGGAGGGGTTTTATAACTCTTTCTCTCTAAGATGCTCATTCAAATTTTAGTGAATTCAGAACAAGCATGATTAAGTGTCTGATCTATGCTCAGAGGAAATAGTAGAAATGTCTATATTCTGCATGCTTCTTACACATTTCACTATTATCACTATTTTTAAATTTCTGTTTTACCGTTCACACTCTTGATTAACTTTCTATGTTCTACTTCTAGATGCTATTCTGCCCACAGAGCTAGTCATTCTTTATTTTCAGTCCATCAGTGACATTTACCAAACCATCATGGGTAATGGAAAATATAAGACTTACAAGAAGATTCAGAAGAAACACAGTAATATGCCTTCCCTTGCAGACTCTTTAATGTCCCACAAAAAGTAAGCAACATGGATATGTATGTTCAGGTATGTGGTATTAGTTCAGCAGCTATTAGCAATATGCAAGCTAGTACAGTTATTATAAAATTCTCTATATATAGTTATATGTGGTGACAGAGTAGTGGAATGAACTGCCACTTGGGAGGGTTGCTTTCCCTCCTGTGAAGAATGCTAACGTTAATCATGATTTAATGACATTCTATTTATTTACTATTTTACTGAGTGTCTATTTCAAATGACTGTCCTCTCTCTGAGGTCTCAAATTATTGCTATTTGGCCACTGTGCATAAAAACACCATATTTTGAAAGCATGTATTCCCTGTCCTCAACATCTAAAATAGTGATTTACAACCATTTAGAATCTCTGGTGTCCTGTTCTTAATGTGATTTTGTAACATTTTTCCCTGCTTACTTCTTCTGAAAATATAATTTTAAATTAAAATAGATTTTGTTTTGACATATCGAAATGCTGCTACCGATAATTTAGACCGCACTGAGTTTGTTCATATTGGAAACCAAGTGTCTAGATAATCAAGGTAATCAAAGACCAGAATTCAGGCAATGGCATACCATCTCTACATTTCTCCATATTGACTGGTCCCCTAATAAACATTTCCTTAGAATTCTAAAGTGCTTAGAATAATAAATAGATTAGAAATTTGATTGATTGATTATCATTTGAGACAAAATTTAAAGCTCTGCTAGTTAAGTGGAGCGAGATCATAACTCTAGCTTTGCTAGAACTCTCATTGGGCTAAAAAAGAAAACATATTAGGATGGCATTGTGTTGATTATTACCTAGTGTCCTAGCATTGTCAGACAACTGGCAAAGCAGTTTACCAGGGTTAATCTGGGATATTTCTTTGCATGGAAGTTAGATTCCATGTCAATAACTTGCAGATAGAAGTATTAAAATGGTTGTTTTCAGGTACAGTTTCCCAAACAGTGAGTTTCATTTTGGCAGAGAAGAGACAATGAAGGTAGATGTGAAAGTATCATTACCCACAAGCTGAGCTACAGCATAACAGCAGCCTTCCTAGGTGATTGGCCAAAGAGTACCACTTCTGGCCAACAGTTTGAATTTCTATGTTGATCTTGTTTTTAAATTACATTAAATAAAAATATAACAATGTCTTTAATAAGCAGCTCATTTATTAAATTTCTAGAGAATCTTGGTCTAAAATACTTAGTCCTACGTATTCTTTTATCCAACCTATTCTCAATTTTTGACAAGCCTATTGTTTTTATATAATTTTATTCTATAAAAGTCTATGGTGTATACTTTCTAACAGCATAATCTATTCTTATACCTGTTATAATTAACTTAATCTGTTAATCTAAGCCCTAATCTAGTCTATTCCCAGCATACAATTCTATGGTCATGTACAAAACCAAACATTCATTACTTCTGGACACATAAATGGTCACTGGATCCATGACTGCTAGTGAAGCACGTATTTTTTAAGTAACTATTACATGAGTAGAAACTGAAAATGTATACTTGGTAATTATTGGGGAAAAGAGGCCTTTGATTATAGAGAAGCATATAGTTATTTCACAAGCTCATTTTTTTTTTTTCAAAAAGAACAAAGGCAATGGCCCCCACTATGTTGTGCGCACGTCCAAATTCAGTATTCGCTTTTTCTTTCAACTAGATCTGGAGTTGAGTCCTAAAAAGCACTGATTTAGTAATAATAACAATTCTTACTTGGTCTTTTTAAGTTGAAAGTTGGCAAATAGACTTTTAGGAAGATCAAGGTAGTAATCATTATATAAATCATTCAATCATCCATACGCTTAGAATAAGAATAACAACTTATTGGCTGAAAAATAGAGGGACACAGATTTCTGAGTAATGATGTCCCTGAGACGGGGTCATAACAAAACCAAAACTAGATAGGCCATTTACGTCTTGTGCCATTTGGGGTGGGGATTGTGGGTCTCTCTTTGAGTGATATCGCAATATACCTCATCTCCAACATACCTCATCTCCATAACAATAGTATGTTTCACTTTATGTTAAGATAGATCTTGTAAACAACCCCTTCAAGTGTTCTGTTGCTTATTAGCCATCCAGTCAGTCAGCTACTTCTTTCCTGCCAGAGGTAGCCAATGCTGAAGAGTCAATTTACGTGCCTTCCCTGCTGCGGTGGGATCAGAGCTATTTCCTCAGCATTTCCATCCCACTGTCCTCATTTCTGTCACTTCATTCTGTGATCAGGACACAAAATATATACCAGCGAAGAAAGAGCTGAAGAAGTTGCTAGGATTTCTAAGGAAGAGGAGCCCAAATCTTTGCTGCTTTAGTCAAGAGAACATTTTAGTATTAATGGAAAGAGATGGTTAAATTACAGCCCATCAAATTTCAACTACAGTTCCAAAGTGTGTCTAAAGTGATCCAAAAGAAAACAAAATTCCTTCTGTCCTTAGCTATAAATTCTGCAGGATGATTCTATGTTCTCATCTTATTCTGGTTTCTTCCTCTGCCCCAGAAAGGATTAGTGTCTAACATTAAAAAAACAGTATATAATAAAGAACAGATATAATGTATATTCATAAAATTCTGAATCCATAGCAAGAAGAGGTTAAGTTCTTAGCCTAGCAGACAAGTCTTACGGATAGTAATAGATATGTTTCTAATTCATTCATGGAAGATGCTGAAAATGTTCTCTATTAAATCTTGAAGTTTTGGTAGTTTAAAAATCTTATAATTATTGCCGTATATTGGATATTCCCCCTCTCCTGTGGGACGACAAAAACAATCTAAGTATAGACAAAGGCAGGAGAGCATGTTTTTTTCTTTATTAGGATACATACACGTTACTAAATTTTTTTTGTAAATGGATTATGAAGAAAAATACTAAATTCCTTGATGCAGGCCATATTACAAATCCATGTATACCTATGCTTTCCTTTTTCATGTTCTCTCAATCCTTGTGCCTATTTTTTCCTTTTTGAATTCAAGACCTGTGCTTATACTGTCAGATGACTTTTGGTGGTTGGAGTCCTTGTGACATTTCTTTGTTCATCCATGCTGTCTAGTTTAATATGACACTCCCAAGAGGACTTCATCCTATCAAAGATGATGACTGATTGGACTTAGACAATGATTTACATATTATGACATAAAATCTGGAGGCAGTTTTTGTAGCTGATCAAGCGAACTTTTAGCCTTACATACGACTCATAATTATGAAGCAAATAAATATGTGTATTTCCTTTTCTGAAATATAACTAAAGGCCCTACAAGTCCTAAGTTTGTGTTCAGTTGTACTGAAACTCCATTAATACTGTTCATTAGGTACTTTTTTTTTCAGTCCTAACAAGAAAATTTGCCATGGTATATAGAGGATCCTATATGAAAGCAAGTACTCATATGTTAGGGACCTGAACTGAAAATCCAGAATGGGAAAGATCCATGAATGAAATGAAGCTTGGGTGAATTCATTCAACTTAGGAATTATTACTTGTCCAATGATGCCAAGGAAGCAGCAGTTAATAATTCCATTCAGAGGCATTAATAGTTGCAGAATAGTCTCTTGGATATAGGAAACCTGGATTATTTAATCTGAGCATGACCTAAAGCTTGCAAATCCTGCTGTACTTTTCCTAGGTTGGATGCAGATCTTCAAGGTAAGACTGGTTGCTGGTAAACTCTCATCTTCCATGTTTCTTTCTTTAAACTCCAGATTCCTGACATATTCTCACTATAGGATACGGTCATGATTACATATGGGTTGAGAGCACACAATATTTCAGTAAACTAAAATGTTGCCCTGCTATTGGTCTCTCTTACAAACCTTGAAAGGCCAATATGCTATTATCTAGGGCAGTTCATGGGAAAGTTGACATAATAACGCTTTAATGATTTAATTTCTAAATGGGCCATTTCACTGACGAGTAGAAAGGATAACTGAGAAATGTTTGAAAATATAAATTGGTTTTGTTTCAGAGAATGATCTTCTCTCTCCAACCTAATAATATATTTCTTCTTTATGTCGCTTAATCTCCATCACATGAGGCTCATACATAAACTATGGAGACTTCACCTATAAAGTCTCAACATAAAATAGCAAGAACAATTTTGGTCCAAATATAACCCAAGCAAGAAAGAAATACCTAGAATATAATAAAGACTGTGTTGCCTATGCATATAGCTATATCCTATAAAACCCACCAAATCAAGATTGTACAATGATGCCATTTATTTCACTTTCATAATAGTATGTTTTAGAGATTCCTATTTTTGTATATGGAGATGAAAATGACATCATATAAAAGAAGCACACAAACACAAAGGTGCAGCAGGCAAATGCAAGATGTCCATATACTGTCAACAAAATCTTGCCAGTTGTAAAAGAAGTTGACATGCTAATATCCATTCATTCGGACTCGTTACTGAGACACCAAGAGAGTGATGGCTGGCAGGCAGTGCATTTAAGTGCGGTTACTGAGGCCCCCAAATATTGACAGAGTGCCAGATTCCAAGAAACTATTGATGTACACAGCCAGCCACAGCTCCAGACACCTCTCAGACAGAGTCTTTAAATGTCACAGATAAATGAATTTTCATGAAACTGGGAGAGAGAAAAGAAGAGTAAGAAGAGAAAAAGAACTCAGAATGCGAGGCAGGATAAGAAGAAAGAAGGAAATCGCTTCCATACCACTGGCATGAAAGCCTGTGGCATTTCATCTCTAAAGTGTCTTGCAAATGTTGTGAGATCAAACCTTGTGAATGCGTTCTGTATTACCAAAGCACTCAAATGCCTTTAATAATTCCATTGTGTATTTAAAAAGTTAAGGTGTATACTTGTTTTAGAATAGCTTCAACAAACTATTTCTGAACAAAATAAGATTAAAATACAAATACTGCAAAACTCAATCTTAGGAAAAATTCAAAATAATGGAACCACAGGCACAAATAAACACAAGAAAGTCTCCTAAGCACTTCTCCTAGTATTTTAGAGGTTAAAAGTCAAGGTGCCATGTAGTCTATTTTTTGCCAAGACACACATGTGTCCTGTGACAGTTTCCTTTCCTGAGTCCCACTGAAAGCAGTGACACCTAGTGGGTTTGTAACAAGATATTAAGCAATACTTTCCTCCACCTCTTTCTCCCAGCCTTTCCACAGAAAACACCTCCCAGGGAAGCATATGAGGTGAGTCAGGTACTTGACACATGATTACAGAAATGAACCATTGGCTATAGCTAGAACAACCAAGTGTTCCTCAGAAATCATGTGAAATGCAATATATTTTAAATGTAAATGAAGCCTTTTCAGTTTGGAAAGTCTTCCATCTGCCGAGGGCACCTTCTCTTGACCTTGATGCACTGTGTCATTAAAAGCCACCACATATTCAAGGTTAGAATATGGCTTGCTTGCACATTTTCTTTCTGTATTAGAGTTGTGCAATCTCCACATTTTACATAGAGCAATCATGCCAATGCCCACAAACAAAATTCTTCCTTCTATTCAAAAGCACACAGGTTAATTTTTTTTTAACCTGCAGCAATATGGTTTCAAAAAGCCTCAATTGCCTTTTTACTAGCATTACAATAAGTTTTGGTATGAATTGTTTTCCTGCACCTGGCTCTGTCTTGGGTACCTGGGACCTTAGCAAGTACTAGGAGAATAAAGTGATGTAGCTCATATATTCAAAAGGGGTTTTGTTTTTGCATCAACTTTTTAATAATTTCTTAGTAGTTTTCTTTGTTTATGTTAGGAGATAAAATGAAAGGAATTAGACTTCCTGCCGTGGGAATAAAATTATTTTGTTTTTAGAGACTTAGTTTTTTATTTTTTTCGAGATAAAACTGGCATACATTATTATATTAGTTTTAGGTATACAACGTGCTGATTTGACATCTGTATTCATCGGAAATGTTCACCACGGTAAGTCTAGTTACCATCTGTCACCATACAAAATTAATACAATGTAATTGACTATATTTTCTATGCTTTACATTACATCCCCATGCCATTTAATTTATAACTAGAAGTTTGTACTTCTTGATCTCCTTCACCCACAGCTTCTGGCAACCACCAACCTGTGCTCTGTATCTATGAGTCTGAGTTTTGTTTAGTTTGTTTTGCTTTTTAGATTCTACATACAAGGGAAATCATTTGATATCTGTCTTTATCTGGCGGACTTATGTCACTTGGCATAATACCCTCAAGGTCCACCCACGTTGTTGCAAATGGTAAGATTTTATTTTTTATGGCCGAGTAGTATTCCATCATGTATCCATACCACATCTTCTTTACTCATTTATCTATGGATGGATACAAGTTACTTCCATATTCAGCTATTGTAAATAATGCTGCAATAAACATAATGGTGCTTACATCTTTTTGTGTGTTTTTGTTTTCTTCAGATACATACTTCAGATAGATAGTAGTGAAACTGCTGGATCATATGGTAACTCTAATTTTAATTTTTTGAGGAACCTTCATACTGTTTTCCATAGTGGCTGCACGAAGGTTCATTTTTCTCCATATCCTAGCCGACACTTGTTATTTCTTATCTTTTTTATAATCACCATTCTAACAGATGTAAGGTGATATCTTGTGTTTTTGATTTGTATCTCCCTGATGATTAATATAATGAGTATCTTCATGCATCTATTGTCCATCTGTATATATACTTTGGAAAATATCTATTTAGGTCCTCTGCTCAGTTTTAAATTGTATTTTTTACTTTATTGTTATTGAGATGTACGAGTTCTTTATATATTTTGGATACCAATCCCTTATCAGACATATGGTTGCAAACATCTCCCATTCAGTAAGTTGCTTTTTATTGTTGATGGTTTCTTTCACTCTGCAGAAGCTTTTTAGTTTGATATAGTCCTATTTGTTTTCTTTGCCTTTGGAGTCAGATCCGAAAAACCATCACTAGGACCAATGTCAAAGAACTTAACTGCCTATGTTTTCTTCTAGAAATTTTATGGTTTCGGGTCTTAGATTCAAGTCTTTAATCCATTTTAACTTTTGTATATAGTGTAATATAATGGTCCAGTCTCATTTGTTTGTAATTAGCTGTTTAGTTTTCCCAACATCATTTATTGAACAAACTGTCTTTTCCCTGTTGCATATTCTTGCCTCCTTTATTGTAGATTAACTGACCAAATACATGTGGGCTTATTTCTGGGCTCTCTATTCTGTTTCATTGATTTATGTGTCTGTTTTTATGCCAATATCATATACCTTTGTTCTTCTTTCTCAAGATTTCTTTGATTATTCAGGTTCTTTTGTGGTTCCATATGAATTTTAGAATTATTTGTTCTAGTTCTGTAAAAAAAAGTCATGGAAATTTTAATAGGGATTGCACTGAATCTGTTGATTGCTTTGGGTAGTATGCACATTTTAACTATTAATTTTCTCAATCCATAAGCATAGAATGTCTTTCCATTTATTTGTATCTCCTTCAATTTCTTTCATCAGTGTTCTAAGTTTTCAATGTACAGGTATTTCATCTCCTTAGTTAAATTTATTCCTAGGTATCTTATTCTTTTTGATGAAATTTTGAACGGTATTGTTCTCTTGATTTTGGTTTCTAGTATTTCATTATTAGTGTATAGAAATGCAACAGTTTTGTATATTGATTTTGTATCCTGCAACCTTACTGAATTCATTCATTAGTTCTAATACTTTTTTTAAAAGATTTTATTTATTGATTTACTTTAGAGACAGAGAGTACAATCAGGGAGAGGAGAGGGGGAGAGAGAAGGAGGGGTAAAGAATCCCAAGTAGATTCCTCACTGAGCACTGAGCTCAATGTGGGGCTTGATCTCATGATCCTGAGATCATGACCTGTGCTGAAACCAAGAGTTGGATGCTTAACTGACTGAGTCACCCAGGTGCCTCATAGGTTTTTTTGCTTGTTTGTTTCTTTGTTTGTTTGTTGGTGCAGTTTTTAGGGTTTTCTATATATACCATAGAAATTTGCACAGTGACACTTCTATGTCTTCCTTTCTAAATTGGATAAGTTTTATTTCTTTTTCTTGCCTAATTTCTCTGGCTAGGACTTGCCATATATTCTATAAAAGTAAGGAAGGTAAGCATTTTTGTCTTGTTCCTGTTATTAGAGGAAATTTTTTATCTTCTTACCATTGAGTATAGCATTAGTTGTGGGCTTGTCATGTCTTTTATTATGTTGAGGTATGTTCTGTCTATAACCACTTTATAGAGGGCTTTTATCACAAATTAATGTTGAATTTTGTTAAATGCAATCTTTGCATGTACTGAGATGATCATATGATTTTTATCCTTCATTTTGTTAATGTGTTGTACTATGTTGATTGCCTTGTGGGTATTGAACCATCCCTGTATCCTTGGAATAAATCCCACTTGATCTTGATGTATGTATGATCCCTTTAATGCACTATTGAATTTGGTTTGCTAATATTTTATTAAGGATTTCTGCATCTCTTGTTAATCAGGGATACTCACCTGTAACTTTCTTCCTTTTCCTTTTCCCTTTTCCTTTTTCTCTTCTCTCCTTTTCCTTTTTCTTTTTGATGTCCCTGTCTGCTTTTGGTTTCAGGGTAATGGGGCCTCAAAAAATGAGTTTGGAAATGTTTGCTCCCATTCTCTTTTTTTGGGAGAGTTTGAGAAAAATTGATATTAATTCTTCAAATGTTTCATAGAATTGACCAGTGAAACTGTCTGCTCTTGGACTTTTGTTTTTTGGAAGGGTTTTTATTACTAATTCAATCTCTTTACTAGTAATTAGTCTATTCAGATTTTCTACTTCTTCATGATTCAGTCTGGGAAGACTACGTTTCCAGGAATTTATCCATTTCTCCTAGGTTGTATAAATTGTTGGCTTAAATTGTTCATAGTAGTCTTATGATCCTTTGTATTTCTGTGGTATCAGTTGTAATGTCTCCTCTGTAACTTGATTTTATTTATTTGTACCCTCTCTCTTTTTCTTGGTGAGTCTAGTGAAAAGTTTGTCCCTTTTGTTTATCTTTTCAGAGAACCAGCTCTTAGTTTTGGTGATCTTTTCTATTGCCTTTTTAGTCTTTATTTCATTTATTTCTGAACCAATTATTTCCTTCCCTCTATTAACTCTAGGCTTCATTTGTTCTTTTTATAGTTCCTTTAGGTGTGAAAATTATTTATTTAAAATTTTTCTTGTTTATGGAAGTAGGAGAGTGTTGTTAAGAACTTCCCTCTTAGAACCACTTTTGCTGCATCCCATAGATTTTAGTATGTCTGTTTAATATTTCTGTTTTCATTTGTCTCTAGGAATCTTTTGATTTCTTCTATGACCCCATAGATGTAGTTGTTCCATACCATGTTGTTTAGTCTCCATGTACTTGTAGTTTCTTTAGTTTCCTTGTAATTGATACCGTTGTGGTCCAAAAAGATTTCTGACATGATTTCAATCTTCTTTAATTTAATGAGGTTTGTTTTGTGGCCTAACATATGATCTACCCTGGAGAATGTTTCATGTGCAATTGAGAAGAATGTGTATTCTGCTGCTTTTAGACAGAATGGTCTGTATATACCTATTAAGTCCACCTAGTCTAATGTGTTGTTTAAGGCCAATATTTCCCTATTGATTTTCTGTCTGGATAATCTATTCATTGATGTAGGTGGGGGTGTTAAAGTGCCCTACTATTATTGTATTACTGCCAAATTCTCCCTTTAGGTCTGTTAATATTTGATTTATATATTTTGGTGTTCCTGTGTTAGGTTCAGATATACATTTGCATGGGTTTATAAGCTGGGTTGACCCCTTTGTTTATCGTTACGTACCACCTACTGTTCTTTGTCTTTGATTACAGTCTTTGTTTTAAAGTCCACCCTGTCTGATATGAGTATAGATACATCAGTTCTCTTTTTATTTTTATTCTCATGGAATATCTTTTCCCATCCCTCTATTAGTCTGCATGTTTCTTTACACTGAAGTGAGTTTCTTGTAGGTGTGTATAGATGGGTCTTATTTTTTTTTTTATTCATTCACCCATTCTTTGTCTTCTGATTGGAGAACTTAGTCCATTTACATTTAAAGTAATTATTGATAGGTATGTCCTTATTGCCATTTTGTTCATTGTTTTCTGGTTGTTTTATAGTTCTTCTGTTCCTTTCTTCTTCTCTTGCTCTCTTCCTTTGTGGTTTGATGACTTTCTTTAGTGGTATGCTTAGATTCTTTTCTCATAATCTTTTTTGTACCTACTATAAGTCTGTGCTTTGTGGTTACCATGAAGCTTACAGAAACAACTTATATGTATAACAGTCTATTAAAGTTGATAACAACTTAAGTTTAAACACATTTTAAAGCTCTCTATTTTTACTCCTCACCATTTCATATTTTTGATGTTACATTTCACATCTTTTTATTTATATTTCCTCTGACTAATTATTATAGTTTTAATTTTATTATTTTGTCTTCCAACTTTTATAGTATCTTTGTAAGTGATTAATCCACTACTTTACTATATATTTTTCTTTTCCAGTGAGTTTTTACTTTCATAGGTTTTCTGTTATTAATTAGTGCCATTTATTTGCAGCTTAAAGTTCCTTTAACCTTGTAAGCCAGTTTAGTAGTGACAACCTCCTTTAGCTTTTGCTTGTCTATTTATCTCTCTTTCGCATCTGAATGATAGCCATGCTGGGTAGAATATTCTTGGTTGGAAGTGTTTTCCTTTCAGCGCTTTGAGAATATGTTATTCCACTCTCTTCTGGTATGCAAAATTTCTACTAAGAAATTGGCCGATAGCCTTATGGGGTTTCCCTTGTATGTCACTATTTTTTCTTGCTACTTTTAAGATTCTCTCTTTATCATTAACTTCTGACATTTTAATTATAATGTGTTGGTGTGGATCTTTTTGGGTTCATCTTATTTTGAACTCCCTGGCTTCCTAGACTTGGGTGTCTGTTTCTTCCCTAGGTTAGGAAAAGTATTTTTTCAAATAAGTTTTCTGCCCCTTTCTCTCCTCTTTCTGGGACCCCTATAATGCAAATGTTATTCTGCTTGATGTTGTCCTGTAGGCCCCTTAAGTTGTATTATTTTATTTTATTTTATTTTATTTTATTTTATTTTATTTATTTATTTTTTTTTGCTGTTCTCTTTGGGGGGATTCCATGCTTTGTCTTCCAGGTCGCTGATCCAGTCTTCTGTTTCATCCAGTCTGCTGTTGAATCCCTATAGTCTATTTTTCAGTTCAGCTATTGTATTCTTGAGCTCTGTGACTTCTGTTTGGTACTTTCTTCTATTTTTTATATCTTTGTTGAAATTCTAGTATGTTCATCCATTCTTTCCCCATTTGGTTAGTATCTTTATGACCATTACTTTGAATTCTTTATCAGGTAGATTACTTGTCTACCTATCATTAAGGTCTTTTTCTGGGGTTTTGTCTTATTGTTTCACTGAAACATTTTCTCTGTTACTTCATTTTGCTTGACTACTCTGTGCTTGCTTTTATGTATAAGGCAAAACAGCTATCTCCCTCAGTCTTGAAGGAGTGGCCTATGTGGGTAATAAACTTTATTGTTCAACTTTGCCCTAGTTCTTGGTTGTCCTTTAAACATTTGTGATTATCTAAACCACTTGATTTTCTTGATATGTCTCCATCACTGGAGCAATGCCAAGACCTGTCAGTGTTTCAAGGAGAGGAATTTAACTGAGCACCTAGTTTCAGGATGATTGAAGGCCAGACCCTCAGGCAGTAGCTTTTAAGTATATAAACATGTACAGTCCTTTGGCTCTGTAATCATAATCCCTGCTGGCCTCCAGACCAGACCAGGAGTTCTGGAGGTGTCTACTAGGCAACAGTTGCAAATATTGGGGCTCCAAATGAGTGCATAGGCTCCTTTCTGGAGTCTTGTCAATCTGTAGTGAGGCCAAGAGGGTGTATAAGGATGGTGCCTCCCTGCTTACATTCTTTAGGAGCACCATATTAGTTTCTAGATGCAGAGGAAAATTAAAGCCTATCCCTTAGGCTGAAGTTCTACGCTAAGTATATAGGTCTTTTACACAGGAAGACTGGGGTTGTGTTTTAGTCTGCTATCTGTTCAGTGCCCTGGAGGTGGTGGACTGTCAAGAACTGTCTTTCTGCAGTGTGGTACTGGCACAAAAACAGACACATAGATCAATGGAACAGAATAGAGAGCCCAGAAATGGACCCCCAACTCTACGGCCAACTAATCTTCGACAAGGCAGGAAAGAATATCCAATGGAAAAAAGACAGTCTCTTCAACAA